>OY856414.1:626516874-627138303 GCA_963693085.1 Alisma plantago-aquatica | reverse complement strand
GCATGATTATGGTTCAAGGGTTGAACCAATTGACCTGGACTGGTTCCAACATCCATCATTAGCAACGACAGGTTGCTACATATGATCTGGACCTTAGGTGGTAGTAATTTCTTGTGGCTCCAAGGAATTACAATAGGACGACCGTAACCGTTGCTTATGTTTATTATTGTATTTTTTTGTGGTTATAACATGTTTTTGATACATACTATATGTTTGTGGTGATTGGATATATATATATATATATATATATATATATATATATATATATATATAATCCCTTGATATAATATTAAGTCTTACAGGCTTCCCATAAGAAGCACACATGAAAAACTTTTGATCGAATATGCGTAGGTTATGTTAAAGTGTGGTGTGTTGTCTATCTCGTGGAAATGTGATGGTAGATATGTAGATCTTCCAAGGAAGGATGCATATTCTATCATGTTGGCTTTTGGGTCAGACTGAACTAGGTGATCTTAATGAGGTTAAGTACCTAGAATCATGAAGGTGGATTGTGGCAAAGAGTTGTAAACACCATATATCCAAGAGTTGTATTTAGATGTAATTGGAAAATGTTGCCTAATACAATTGTCAACTTGTGGGTGATCAACCAAACTTGACTCATGATTGATGAAATATGGATCTTGGCTCACTAGAAGATTGTATGATGTGATCTTCCAAATTGAAAAATTATGGTTATCAATTTGAAAAAAATAGTAAGACAATAATTAATTAAAGGCCTAACTAAATATTGCCAAATTTATAATCAAATCAAATCAAAAGTGTTTTGACAAACTATAATTTTTCTCTTGTAGAATGAAATGAAGATAAGTAACATGTGTTCCTTGTGTTTGATCTTTGAGAAGGACAAGTAGAACGGGAATAATTTCCATGACTAGTTTATAACATTGTGAATTATTCTCACACAAGAGTGCAAGCTTTATGTCCTAGAAATACAAAGCCTGATGAACCTACTCCCACAACTCCTAAGGCTGATATGGATGCTTAAGAAGCACTTTGAAAATGCCATAGATGTCAAGTTCCTAATCCTATGCTATATGAACTAAGAGTTGCAGAGACAACATGAGAACATGGATGTTATTGAAGTGGTCACACATCTTAAGAACATGTACCAAGACCAGGCAAAACATAAGAGACATGATGTCCCCAAGGTGTTGTTTAAGTTCAACATTGCAGAAAGAGATCCAGTAGGTCCCCATGTGCTCTAGCTTATTAGATATGTGGAAAATTTTTCTAGATTGGGATTTCCCTTGAGCTAAGAGTTGGCCAAATATGTGATTTTGCAGCCACTGCCAGAGTCATATAGTCAATTTGTCATGAACTAAAAGATGAACAATTTTAACAAGTCATTGTCAGGATTCCTTGTCATGCTGAGGGTTGTTGAAGCACAAATGAAGAAGATCAAACCCAAATCAGTGATAATGATTATAAATGGAAAGGGGAAGTCTAAGGGAAAAGGCAAAGCTAAGAAGAGTTCTAAAGCTGGCCAAAAGCTCAAGTCTTTTGCACTTAAAGTGTAACACCCCTGACCTAGGTTATGGCTTAACCCTGGACGTTTTGTCTAAAGTAAGTTACTTACAAACTTTTTCTAATCTTTTGAATAATAATTAAGACTGTTTGTGAAGTTTATTTTCAAATTTGAGCTTATTTCCAAACTATGTGTGTATTATATAATAGTCAGAGTGTAAAGTGCAATTTACCCATGATATGGGGTTATATTGCAAAATGTCATGTGTTGAAAGTACTCTAACTATTTTAACATCATAAGAGAGAGAAGATGCTAATTGGTGGCTTGTGTAAAGCCTAAATTCTAAGTGAGAACTTGTTTGAATAATGTTAGGTGCTTTGTGCATCAATTTTGGTACAAAATGTAATTTATATAAAATGTTGGGAGGATATGTAAATTACCACTTCTAGAGTATCTATACTCCTTCCTAGTATCATCTAGAGGATTTGGAAATAAGGAGACACTATGTTCGAATCATCTTAGAGTGATAACACTCTTAATGATGAAAAGACCAAGAAATGCATAGTTGAAGCTTTATATGAGCTATATCGAGTTGTAGACTTAGAATAGGAGTCCCTATCAGCTAAAAAGCCATAGATAGAGTCTCCTATCAGTTTGTTGATTCTTAACTTTGCCCATGATCGGATAGACACATCAAGAAAGTCATATGTATCTACTTGCAACTTTTCTTTGGAAAAGATTGTGTGGAATATAATAATAAAGTGAGTGGGAAGTAGCTTGCCCTCAAAGATAACCAAAGGGACGACCCTTATCCTTTGTGTTATCCTTGATATTTTTTTTGCATGGCAAGATAAATATAGGATGCATGCAAATACATGTGTCAATCCATGCATGTCTATGTGGCACTTAGTAGCTTATGACAATGACACCTCTTACACTCTTTTTCATTAAACCCAAGTATAAATACCCTTCCCTTCACCTATTAGTAGAATTTTCGAAATCTTCTTATTAACCTTCCCTTATATATCATGCATGTGTGAAGGATTATTGAGTTGTAAAGCTTGGTATCGGCCAAAGACATAGGATATCGTCCAAGTAGAGGATATCAACCTAGAAAGGTGATATCGGCCACACGGAGGGAAGATATCGTGCAAGTGCTAAGGAGCTCAAGTTTTGGATCTTGGAGAAGCTCATCTTCAACCTTTAGAACGTGAAGAGTTGGATCTTGAAGCTTGAAAGTTGCTTTAGAGGTGGGTTATATAACATGAACCCAACCATGTTATTATTCTTTTCCAATATTGTTGAACTTATTGATTTACTTTCAATTTTGAATTGCTTTGATAAATTGATGTTCCTTTGAGTTCCAATAAGTTGTTAGGACTGTTGTCCATGATTTAGATTAGAAAGACAAAGTTCTTGAGGTTGATGATGATGACATCATCATGGTACAACCCGATATGGGTTGAAGTACCTTAAAAATGGATATGGAACCCAAGATGGTGGTTCACCCGATATAGAAGTGGGTGACACCTCATACACAATATGAGGCATGTATGATGGATGATATGGGAGATACCTATTTTCACCTTATACATGATACAAGGTTAAGGTTATATCTTTCACATGATATGGTATACTCTACCCGATATATTTAAAACCCTAGATGAAGAAAGGAAACCCGAGATGAATTGCCTTTGAAATCCGACATACCTCTATCACTTTGTGATGGGTTGAAGATTAACTAAGTATCTAGCTTGTTGTGTAACTATAATGATAAGAATGATCCTTGAAAGTATAAAAAGGTCATGAGTTTAAGGGTTTATCTAACATAGGTAACCCGATATGATGCCCAACATGCAAACCAATATGGCAATCCAATATAGGAACCCGATATGACAATCCAAGATAGGAAACCAATATGGTATTATCTATATATCACTTAAATGATACATGATGAGTAAATATATTCTATGCCTGATATGGTGTACCTTTGTGCATCATATAAAAACCAAATATACCCATATGCTCGATATGAGGTTAAGAATCTAACCCATACACGATATGAGGTTGACTTGAGATGCTAATAACTAAGTCATATCTAACCCGAGATGGTTACATGATATGATGTAAGGGGATATACCCTCAACCTGATATGATGATGTGGTTTTACCACATGACTGATATGGATACATGATATGATGACATGTGCATCTTAAAGAATGATATGATAACATATATACACCATGATACCTGATATGGTAGGTTTGCTTCAATCCAATGAATTTAACCAGGTGATATATATTAAGATGCAATGAGTTTTATTCAATTTAATAATGATGAACTAATGGACCTTAAGAGTAGAATTAAGTCAAGTTAATAAGAGTATGGTGTAATCAACATCCTAGTGAGGATGAGAGAGAAACTAAGATTGGAAAGTTAATTATGTAATATGTATATGTTGATAATCCCATGATGAATTGAGTATGAATTAGGGCTTAATCTTTTTTAATATGATCTTGAAACCCTAATCAGTTGATGAAGGGAAATCCTAAACCTAATTCAATGAGGAGAATGTGTTCTTTAGCATTACATGGTAATGACGTGTATGTGATATTTCTACTATCATAAAATTCTAACCATGCAGGTATCATAAGGTAATGAGCATAGCTAAGTAAGAGATATGATGTTTATATGATACATATTTAATGAGCTATGTGAAATGTGTTAATTAACACCTTAGTCTGATGACCTAGAGGTAATGGTTATTTGCTAAGTGGTGATAGTACTCAGTGATGAACTAAGGGTTTGAATACCCAAGCATGATGATGATAAGAGATTGAGATTCTAAGTGGTATATGTGTTCCAAAGATCATGAAAGTACTTGATAAACATATTGTATCTTTCTTGTAGCATCTGATATAATTCTTGTTTATAACTTGATTGATGCTAAAAGATACTAAAATGCATTTAATTAAGCAGGTTAAATGTTATCATGTAGTTTCCCAGACCATAGATCCATTCCATGTTAGCATATACTGAATGGTGAAATGAGTTTTACTTGGTTTGTATATTTTTGAATATGTTATCATTAAATGAGGGTGCTCAGTGGACTCCCCAACTACACCGGGTTGCTTACTGGACTTCCTGATGAAACTAAACCAGGATCAGTCAGTGGTCTTCCTAATGACACATAATCTGGGAAAGCTTAGTGATCTTCTCTCAAACAGAGTACATGCTAAGACTGTAACTCTATAGCAAAGATGATGTTATACCCCGACATAACTAATTGTAGATGACACAAGATGACCTGCCAGTTATCTCATACTGACCGAGATAGGTGAAGTCTTGACAGTCGGCTCTTCCACTGACCTTGAATGGTACCGATTTCGACTTACTAGAAGTCGGTTGGAGTATGAGTGGTATAACTCATCTCCTCTAGGAATAAATGTGATTGTGAACATGTAATTAGTAGTGTAACATATTTGCTTAAGGATCGAATACGAAGAACATTGGTTGATACCTTATTATTTTATACATATTAGTAGATAGATGTTATACATGTTCTTCATATTCCATTTAAAAGCAAATAGATGACTTATAATTTTGTTTATCAATAATTATGCTTTGCACTTCAAATATACCTATTAGTTGCATAAAGTATCCTTTGTTCAATTTTATACTATTTCTTATGATAATAATATTGTTGATGGAGAGTTATATCTCTCTCTGGGATAATAGTATCACCCTGTGGGATCCCCAATTTTTAGGTAGACACAAATGAGGGAGTAGGAACCAGACTGTAGAGGAAGGACCGCATCAGTAGGGACCATAGTAGTAGCTTAGGCCGAGTACACTGTCTGTAGGGTCTTGTAGATAGAAGTCGTATGTTTCATGTCTGTACTCTCAGGTCTTGGAAGTTAGTTCTTAGTGGTTTTTTCGAATGACTTGAGATTTTGGTTTGTTTACCTCAAGGTTTTATGTTGCTATGAATATGTTAAAGTAAAGCAACTAGCACTTGTTATCCTTGAGATAAGACGGTACAATGTATGTACGATATGAACCACATATATATAAAGTTTTGGTTCTTTTTGTAAGAATTTCCCATAAAAGGATCTATGTGCAAAATGGTTTTAATTTTTAGTGATTTTTGTCAATTACACTACTTATGGTAATTCTGCGATTAATATTGGTGATGACTTGATTTGTAATTTGGTCATCACAAAGTTTTGGTATCAGAGCCTAAGGTTCGCTGAATCTGCATAGACATAGGACTAAGTTTGTTGAGTCTGTTCTAGTGCCCTCTAATGTATCTTATAGTGACTTCTCCTCATACAGGAAAAGAATTAAAATTGATGATGATAGAGCACACGAAGAACATGCTGCTGACAGCAGTGTTGCTGCACCGGGAGGTGGTGCAAGGGATCAAGTTGGAGAAGAACCAGTGCTTGAGAATCCTCAGCTTGACCAAACTCCATTAGAAAACCCAACCTTTCATGCTCTTTTTGGGCATATCATGATTATGATGATGTATATGGCTGACCGGATACCAGCATCAACCCATAGGGTATCTTTTCCCAGTGAGGGACTGACCGACTTAAATCGCGCGTCCTAAAATTGGAGGCAGATTTGAAGTAGTCAGACTTTTACATTTATAACCCGAAACCTTCTAGGCCCCCGCAACTTTGCTTACGTGGTCTAGGTAGATATACGGGGTCGAACACAGGCACAAGGGTGGTAGTGCTGAGAACATGCAATTGACACGTTACACTCCGATCGGGGTAAAGAGATGACAAAATTCCACAAGGGAACAGCAGGACAAGATCGATAAAACAAAAGAAATCTATCTCCAACTGGAGCTACGAGGAAAATTATGGTTTTAAGCATTTATCAGTTTTTAGGGATTTTTGTGGAACGGAAATAGAGAGATAATACTAGCGCTAAAACAAGGTATGAAGGAGAAAACTACGGTAAAACAAGCAGCAGCAGAAACATCCTGCACCCCTCCTCTCGAAGCGGGTACCTCTAGCTGAGCATCAACACCCCTCTCGAGGTTGCTGGGCTTAAGTTAGAGTGGAAAGGTTACTAAAGCAACTCCGATTTCGGGCTCTCATACTCCAGAATCGGACCAAACACTAGAGCCACAACACCTCTCTCAAGGCAGTTGCGACAGGAAAACACGATTCGGTAGCTAATCGAAACGTGATCCAAGCGTACAAGCTAGAGTTCAGATGTTAAACATAGCAATCATCTAACAAAGGTACCAAACATGAAGCAACAGATAATTAAAGCTCTTCTATTCCCATGAACAAATAAGGGTCTGATTACATTGCATAGATAAAGGAAGTAAATGACTGAAATAACAAAGATAAACGTCGCCTTCTTGATTTAGAAGGACGACAGACATCAGCCGACTCCCCAGCCTGATACCGGGGAGGAGCCTTGCCCGATACACCCGTGTCGGGTGGCACACCCTTTTGAGCGACACGCTAACGACGAGTGGATGTATCGTGCGAGGCGACCTGGCCCGATACGACCATGTCGGGCGAAATCCTCTGGGGCGACACGCCGTGACTGGCGATGCGTATCGGGGTTCGGTATCATGTCGGGCTAGAGTGTTGCTTCCAGGTATCGACCACTCCTATCAGGTATCCTTTGTCGGCCGATATCGGCCTACAACGGCGCCCATGATGGCCCTAAGTTAACCATTCCCTCCCTCTCGGGATGGGGAAGTGCTCACCTAGAATTGCCTGACAGAACCTCTCAAGCACGACACACTAGCTCCCAGATGCTTTCCTCAGTCAGCTCTTGGGGGTTCTGAACTGTCTTTTCGGCTTCCTGTAGGTGCTATTTATAGGCAGCGATTGGAAGAAGTTATGGTGCTCCGGACGCCATGTGTCCTTCATCAACCCTTATTATCGCGGAGGCGGTGGATGGCCGATATCAGTATCGCCCGACACAAGGATGTCAACTGTCGGTCATCATGACGAGTGGTGCCTTCCGGTGGGTGGCCTGTATTGCACGACACGCTTCAGTTGTCATGGCGAGCATGTCTCCCTATCGGGTAAAAGGTGTATCGCCTGTTAGTTCCTTCTTGCGCGACATCCTCATGTCATGCGTCGATGTTTTATGCTAACCTGTCAGGCAGTGGGCTTATCGGCCGACTTCCTGGGGAAAAAGGATGATGCAGGTAGAACACATTTATGGTCCGGGATGGGCTTTTTCGACGATAAATGAGTCAAAAATGGAGGAAAACTCTACAAAAGATGGAAATATTGAGTTAAGAGCATAGTGTGGCCTCTTATTGCAAAAGTACATATAAAAAGAGAGGAAAATAGTTAAAAAGGACATTTTTGATGATGAAATAATAGTCAAAAACATCACAAAATTTGGTGTTATCAACTCCCCCAAACTTAGCATTTTGATTGTCCTCAATCAATATTTAAACTTTATTTTGTGATGCATCTTCTCGACCAGTGTAGTTTTCAGACCAAGGGTTAGAGCTAGTATTGAGGTGTCTTTCTGAGAATACGGCCTGGTCACAAACAACATACTTTATTTTCTCCTACCTTATTTAAACAAAAAATTTTCTCCACAGCTTCGACGAGACTTTGGTGCATGTTTCCGAAGTAAGCTTTCACACCAAACAACTTTAGGGGGAAGAAAGTTGTGTGTTTGGGTAGGCTTAAGGCATTTTGGGTTTTTCTTGTTTCCCATCATTCTATCCAGGTACGGGTCCGTTAACGGGCAAGTGGTCCCTGCAATCTAAGCCAATTGTCTTTAGAGCAGTGATTTCACATCCTACGTACCACTGCCCCAGATCTACCATGCCTAAAGATGGGTACTTTTGGAAAACAAGTGTGTATATATATATATATATATATATATTTCTTTTCATTTGGCACAACTCTCATGCTTTTATTCACTCTCATCAGGCTATTCTCTCTTTTTGGGATTTTTGTTGGGTAAGGGAAAACAAGAGGAATTTTGTTGCTGTTCGGGAAGCTTTTTCCTTCTCCATACTCGTCTCTTAGCTGTTGCGAGATTATATTTCACAATTTTTGGCATGGAAAGTCATAGTCTTTTGTTGTTTGAGGCTGCATTGTCATAAAGACATAACGAAAATTGCATCTCATTGGGCACATAGAAAACAAACTGGAAAGAAGCCGTATCAGGTTTTTACTAATATAGTGACTTTGTACATATGTAGGGAGACAAAATAAGCAATCACTTTTTTTTTCGAAATTTTAGCATGCATATGTATATGTACACATGATATAGAAGAAAAACAAAAGAATAAAAAGGTGGAGTATGAATTTTTTTTTGAATTTTTGTACCTCCCTCACTGGTACATGGTACCCCCCAAACTTACTCCACACTCTATCCTAGAGTTGTGAAGTAGATAAGGTAGGGTAATGTTAACCCAATGAGGGTTAGCTGGTGAGCGCGCCTGTGCCAGATAGAAGCTCCCACACATATTCTCCTCATTTGCTGTGGTAATCGATGTGGTGGAGCTGGTCAGGCGTCGCTTCATTCGATATCCATTCTAGCACGAAGATGTCGCAGTCATTGGATAAGGCAATCTGTTGTGGACTGCGGTGGAAGAACTGAAGCTCGTGCCATCTGGATGCTGCTGTGTCTAGGAATGGTTGTATCAGCGCCGCCACATCCTCATAGTATTTTCGTACTAGGTGCTCGAGGGAGGTCAACGCTGTTGATGTACACTACACCGGATGGTCTTTGTTGCTGTCCGAGCTGTTTTAAAGGATTCCTACTCGTTGGCGAGTGTACACCGTCAGGAGCGTTAAGTGGTTGTAGTGCAGGATGGGTAGGAAGATAGTCCGTGGAACCCTGCTCTCCAACTATGCTAGAAAATATTGCTTTGCTCCTATTTCATCGAAAAGGTAGATGTTGTTGAACAACATTGGATGGGCTATGTATGCGTGTTCGAACCTTGGCTGTAGTGTTTGGATGTAAGTGGCCTCCACTGATACAACCAAGCATCCTCCTTCTTTTATCATGTCCCTTAAGTCATCAACCGGGACTATGACATTGCCTACCTCATAGATGACATCTGTTGGGGCAGAATCATCTAACTTCAGAAGAATTTCATTGACCTGCTCCTGCGTGAGTGTAGTGCACGAGAAGTGGTCGAACTTATTGATCAAATCTTCTGATGTTTCAGGTGAAGCTGGGTCTTCAAATCCATGCACTTCCCGCAGGATCTTTAACTGCTTGCCTGCCCCGTACATGTCCTTTTCTATCTCAGTTTCTTTCTCAAGAGTGTTTCTGGGCTGCGAAGATGCGTTTTCTACGTCACTATCCAGCAGCCTCTCTGGTACGCCCGTGTCTAGGAAATAGCGCTTGTCCTTGATCAGCAACAGTGCATATATGCTTCTGAGCTGGTAGAAGTTTTGGCTCTGGAGTTGTCTTAAGTATCCAAAGACATGTATCATCTCCATGTCCCGCATGACTATAAAGGCACTGTTTCCACTTCCCTCTTCCTCTTAGACGGGGAAGTCCCTCAGTGTGAAGAAATTCCAGACACCACCGTGACATTGGGTTCCACTCTTGATAACACAGTGGAGGCACATCAAGAGTAGCATCAGAAGTTTGTCATCGGGGTGTATGAAAGTGTTGCCTGTGCGCGGGACCTCTTTGTTGCAGCAGCTTAGAAGTTGAACATCGTGACTGCGGAGGTTAGCAATGCACATGAACCAATTCTTTCGGTGTTTGTAGGGGGCCAGCACTAGGTTTGGGTTGTGCTCTTCAATGTGCTTCACCATACTGGCCACCTGTGTAGATTCATACAAACCCCTCATCAGTTTTCTTGCAAAGGCCGAGGTGGCGTTGTAGATCATCTGTTGGCCTATCCTAACGCCTGCGTTTTCTATCACAGCACCCTGTAGGACCCTGAACAACTTCTTTCCAACGACAAATGGGGAGCAAAATATGCTTCTCAGCGTTCCCTGTTGCACTGAGAAATATCTTTCACTCCATATGACTTCTTCTTCATTAGCCTACGACCTCAGGACCTTATTCAGCACCTTTTGGTCCCTGATTGTCAGGTATCTGATGGCTCTTCTGTCGAAGTCTGCCATCTCGAAGGAAGGTATCTCCGACGACGCAGAGAACACATCTGCTGTTGAGCTTCTTCCTCTGGGGGAGTGTCTTTGGTTGGCAGCATAGATGTCCCCCCCTTCTCCCTCTGATTCATCAGAAGAATCCTCCCCAATGCTGACAGATTTGTCGTTGTCTTTGACTTCATTTAGGGAGGCGGAGGGAGCGAAGTCTTCAATGCCTCGGGAGCTCTCCTCCCCTACTGGAGACCCTGTGGCATACTTATGCATCATTTTTTTCGGGCTTTGTAGAGGGCCCGCTGGAGGTGGACGAGGATGATGATCTCGAGGAGGCTGACGACGAAGGTGAGGAACCAGAGCCAGGGGGCGAAGGAGACCTTCTCGGCTGCCTTCGGTGCAGATGGTCATCTCCCCTGTTCAGCCTCTCCTCGATCACGTCGAGGCATTGGAGGGTCTGCTGAAGCATCGCATTGAATACCTCTAGTTGGTCAGGAAGTCCAACTCGAGTCAGCAGTGCCTGTTCCTGGTCATTCAGCCTCTGCTGGAAAAAGGAAAACTTGTGGGTTAGAGAAGTAAATGTAGTTG
Organism: Alisma plantago-aquatica; assembly: GCA_963693085.1. Lineage (NCBI taxonomy): Eukaryota > Viridiplantae > Streptophyta > Magnoliopsida > Alismatales > Alismataceae > Alisma > Alisma plantago-aquatica. The sequence goes on along the minus strand of OY856414.1, from coordinate 627,127,155 downwards.
AGTGGCTTTCTGTTACCTCCCGTAAGTAGTCGAATTTGTGCCCCAACATTTTTCCAAGCGACAGAGGGGTTCCTACAGATCTCCCCCTCGTCCCCGCGATACCTCCCTTGCGCGAGGGTCTACCTGACGAGGTAGATTCTATCTCGATCGTCTGCGAGGTAGATGCTTCTGGGTGAGGTGTCAGTGCCCTTGTGGCCGTCACTGCCTCACCTTCTTGTCGTGGTTGAGATGGCCATGGTGTGGACAGATGCTGCTCCACCTCTACGTTGTCGGCGATCCCGCCAGTAGCCTCTATAGGGGACACCGGTAGCGGTGTCGGTGTTAGTTGTGCGGCTCCGAGCTCCATCTCTAGGATCTCGACGAACACCCCCTCCTCGGTGTCTGGCTGTCCTTCTTCATCTTCCTCTAAAGGCATTACAGAAATTTTGGGGGCTGCAGCCGTCTCTTCTGCGGCAGCTCCCGTGGTTGTTGCCTTGGTGACCTCAATGATCGCTGGTTCCTCTTCAGCCACAAGCGGTGTTGTTGTGGTCGTGGCTGGTATGGTAGGAGCGATGACTTCTCTATCAACTGTTGTCATCGGTGGCTCTGGATTGGTGGTTGGCTCGGCGAAGGTCGTTGACGCCTTGTCCTGCCTTGGGTCGAGCGGAATTGGTTCTCCTCTCGTAGCAGCGCTCTCTTGAATTCTTGTGGTGGCGGCGTAAGCGACGTCTATCGACATAGCTTCTATTTCTACTGCGGTGAAGACAAACTTTTCCTGCAACATAGGTGGCACATCGAGGGAGTGGAAAGAGGGTATTTGTCCTTGCAAACTTGTAGAAGTAACATCTCCCCTCCTTCTTTATGATGCTGGCCCTCATGAGGTACTTGAGGTCGATCAACTCATCACCCCTCATCCTCGAAAGACTGCGTGGCTCCTTTGGGTACCCAAGCCCAACCACGATCAGGTTGACGATGCCACCCATGTAATCCTTGGCGGCGTCCTTTATTGGGTGCAGCCTGTTTAGCAAAAACCACCCCAGGTTGATCACCCTTCCCTCCATCATGTGCCACATGATGTGGAGTTCTTCGGTGTAAATATTGCTGGACTCATTCTTGCTAAATAGCAGGCACGCCACCAGCTTGTACACTATTCTCCAAAAACATGAGTGAACTGCCACCACCTTGCTTCCCGGCTTGAACGATGATTTGATGGTCAGCCTTTTCCAAAGCTCAACGAGGTTGAACCCGTCTCCTTTGGTGATCCTTTCATCGTTATTCATCAGCTTCTTCTCCTCCTTGCTGGAGGAGAAGATCCCATTCAACAGCTTTTCGGAGATGACATGCTCCGAGTTGTACAACCGCACTTGCAGTCTGTCTGCTCCGCCATATTCTCCTTTTTCCTCAGTAGTGTTCTTCACCCAGTGGAGAGACGACATGAACTCCCTCATGAATTTGGTGTAGGAGGCAGAACGGCTGAGGCAGATCTTCCTCAGTCCTTCTGCGGTGAGGATGCTCTCCAGTCTTTCAAAGATATCCAGCTGAATGAAAAAAGACTGGTGGCAAAATCTACTTGGCCTGTAGAGCTTGGTCACCAGTTCTGCATACCGGCGTCCATGCTCGTCATCTCTCGGCATGAACCTTCCTGGCATGTGATCCAGGGGTTCTGCCACTGCTATTGGAGTTGTTGCTGGAGCCGCCACTTCTCCAGTTGTTGTTCTCTAATCTGTAGTTGATGGCCCAACCGTCTCGGGGTTCGGGCGTTTCTGCCCGACCATTGTCGCTTCAGTTGTGGCTTCAGTGTTGATTCTTCTGTCGTGTTTGTCAACTCGAACGACGGTCTACTTTGTACGGGCCATTTCTGTTATCATTAAACAAATTTATTAATCAATTAAACGTCGACATTCGGTAAGAAGAACAAAAAATTGATACCGGCATTTAAAAGGAAAAATTGAATGCACGATAAGGTTCGACCCGATAGAAAATTACCCGCCACCGCTATATCGGGCGATACAAAGCTTTCATAAATGTATGCTCGTGCCCGATACGAGATTTGGGGGTCGTCTGTCAGAAGAATATTTTAGGCTATACAGAATAGGACGATACAGATGGAACTGCACGTCAGGTTCGTCGCCCATCATGGGTGTGTCAGGCGATACAATTGCGAGAAACAAAACGCTCGATAGGGCCTTCAGGATAGAAATACAACGTGTTGCCCGGCAGCGAAACAAGCGAGACGACACATAAAGGGCGACACGTTTATCGCCCGTCAGGGCATATCGGGCAAATGCGTGCTAAAGGCATGTCGCACGACACATATATGGGTGATATGAGAAAACTCAGCTAAAGCCATTTGTCCGATATATTATACGTGATAGGAAGGTCGTGTCAGGTTATCCAGGACGATACGGTTGTCGGGCTATACCTTTGATGTTTTCTTAGGTTTTCTGCGTGACACGAGAGCAGATGAAGGAAATCACAACATGATACGGGTAGGTGAAATAGTAAAGGCAGTAGCCCGACATGGTAAAACCTCTACGCTATATATAGCGATCCCAACAGGGGGTAAAACGGGTAATTCCGGAGCGTGCGTCGGCCATTGGGGCAAGTCTTTCCCGAGACGGGCAGTCCATCTGTCGACCGGGGGTAAAACGGGTAATTACTCATCTTGCACGATATTGGTGCACGCCGCTCAGGTATGTCATCCGCCACGGCCGTTACGATGCCCAAAATACCATCGCCTGATATGAGCGTGTTCAGCGCGCCGGTTGAGCTGCCACCAGACACAAAAACTTCAGAACAAAATCAAGGTGAAAAACTTAAAAACAAAGCGGAGAAAAAGTGGTCGATGAGTAAAACATCATTGGCCATGGTTAAGACCCCGACCTCAGATAGTATTAACCATCCCGGTCCCTGAAACAGAGTGGTGGCTCATAAAACAAAAGAGTCAGCACATGTGGCACATGTGTGACTCGGGCCTTATTACAGTCCAAATGTTCAAAATGTTTGTTTTGCAGGAAAGTAAATTGTATCCTATTCTAGGAAAGAAAAGAAAGCTCGGGTTGCCTCCCGAGAAGCACTATAGTTTTTGTCTCCAGCTTCATGGTCCCATCTTCTTCACTATTTAGCCTCTAGCATCATCCATCTCTTGCAACTCTATATCTGTCTCTCTCGATCACAACCCTGCCTTCTTGGCAGTTTCAGTGTTGGACGGTGATTTTCCCGAGGGATTCTTTATTAATTTGGCCATCTGAGCTAATTGCTAATCAATCTGGCGTTGATGTGTCTGCATATCCGCCATCTGGACCTACAATGAGTTCAAAACACCCGAATTTGACAGCGCACTCTGCGCTAGCTGGTTATTAATTATGTCCTACCTTTTTACACAATGAAACAGTTGTTCGACCACGTCTGACTGGCTTGAAACCTTATCATGCCCCTACTCTTTGGCTGATCCTTGATACTTAACTTGCCCCTGGAAGTTTCCTTTGTTCGATTGGAAGGAGGTGTTTTTGGTGTATTGACTTGGTCCTCCCCTCTTCTCGAAGGCTTGAGGTGGCTTGGAGGAAGTTTGCAGCTGATGTGAGTTTTCAGATGCATCCTTGTTGCCATAACTGAAACTGGGGTGGTCCGGCCTTTTGAAATTTATAAAAGAGACATTCTCAGTCTCTACGGCCTCAGATTCAGTATCTCTTGATGCATCTGGTCGGGTGTAGATGCAACTATCTACCCCATGTCCCCCTTCTCCACATGTTACACACTTCATTAACTTTTCAACCTGCTTCTTCCCTTTTCCGCCAGATTCTTTAAGCTGTTTTACATTTATTGCTATCCTCTGAATTTGAGAAAATTCATCTCCAGAGCCTTGGATTCAAAAGAAGGTCCTTCACCAGCCTTCTTAGCTTGTCCCCTATCGGATCTATCATAGTCAGTGCTGACTTGCAGCTCGGCCATGTTTTTGATAATCCTCTCCGACTTGCTCGGCTTCTTTCCCAGAAAGTCACTTCCTGCAGCTGCATTCAATGAAACTCCTTCCTCGGGGGTTAAACCATTATAGAAGGTGGTGACCAAGAATCCCTTCTTGTAATTGTGATGAGGGCAGTCCGTCTGATATTCCTGATATCTTTCCCAGGCGTCGTGGAGGTTCTCATTTGGCTTTTTCATGAAGGAAGTTATCCTTTGTCTGTTTCACATGGTCTTCTCAATTGGATAGAACTTGTTCACGAAGGCATATGCCAGTGCTCCCCATCCATTCAGGGCTTGGTGGGGTAGCCCCAGATACCATGATAGAGCTTTATCTTCCAAAGATAAGATGAAGCCCTTGCAGTAGATTATTTCCTGGGAAACCCCCCACGTCTTAATGGTGTCGTAGATATTTTTGAAAGCATCCAGGTGGTGATAGGGGTTGTCATTCTTAGAACTCCCCCTAAAACTCTTGTTTTGAATCATTGAGATAACTGATGGCTTGAGCTCAAAATTGGTAGCGTTGAAACGTAGGATGATGACAGGGCATCGGGAATTGTTAGCCTTTGTGGAAGCTAGCTCTCTCAGAGTCTTTTCTTCTTCTTCAGAATCATCATTGTCGCTGGCTTCTTGGCACTGCTCTTGATGATTGTGATTCCTCCTGTGCCTTTGGTGGTGGCGACGTCTATCACGGTGAGGATCTTCCTCAAATTGCTCCATTTCTGGATATTCGAGTTGATCGTTGCCGTCGTAGCGGTCGTTGACTTCAAGTAGAGGCGAATGAGGCCTTGCTCTCCCTTGGCATTCACCTTTTGAATGGGGTGGCTCAATGCGAGATGGCATGTTGGATGTATCGGTGCTTAGCTGAACAGAAGGCCTTTCTCCAGAGTAGCTGAAATAGCATGAAAAATCAAGTTAGAAAAGTTGTTATCAATAATAATACGAGTTATTCATTTCAGGCAAAGAATATTAATAATAACAAAAAGAAAAGAAAGAAAGAAAAAGAGAGTGCTGTCAAGCTCATTCCTATGCTTGAGGCACTGGAGTGTAGTTAGTGGATTCGGGTTCGTCAAAAGTACCATTTCTCCTTCTCCCCAGCAACGGCGCCAAAAGGTTGACCGACCTAAATCGCGCATCCTAAAATTGGAGGCAGATTTGAAGTAGTCGAACTTTTACATTTATAACCCGAAACCTTCTAGGCCCCCGCAACTTTGCTTACGGGGTCGAAGTAGATATACGAGATTGAACACAGGGACAAGGGTGGTAGTGTTGAGAAAATGGAATCGACACATTACACTCCGGTTGGGGTAAAGAGATGATAAAATTCCACAAGGGAACAACATGATAAGATCGATAAAACATAAGAAATCTATCTCCAACTGGAGCTACGAGGAAAATTAAGGTTTTAAGAATTTATCAGTTTTTTGGGATTTTCATGCAACGGAAATAGAGAGATAATACTAGCGCTAAAACAAGGTATGAAGGAGAAAAATATAGTAAAACAAGTGACAGAAGAAACGTCATGTACCCCTCCTCTCGAAGCGGGTACCTCTAACTAAGCATCAACACCCCTCTCGAGGTTGTTGGGCTTAAGTTAGAGTGGAAAGGTTACTAAAGAAACTCCAATTCTGGGCACTCTCGTACTCTAGAATCGGACCAAACACTAGAGCCACAACACCTCTCTCAAGGCTGTTGCGACGGGAAAACACGATTCAGTAGCTAATCGAAATGCGATCCAAGTGTACAAGCTACAGTTCAGATGTTAAACATAGCAATCATCCAACAAAGGTACCAAACATGAAGCAACAAATAATTAAAGCTCTTCTATTTCCATGAACAAATAAGGGTCTGATTACATTGCATAGACAAAGGAAGTAAATTACTGAAATAACAAAGATAAACGTCGCCTTCTTGATTTAGAAGGACGGCAAACAACAACCAACTCCCCAGCCCGATACCGGGGAGGAGCCTTGCCCGATACACCCGTGTCGGGCGGCACACCCTCTCAAGCGACACGCTAATGACAGGCGGATGTATCGCGCGGTGCGACCTGGACGGATACGACCATGTCGGGCGGCACCCTCTCGGGTGACACGCCGCTACCAGCGATGCATATCAGGGTTCGGTATCGTGCCGAGCTAGAGTGTTGCTTCCAGGTATCATCCACTCCTATCAGGTATCCTTTGTCGGCCGATATCGGCCTACATCGGTGCCTGGGATGGCCCTAAGCGAACCATTCCCTCCCTCTCGGGATGGGGAAGTGCTCACCTAGAATCACCCGACACAACCTCTCAGGCACGACACACTAGCTCCCAGATGCTTTCCTCAGTCAGCTCTCGCGGGTTTTGAACTGTCTTTTCAGCTTCCTGTAGCTGCTATTTATAGGCAGCAGTTGGAAGAAGTTGTGGTGCTCCAGACGCCACGTGTCCTTCATCATCCCTTATTATTGTGGAGGCAGTGGATGGCCGATATCAGTATCACCCGACACAAGGATGTCAGCTGTCAGTCATCATGATGAGTGGCGCCTGCCGGTGGGTGGCCTGTATCGCATGACACACTTCAGTTGTCGTGGCGAGCACGGCTCCCTGTCGGGTAAAAGGCATATCTCCCGTTAGTTCCTTCTTGTACGACATCCTCATGTCGCGTGTCGATGTTTTGTGCTACCTTGTCGGGCAGTGGGCGTATCGGCCGGCTTCCTGGGGAAAAAGGCTGATGCAGGTAGAACACATTTATGGGCCGGGACAGGCTTTTTCGACAATAAATGAGTCAAAAATGGAGGAAAACTCTACAAAAGATGGAAATATTGAGTTAAGAGCATAGCGTGGCCTGTTATTGCAAAATTACATATAAAAAGAGAGAAAAACAGTTAAAAAGGGAAGTTTTGATAATGAAATAAAAATAAAAAACATCACAAAATTTGGTGTTATCAGGGACATGGATCTGGTAAGTCCTTTGAACGGTTGCGCCAGGTAGGAGCCACTAAATATCCTAGAACAACTGACCCAATAGATGAAGATTCATGGCTTACTGAGATAGAGAAAGCCTTTAGGATCCTTGATATTCTGGAGGTTGATAAAGTTAAACATGCTGTGTATCTTCTGAAAGGAAGTGCTGGCCATTGGTGGGCCATCGAAGAAGAGAAAAGATCGCATGTTGAGGTCAAATGGAAGGAATTCTGATGAGAGTTCGTCAGTAGATACTTTCCTAAAACTTATTTTGATGAGAGGATATCGCAGTTTGAGTGGATTTGACAGGGACTGATGAAGGTTAGTGAGTATGAAGCTAAGTTTATGGAGCTTCTGTGATTTTGTTTGCACATGGCTACTACAGATGAGGAGAGAATTTGACATTTTGAGAAAGGTCTGAATGCTAAATTAAGCACACCAGTATCTTCTCTAGAGAATAGAGAGATGTTTTCCACCTTTGTGGAGTCGGTTAGGAGGATAGAGAGGTTTGTGACTGAGAAACGAGAGGCAAACAGTAGGAAAGTACCTACATAGTCCCAGTGTCAGAGGTTTAAAAATTTCAAGAAACCAAGGTTTTTGACACCAGTAGAACCACAAAGGTTTAATGATCAGACATAGTGGACGTCCAGTAGAGGTAAATGCCATAGTTTTCCACAAAGTGGAGCCCATAGCTCAACATTGATGTCAGTGACATGATCACCTAGGTCGCAATGGGAGGACAGAGTCTTCTACATGTGTAGGCAGATAGGACATGTGATAATGGATTGTCCAATTAGAGACGTGGAAGTAACCCAACCGCCAAGGCAGAGTCAACAAGGCTCTTAGAGAAAAAAATTTAGTAGTGGCACTCGAGGACGTGGACACGCATCCCAGGTAGGATCATCTACACTAGCCAATAGAGCACGAGGTTGGCAACAGGCAACGACAAGATTCTATGCTATGAATCAGCCGTAGGCAATGGTTAATCCATGAGTTGTGACAGATCAGATGGAATTATTTCATTCTGATATGTCTTCATCTTGCTTCATATCTGTTTTGATTGATCTGGGTGCTACACATTCCTTTATCACTCAAGAAGTGATTCATGACTACATTATAATTGTCAACTGTAGAATGGACAATTTGTTATTAGAAACTTTGTTAGTCAGATCTGTAGTGTTGCGAAAGGTATGCTCTCCCTATGTTCTCTCTTTTTCAGAACACAACATTTAGGTCGATCTTATACCACTTAAAATGCATGGGTTTGATGTAATTCTCAGGATGGATACCTTAGAGAAGTATAAGGTTGTCTTGGATTATAGTTCCAAGAAGGATATGTTCACACATGGTGATAAGACATGGGTCTTTCAGGGGGATAGAAAGATTCTTCCAACTTGTCTAGTATCATCAATGGTAGTGGAGAGGTCTATGCAACAAGGATGCTTCACATTCATGGCACATGTGGTAGACACCAGAGAAAAGAGTCCTAGTCTTTGTCAAGTTCCTATTGTCAAGGAATTCAAGGATGTGTTTCTCGAGGAATTTCCAGATGGCCCTCCACCCTGAGGTATCAATTTCGAAATTAATCTTGTTTTGGGTACGCAACCCATAACCCAAACACCTTATAGGATGGCGCCAGCTAAGATGGTAGAACTCAAGAAACAGTTATAGGAGTTACATGAGAAACGATTCATATGACCGAGTACTTCAGCATGGGGTGCTCCGGTTCTTTTTGTTAAAAAGAAAGATGGGTCTATGAGACTATGCATAGACTATAGACAACTTAACAAGGTGACTATTAAGAAAAAATGTCCTTTGCCAAGGATCGATGATCTGTTTGACCAGTTGTTGGTGCAACAATGTTCTCTAAGATAGATCTATGATCAGGATATCATTAGTTACACATCAAGGAGAGTGACATACCTAAGTCATCCTTTAGAACAAGGTATGGTCATTATGACTTTGTAGTTATGTCATTTGGACTAACTAATGCACCAAACACATTAATAGAGTTGATGAATATAATATTTTGGCCATTCTTTGATCAGTTTGTAGTGGTTTTCATAGACGACATCTTGTTTTACAATAGAAATAGACAACAAAATGAAAATTCCTTCTCCAAGCCTTGAATTTGTTGAGACAACACAAGTTATATGCTAAGTTTAGCAAGTGTGAATTCTAGTGATCAGAAGTGTATTTTCTTGGACACATTATATCTGCTTCAGGTATTCATGTTGATCCCAAGAAAGTAGAGTCTGTTGTGGAGTGGGAATAGCCAAAGATACCAAGTGAGATTCACAGTTTCTTAGGTTTGGCAAGTTACTACAGAATGTTTATCAGAGACTTCAGTTATGTAGCATTATCCCTAACCAAGTTGACTAGGAAGGATGTTCCTTTTGTCTGGAATGACAAGTGTCAGCATTCTTTCTAGTTATTGAAAGAAAGGTTGACTAGTGCACCTATGTTAGTTCTACCCGAGCAGGGAAAGGGATATGTTGTTTTCTATGATGCTTCCATGAATGGTCTACGCTGTGTGTTGATGCAAAGTGATCATGTAGTTTCTTTTTCTTCTCAAAAACTTATGAAACATGAGGAGAATTATCCAACACATGATTTAGAATTAGTTGCAGTGGTTCAAGGATTGAAAATCTAGTGGCATTATCTCTATGCTGAAACATGTCATATTTTCACATTTAATAAAAACTTAAAATACATTTTCTCACAACATGAGCTGAATATGAGACGACATCACTGGAAGGAGTTAATCAAGGACTATGATTGTACAATTAATAATCATCCAGGGAAAGCCAATGTAGTGGCTGATACACTCAGTAGAAAATCTTCATCTCCACCCTATGATAAAGCACAGTTGAATTCTTTAGTGTGTTGTAAATGGGATATGCTAGCCTCTTTGAGACAGATGAATGTGCAGTTGGAAGTATCTTTCTGAATTGTTAACTGAGATGCATGTAAAACCTACTCTGAAAGAACAGATCAAAGAGGTACAATAGGCTGATACTATGATTCAGCAGATTCGGTCAGAGTTGGGTAGTGAGAAACGAGATGGTTTCCATGAGTCATAGGATGGGATAGTCTGTTACCATGATAGGATGGTAGTATCTGATGTTAGTGACATAAGAAAGTTAGTTATGGAAGAAGCCCAATCATCCATGTATGTAATGCATCTAGGGAGTACCAAAATGTATCATAACTTAAAGGATATGTATTGGTGGCCCGGTTTGAAGAAAGATGTAGCTGAGTTCGTTATGCAGTGTCCAGTGTGTCAGCAGGTTAAAGTAGAACACCAAAATCCAATAGGAACATTACAAACCCTACCTATATCTCAATGGAAATGGGATCACGTGACGATGGACTTTGTGGTTGGTCTACCCAGAACAGCCAAAAGTCATGATTCCATTTGGGTGATAGTTGATAGGTTGACTAAAACAACACATTTTCTTCCTGTCAAGACAAATTATACTATTGAGAAGCTTGCACAAATCTATATAGAGAAGATAGTGTGGTTGCATGGAGTTCCAACTATGATTGTGTCTGATAGAGGTCTCCAGTTTACGAGTCATTTTTGGGAACGACTACATAAAGCTCTGGGTACGTAGTTGAAGTTTAGTACATCCTTTCACACTCAAATATATGGGTAGTCTGAAAGGACTATACAGAATTTGGAGGACTTGCTTAGAGCATGTGTTCTTCAGTTTGTGGGAATTTGGGACTTACACTTGAGCTTGATAGAGTTTTCCTATAACAATAGTTATTAGGCTAGTATTGATATGGCACCATATGAAGCATTATACGGTAGATGTTGTAGATCTCCATTATGCTGGTTTGAAATAGGAGAACACCAACTTTTGGGTCCTGAATTAGTGCAACAAACAACTGAAAAAGATTAAAGTAATACAATAAAAGTTGAAAGCAACACAAGATAGATAGAAGTCTTATGTCGATGAATGCCATAGATCTTTAGAATTCCAAGATGGAGACAGTGTGTATCTCAAGGTCTTTCCTTGGAAAGGTGTTCTCAGATTTAGGAAGAAGGGTAACTTAGCTCCTCGATTTATGGGACCTTACCCAGTGACAGCACAGATCAGAAAGGTATCTTATAGGTTGGAATTTCCACCTGAGCTACATAGACTACACCCAGTGTTTCATGTGTCTAAGCTGAGAAAATGTCATCCTGATAAAGAGTTGGTGTTGCAACCTGTAGAGGTCGAATTGAATGAAGATATATCCTATGTGGAAGGTCCAATGATGATTCTTGACAGAAGAGTCATGAAGTTGAAGAAGAAAGACATAGTTCTAGTGAAAGTTCTCTAGCATCACCATGGCATTGAAGAGGCCACATGGGAGATAGAGGAAGATATGAGGAGGAAGTACCCTTCTCTTTTCTCTTGAGATTTTGGGGATGAAATCCTTTTTAGGGGTTGATAATTGTAACATACCTGACCTGGGTTATGGATTAACCCTAGAAGTTTTGTCTAAAGTAAGTTACTTACAAACTTGTTCTAATCTTTTGAAAAGTAATTAAGACTCTTTGTGAAGTTTATTTTTAAACTTGAGCTTATTTGCAAACTATGTGTGTATTATATGATAGTCTGAGTGTAAAGTGCAATTTACCCATGATAAGGGGCTATATTCCAAAATGTCATGTGTTGAACGTACTCTAAGTGTTTCAACATCATAAGAGAGAGAGAAGATGCTAAGTGATGGCTTGTGGAAAGCCTAAATTCTAAGTGAGAACTTGTTTGAATAATGCTAAGTGCTTTGTGCTTCAATTTTGGTACAAAATGTAATTTATCTGAAATGTAGGGTTGATATGTAAATTACCACTTCTAAAGTATCTCTACTCCTTCCTAGTATCATCTAAAGGAGGTAGAAAGAAGGAGACACTATATTTGAATCATCTTAGAGTGATAAAACTCTTGATGATGAAAAGACCAAGAAATACATAATTGAAAGCTTTATATGAGCTATATGGAGTTGTAGACTTAGAATAGGAGTCCCTATTGGCCAAGAAGACATAGAGGGAGTCTCTTATCAGTTTGTTGAGTCTTGTATTTTCCCATGATGGGATAGACACTTCAAGAAAGTCATATGTATCAACTTGCAACTTTTCTTTGGAAAAGATTGTGTTGAATATAATAATAAAGTGAGTGGAAAGTAGCTTGCCCTAGAAGATAACCAAAGGGACGATCCTTATCCTTTGTGTTATCCTTGAGCATTTATTTTAGCATGGAAATATAAATATAGTATGCATGAAAATACATGTGTCAATCCATACATGGCTATGTGGCACTAAGTAGCTTAAGATAATGACACCTCTTACACTCTTTTTCATAAAACCCAAGTATAAATACCCTTCCCTTCACATATTAATAGAATTTTCGAGATCTTCTTATCAACCTTCCCTTAGATATCATGCATATGTGAAGGAGTATCGAGTTGTAAAGCTCAGTATCGGCCAAAGACATAGGATAACGTCCAAGTCGAGGATATCACCCTTGCAAGGTGATATCGGCCACAAGGAGGGAAGATACCGTGCAAGTGCTAAGGAGCTCAAGTTTTGGATCATGGAGAAGCTCATATTCAACCTTTAGAACGTGAAGTGTTGGAGCTTGAATCTTGAAAGTTGCTTTAGAGGTGGGTTATATAACTTGAACCCAAGCATGTTATTATTCTTTTCCAATATTGTTGAACTTATTGATTTACTTTCAATTTAGAATTCCTTTGATCAATTGATGTTCCTTTGAGTTCCAATAAGTTGTTATGACTATTTTCCATGATTTAGAATAGAAAGACAAAGGTATTGAGGTTGATTATGATGACATCATCATGGTACAACCCGATATGGGTTGAAGTACAATAAAAATCAATATGGAACCAAACATGGTGGTTCACCCGATATAGAAGTGGGTGACACCTCATACATGATATGAGGCATGTCCTATGGAAGATATGGGACATACCTATTTGTACCTTATACATGATACAAGGTTAAGGTTATACCTTTCACTCGATATGGTATACTCTACCCGATATGGTTAAAACCCTAGATGAAGAAAGGAAACCCGAGATGAATTGCCTTTGAAATCTGACATACCTCTATCACTTTGTGATGGGTTGAAGAGAAACTAAGTATCTAGCTTGTCATGTAACTATAATGATAAGACTGATCCTTGAAAGTATAAAAAGGTTATGAGCTTAAGGTTTTATCTAACATAGGTAACCCGATATGATACCCAACATGCAAAATGATATGGCAATCCAATATAGGAACTCGATATGACAATCCAAGAGAGGAAACCGATATGGTATTATCTACATACCACTTAAACGATACATGATGAGGCAATATATTCTATGCCCGATATGGTGCACCCTTGTGGAAAATATAAAAAAACAAATATACCCATATGCCCGATATGAGGTTAAGAGTCTAACCCATACATGATACGAGGTTGACTTGAGATGCTAAGAACTAAGTGATAGCTAAACCAAGATGGTTACATGATATGGTGTTAGGGGATACACCCTAAACGCGATATGATGATGTGGTTTTACCACATGACCAATATGGATACATGATATGATGACATGTGCATCTTAAAGGCATGATATGATAACATATATACACCATGATACCCGATATGGTAGTTATGCTTCAATCCAATGAATTTAACTAAGTGATATATGTTAAGATGCAATGAGTTTTATTCAATTTAATAATGATGAACTAATGGACCTTAAGAGGAGAATTAGGTCAAGTTAATAAGATTATGGTGTAATCAACATCCTAGTGAGGATGAGAGAGAAACTAAGATTGGAAAGTTGATTTTGTAATAGGTATATATGTTGATAATCCCATGATGAATGGAGTATAAATTAGGTTTAGGTCTTAATATTTTGTAATATAATCTTGAAACCCTAATCGGTTGATAAAGGGATATCCTAACCCTAATTCAATTGGGAGAATGTGTTCTTTAGCATTACATGGTAATGACATGTATGTGATATTTCTGTTATCATGAAATTCTAACCATGCATGTTTCATAATGTAACGAGCATAGCTAAGTAAGAGCTATGATGTTTATATGATACAAATTTAATGAAATATGTGAACTATGTGAATTAATACCTTGGTCTGATGACCTAGAGGTAATGGTTATTTGCTAAGTGGTGATAGTACTTAGTGATGAACTAAGGGTTTGAATACCCGAGCATGATGATGATAAGAGATTGAGATTCTAAGTGGTATATGTGTTCCAAAGATCATGAAAGTACTTGATAAACATATTGTACCTTTCTTGTAGCATCTGATATAATTCTTGTTTATAACTTGATTGATGCTAAAAGATACTGAAATGCATTTAATTAAGCAGGTTAAATGTTATCATGTAGGTGCCCGGACCATAGATCCATTCAATGTCAGCATTGGCTAAATGGTGAAATGAGTTTTACTGGGTTTGCATATTTTTGAATATTTAATCATTAAATGAGGGTGCTTAGTGGACTCCCCAAACTAAATGAGGGTGATCAGTGGACTCCCCAACTACACTAGGTTGCTTAGTGGACTTCTTGATGAAACTAAACTAGGATCACTTAGTGGTCTTCCTGATGACAAATAATCCGGGAAAGCTTAGTGGTCTTCTACCAAAGAGAGTCCATGCTATGGGTGTAACTCTATAGAGAAGATGCCGCTATACACCGGTATAGCTAATTGCATATGACTCAAGATGTCCAGCCAGTTATCTCGTATTGACCAAGACATGTGAGGTCTTGATAACTGGCTCTGCCACTGACCTTGTATGGTACTGATTTTGACTTACTTGTGGTCGGTTGGAGTATGAGTGGTATACCTCATCTCCTCTGGGCATAAATGTGATTGTGAACATGTAGTCAACTGTATAGCGTATTTTCTTAAGGATTGAATACATATAACATTGGTTGATGCCTTTTTATTTTATACATCTTAGTAGATAGATGTTATACATGTTCTTCATATTCCTTTTAAAAGCAAATAGATGACTTATAATTCTGTTATCAGTAATTATGCCTTGCACTACAAATATACCTGTTAGTTGCATAAAGTATCCTATGTTCAATTTTATATTATTTCCTGTGATAATAATATTGTTGGCAAAGAGTTATTTCTCTCGCTGGGACAATAGTCTCACCCTGTGGGATCCACAATTTTTAGGTGGACACAAATGAGGGAGTAGGAACCAGACTACAGAGGAAGGACCACATCAACAGGGACAACATTAGTAGCTTAGGTCAAGTACACTGTCTGTCGTGTCTTGTAGATAGAAGTCCTATGTGTCGTATATGTACTCTAAGGTCTTGGTAGATAGTTCTTAGTGGTTTTTACGAACGAATTGAGATTTTGGTTTGTTTACCTTGAGGTTTTATGTTGTTGTGAATATGTTAAAGTAACACAACTGGAACTTGTTATCCTCGAGATAAGATGGTACAATGTATGTACGATATGAACCACATGTATATAAAGTTTTGGTTCTTTTTGTAAGAATTTCCCGTAAAAGGATCTAGGTACAAAATGGTTTTAATTCATAGTGATTTTTGTTAATTCCACTGCTTATGGTTATTCTGCGATTATTATTGGTGATGACTTGATTTGTAATCGGGTCGTCCCACAAAGAAAAGGGAGGGGTGAACAAGGGAGGCAATTGTCACCACTATCACCAGCCTTGACATTGGAAGTGGAATTGTCCTCTCTACCTAGATAAACTAAGAAATGAGGGGATAAAGATCTCCACTTCAGGTATATACATTATTGAGATAAATCTATCTACTTATTCATCTTGGGTACTAGATACATGATGTGTATCTTTCATGTGTTCAAATATGTAGGATCTAAAAAGAAGTAAGCCTTTACGAAAGGGTGAGGTTGAACTGTGTCTTATAAATGGAGCAAGAGTTGTTAACACTATGGTTCAAACCTACAATTGGTCTCTGCCCACGGGGCTTGTAATAGAGTTAAAGAACTACTATTTTGTACATACCATAAATAGAAACATTTTTTTTGTATCTTGTATGGACAAGGATGGATATGCATTTCATATAAAGAATAGTCAATGTTCTATTTCAAAAGATGATATCTTTTATGGTATTTCCCCAATGACCTATAATATCTATTAATTAGATCTTACGACAAATATTTATAACAAAAATATCAAAAGGTTAAAACTTAATAATTCAAATAAATTATATCTTTGGCATTGTCATCTAGGGCACATCAATGAGAGTCACATATCTAGACTCCATAAAGATGGTTATCTAGATTCTTTTAACATCTAATAAATAGAGACATGTGAGTCTTGTTTGTTGGAAAAGATGACCAATACTCCCTTCACTGGAAATAGTGAGAGGGATAATGATCTATTAGGACTCATACATGTTGATGTATGTGGCCTTTTACAACAAATGCTATAGGTAGTTATTAATACTTCATTACCTTCACTGATGACTTCAGTAGGTATGGTTATGTTTACTTGATAAAACATAAGTCAGGACCTATTGGAAACATTAAGGATTTCATGAATGAAGTAATAAACTAACTTGGTAAAAGTATTAAAACACTTCATTCTATTAGAGGTGGAGAATACTTAAGATAAGAGCTTTGAGTACCTTCTACGAGCATGTGGTAACATATCACAATGGGATCCACCTAGAACACCATACCCCAATGGTGTATCAGAAAGAAGGAATCACACATTGCTAGATATGGTGTGATCAATGATGAGCTTTGTTGATCTTCCTACTTCCTACTATGTTATGCTCTAGAAACTATCGTGTTTACACTAAACTGTGTACTATCTAAATCAGTTCAAAAGACACCATATGAGATATGGACTAGAAAATGTCCCAAAATGTCTTTTATGAGGATTTTGGGGTGTGAACCTTATGTCAAGAAACTATTTCCTGAAAAGATTCACCCTAGATCACATAAATGTTACATTATTGGTTATCTCAAAGAAACTAAGGGATACTACTTATATAACCCAACTGACAAGAAAGTGTTTGTTGCCAGAGAGGCTACATTCCTAGAAAAGGAAATCATCCAAAGGAATCAATGGGAGGAAAGTAGAAATCGAAGAGGTTCGAGACCAACAAGAAAGCATTGAACCTATATAGGTATAAGAGTAACACAGAGAGTCACAAAATGTTGTGGAATCTCAAATTCCTCACTTAAC
This sequence comes from Alisma plantago-aquatica, assembly GCA_963693085.1. Classification (NCBI taxonomy): domain Eukaryota; kingdom Viridiplantae; phylum Streptophyta; class Magnoliopsida; order Alismatales; family Alismataceae; genus Alisma; species Alisma plantago-aquatica. The sequence continues at coordinate 627,110,045 of OY856414.1, read as the reverse complement.
ACATGAACCTCATAGATCTAGTAGGAGATGCCTTGAGCCAAAAATATTAGGTTATCTTCTGATTCAAGAAGGCAATGAATTCATAATTGATGATCAACTAATTACCTACCTAGAAGATGTTAAGGGGCCAGATTCTGTGAAGTGACAAAAAGCCATGAGATGGAATCCATGTATACCAACAAGGTATGGACCATGGTGGATCCACCTGAAGGGGTAAAACCCATAGGGTACAAGTGGGTCTTCAAGAAGAATACTGACATGGATGGTATGTACAAACTTACAAAGGGAAATTGGTTGCAAAGGGTTTTAAACAAGTTAAAGGTGTTGACTATGAAGAAACCTTTTCTTCAGTTGCCATAGTTAAGTCCATTGGATCATGCTTGCCATTGCAGCTTATCATGACTATGAGATTTGACAGATGGATGTCAAAATTGCATTCCTTAATGGGAATCTTATGGAGGATATGTATATGACACAACCCTATGGTTTTATAAATACAAAGGATGAAAATAGAGTCTATAAGTTACAAAGGTCAATCTATAGATTGAAGAAAACATCTCAGAGCTAGAATATTCAATTTGAAAAAAATAGTCAAAGAATTTGTCTTTATTCAAAATGAAGATGAACCATGTGTCTACAAGAACGTTAGTAGGAGAATGATTTTGTTCCTCATAATGTGTGTGGTTGACATACTATTGATGAGGGATGACATACCTACTTTACATATAGTAAAAACTTGGCTAGGGAATACATTCTCTATGTAGGACTTGGGGGAAGCATCCTATATTTTAGGAATGAAGACCTATAGAGATAGATGTAGAAGGCTTCTTGGACTATGTCAGAGCACATACATTCACAAAGTGTTGAAGAGGTTCAAAATGGAGAACTCAAATAGAGGAAAGATGCCCATGTTCATGGCTTTACTATCTCTAGAGCTCAATGTTCTAAATCGTGTGAAGAAAGAAAACGCATAATCATACTCTATATGCATCCACAATTGGATCTATCATGTACCCAATGCTATGTACTCATCTCGATCTCTCATATGCATTGAGCATGATGAGAAAATATCAGTCAAATCCTGGTGATGCCCACTAGACTATTGTGAAGAACATCCTCAAGTACTTGAGAAGAACTAAGGATCAATTTCTTATCTATGGTGGTGAGAAAGAGTTGGTGGTAAAGGGTTACACTTATGTGAGTTTCCAAACTAAAAAAAGGTGATTATCGACCACAATCAGGATTTGTGTTTTTCCTCAGCTATAGTGTTTTAAGCTAGAAGAGTTCCAAGCAAGAGGAACTTGTAGATTCTACAACATAGGCCGAGTATATTGCCACATCCAATGCATCAAAGGAAGTTATATACATCAAGAATTTAATTTCTGAACTTGGGGTGGTTCCAAGAATCAGTACTGATATTGAGCTATATTGTAACAAAAATGGAGCTATTGCATAAGCTAAAGATCCTAGATCACATTAGTATTCCAAGCACATACAAAGGCGGTTCCATATCATATGAGAGATTTTACAACAAGGAGATGTGATGATTTGTAGAGTGCGAACCAAAAGCAATATTGTTGACCCTTTGACAAAAGCTCTATCATAGTAGAAGGATGATGGTTGTGTCAGATCACTTGGTATTAAGTTCATCTCTGAAACAATCAGTTTAGTAGGTGAACCGTTCCACTCAGGTGCATGAACCAATTGGCTCAGGTTGTAAACTGGCCATCTGCTTGATCGATGAAATTGAATCAAGGATTGATGTTGACATCATGTTATGCATTGGTCAAATATTAATTTCCAATACAATTGTGATTGGGAACATAGTCAAACGACCAGTTCAAGAGTTGAACTGATCGACTCACATGCCAACCGATCAGTTTATTATTAAACTAACAATTTCATGATTCACAGGTTATGAAATTTCATACAATTCCACCCCTTAGACTCCTAGATCAATTGGAAACTGTGACCCTGACCCTCCTATAAATAGATGGGTATTGGGGCTTCCCAGACACAACAATAATATCTAACAATTGTTGTCTTCTCTAGTTGTGGTAACCAAGAGAACCCGAGCAAGTGCTACCCATTGAAGGGAGGAACAACAAGGGAGAGACAATTATGGAAGAGCAAGTTGATTCTCGCACATCGACTAGAAGGGACGACTCCTTCATGTATGCTCATATAGAATGACGAGAGTTCCTGGTGGCCGCATAGACTGCTATAGAGATAAAGAGGCACTAGCCCCACCAGGAGGATGATGTCAACCACTGTATGCGACACCTAACCAGGTGGTCAACACAAAAGTTGTCCATCTGCAAATTGAATAAAGGAGCAACCTACTACAAGGGAATTGTCATTGGACTTGCTCCAGGACTAGGTGTAACCTTGCAACCCTCTTTCCCATCTCATACTAGTTGACATGATCTACTATTTATGGGGAATATGGCAAGTAAATTTTTGTTTCCACTATCATATCTAATGTCATATTTCCCTTCCATACAATTACATCATATGATAACATGCCTTTCACATTATGAAATTATCAAGTTGCTATTGGATATTGAGTAAGCATCAATATCTCTCCAGTATGTCTATATTGGTTTGAGGTCTCCACTCATTGGGACTCTTCATAATCCTCATCATTTTTGCATCTATTTTTTTGGTATAATAGAAGCAACTAGAATCCTAGATGATAAAGACTTAATAAAGAACTACTATATTGGTCTAGAGTGTTATTGCACTCTCCTAAGTGTTTGGTGTCTAGTCGGTACAGTATGATATAATATGCTTTATGTGTTGTTTCCTATAATTTTAAAGGTGAATCAACTGTAGATGTTGGTGTTCACTTTTGTATGGAAATCACTTGTAGTATATATTTAATCATCTATAAAGGTGATTCCAATTCTTTCACTTTTAGATTTTCTAGTACATAATTATGTAATGTTACATTTTTTTATTCATGATGATCATGAGGAGTTTTTATATGGTAATTTTGGGATATGTTTCTAGGTTCTAGCTTCTGGAATTCTCGACTATTCCCATTTGGCTGGAGAGACATCAATGTCTATTCATGATGTTAATTGTATCTTTTGACTCAATGTTTTGATATGTATATTTTTCTGAAGGAGAAAATCTTTACTCAGGGTTTTATCTTTGCTTCACTATCAAGTTTTTGTTTTATTCCAGTTTAATACTATTTTTCATCAAGTATTTATCCTAATGATCATGCGATTATTTTTATCATGAGGGTGGTCATCACATTGTTCCTCTCTTGCTACAATGGATATAGTTCTGATAATGTCTACCCCACCCAGATATAGTGGACTACTACTACAATAACATTACCCTAACCTAGAAAGTATTCCTTATCCTAATCTATTCTTAATAAGGATTATCCAAAACCACCAATTTATATGAAATTATGATTGATTTTTCATCTCTTTTCTTCTTAATTGTAAGTGATTTCTCTATTTTATGTAAACTAAGAGGTTGCAACTAAAATTTGTGATAATTCAAAAGGTGAATAAATGAATCAGTGATACCCATATCAATGTAATGTTGATCACAAACCCAATAAAAATAATCTCATATTAAAATGACTTGTAGCCACCCAAATCCCACTCCATAGTAAATACATATTCACTATTTCTAATAGTAAGAAACAAAACTGATAAAAATACAAGAGGTCCATAGAGGAATCTTCGTATGGTGAAAAACTCTTTTTGTAAAGCCATTTTTGTGGGTATTTGAAAGTCTTATGGTGTGTCATAATTGAATTTATGAAACCATAGTCTTTGATACCACAACAATAATTCCAAGAAGTTGTAGAACTTTCTACATCATCCCTAAAAGAAATAACCATTTTCAATTTATTTAAATTGAACCCTAAAACCTTCTGTGAAAAACTTCAGGGTGAGGTAGGTTACAAGGAAAATTCTTCATTATTATCCATGGAAAAGACCTTTTGAATATTAAAATCCAATGATCCCAACATAGTAACATATACCTCCTACTAATTTAGGGAATAAATGAAGTTGGGATGGGAGAATTACATGCAAATGCAAAAGAAACCTCCACTAAATTGGAAGGAACTCGAATTATTTCATAGACCATTCCATAAATGTTTTCAAGACAAAAAAAATTAATAGCCTAACTCAAGGGAATCTCCCCTTACTTGATTATGATAGATCCTTTAACCTCCTTGAGCCACATGTCATGTTACCAATCAAGGCCCAAGTAGAGAGAATGTCCGAAGGCCCAATGTTGTCAAGTCTTTCAAATGTGGTATTAGTTAGACATTAAGGTATAGGAATGAGAAGCTAGTTTTTTACTACTACAAGAATGAAGGTCATTTCAAAGACAAGTTCCCCTACCCTAATTGAAGTTTGGTTGTTTTATTCACATTTCTATTGCTTACTATGCTCAATATGCATATATAGTTCATTATTCTAGTCATAGATATGGTTTGAGGTAAAACCCTTATTTTAGGTAGTTAAATATGAATAAACCCTAAGTTGGAATAGTATTGGGATGGGATTAGAAAATATGTGATGAAATAGTGATCCACTACTTGAGTTACTACATTATGGTTAATCCCTAATATGAGTGGGCAAATGTCAAAAGTAGGTAAATAATTTCTTAAGAGATTTAAATCTATGATGGGTTTTAGAAATGCCCTAGATAGAATCATATTTAGGTATGTTTTGTTTGGTATGGATCACATAACAATGAAATTATAGACATCTAGGGTATGTTTGTCTAGGGTTTACAAGATAGTTTCTGAACTAACAGTTAGTCAGATTGACTGGTGTGGTTGACTATTAAAAACTTGATTAACATGAGTAAATTGTGTGGTAGTCATTGACCTAAAAGTTTGGATGACTAACCTAGATTCAATCCAATTTGAGGTTAATTTGTATATCTTAAATTAGAGCATAGACCGAATTGGATGATAAACTTAAAATAATTATTCTCATTGTTTAGAAAGTCAGACAACAATTTTTATGATGTAGGATGACCTATAAATATAGGTTAAGTGCATAACAAACCAAGTTTGAGATTGAATTTACTACCAAATTTGATCATTAACTAATTCTTCATGTATATCACCCCTTTTATACCCTAGAATCTAGTAGAAGTGATTTTTAGGGTTACTTGATGAGATTGCTAAAATGAGAAATTTTGCATGTTTCTTCTTCATTAAATCTAAAAATAGGGTTAGGATTTCAAGTTATTGGTTTGTTTTCCTTAGTTTTGTACATCCTACTATAGTGTTTCATTCAGTCTATTCACTCTAGTCCCTTTTTCTTATCTTGAGAAATGGCTTCATCTTGAATCAAATAATGATCTTAATTATTCCTATATAAGAACTATTTTGGAGTGAGATATATTAGATTTGGAACTTGAAGTAGATTTATAGATTATGAGTGGTTCTCTATATCTAACTAGTAAAATAAATTTAAACAACTATGACTTCTAGTTCAACAATTTCTATGACAGAGAATAGAAAGTCAATCTTTAGTTATTCCTAATAATAGACTGAAACTAAAACCTAATGTTTGGGTTAAGTGTTAATTAGTGGTGTAATTATGGTAATGGGTGTATCTAGTATAGTTATTATTATTGTTTATTTTAATCATGAAAAAGTTCAAATCTAGGATCCTATATATAAGAAGATATTGTATAACCAAGTAGAACTAACTATACAAATTTAGTTCTTCTTTGCATTCATTAATGAAAATTGATTATGAATGATTAGTAAGATGCTTCATATGTAAATACATATTTCTAGTAAAAAGTATCATATTTTTGTGATATATTAGTAAATAGTATGAAATCTAATTCAATTGTATATATATAAAGCATTGGAATTATCTAGTTGCATATTCCCAATAGAATTAATATATTCATTAGTTGGGGTTTCTATTTGATTAATATTCTTATATGCATGATTTTTTTTACTATACATCATCTTAAGTATAGAACATGTATTGAATTTGAATGTTTCATCCTATGGTAAGTCTAGTGAGTCATTGAAGTGAAAAAAGGTGAGATATCAATCTAAGATAAATATATAACAATTGAATGATTATATGTGGTCCATTTCTATTAATTAATAAATTTTGTTGTGAACCTAAAGGATTCCTTTACCATTTGTAATTATACACACAAAAACTAATGTGGAAGGGAGGATGTTGGTTAATCAATAATTGATAAATTGATGACAAATAGCAATGATATGAAACATCCACTTTCAGTATTATCATACTTTCCAAATATTGTCCTTACAAAGGCATGTCTCAATGAGATGAGAGTGACTAAAAATATACATCTTGATTATATGTAAAGCCTTTGCTCCACCTGTTCTAGAATATAAAATTATAAACATATATGCTCTCAACTATTCCTTCATTTTTTGTATCCATATAGAGTATGAATTTAATAAGAAAATAAAAAAATACATAAGAAATATATGTTACATGGATAATACTATGTTCATTGTTTTTTATCATAAATATCCATCTCATTATATTTTGATTGATTCATTTTGGCTTGACAAAGAATCTAGTATCCTTAATAGAAGATATGCATTCCCTTGCATGATGCGGATAGTAGCCCCACACCTAGAATTAAAAAAAATTGATTCCTTGAATAGGTGTGGTATATTTTAGATTATTCTATAAAAAGAAGTAACATCCATCATAGGAGATTATTTCCATCATATTGTCTCATCCAATCATACATTCGCCAAACAATACATGTATTCTTCAATATTAATTGGCTCAAACAGTAAGGTTGATCGCCACAAGTCATTATTTCAATTTCCAACCGGAGCATACATATAAAAAATGAGTGGTTTATAGTAGAATAACTTGACTTTACCTATTATCTCAACATTAAATAATTACACCGAGAGGACAAAAAATAGGAAACAAGCAACACTACCAATCCTTTCTGAATAACATAATCAATCCTCCAAAACACTACATCTATATACATGGGAGTCATGATGTTTCTATACATAATGTTTTCAACCCTCTTCAGAAGTTCCACATCCTCTTCAGAAGTTCCATCGTATTAATGATCAAATATCTAGTATGTATGACCAATGCATGTTGCTTCTCATACACTTTTTTATTTTTCTTAATCTAACTTCAATCATTCATTGGTTACTTTACTTCTATTTAACTCCCTTGGTTAATATGTGAGGGGCCTAATGATTCTATTTTACAAGACATATATTTTTCTTGATTTTTGTATATAAATCTCTAGTCTAACACTCAAACATATAACTAAAATAACATGTTCTATAGAATTTTAGAGATAAATTGCATTGGCATCATTATGTATATTATCCTTCTTATATTTTCCAAGTGATCATAATTAATGGTTATATATTGTTAATAATGAATTCATTTTTACATGGAAGTTTTATTTACTTTCAAATATTTCCATGGTTGTCCTTTGCATGGATAGATTAAAAGAACCCATCTAAATATAAAATTTTAGCCAGTCACCTTATTAATAACTTGTGTATGTCAATGTTGACCATTATATGGGCAATAATACCCCACTTCCTTAACTTTCATTATGTTCATTTTCATCAATTTCTTAATATTATTGTCAACTTCCTCTAAGACTGTATCTTTGTAAAGGAGAGATGGTAGGTTGTGGATGTAAAGATAGATGATGGTTCTTTGATGTGATCTATGATGAAAGGAAAGGCCTCAGTTTTGTGATTACAAATAAGTCCCAAACATAACTAAGGTGCTCTATTGAGAGTGTTAACATATTCCTTATCCTACAAAAGCTATACGATATAATAACTATTTTTCCAAGTAAATGAGAGGAAACACCCAACTAGTTAGAGGGATATTTTGTCCCTTAATATAATGTATTGACTCCAATCATCAACATCAATATACCAACTCAGATGAAACTTAGTATCTATCATGCTTTAAAATCTCTATCTGATAAATTTCTAATACAACTTCCCAAAGTTTATAATATCAACCTAGGCGTACATGCTACTGCCTAAGTTGTCTTAAGTCAATACAAGTAGAACATTACTCAATTGATATAGTAGGTTCATCCATGTATTAGTTGACTCTTAACATCCATAGAAATTACTTCAACCAAGTTCAATAATATCTCAAAATTATTTAAATTATTTGGCATTCATTTCCTTAAGATCTACACAAGTGACCACTTTGGAATAAAAATTAAAGTGGTGCCTTTTATAATCAGCAAAAAGACATAATAATTTTAATTTTAGTAGAATGCTATCACAATTGAGTTTCCTCAAAATGTGAGAGTTGTGATAGTTGTAAATTATTATATATAACTGGATATAGTTTTATCCCTGATACTAAGTTAAGTAATTATAATTGTAAAACAAATATAAGGTTATATTTAGAATATAGATATCCTAGTTTTCATGGATATAATTTTTCATAAGGTTTCAATGTTCTAGATGCACTACTAGTACATTTTGACCTCATCAAATTTATTACCATTAGTTTTGGTTCAGAACTAAAACTACAAAATTTATTATGCCAACTATTAAAACACAAATCTCACAGTTTTGTTAACATTTTCTATTATAGAAAAAAGCACTGGCACCACTTAATTTCTAATGTCAATTTCAAGATGCAAAATTAATGTCACAAACAACCTGTAAAATTCAATTTCCCAATAATTTTTGTAAAAGCTAGTATGATGACGATTTCAAAGGAACTAATGTCAAAACCCTTCCCACTTTGCCACCTGCAAACAAATATTGTCTCTAAAAAACATGTATTATTGGTTTGTCAAAGAAAAAATGGCGACATATGTCTGGGGTTTCATTTACCGTGGTGTCAATTTTTATTGCCAAAACTAACAATATAGGTTTCATGCGACACGCCCCATGGAGATAATGTTCCCCAAAAAATTGAATTATAAATTTGGTTAGGCTACAAACACCAAAAATTTTGGTTTGAGGTTTGGAGAGAGTTACATTGGTGTGACGTCAGTTTCCATATGAAAAACCTACGAGATAGTTATGTATATGATAATAATTTTATGTATTCTATGATTGTGAATAGAAAGTTAATATTTAGTTCTTTCTAATAATAGAGTGAAAATAAAAAATAATTTATGAATTAAATGTCAAATAAACATGCAATTATGGTCGCATGTGTATCTAGTACATTAATTATGAATTTTTAGTTTTTTCAAAAAGTTCATAATCTAGGGTCTTAGATATATCTAACCTATGGTAAAATGAAGTAGATGTAATTGTATAAATTAGTTTTCCTGTGCACTCATTTACAAATACTGATCAAGAATAATTGGTAAATGCTTCATGTATAAATTTTGATTTCCAATTAAATATTATCATATATATGTGATATACTAGTAAGTAGTACAAAATCTAAATTCAACTTTATACAAAAAATGATTTTGAATTGTCTAGTTGCATATTCCAAGTAGATATGATTCATTGTTATGTTGGGGTTTTTGTTTGAATAATATTCTTATAAGTGAGTAATGTTACAATATTTAACACACTATGTATATTACATTTAGTTAATTCAAATGTTTCATCCTTTGGTATACAATAAGTTCAGTTGAGTAAGTCTTGTAAGTCAATGGAATACAAAAAAAGTGAGAAATTGATCTAAGATAACTATATAAAAAGAAAATGAGCATAAGATAGATGGTCTAAACATCTTATAACTTTCCCTAGATATCTGACTGAAAAAGGTGAAATGGGATATTATATGTTATATTTATGAGGATCTAACCCTGACTAGATATATGAATCATCTATTACACACTATCTAGGTATTGATTGTACTTCAATTGAGAACATAATACCCTACATCAACCAACCTAGTACTATTTGCAATATTTCATTTTAGTAGTTTTATCCAATATTATTAGAAGATACCAGTGAAACCTAGACATATAGAGTTTAAGTAAGGAACCTTGACGATATTGTCTATTTGATTGTACATTTTCACTCTTTATAGTGTCAGCTCTTGTAAAATTTGTTCCATGGATTCACATGATTTTAACCCTAGAGTTACCCCTCAAGATTACCCATGAATGGGGTCAAGTTTTACTGATGTTGTATGCATGCCACCATGGCATATAAGTAAACCTTTTTGTAGACTGATGTTAGCTTAGGGTAGCAGTCTTGAGGTTCCCTATTTGCACCTTCAAACTTGTATGGTAATTTACAAAGTAGTATATACCCCTTTAGTAGTAACAACAAGTAAGTTCAAGGGAAAGTTGAAGAGAAAATTAATTAGTTAAAACAATTCAAAGTATCCAGTTCACTTAGTTAGTTCAATTATCACACTTCCCTCACATTGTCAATCTAGAATCACTGTAAGTAAAAGATCAAAAGTGTGAATAAAAGAAATTTGAATTAGATCTCTAAACATGTTTTCTAGATCATATTTAATATTTACTCCTATATTTTGCATAGCTGTTAATTATTTTCACTAAACTTCATGACTTCCTATTTGTATATTGAAATTTTCAACAATAACTATTGATTGTTTCAATTTTTGAACTAAAATACATATGCACAATATAAGTAAGCCAACCATGATCTTACAAAATTTATATTAGCCAAAACCTATAGAAATTCATATATGATAGAGAAATTCGGCCACAAAGTATAATCTATCCATGTAGATTTTTAAAAAAAAAATTAGCAATTCATTCATCTCATTTCTGTGGGGTTTCCAACTTGTGACCTCTCGGTCATATAACATCAACATTACCACTCGTGTGCCACTATATTGGATCTATCCATTTTTCTTTTAGTGCATGATGTACATAAATAATGTTGCAAATACATTAAGTGTTGTACATGTTATTTCTTTGCAATGTTATGTGAAATTGGTAGTAAGATTTAGATATCATGTATATAAAAAAGGACATCATGAGCTTTTTCATTTATTTCTATATGAATATTTTAATTCTAAGAAATAAATTTTCATTGTTCAATTGTAATTAGTTTGTATGGTAATGTTGGTTATAAAAGATAGATTCAAAAGGAATGAGTATAAAAGTTCGAGTTCAAATAGGAATAACATAACTTTACTTCCTAACCTGGAAGTAAGCCACACAAATAGATGACAGCATGTGAAGCAAGAGAGGCGGATAGTGTTACGGAGGGGGTGCGATGAAAAAATGATGGGAATGACGATTTTGATGGAAGAGAAACTCCATCAACCTCCTATGTCGCTTCAGGCAGAAGAGAAACTCCTGTAACCTCCTGCACCGCTTCAGACGTAAACAAACCATTCAACAACCCATACCTAAACTGGAATACCAACACCACCAATAGAACGACACCAAATACCTCTACGTCTTCTAATGGAAAGACCATCTCCATTCCCTTTGTGCGAATGGACTTCTTCTATGCAGGAATGGGAGGAGGAAATACCCTGGATTCCCATGGAACACAAATGATCTCCAACACTCTGTTGCTGATCCCTACACCCAAAACCCTTTCACCACTCCACTACCAAAACATCCCCCACCCACGTAGACAATAACACCTACCTGGAATACCAGAGGAAACAACCATCCCGCAGCAGGTGACATCTTCTTCCTTGACAAGTTTTTTGAAAACAACTTGTCGCACAGTGATGTCACACAAACAACTTCGGATGAATCTCCCGACATTCAAATAACAGAACAGGCCAAAGACGATCTGACGAAACCCTAGAAATACACGGTGATAATGAAACACATTGGCACTGATGTCGGATTCATGACAATGAGAGATCGCCTCAAGGCACTTTGGGATCCCAAAGGAAGGTTTAACATGTTTGAACTCGATCTAGACCATTACGTCATGCAACTTTCATGCAAAGAGGATTATGAAAAGGCCATGCTTGGTGGGCCATGGAAGCTATTGGGGTGCTGCCTCACCGTCTGGGATTGGTACCCCTCCTTTAAACCCTCTAATGAACTACCCCAATACCTGATAACTTGGGTGAGAATTCTCAACCTCCCTCTTCATCTATATGTTCTGACTCTGCTGAAGTATCTTGGGCTAGCCCTGGGTCGCCTGGTAAAGATCGATCACCACATGGCAACAAGAACAAGAAGCAAATTCTCCCACCTAGTGATAGAAGTAGACACATCACAAAGCTCTGTGGGAAACAATCGTCATTGATGGAGAAAAATACGAAGTGGAATACGAGGTCTACCCAGAAGCCTACGCTCTTTGCAGAAAAAATGACCACTCACCAAAATACTATAAGAACCCTACTCCCTTCATAGATAACCCCAATAACAAATCCAGTCCCACCCCCAACACCCCCAAACATTCAGACACCCATGTTGATGATGATGGATGGCATACCCAAAAATCAAAGAAATCCCACCATAGAAAAAGTAAGCAATCCCATCTGAACAAACCACCATACAATACCAATAGATTCCAAGCTCTAGATGAAGCATATGAAGTTATCGAGACAAGCATCCCCTCTCAAGCCACATAGAAACCAGTAGATCCCTCAAGCTCACAACTATCAGGAACAAAGACACACATGATTTGGAGGGAAAAACAACATTCTTCAACTCCGCCCCCACATTACCCATACTCCAGTTACACCATCACCCAAAAACCAAACCAAAAACTTTACCACCAACACCATACCCACCCCATTACCCATCACCTCATCCATCAACACCACTCCACACTCAATCCTTAATCCTGACTTTGATGAGGTCGTGGTGCATCCCACCCCAATATCACCAATTCCAGCTACTATTCCAACCCTTAACCAATCACCAAAACCCATACCATCCCCTACAACCTCACCAACACCCCCACCACAACCCTCTACACCCTTACCAACACCCAACCATGAACTCAATACGACGGACAATGCTAAATCCCTCATACCAGAACACCAATCCCAGACACCAGGAAGGAAAATAAAAAACCTATCTTCAAAGAACAAGCTGGACAGAACCAAACCTCCCTATGAACACAGAATAAAAGTCCTAGACTAGCGGCCAAGGAACCAGATGATAAAGAGACAACCCACAATGATGCTCCTGTAGAGGAGACTAAGGTTTTGGCTCCTTATGAAGGCGAGAGTACCACTACTTCTGCCATTTGATAAACTCCTCTCCGCCACCAACCATAATCATTTAATGTTAGATATCCTATGCTGGAATACCCGCGATATTGGTAATGACAACCGATGCCACACATTAAAAGAATTGCTTCACACTCATCATCCTGCAATCACCACTATTTTGGAACCCAAAATTAGTGGTGCACATGCCATGAACACCATCAAGTGTCTCGGCTTCAACTTCTCGCACCACATGGAGGCTCGTGGCTTCTCTGGCAGGATTTGGGTTTGCTGGGACAACACCAATCTCAATGCCCAGGTTCTGCTCAGCCACCGACAGTTCATCACCTGCATGATTAACAAATCCCGCATTATCACACTCATCTATGCCAGCCCACAACCATAGGTTTGACAACTCCTATGGAAACATATTACTCATATGATTAGGAGCATCACCCTCCCTTGGATCACCCTTGGTGATTTTAATACCACTGCTTCACCTGATGAGAAAAGCAGTAGCCCACATTACAACTTTGCTGAAGCCAACACCTTCAACAACACCCTGATGGAGTCCGTTCTCTTTGACCTCGACTTCTCAGGAATGAGGTTTACTTATAACCATGGAATCCTACAAGAAAGACTCGACACAACCACCACCAACTCCAGCTACATCAGCCATTTCCTGGGGTTCTCAGTCGAACACCTACCAAAGATGGGGTCCGATCATTGCCCACTCCTTGTTTGCAAACCAAGAGGCTCTCCTAGACCCTGTAACTTTGTCACCAAGGCCTTTGGGAACAACATCCCTTCATTCATCACCACCCTCACAACCTGCTGGAATGACACTTCTTGCTTCAACCAGGCTCTGGATGAGGCAAAGGACACAATCACTCACTGGGATAGGAAGATTAGTGCCCAGATGCATCAATGCAAAACCAATCTCATCTGGGACATCAAAAAACTTCAGGAGGACATAGCCTCCCAGTACAACGACATATCGGATGAGATCTGTACACACCTACAAGCAGACCTTGATAGCCTCCTACGAAGTGAGGAAATCGAATTACAACACAGGAGCCACATCAACTGGATCAAGAATGATGACGTGAACTCAAAATTCTATCACACCATCATCAAGTAATGCCAACGACAAAACAACCACTCAACACTCAAAGATGAGAACGTGAATTGGATCTCTGATCCAACCGAACTAACTGAACTCGAGGTTTCCTTTTTTGAACTGGTTCTCTCCACCTCCCCGCCCAGGAACCCATCTCCTGGCATCTCAAACTACCCAGGTTCCTTCCTGACTCTTCATCCTCAGATCCTCACTTCTATTGGAGATGTACCTTCCAATGATGAAGTCAAGAACACCGCTTTCAACATCGACCCTACCAAGGCCGCTGGACCCATTGGCGTCAATGGTGCTTTTCTTCAGAAGAATTGGGATACCGTGGGCAACTCCATCCATAAGACTGTTGCCATGGCCATAAGCAGCACAGTCTTTCCTGACGATCTCTACAAATCAATAATAGTCCTCATCCCAAAAGTACCCTCCCCGGAGAGATGCGACCATTTTAGGCCAATTTCGCTCAACAATTTCTCCCTAAAAGTAACATCAAAGCTAATTATTGAGAGATTAAAGCCTTACATACCTGACTGGATCTGCCCCACCCAGAGCAGCTTCATCCCTGGCTGACGAATCGCTGACAACATAGCTATTGTCCAAGAACTGATCCACACCATGAAGCAGAAGAAGGGCACCATATCTATGGTGGTGAAGATTGATCTTACAAAAGTCTTTGATGAAATGTCTTGGTCCTTCCTCCATGATACATTATGCAAATTACAACTTCCCAACAACATCATATCCTACATTATGGCCTTGGTGATAGGCGGCTCATCTACCATCTTTTAGAATGGTACCCCCTCTAGGGATTTCAAAGCCTCTAGAGGTCTTCCACAGGGCGACCCCCTGTCACCCTACCTCTTTGTTCTCTGCATCGAAAGGCTCAACCAAGCCATACAACATCATGTGCAAGTCACAGACTGGAAGCCCATCAAAGTGAGTAGATCAGGCCCTATGATCTCCCATGTCTGCTTCGCCGATGACCTTATTATCTTCGCACACGCCTCGACTAAATGCATGGAAGCAATCAATAACACCTTCAAGGCCTTTGCAGTGGTTTCCAGTTAGGAGGTCTCCACCTCCAAATAAAATATCTTCTTCTCCGCTAGCGCCCCCTATCCCTTAAAGAATCAAATCCAGTGCATCAGTGGGTTCCAGGCTACTAACGACCTCGAAAGATATCTTGGATTCCCACTCCTACACTCTAGGGTGACCAAGGACACCTATGCCAACATCTTCAACAACCTGACCAATACCATCAATGCCTGGTCTGCCCGCTGCCTTTCGCTTGCGGGAAGGGTCTGCCTAGCAAAACAAACACTCGCCGCCATCCCAACCTATGTTATGAAGACCACCCCATTACCCCTTAAAGTGTGCGACCTGATTGACATCAAGATGTACAACTTCCTGTGGGGAGGACAACTTAAAGCAAACCCCCTCTCGCTTGTCTCTTGGTACAAAGTCACCAACTCCAAACCTAATGACGACCTCAGGATTAAATCCATGAGACAGTGGAATAAAGCCCTCATCCTACGAAATACTTGGAACCTCCACACCAATGCGACCTCCGTCTGGGGATACAGTATGCATGACAGATACCACAAGCACCAAAACTACCCCTGCTCCAACCTCTCATGCCTTGCCAAAGCAGCTTTCGATGGTAGCCAATTCATAGAAGACAACTCCTACAAAGTCATCCTCAATGGCATGAGCACCAATTTCTGGGATGATATCTGGTGGGAAGGGGGAGTAAAACTTAGAAACCATTCTCTAAGAATGATACCTGAAGATATCTCAGACCTCCTCATAGGCATCATCCTCAATGCACAAGGACAATGGGATATGGAATTCCTAAACGATTGGTTACCAAACCATCTAACACAATTGATTGCTAAGCTTCATCCTCCTTCCATGAATGACGATGTGGACTGCACTACCTAGAGTTTAACACCCAATGGAGACTTTACTGCTGCTTCCACATACAATCAGCTCCAAATAGGGACCAACATTGATGTCCATGGTCCCTGGAAGCTGATTTGGAAGGCCCCAGTCTCTACAAAGATCAAAATTTTCCTATGGACTTTGGGCCACAAAGCGATTCTCACCAATGAACGACTGACGGCCAGACATATCTCCTCTTCAAGCACATGCCCACAATGTAACCACCCGACCGAGTCTACACTTCGTGCCCTCAGAGACTACCCCTTTGTAACCTCAATATGGCATTCTTTCCAATGGGTTATAACTGACAACCAGATCTTCTTCACTACTAATGATTTCAGCAACTAGTTGGAATCTAATATATCTATCAACAAGCACCACACAATAAGCTTTACATCTATCTGTTGGATCATTTGGAGAGCATGAAGCATCAAGGTACTTGAAAATAAAATATTGGTGCATAACCACCAGATATGACTCATCTCTAGGGAGATTGATGCTCATGAAGACGTTGTTGCGGCTGCTGGACATTCAACATCCAACAATGGAACAACCAAACTATGGTCCCCCTAGGCCGAACTGGATAAAGATCAATACGGACGCTGCTCTCAAAAAAATCGGGGCCTCCGTCATCACAATCACTAGGAACCATCATGGTAACTGAAATTTCGACCATGTAAAATACCTTGGAATTAGCGACCCCACATCGGTAGAACTTGCAAGTATTATTCTGGCCATGGAGGTTGCTAACAACAATGACTAGCTCAATGTATTCTTTGAAACTGACTGTCAAGGAGCACTCAACATGATTCATGGAAATCCCTACTCCTTCCCAAAGTACTCCCCTTGGCTGACTAAGATAAAATCCCTATACCGAATAGGTTGGACAATATCACATGCCAAAATAGGAGCCAACAGGTGTGCGGATGCATTAGTTAAAGTACACCTAAAAAAAAATACAACCCTCTCACTTCCCTATCCCACCAGGGGACATTTTACCATTCATAGAGAACGATAAATGTTTTGGGCAGAATGTATACCCAACGAATGTAACCTTTTGATGATACAATAAAGCTTATGAGTTTGTTTGTTTTTTAAACTTTATTTCCTAATGTTATGATTTGTGTGTGATTTTGATTTTAGGATGTAACAACTATATGTGGTCAATTTCTATTACTTGATTAAAAAATTTGTGATCCCCAGGGTTCCTTTTCCCTAAGTAATGAGACACACATATACTAAAAGTGGCATTAAAGATGTTTGTCAATCAGTAATTGATGAACTGGTGATGGATATGAATGATATGAAACATCCATGCACAATATTGGCATACATTCAAAATATTGTCCTTAATTAGGCATGTCACAATGAGATGGGAGGGATTAAAAATAGACACTAATTTTTTAAAGGGTTCACGCCACTAGTTTTAGAATATAAAATTATATACATGTATGTTTCAACTAGTTCCTTCATTTTTTTGAGTATCTTATGCATCCATAATAATAAATTTATTTGACAATAAAAATATATAATAAAGATATGTTACTTAGATAATACCATTTTCATTGTTTTATCTCCTCAATATCCATCTCATTATGTTGTGATTGATTCATTTTTTTCTCAACGATAAATCCAATATCCTTCATAGTAGTTATTAGATTTGTATTCATTATGAGGATACCAACCCCACATATGGAATCTGAAAAAATTCACTCCTTGAGTAGGCTTGCTATATTTTGGATTTTTCTATAAAAAGAAGTAACATGTGTTATATGAAAGAATTTCCATCATATTATTTCATTCAATCATATGCTCCCAAACTATAAATATATTTTGGTAAAGTATATTGCCACAAGTAATTGACTCAATTGTCAACATTAGTAGAAAGATAAAAATGAAGGGTTTATATAAACATTTCTTGAATTTACCTAATATCTAAACATAAAAGAATTATACCAAGATTGAAGGCAAACAGGAAAGACGTAGCACCACTCATCCTTTATGAATAGAAAGTTACTCCTCCAAACACTACATATATTGACTTAGGGTTGTGACATTACTATGCATAACATTTTTAACCCTCTTGATAGGTTCAACAACCTGCTGAGAATTTCTATCATATTAATATTAAATATCTAATAAGTATGAACAATGCATGTTGTTTCTCATATACTTTTTTTTCTTTATCTATCTTCCACCATTCACTGGTTTCTTTGCATCTATTTAACTCTCTTGGTTAATCAGTGAGGGGTCTACTGATTCTATCTTTTGTGTTACAACCCCAATTTTTGGGTTCAATTGGTGAGAAAAGTAATTTCTCATATTAAAGGTAATTGAACAAATAATGATATAATTTGTTTTGAATAAATGGATTTCGTTTACAATAGCCTTGATGGTTTTGTTGTGGGCTTTATTGGCTATTGGGCCCAAATAATAAGGAAATTCAATTAATAATTGAATAATTGAGTTTTGAGAAAAGAAGGATGTGGAAACCTCTGGAAGGCAAAAGAATGTAATCCAAGGAAGGATTTCGTACCTCTTGGGTTTCAAGGAGTCCAAAGTTGCATAAAGAATGCAATAAAAAAAGAAAAGATCAATTAAGTACTTCTTTATTAAGAAAGAAATTGAAAATAATAGTAAAATGTGGAAAATAAGGGAAAAGAGGTGCAATTGATTTATCTTTAGTGGGATTTCGTATCCCAAGGATTCCTAATGTTAAAAGGAATGTCAATGAGGAAAATAAAAGAGAGTTAAAGAGAAATCCTCAAAAGGAATTATTTTTAATAAGAAATCAACATGATAATGTGAAATAATGCATATTGATGCATTTAAAGGTAAAGAGTATTCCTTAAAAAGGAATTTCGAATTATTAGAGTTCTTGGGATCCAAGGAGTCCCAATGAAAAAAAAGAGGAAAGAGATAATACCCATAACAGAAAATAAGAAGATAATGTGAGTATACAATTAATGTATTATGTGGTATTGCTAAAAAGAAAGTAATTTCTATTAAAGGAAAATAGGATTTCGTGCCTAAGGATTGAAAAGCAAGAAATAAAGAGAATAATGGCAATGGTTTTCGAATTCCTATTTATACAAATAATTGAGGAAATCCAAAGAACAAAGAAGAGAGAGAAGAATACTTCTCCTAGAAGGAAATTGATTCCTTTTGGAAAAGGGCTCTTTGAATGGAGTATAAACCTACCTACCACTTTGTTTCCACCCCTATATAAGGGGTATAACCTTAGTTCAAAGGGAAGAGAGAACCCCACGTTCTCCTACTTTCTTCTTCTCCCTCTTCTGTGAAAACCCTAACCTTATGGGTATTGTTCAAACCACAGAGATGCAAGGGGCCATGACGTCGTCATGTTGGCGCCAAGACATTCCTTTGACAGCCCGTGGGTGAGAGATCAAGGTCACCTTGCTCCCGTCTATATGCAACATCCGCTGGAGGTCCGTAGTAGGGCTACAAGTCGCAGACCTGGCCCGTGCTTGGCGGCCACCTTGGCCGCAAGTACTCGACCGCTCGAAGTGCGGGGAGGGGCGTCGGAGGTAGGGACATCGTCCCTGATGGTCGTCGGCCTTTGAAGAGGAAGGGGCACGCTCGAGGTTGCTGCAAATCGGTGCTTAGGGAAGCATATCTCGACCCGCCCGAGGTTGAAGAAAGGAAAGTTGTCGTTGGACAAAAATGCCCTCCGCGGGCTAAAGACACGTGCAACTTAACCAGGGATGTTCTCATAACTTGGTTATATTTCCAAAACGCGTGAGCAACATTGCATGGGGATAGGGGTGACGTGGCACTCCTGGATTGGTTCAAGTAAGTCAAATTTGCTAAATTCATATCTCCTTAACCATAGCTCAGATAGATGCGCGTTATGCATGAATTTTGATCAGGAGAACTCAAGGAATGCAATAACAATATGTTTAGAGGCTAATTGCTTGTTTAATTTAAAAGTAATGGAAGATAACAACTTTAATGTATTAATGATTAGATAACCCTATTTTGATATGATTAATGTGATTAGTAGTGTTTAATTGATGATTAAAGTTGATATTAACATGTTAATGATGGAAAGGAACATTAAGATCGAAAAAGATGAACTTTTCCTATAATTAGTTTAATTTAGAGATTATGTGCATAAATATGCTTGAAATTTGAAAAGTACATAAAGATATCATCTTTAATGATGTTCTTTGGATAATTCAAGCCAATATTAACATGTTGTTTATAAAAGTGAAAATAGGATCTAAAAAGATGATCTTTTTATATAATTGCCTTAATTTAGAGTTTCATGCATGAATATGCATTAATAAGATTGAATACCCTAATTTAGGTGAATATGTCTTTTAATTGTTTTATTTGTTCAAATCCATGAATAAATAGAGATATGATGACCCTAAGTCAATTTGGGTATAAAAGGCTATTAAAATGGATATTTGAGAAATTAGGGTTTATATGAGTAGAAAAGAGTGTTTTGGGGTTTGTTGACCGAAAAGGGATAAAGTTTAAGAAATTGATCTAAGAAACCCTAATGAATATTAATGAAACCTTAATGCCGATTAGAAACCCTAGGAAAAGGGCTAGGTTTAATAGATCTTGATGACATGAATAATAAAAAGGGAATTACATGATTATTTCAAGATCATGTTGAAAATGCTTGCTTCCTTGGATTCTTATTTGCATGGATATTTCCGTTCAAACGATCAGATCAGGTATGTGGTTACACTTATGAATATCTCTAGTTAGTTTTCTGAGGTTTACCGAAGTTTTCATCGATGTCATGAATTAATTGTTGGATGATTTTAATTCATGCAAACTATAATGTGGATATGACTATCACATAAGATATGTGCCTACTAGCTCAGATCCTGGTCCCCTCTGTGGCTTAATAGTTGACCTAGTTCATGGCTACCTATGGGGTAGGTCCATCAGGTCATTGGATGACTTAGTGCATGGCTACCAATGGGGTAGGTACATCAAGTCACATTGAGTTAGATATTGGGCTACCTTCGGGTAGTGCCATGTGACTCTATTACCCTATGTATTGGCTACCTGTAAGGTAGGACCATGGGGGTAAGAATCTACCTAAAGAGAGGTAGCATACAAGTCCACTACAGGGATAACATAGAGTTAGGGGATAGGTAAGGATTGAGTAGGATGGCTTAAAATGTAATCTTGGTTGTTAAATGATTAATTTAATGATTACATTGTTAAGAATAATTGCATGATTATTGTTTCCTCCACATACCAGCTTCGGTTGACTGACGTTTTATTTGTCAGCATTTTAGGTACAAGCCAAAAGAACAAACGGTAAATCGTTATAATGGGAAATACATGAAGTAAAATACAAGGAGGATTAGTTAGAGTAGAATCCTTAAGTTGATAGAAGTTTAGAGATCCAAGTTTTCAAAAAAAAAGAAGATATGCAAAAGTTTATTTTCTTACAGTTTTCCCATTTCGTCTGTTAAAATTTAATAATTATTCTTGGTTAATTTCTGAACCTTTGATCTGGGAGTTATGGGTGCGGCTTCAACCTTTCAGTCTCACTTAATTGGGCGTTATCAGGAGGTGGGGTCGTAACATTTGGTATCAGAGCATAGGTTCCTCACTTAACCATTAATAATTATTAAATTATACACACTCCATAGAACCCAAGGGAGTTATTAGAGGATTATCAGAAAGACAGAGGTGTCTAGAAAAGGATCACGATCGGGGGCTGGCAATATTTTCCTCCGCACCGCTAGTCAAAATACGAGGACTCCCAGATCTGTGTGACTCCTGGCCAAAGTCTTAGGGTATGAATTGAAATAAGGTACCTTTAGGACTTTCTCATCTTATTCATTCTTCTCATCACAAATTCTATTAAGGACCTTATGGATTAGGGGTTTTCCTTCTTCTCCTCACCCTCTTGAGGTATGGGTAAGATTAATAAGGTCTAAGGAATACTCCATCAAATTAATGAAAAACATGTAAATAAGATGTCATGGACATAAGCTTAATAGATTAAGCGTAAAGGAATAGATACATGCTTAGGTCGTATGACATAAGTTGTCATAGCCTCAGGAGAGACCTGAGGCTAGACCTTCTTGTCAGGAGGATGGATAAAGAGAGTTAGTCTTGGAGATAGAAATCTTCGTTGCAAGTAGAGACCTGGCACATCCTCTGAGGATGATGATAACATAACCCTAAGTGTTGGATAGAAAGAGATGAAGTGGTGAATATATATCACGATAGACCAAGTGTTTGAAAGGACATGCCTTTGGGATGCCATATGATCCATGGGTGACCTAGCACCTTTGGAAACCCAACCCTGGGAAGGGTCATGCATAGAAAAGGATACCTCCTTCGATGATGATATTAGTGAAGGACTTGTAGAAACTCTATGGGCTTATGCAAGTAGGGCATAGTATGCACCCAGAGTATGTTAGTAGTGTGAGAAATGGGTTGAAACCCTAACCAGGAGAGTAGGAAGGATGGCTTATGAAATAAGCATAAAGAACTATGGATAACCTTGAGTGAACATAAGTTTCATCCAGGTCGGGGCATGCTTTTGAGGTTGACCCTTCATGAAGAGAGGACCTCTAATGGTGTGGTTGGTTGTAGGGTTAGCTCTAGAGAGAGAGCAGGAAACCCAACAAGAAGGTTGGGAATCCTAGACTCCGAGATACGAGGAGAAGTCGGGAGTTGTGGATGATGCGACCTAAGTGGATGATAGTGGTCACCACATGCTTGATCCCTAGAGGTGGATGATGTCTTGGTTGACATGGGAGGAACCAAACCCTAGAGAGAGGATGAGGCTATGGTCTAAGTGCTTACCTTCTGAGAAAGGAAGAAGAAGTTATGTATACCCTAGAAAGGTTTGGTAATAGGTTATGAGGCCTTGTACCTTGTTGATTGTCCTTGAGGAGGACTCAACTTTAAAGTGATTGGTCGAGGAAAAAGGGTGATATGAAATGTATGTCATACCCGATACATGTTTGGTTTGTGGTTAGGATGTTGAGAAGACAATTGGACATCAAGAAAGTGAACCTATGGTTCCTAGGCCTAAGAGGGGAAGTGGTATACCTAATGCTCATGACGAGAATTAACTTGTTATAGTTTCGAGCATGGTACTCCTCACGTATAGAGGAAAAGGGAAGTCCCTTAAGTTTAAGGTATGTTTGATGAACCCCTCACAACTAGGTTGATGATAAAGGAAGGTATGATCTTGATCCAGTATTAAGGAAAGAGGACAAGTATGACCTAGCATGGTTCAGTAGGTGATCTGCTTGTACCTTAATAGCTTGCTAGGGTTATGTAGGCTCATGTGGATGTAAACCCTAGACCTAAGAGCTTTTGTGACCTTGTTGTCAAGAGATAGTTTTCCTCCCATCCTTGGAGAGGGACCCCTCTAGTAGGGTGTATATCAGTTTTGTTGGTTTAAGGTAACCTAAAGAGGTCTCATAGGATCTTGAGAAGCTAAGTGAAAAGTACATAGTATGAGAATGAACCTATAGACCCATAGATATCCATATCTATGTGCATGTGGATGTGTTACCATGGAGGTAACCTGTAAGAGGCCTGACCAAGGTAGGCAGGTCGCCATGACCCCTATGAAGGGATGGATGTCAGCCCATGTATACAAAGAGAGATGATGAAGGCTTGGGCAAGGTTCTAAGTTGGACATGTACTAAAATGGAGCATCCTAAGTCCATCCTAGGGTCAGGTAGGGATAAGACCGATGGCAGTAGGAGTTGCCTAATTTCCTAGTTGCACATGACCATAGGGTTGGGAGGTAACAACTATCATTGTCTGAGGGCCATGGGTTAGGAGATTGATCACCTTCACAAACTCATGGGACCCAAAGGGCAGATGAGTAGGGCACTCTCTGGATTCATGAGGGAAGAGGGGTGACCCCAAAAGTTCCGGCACCCTATAGACCTAGAGGAGATGACTAAGGATTGTGTTTGGATCAAGTAGGTTCGAAACCAGTTTTCTATGGAGGTAACTTTGATATCAAGATGATTGTAATATAGAGGCATAAATGGAAAGTTTCAACTTAGATTTAAAGGTGTACTGGCAAGGTGGGATGTACCATCTCTACTCTTGGAACAGGAAGAACTCTGTATTTGGACTGTAGCCAAATGCTCATTTCCTCTTGTTATGGGAGAGAGAGATAGGACAGTATGCATGCCATACACGAAGGATAAAGATGATGTTGGTTGGAACGTTGCCATGAGATATGGGGACAGAGATGATAACTTACCCTTGTGGAGTGAATAATACATGGATGGTTTACAAACAGTAAGAGTATTAAGGTAATCAACTTGTGGGGATGTTTTAACACGAGCTATGAGGAATTTGCAAGTGGTACAAGATTGAGTTTGATCACCAAGAATATGAGCTCAAAGTGTTCTCAATAAAGATAGACTTAGAATTCGAGTTTGAGATGATAAGTGAAATGCATGGAAGTGTATGTCTTCAATGTTACCTAATACCTAAGGTAATGGAAGTTCTGGTTGAGATATATCTGACTAGTTAGGCTAGAAGCTAGAAGAGGTTGTTTGGCTAACTCTAAGTTTGGAAAGGAGAAAATTTTAGCTAATACTCAGATGTAATGAGATCTGTGGAACATGTTAATGGTTGTTTGGTTAGCCAGCCTAGGCCTGGATGCAATGAAAGGATGGTTGTAGAACCTCCAATGCACACTTTGGATAGGAAGGTGATGAAACCCTGAGGAGAGTGGTTTAGGGCTTCTTAGGAATCTATCTTAAGGAATCATGACATACAAGAAATAATGATGTTGAGATCACCTTACACCATGATATTACTGAGATAATGAGTAGTAGTAGTACTATGGATGCTGGAGATGAGGTTGCATATGGTATGTTTCCATGCATGATAGAAGGTGAAGGACGAACACTAGTTACCCAGTGCATCAATATCAGTGATAAAGAGTCCCTGAAAGAGAAAGGGAGTTCATCACTATGGATGTTGTAAGTCTCCCCTAGACCAAGGAAGGTCGGGATGCAATATGGGGTATAGTAGATCATCTTACCCAGATGACATGAGAGAGAGAAAGAGTTTTGTCAAGGGACAAATCTGGTTGAACTAACCATGAGAGAGATGATTCAACTACCCCATGATGTGAGTTCAAAGGTTCTTGAGTTTGACCTAAAGGTTCATTTCAATAAAGTGGAAGTAGTTACACGAAGAACTCAATGTTATTACAGTTTATCACCCCTAACTAATGGTTAGTATGATCCAGACTAAAGGGTCTGATGAGAGCATATGTGCTCGTTCAGGGTGATAGCTAGAGACAATTCTTGTCCTATGAAGGATGTGATGATAACCACCATGGCCAGTATCGGGATTTAAAGAAGCTATCTAAAGGAGGTCATGTCGGTCACCACTTCAGTAAGGTGATGTTGGTGAAAGGACCACATGATGGTTAGAAAAGGACCACAATATGTGTAGATGAAGTCACTTTGATCGTGCAAAGGCTGAAAGGAGCCTAGAGACGACGTGAGTCGTGAGTAGATGCAAAGTAGACTGACATGCAGTTCACTGTGGGAGGATATGTGACATGAAAATATGACACCTCTAAGTTATAGCTAAGAGAGATGAGTCCCCGATGTATGGGTTCTTTTGACATGGTTTGGTGGAGAAGGTTAAGTTTGATCTTACCCCTCAGGATAAAGAAATATATGATGAGTTTCAGGTGTCCAATTTAGAGCACTATGTGAGGTACCCCGGCCATGTGCTGAGCAATGAACCTAATGAGCCCCAAGGGAGGCTGACATGGCCTGAGTCACCTATGTAGTTTATAGACGCCAGGATGAAAGAACTCAGAGAAAAGAATATGTTATGATAAAGGTTCTTTGGAAGCGCCATGGGTAAGGTAAAGCCACATAGGGGCCAATGATGGACATGGAATAGTCTTATCTTGAATTGTTTGTTTGCTTGATAAGAATTTTGAGGACAAAATTCCTATAAGAGGGGAAGGATGTTACAACCCCAATTTTTGGGTTCAATTGCTGAGAAATGTAATTTCTCATATTAAAGATAATTGAAAAAATAATGATATAATTTGTTTTGAATAAATGGATTTCGTTTACAATAGCCTTGATGGTTTTGTTGTGGGCTTTATTGGTTATTGGGCCCAAATAACAAGGAAATTCAATTAATAAATGAATAATTGAGTTTTGAGAAAAGAATGATGTGGAAACCTCTGGAAGACAAAATAATGTAATCCAAGGAATGATTTCGTACCTCTTGGGTTCCAAGGAGTCCAAAGTTGCATACAGAATTCAATAAGAAAAGAAAAGATCAATTAAGTACTTCTTTATTAAGAAAGAAATTGAAAATAATAGTAAAATGTGGAAAATAAGGGAAAAGAGGTGCAATTGAGTTATCTTTAGTGGGATTTCGTATCCCAAGGATTCCTAATGTTAAAAGGAATGTCAATGAGGAAAATAAAAGAGAGTTAAAGAGAAATCCTCAAAAGGAAATATTTTTAATAAGAAATCAACATGATAATGTGAAATAATGCATATTGATGCATTTAAAGATAAAGAGTATTCCTTAAAAAGGAATTTCGAATTATTAGAATTCTTGGGATCCAAGGAGTCCCAATGAAAAAAAAGAGGAAAGAGAAAATACCCATAATAGAAAATAAGAAGATAATGTGAGTATACAATTAATGTATTATGTGGTATTGCTAAAAAGAAAGTAATTTCTATTAAAGGAAAATAGGATTTCGTGCATAAGGATTGAAAAGAAAGAAATAAAGAGAATAGTGGCAAGGATTTTCGAATTCCTATTTATACAAATAATTGAGGAAATCTAAAGAACAAAGAAGAGAGAGAAGAATAGTTTTCCTAGAAGGAAATTGATTCCTTTTGGAAAAGGGCTCTTTGAATCGAGTATAAACCTACCTATGACTTTGTTTCCACCCCTATATAAGGGGTATAGCCTTAGTTTGAAGGGAAGAGAGAACCCTACGTTCTCCTACTTTCTTCTTCTCCCTCCTCCGTGAAAACCCTAACCTTACGGGTATTGTGTTGGCGCCATGACGTTCGTCATGTTGGTGCCATGACGTTCCTTTGACAGCCTGTGGGTGAGAGATCAAGGTCACCTTACTCCCGCCTATGTTCAGCATCCGCTGGAGGTCCGCAGTAGGGCTGCAAGTCGTAGACCTGGCCCGCGCTTGGCATCCACCTTGGCCGCAAGTACTCGACCGCCCGGAGTGCGGGGAGGGGCGTCAGAGGTAGGGACATCGTCCCTGATGGTTGACGGCCTTTGGAGAGGAAGGGACACACTCGAGGTTGCTGCAAATCGGCGCTTAGCACAGCAGATCTCGACCCGCCCGAGGTTGAAGAAAGGAAAGTCGTCATTGGACAAAAATGACGTTCGTGGGATAAATATGTGTGCAACTTAACCAGGGGTGTTCTCGTATCTTGGTTATATTTCCAAAATAAGTTAGCAACGTTGCATGGGGATAGGGGTGACGTGGCACTCCCGGATTGGTTCAAGTAAGTCAAATTTGCTAAATTCATATCTCCTTAACCATAGCTCGGATAGATGCACATTATACATGAATTTTGATCAGGAGAACTCAAGGAATGCAATAAAAATATATATAGTGGCTAATTACTTGTGAAATTCAAAAGTAATGGAAGATAACAACTTTAATGTAAACCCTATTTTGATATGATTAATGTGATTAGTAGGGTTTAATTGATGATTAAAGTTGATATTAACATGTTAATGATGAAAAGGAACATTAAGATAAAAAAAGATGAACTTTTCCTATAATTAGTTTAATTTAGAGATTATGTGCATAAATATGCTTGAAATTTGAAAAGTAAATAAAGCTATCATCTTTAATGACGTTCTTTGGATAATTCAAGCCAATATTAACCTGTTGTTTATAAAAGTGAAAATAGGATCTAAAAAGATGATATTTTTATATAATTGCCTTAATTTAGAGTTTCGTGCATGAATATGCATTAATGAGCTTGAAAACCCTAATTTAGGTGAATATGTCTTTTAATTGTTTTATTTGTTCAAATCCATGAATAAATAGAGATATGATGATCCTAAGTCAATTTGGGTATAAAAGGCTATTAAAATGGATATTTGAGCAATTAGGGTTTATATGAGTAGAAAATAGTGTTTTAGGGTTTGTTGACCTAAAAGGGACAAAGTTTGAAAAATTAATCTAAGAAACCGTAATGAATATTAATGAAAGCTTAATGCGGATTAGAAACCCTAGAAAAAGAGCTAGCTTTAATAGATCTTGATGACATGAATAATAAAAAGGGAATTACATGATTATTTAAGGATCTTGTTGAAAATTCTTGCTTGCTTGGATTCTTATTTGCATGGATATTTCTGTTCAAATCATTAGATCAGGTATGTGGTTACGCTTATGAATATCTCGAGTTAGTTTTTCTAAGGTTTATTGAAGTTTTCATCGTTGTCATGAATTAATTGTTGGAAGATTATAATTCATGCAAACTATAATGTTGATATGACTATCACATAAGATATGTGCCTACTAGCTCATATCCTGGTCCACTCTGTGGTTTAATAGTTGACCTAGTACATGGCTACCTATGGGGTATGTCCATCAGGTCATTGGATGACTTAGTACATGGCTACCAATGGGGTAGGTCCATCAAGTCACATTGAGTTAGATATTGGGCTACCTTCGGGTAGTGCCATGCGACTCTATTACCCTATGTATTGGCTACCTGTAAGGTACGACCATGGGGGTAAGAATCTACCTAAACAGAGGTAGCATACAAGTCCACTACAGGGATAACACAGAGTTAGGGGATAGGTAAGGATTGAGTAGGATGGCTTAAAATGTAATTTTGGTTTTTAAATGATTAATTGAATGATTACATTGTTAAGAATAATTGCATGATTATTCTTTTCTCCACATACCAGCTTCGGCTGACCGACATTTTGTTTGTCGGCGTTTTAGGTACAAGACAAAAGAACAAATAGTAAATTGTCATAATGGGAAATACATGAAGTAAAATACAAGGAGGATTAGTTAGAGTAGAATCCTTAAGTGGATAGAAGTTTATAGATCCAAATTCTTAGAAAATAAAAAAAGGTATGCAAAAGTTTATTTTCTTACAGTTTTCACATTTAGTCTGTTAAAATTTAATAATTATTTTTGGTTAATTGCTGAACCTTTGATCCGAAAGTTATGGGTGCGGCTTCGACCTTTCGGTCTCCCTTAATTGGGGGTTATCGGGGGGGGTGGGGTCGTAACATTTTGTGTCATATCTTTTTTTAATTTGTTAGTATGAATCTCTAGTCTCACACTCCAACCAATACCTAAAATAACCTTATCGACAACATTTTAGAGATTAATTACATTGGCAATGTTATGAATATTCTCCTTTATAGGTTTTTAATATAATCATAATTATTGTTCAATTGTTGTTTATAACACAACCATTTTTTTGTGATTGTATTGTTTCAATTCAAATGTTTCCATGGGAGTGGTTTTCATGGATATATTAAGGGAACATGTCCAAGTATAAAATTTTAAATCTTCACCTTATTTATCCAATATAGTTCATTTGAGATTAACATTTGTGGTTTTCTTCATCTATGGTTAGTAGTTATCCATGTGACCAATCTCACTACATGTGAGATAGTTGTATGTTGATCTACTCTAATTGATAATATCCACCAAGGAATATGAATATATGTATTATTAACTTGTGTATGTCGATTTACATAATCAAATGGGTAATCTTACCCCACTTATTTAATTTTTTAGAAACGTCCGTTTTAATAGCTTTCTTGGTAATATTGTCAACTTCCTCTAAGAATGTATAATGTTCAAGGAATGATGATAGGTTGGACATGTTAATGTAGATGATGGTTCTTTGGTGTGATCTCAAGGGATAAAAAATGCATTAGTTTTGTGATATTAAATAAGTCCCAAACATTAGCTAAGTTCCTCTATTGAGAGTCTTAACATATTTCTCCCCTTACAAAAGTTGTACCAGATAATACTTATTTTTTTAGTAAAGATAGGAAATACCCAACTAGTTAGAGGCAATTTTTTCCCTTAATTATATCTATCCAATCATAACCCTTATTATGCCAAATCAAGTGAAACTAAGTATTCGAGCTAGACCTATTTGGGATAGGCATGGCACGTTCAAATTATCAAACACTTCTTCAGAGTAATACCACGACAAAGTGTCTATACTTTTATTTGAAGAAAAACAAGAACTATAAATCCTACTTTTCATTAGTTGTTGGACCATTTGAACCTCAAGGAACAAGAAGGTCTTTGATTTAGTGGATATCAATGTGGAAAGACCTATATCATGCCTAAATCTGGCCATTAGAGAAAAAAACCCAAGGGTTGAGAAAGAACATCAATGACTCTGCGCACACCCCTACTACTCAAGACCTTGGTATGGTAGATTCAAGATTGGAAAAAAGAGACAAAGTATCTAAATAACCAAATTTTTTGTCATAGTTATCTTAACCAATTGAGTTGGAAGCTGAGTAGGTGGAGTTGTGAGCTACAGAAGACATCCTCAGTTATCAGAGTCGAGATGAGAGCTATAAACCTGGAGTTGGATCTAATATACATACATAACTATGAGAAGGTTAATATCAATAGAGATAGTAATAAGGATGTTATTCCCATTGGTGAGGGCAACCATGAAGCACCTAGACTTGGTGTCTGGATCAAGAATAGTAAGAAGAAATGTGAACTCTACCAAAATGTGAAAATCTACAACATCAACATGGAAAAAATGGTATTGGTGTTGCCCTAGAAATATACCATCTCAAAAACCATCAATATGACCTTTTCTACAAGGACCCTCATTCTAACCCTATGGGTCTGCCCATTCCCCATGCAATGGTAAAAATTCTACCAAGTTATAATTTTCATAAAATAATTTAGTCCTTTTATATTTTATTCATATAAGAAGAGTTCGGCTTGAGTAATATGGCCTCTTGACTTACCTCCCCCCCAAAAAAAAAGAAAATGTGATCTACCCAACTGACCACTTAGGGTTGAAATAATAAAGTGACTCCTTCTCTCATCAATAAAAATGCCTATTAACTTTACTTTAAATAGCATGCTATTGTAATTGAGTTTTCCTAAAATGAGAGTCACACTAGTTGTATGTGATTCTAGATAAATATATTTATTTATATTCCTAAGTATTAAGTTAAACAATGGTAATCCTTAAAGTAAAAAATATTATATTATTATCAGAATATAGATATCTTAGTTATTGAGGATATCAATTTCCATTAGATTTAAAAAATTCTAGATTCATCAAATATATATATGGAAAACCCATTAAAATCTTTCATTTTTCAGTATTAGAGAGACAGACTCATTACTTAGGACTTTAAGTCAGCCTTCCACGCTTTGTCTTGGTACATCCTCTTGCCTTCTTGTTTCCTTATGTGGGTCACACAAGGGGACATAGGGCCATCCTACAATGGGGAATTCATCCACTTCTCATTGAAAAGTCTCTTATAATCCAAATAATACACCTCTTCTTGGTCCACTCCATATCCCTATCTACATCACATCAGACCCAAGATATCACCTATCTCATTTCATTATAAAACCTAATAGATCAATCTCTACTTTGATAGTGGTTGATTATCTTCAAATTTCATATCATCTTGGCCTCTATTCACTCCACTATTTCTATTTCCCTGACCCTTCCTAGACTCTTTGTAACATACCTCAATTTAGGTTCATATCTTAACCCTCCTTTTTATAGGGCCCTTTTCAATCCTATTAAATGTCTGGTACCCTTTTCCCTAATTGAAAATTTCTTATGGATAGTTGGACTCAAATAATATCATGTAATGCCAATTATTGCAAAATGTGAATTTCTTGAATAAAATAACCAATAAATTTACTAGTAGGGTTCAATGTACAAGAATATCAATTAATAGTGACTCAAATTTGACAGTGAGAGTATTCACAATATTAGAAGTAAAAAAATGAATAAATACAAATTTGTATATCTTGAGAAAAATAAAGAAAGATTATAAATGAATTAATAGAGTATATAACTTACGAGCGTAAAATGAAATGCCTAAACTTTTCTAAAGGTCAAACTAATGTTAAAATCAAATTATCACACCTTAAATGACTACATTTGAATTTAGTGCCAATCAAACCTTTTTTGCTCATTCAATTTAATCTAGGAAATAAAGGAACTAATACCCTTTTTTTAGTAAACCGAATAATTTATTTGCACTAAACAAATATTTGTTTATTTCTATAAAGCATGCTATGCGTCTTCTCCTTGGTCTCAACATCATTTGATAATATGTCATAAAAAATTGGTTATTTTTCTCTTCCTTACCCTCTTTTCTTCCTCTTCCTTTTTTCTCCCTTGTCTTCCATGGTAGAAAATGAAGGGTTTGAGGCTCAAGTCACCTTCTGGCCTGTGTTCTAGGTCCCTAGAATAGGAGTTAAATGTGGAGTACAATGTTGATGTCCTAGTGTTCTAAAATAATAGTTTTGTGAGTTGATCCTAAGATCAAACTCTCACTCTTTTATCCCTCATAGATTTATATTCTTGATATCCTTTTGCATTGGTTCACCATTTTATCCATTCCATCATTTGTTTCCAAGTACAATCATAATGGTGTAATCTTTTTTATGTGTTTAGTTATTAGTTATATTGTGTGGGTTTTAGTTGACCAGAAGACTAATATGTCCAACACGCTTCCATAGATGTGTGACGTAGAGCTATGTTGGCTATTCCCACACGGGTTTTATTTATAAACTCAGAAACTATTAGAAACTATAAAGTTGATAAAAAAAGTTATCGACTTATCCAAAAGATATAATTTGTAGGGGGTTTCACATTAAAATTAAGCGATTGATTGGAAGGGATGGTTTTAAGAATTCAATTTTGAGTTAATAGTAAGTTCACTTTTAGAGTGAATGAGTTTAATGAAACAAATAATATCATATGAGTAATATTGTGACTAGGTATTGAAAAGGATGTACCTGGTCCTAGGAGTATTTCTTAGTAATTAGCTAACTCAGAGGTATATAAAGTTCTTTATTGTTTGGTAATTAATGTGACTAAATTCCTATTTCCTATAATGAGACATTTTCTTGAATATTACTCTTCTTAAATATCCTGATTTGAATTATATGTTTCTAAAATTGATATCATCTAAATTCTTATCAATATTGAATTATTCCTTCACAATTGATCTTTGACCCGCCTGCCATGCCATTTGGATAATGGAGGTTATGAATGACTGGAATATTATTCTTTCCAGTCTATTATGCATGTTGGATTTTTAGACTACAATACTAAGGTAGCAGTACTAGTGTAAAACCATATAAATTTTAGGGCACACATTTTCCACCCATGGTATGCATTTCTACCTAAACTTTAAGGCCATGTTATATGGACTTAATTTAGGTATCTTTAGTCTATGTTGTAAATGCATCCAAAATTATTTGTTTATTGTGATATTGCGAATGATATTTTTGGTGAAACTTTTCATCTTAAATATTTCTCTCTTAAAATGCAATGCATAATTCTCTTGATAAATTCTTATTCATTTTTCCTATTTATTAAAGTCCCCTCTTTAATGGGAGAACCCACTCCCTCATATTCCCAAACATTTTATTTATTCACATATCCATTGGTTTCTGATGCAAACCTTTTGTTTCCTCTTCTGGATATCTTTACCAAACCACCAATGTATGGGTGTGTTAGAGGACAAGGATTCTGAATGTCACATACAATAAATTTAGAGATATGGATATCTTGGAATTCTAAGTTTCCCTCTACAATTGGTCTTGTGTATAACTGGAAGCACACTTTTATCTTGTAATACCACCTTTGAGGTAAGACAATGAATCTGTAATATTGTTAACTTTTCTAAATAGTTATGTTCTACTTCTTATAAATCATATTTCTTTGGGATACATACTATTTGATAAGTAAAAAAAATATCACCTTTCCTTCATACATTGTAGTCTTCTTGGAATGTGGATGACTTATCCCTCAATTTAGTAAGAAATATATTCTCTCTTGGGTCACAACATTTACAATATGGTATTGTAGTCAAATTTTTTAGTGGTCTAAGTACTTTGAGTTATCCTTGGTTAAGAAAACAGATCACACTATATAACTGGTTGTGAACCTATTCTTGAGTATTGAAATGGTTTCAATCCCTAAGTAGTTTGGTCATTAGAACCCCCAAAACCACTTATGTGGTTGACACTTGGTCTCTGGTACCCTAATTTTCCCTATCCTCTCTATGGAGGTGTAAATATCACTATGTAGGATTTCATTCTTCTAGTGATTATTTCATATCTCCTTCTTTGTGGAAAAATTTCAACTACCCTATAGTGTAGGTTGATGAAACATACATAGCTAGACTTAGTACTAGTTCTCATCTTAAACCTATTTCTTTATTTTATTTCTACAGTGCTATGACTACACCCACTTGGAGGATTGAGTATGCATGGATATCAGACTGTAAAACTATACATATGTGCTAGAGTTGTGATACATCATCTTTCATAAATGACTAGGTGATAGCCTAAACTAGATAAATTATGATAGGGGCAAACCTTATTTTTGAGGTGGAGTTGCCTTAATACAGTTTTGCTCATTTCTCTCTAGCAAAGAATGGATACTATCCCCACTAAGATTGAGTTGCATCTTACACAAAGATTTTTTTAGGGATGTTATTCTTTTCTATTAAAGATCTTTAAGAATTGATCTCTCTCATATCCATAATGTAATTGTATTACCGAAGAATCAAGATGAAATATGGTTTGAGTACATAATTCACCTTATTTTTTGAAGACATTATGATGCTAAACCATCAAGTGATGAATAAACTTAATGGTTTCCTATAATAGTCAGATACTCCTATGACTCTTTAATGTCCTCAAATGAACCCACATAATGCATGATTAAGGTGAACTAAAAAATAATGGATGTCGCGTCCTATTTGGATCTAGTAGAATTTGTCAATGTGTAATAGGAAACATTTCACCCCTTACATGCTATACATTGAGATGATTTTGACATGTCTTTATGATCTATACTATTTTGATGGAATGTAGTGATGGTATAATAATAGCATAGTTATGGTGTGGTGGAAACGTTGTTGGCTTGATTCTCACATTGGTTTTGGCAACATTTTTGGATTTCCATCACAAAGATTTCATTGTAAAATACTTTTTGTTATCAAATTATATAACATTCAATTTAAATTATTTCACTAGACAATCAAACCATATATACCAAAAAATAAAACTTTCTTAATTTTATCAATGAATTTTGGAATCAAGTTACCGTCATAACAAAGTTCTCAAATTTAAATGAAGAACATCATGACTACGTATGTTAACCCTGAGACCTTAGGCCTAAGAATGAATTAGAGAGTAATAAGAACAACTATTAGATATATATATATATATATATATATATATATATATATATAATATAGTCCTAGTTGATCTATGCCTTTTGTTAGTTTGGCTATATATTAATTCTTCTATAGGGTCGAGTCTTGCCCTATTCATCAGGAGTGTAACTTAACTTAAGGACCAATTAAACTTAAAAGTGATTGTAATAAGTAATACTTGGGTAATTTACATTATTAATGTTGAACGGATGTAGCTACCACCTAACTAGGGAAAATGACTAAGCCTTGCTAATTTGACTATGATGAATGTTACTTAGATAAATAAAAAAACTGTTAAAATCTAATGTAACTTAGCTTAGATGGTGAACCTATGAAATGTAAGTTAGTAAGTAATATTTTTATAATATTTTCAATTTCAAAATGCTTCTACGTAACGTCCCTATACTCCAATTTCCTTTAAAATTATTTTTAAGGAAACCTCTACTCTAGAAATCAGAACAAACACGAAGGATGCTAAACTTAATGAATTGCACTCTTGTCCACGTGACCAAAAAAAATAAAATGAAAACAAATTAAATTCACCTTAAAGATCTTATGTAATTTAATGTGGTTTCTAAAACCATGGATGATTAGTTTAAAAAATTGCACATAATGCACTATAATTATCATATCTGAATGTGAAAACATGTCTACAAAAAAAACCCAGATCTTATGTAATGCTAGGTAATAAAACCCAAATTAAATTGTTTTCCCTGGTAAAATCTATATATATACTCAAATTAAGAGATAACCCTAATGAAGACATTTATGCATGTTATACATTAACCATGTGCATTTAATCTTTAATACCTGGTCATAATAAAGAAAATAATAATTAGAATAATGAATATAGTAACCATGATGAGATACTTTAGGTTTTTGTTCTTGTAAAAGCTCAGGCCACCTATGCAGCGTCAAAATTTGAATGACCCCATAATAAAACATATTTAAAAAGATTGAAATTTCCTGCATATGTGATGAAAATGGAAAATTTGTAGTATAAAATAGTGATCGCATGCATGTACGAGTAATGCTGACTACGATAAGTGGATGATGAACTATCATAATTGTATAGGTATCAATAAACAATACTACACATTTAATAAAATCCTAGATTTTGGTGTAGCTTCCCTATCTAAAAATCCAATATGAGAAGACTACTGGAGACTTGATGCATGAGTGATATAGCTTCACTTTTGGAATGGACTATAAGTGAACATGGGTGGTATTATATGATCCCTAACATTATGTCAACTAGAAACATATAAATGGTTAGAAGATATAACATAGTATATAAAAATATAAATGGGTGTATTTTGGAAAAAAAATATCTTTAAGGAGTGAAGTGTTTTTGCATTCTTGATTGTAGATTCATAGATAAACCTCCCTTATTCTAGGACCTAATATGAGAATGTGAATATCTAGTACTTTATCCATTATTTAGAATATATTGGTAATAGTTGGAGTGAAATAATACCATGTAATGATCATTATCCTCTATATGCGATTTTATAAAAAGTAACAAATAAAATCACTAGTAGGATTTAATGCACAAATACACAAATTAATAGTTAATGACTGAGATCTGTCAATCTCATATGATCCTAGTATTACAGGATAAAAAATGATTAGATACAAAGTGTTATATCGAAACTTATAAGGAAATATAATATATACATTTATCATTACTTAGCTGAAAAGTAAAAAAATTAAATGTCGAGTAGTTTTAAAGGTAACATTGATGTGAAAATTGGATTCATCACTTAAGTAGCCTACCTATGAATTTTCATCTCAATTTCTTGTTTTTATTGCTCAATCTAATATAGGAAAAAAAGTAATTAAGTATCCTATTTTTAATTAATCCAATCATTTATATGCAATAAATCAATATATTTATTCTATAACACTTGTTATGCATCTCCTTCATGGTCGTGATTGCAGTCGATGTTTTCTCCTGTGAAAATGTGACTCTTATGTTCCTAAAACTATTATTTCCTCTTCCTCTTTTCTCCCTCACCTTCTATGGTGAGGAATTAAGAACTTGAGGATCGTGTTACCTTGTAGCCTGAGTTCTAGGTCCCTGGGACCATATAGAAAATGGGAATCACAAACGGGTTGTCCTAGTGTTTTTAATCATAGTTGTGCATTTTGATCTCCAAGATCAAGCTCTCTATGTGTTGTCCCGAAAAGATATGTTTTTGATATCCTTTGGCATTGGTTTACAAATTTTCTCTTTCCTAATTTTGTCTCTAGTCACATTACAAGGGTATAATCATCTTTATGCATTTACATCTCAACTATATCAAACATGTTTTGGGTTGAGGAAAAGGCTAGTTAGTCCTACATGCTCCCATACAAGATGTGTGTTGTGTAGGGGCAACATATTCTTCCCACATGAATTACTAATCTTAGAAAATTGGTTGAACTTAAAAATTAATAACTACATATTTGCTCGTCAGAACATACAAATATGTAAGCTTTTGATCGGAATGTTATTTATTTAATGAGATAGTTTTTGAAACTTGATTTGGAGTTCATAGTAAGGTCACTTTTATTTTTCATAACTTCAATAAAATAAATAATAACCCCATACATAAATATTAAGACTAGGTGTTGAAAAGTGATGAACTTTATGTTGGGAAATCAAATGGTAGATATGGTAGCAAAAACAAAAAATTTATGCTTATATCCAAAACAAGAAAATCGTATCAACAAGGATGTATTTAGGATATAGGGTTTCTGATGTATATACCCGGTCCTGGAGTTACACTAGAGACAATCCACACAACACATTTCTTCTAGATCTGGTAGCACCTAGACGGCACTCAGGACAATCTCTTGGTGAAACACCATGGACAATTATTGATGTAGTCCTCCTAGTGTTTTGGCGACAACCTCCATGCCTCTATGTTAGTCCACATTAACCATCAAGAACTCCTCATCATGTTTTACCAAACCAACAAGAATGAGTTTGTCTCTTTCATGTCAATGTTCTAGCTATGACTTGTTCTCCCTTTTTGGCTTTCCCTTTTAAGGGTAAGACTTGATCGGGCTCTCATGTTACCACAACTATGAGAAGACAACATTTGTTAACATTAGTTGTGTCTTCTAAAATCCTTGACTCCCCTCTGTTTATAGGAGGGTCAAGGTCATGTCTTCCTAATCAACTAGGATTCAATGTGGCTTCCACAAATCATGAGTCGGTCAACTCGCTCCTCAATCAGTCCACTAGTCTCCCAGCTAGATAACTATTATGCTTTCCTATTCACAAACATATTGGCTTTCAATGCAACAAGCAATAAATACCATGAAGTCACCATCATTCTTCGATTCGATATTACTAGTTGTTTAATCAAACAATTGGACACTTTAATTAATTGACTTGACAGATGAATCGATTAAATCAACACCTGAGTTGGTTGACTCACATTCCCAGTTAGCATATTTTCATTCAATGTTATTTAAGTTGATTACCTAAACACTATAGTTATCAAGTCAAACCACATTCATGAGTACACTCCTATTCTATGTGCTTCCAAGGAATGTGACCCTATAGGTCCCAAGTAATGTTGGCAAGGAACACCCATAACTAATTGATGACATCACAAGCAATGAACAATATCTAGAAACTCATCTTTGATAAATAAGTAATTGGAAAAATTGAGAACAAATTCAACCTAAATCCATGATTAGGGATACTACAATTTTATAATTCCTTGGTCTTAGATATCTAGATTGAAATCAAGGCATGGAAATGTCATCCTCTTAATCATTTGATCCATGTCCTAGACCCAGAGCACACTATAGGGATGCATATGGGCTTAATATCATATATTGACTCACCTGAATATGGCCATACATTTTCTTAGTATCATTTATCAAGTGACCAAGATCTCAACTCTAGTAGGAGGGACAAATCCCATGTACATCACTCACAGTTCATCCTCATTTGTCCCAACATACTCAAGCATAACCTTTATGGAAACCCTTATCCAAGGTCACACTTCTATGATGTTAAAATGCATTGAACAACATGTGATGAGTGTAGTGAGTTTAGGTTTAAGAATCACAATCACCACTATCACATTGTGATGTGATTATGACTATTATCCATGTATGACTTATTAGGGTGGATCTCTGTCATACAATATTCTCTAACAAGTACCTATGTTTTTTGTTTGATATCACATACCATGACTAATGAGATTCTATCATCAATCAACATACACTCTAGTCTTATGTATTATTGTTATCTATTAGCTTCCACAATAATATCTGACTAGGGACATAATCAAGAATGTAAATACTCTTAACATACATATAATCTCATTGTTTAGCTCAACCTGAAGATATATTTCATTGAGTAGTATCGTTCATTAGACATCTACTATGGTATATCATCATCTCATATTTCAACAAACATATAGAAGGAATTTACTTTATTATTAATCAAATCATTATAAGATATTCCACTAAAATCATCATATGACTGGCTCTCTGGGCATCATACCAAATGACTCCCACTTGCACTTGGAGCAAATCACTCATGAACTTAATCACAAGTGATTTTACATGCCCATCATGCTTCTGTTGTGAAAGTGCTTTTGTTAGTGGGTCAACAACATTGCTTTTAGTTGGAACTCTACAAATATTCATGTCTCCTCACTGTATGATCTCTAGTATGATATGGAATGATGTAGTATGTTTTTGGATTGTGGATGTGATTTGGGTTCCTTACCTTGTGCAATATATCCATTGTTTTCACAATACAACTCTACCACATTGCTAATCCTTAGAATCACCATAAGTTGGTAGATGAACTTCATGATCCAGACAACTTCCTTTGTTGCATTAGATTTAGCAATGTACTCGGCCTCAGTTGTATAATCAATAACTATCTCTTGCTTAGAACTCTTGCATCTTATAGCTCTATTATTAAAGCAAAATACATATCCATATTGCGATCGATAGTCATATTTGTTAGTTTGGAAGCTTGCATTAGTGAAACCCTTTACTACCAACTCTTCCTGAATGCCATACACAAGGAACTGACCTTTAGTTCTTCTCAAGTACTTAGGGATGTTTTTTACAACATTCTAATGACTTTCACCAGGATTTGATTGATACCTATTAGTCATACTCAAGGCATAAGATACACCGGGATAAGTACATAGCATTGCATACATGATAGATCCCATTGCAGATTCATATGGAATATTACTCATTCCCTCCCATTCTTCACAAGAACTGGGACATTGAACTCTATAGATATAACACCATGGGACATGGTTAAGTTTCCTCTCTTTGAGTTCTCCATGTTGGACCTCTTCAGTACCTTGTCAATGTATGTGCTCTAGATTAGGCCTAGAAGTCTTTTAGATCTATCGCTATAGATCTTGATTCCTAAAACTATCAGATTCTTTGCCTAAATTCTTGATAGAGAAGGTACTTCCCAGCCAAGTCTTTACTAACTGTAAAGTAGGGTGTCTTTCCCCATCAACAATATTTTATCTACAGTTATCTACATACAATTTGAGGAATATAACTATATTCCCACTAACCTTCTTATAAAGACATACTTCATCTTAATTTTGAATAAAGCCAAACTCCTTGATTGTGTAATCAAATTGAAGATTTCATCTCTAAGATGCTTGCTTCAATCCCTAGATTTACCTTTTTAACTTACAAAATTTATTGGATTCCATAGCATTTATAAAACCCTTGGGTTGTGTCATGTACACATCCTCAAGAAAATTCCCATTAAGGAATGTTGTTTTAACATCCATCTTCTAAATCTCATAGTGATAATAAGAAGCAATGTCAAGAATGGTCCTGATGGATTTAATGATGTTAACTGGATAAAAAGTTTTGTCATAGTCAACACCTTGAACTTCTCTAAAACCCTTTGCAACCAATCTTCCTTTATAAGTTTGTACATTACCATCCATTTCGGTCTTCTTCTTGAAAAATCCTTTGCACCCTATGGGTTTTATCCCTTTGGGTGAATCCACCAAGGTCCATACCTTTTTTGTGTACATGGATTCCATCTCTGATCTCATTGCCTCCAGCCATTTCTCAGACTATAGTCCCTCAGTAGCCTCTAGGTAGGTTTTTGGATCATTATCAATGACCAATTCATCACCTTTTTGAGTCATAAGATGACCAAATCTATCAGACCCAAGGTGTGTCCTACTAGATCTACGAGGTTCATGTGTCATAAGAGGAACTTGAGATTCCACAACAAATTGTGAGTCTTCTTATACTTGATGTACCTCTGAGGCTTTAATGTTTTCTTGTTAGTCTCCAACTTCTTTGATTTCTACTTTCTCCCATTGACTCCTTTGGAAATAAACGCCTTTCCAAGGAATACAACATTCATGGAAAAAACACTTTGTTGTTAGATGGAGTGTAAAAATAGTATCTCCTTGTTTCTTTGGGATATCTAACAAAATAAAATTTATCCAATTTGGGTCTAAGATTTTTGGGAAACTAATTTCTTACATACACCTCACATCCCCAAATCTACATGAAAGACACATTCAAATGTTTCCCATTCCATATCTAATATGGTGTCTTTTAAACCGATTTATATGGTACACATTTAAGTGCAAATGTGGTAGTTCTAAAGCATATTCCCAAAATGAAATCGAAAGATTGACAAAAATCATGATTACTCACACCATATCTCATAATGTGGATTCCTTCTTTATGATACACCATTATGTTGCGGTTTTCTAGGTGGATTTCATTGTGATACAATACCATGAGATCGTACAAGGTCCTCAAACTCTTGTCTTAAGTATTCTCCACTTTGATCAAAATGAAGTGCTTTAATACATTTACTATGTTTGATATGTACTTCATTCATGGATTCCTTGAACTTTTCAAGGGTTTTCGACTTATGTTTCATCAAGTACACATAGCCAAACCTATATAGATCATCAATGAAGGTAATGAAGTATTAGAAACCACTTTTTGCATTTGTTCTAAAAGATCCACATACATCTGTATGTATAAGTCCTAAAAGATCATTTTCTCTCTCACTGTGACCAGAGAAAGGAGTCTTTATCGCATTTCTCAATGAACAAGATTTTCATGTCTCTATCGATTCGAAATCAAAAGAGTCTAGAAAACCATCTTTATTGAGTCTAGAGATGTGTTTCTCATTAATGTTCCCTAGACAACAACACTAAATGTATGTTTCATTTGAGTTATCAAGTTTTATCCTTTTCATATTTACGTTATAAACACTTATCTTTAGATCTAGAAAATAAAAACCTTAAGACTTTGGGACACTGCCATAAAATATATCATCTTTAGAAATATAAAATCAACCATTCTTAAAGTGAAGTTTGAATCCATTATTGTCAATAAAAGATACAAAAATGATGTTTCTATTAACAACACATACATAATAGAAACTCCCTAACTCTATTACAAGCCCATTAGGTAGAGATAAATGATAGGTTCCAACTATTGTGGCAACAAATATTGTTCCATTTTAAATGTGCAGTTCAACCTCA
This sequence comes from Alisma plantago-aquatica, assembly GCA_963693085.1. Taxonomy (NCBI): domain Eukaryota; kingdom Viridiplantae; phylum Streptophyta; class Magnoliopsida; order Alismatales; family Alismataceae; genus Alisma; species Alisma plantago-aquatica. Next base: position 627,066,897 of record OY856414.1, on the reverse strand, counting down.
TACTTTCCCAAAGGCTTACTTCTTTTCAGATCCTGCATATTAGAGAATATGTAAGATCCACATCCAGTATCTAGTACCCAGGATCAAGATGTAGACATATTTACCTCAATAATGTATATACTTGAAGTAGAGATCTCTATTATTTTCTTCATATTCCTTAGTCTTTTTAAGTAGAAAAGACATATTCCTTTTTCGATTACTCTTCTCGTTATCTTGAGTGTAGAAGATTTGGACTTTAGCTCTTTTCAGACCCTTCATATTAGATCATATGTGAGATCCACATCCAGTATCTAGTACCCAAGATGAAGATGTAGACATATTTATCTCAATAATGTATATACTTTAAGTAGAGATCTCTTTCCCTTTCTTCATATTACTTAGTGTCTTCAAGTGAAAAGGACATATTCATTTTGCACATACTCTTCTCCTTATCTTGAGTGTAGAAGATGTGGACCTTAGCTTAGACTCAAAACATTTCTTGGCCTTGCCTTTACCCTTGGATTCTTAGCATGTGTTACCGTCTCAATAATGTTCATGTTTTCATGTTGTTTATGCAACTCATAATTCATGAAACATAGCATAAGGTATTTAAAGTCTTACATGTCATTGGTAAGCTTCAAGTAAGCATCCATTTCAGCCTTAGGTGCATTTGGAGTGAGTTCCTCTGGCACTGGTGTTTCAAGGACATAGAGATCACTCATGAGTGAGAATGTTTCTCAATATCCTAAACCAATTGTGAAAGGTATTCCTATTTAACTTGTCCTTTTCAAGGACTGATCACAACAAAAACATGTTGTTGTTTGCCATTAGTTTATATAAAAGAAATTTGCATTTCTCCACAACTCTTCTGATTTGATTTTGTTAAAATAAAATCTAAGGACATTAATTAGGCCTTTAACTAATTATCGCTCCTATTATTTTGTTCAAATTGATATCCCTCATTATCAATTTGGAATATTGTAGCGTATAACCTTCTAGTGTGTCAAGTTACATATTTCATCAATGTCATGAGTCATCTAGGATTGATATCCCACAACTTAACTATTTAGGTAGGCAACACTTGCCAATTGCGTCATATGCAACTCTTGATAGATGGTATGCACAACTCTTTGGCATAATCCATATTTATTCTACTAAGTGTTTAATTCCATTAAGATCACCTAGTTAAGCCTGACCCAAAAGCCAACACAATATATGCACCCTGCAAAGGAAGACCCACAGATCTACCATCACACTTCAATAAGATAGAATGTGCACCACACTAGGGCATAATCATGCTTAGTCAATAAAGATTTTCATGGTTGTCACTTATGGAAAGTGTCTAAGACTTAATATTTACTAAATGAATTTGTATTTACAAATATACATACATATCGAATCACCACATACATATAGTATGTATCATGTATATGCTATATCCACTAACAAGACATGCAATCCCAAATATGAGCAACAATTACAGCCATTCTAACACAATTCTTTAGAGCCACAAAGAATTTCTATTTCCTAAGATCCACATCACGTGTAGCAATCTATTCTTTCTAGAAATATGTGTTGGAACCAACCCAATCAGTCGATTGAACCCTTCAGTCAGTCAACTAGCTTTCTAGTCAGTCGACTAGTCTTCATGGATCAGTTGAATGGCTCCTGGCTCAAGTGGTGTCTGGACTCCTCTAGGGAAATGGTTAGGTCTTCAGTCGATTGATTGGATCCACTTATTGTCTGGCCTCCTTGGTCCTACAGTCGATTGACTCAACTTACCAGTCATTCGACTCTTCAGATGCAAAACCTTTCCTCTTGCCTATACAAAAATAAAAACTATCATATTCCTATTAACTAATAACATTGTAAAAGTGAAACCTCGAGTTACATTCCAGGGTAGCATGGGGTGGGAAGCATTAACTTACATGTATAGAAAAGGTAGAGGTTTGGTATGAAAAGTGAATATCATTAGGAATAAGACCATTCAACCAATCACACACATTCACAAAGGGGTTTTTGCCATAACCACACATCCATCCACCATCAAGATAGATTTTAGGACGATGTGTATTGATTGCATATATATCATATCATATGTATGAGAATATGTGATTTTAATAGGATATTCACATTAATATTTTTAAGTATTTGCATCAAATGAAATAAATAAATGATAAAAATCTAATCATATCGATTAAATCCCAATACACCATAAATTGACGTTTCTCTAATACCAGTGTTGGGAAATCATGCAGTAGATATGGAAGCAAAAATAAGAAATTTATGCCCATATCCCAAACAAGCGGATCACATTAACAATGATGTATTTAGAAAAGAGGGTCTGTGTAGTATATACCCGGTCATGGAGCTAGTCCAATGAGAATCTTCATAGCATGGTGCTTTTAGATCTGGGATCACCTGGACTGCAGTCCGGGTGGTGTCCTAGTGTGGCACCACAGACGACAACTGATGCAGTCCTTTTAGTATTTAGTGATGGCCTCAACACTTTTATGGTATTCAACGTAGACCACCAGGAACTCCTCATCATGCTTTATAGAGCCACCAAGGAGTTTGTCCCTTTGTTGTCAATGTGCTAGTGTTGAGTTGTTCACTCTTGATGTCTCTCCCTTTTACAAGTAAGACTTTATTGGGCTATGACGTTACCACAACTATGAGAAGAAAACATTGTTCATCATTAGTTGTGTCTTCTAAAATACTTCACTATCCCTCTCTTTTATAGGATGGTCAAGTTCAAGGTTTCCATATCAATTGGGGGTCAAAGAGACAAAATTTCATGAATTTCTAGATGATGTGAATCATGAGTTGGTTGGCTCAACACTTGAGTCAGTTGACCTGCACCCCAATCGGTGGAGTAGACACCCAGTCGACCGATCGAAATGCTTTCCTATTGGTAAACATATTGGTTTTTAATGCAATGACCAATGCACCACATGACTTCAGCATCAATACTTGATCCAGTCTTACTGATCATCTACTCGATCCATTGGACACTTAAATTGGCTGACTCGACTCATGAATAAATTCAATCAACACTTGAGTCAAATGACTCACATTCCCATTCAACCAATTTTCAGCCAATGTTGTTTAAATTTCATACCTAAACACTCTAGTTATCAAGTCAAAGTTTATTAGTTAAGTAAACTACTGTTTTAGGTGCATCCTATGTGTGTAACCCTATAGGTCCCAAGTTACATTGGCAATCAATGTCCATAACTGATTCACGACATCACAAGAAATGAGCGGTATCTAGCAAAACATCATTGCTATGCAAGTAATTAGAAAGTTGGATAACAACGTAAACCTAGATCCATGATTAGTCATACCACGATTGTATAATTACTTTGTCTCAAATATCCAGGTTGAATTTGAGGCATGGAAACATCATCTTATTAATCATTCAATCCATGTTCATTGAACCAGAATAGACTACAGAGATGAATATGAGCTCAATATCATATATTAACTCACATGAGTATGGCCACACCATTTTCTCAGTCTGAATTATTAAGTGACCAGGATATCAACACCAGTAGGAGGGACAAATCCCATCCACATCACTTAGAGTCAATCCTAATGTGTCACAATGTCATGCATCACCTTTATGGCAACACTTATGAAAGGTAACATTGTATTATTTTAAAATACATTGAACAACATGTGATGAGTGTCGTGACTTTAGGTCTAAGAATCACAATCAGCACTATCACATTGAGATGTGATTATGACTATTTTCCATGTATAACTTCTCAGGGAGGGTTTGTATGGTACATTGTTTTCTAACAAGTGCCTATGCATTTTGTTTGATATCACATATCATGCTGATGGGATTCTATCGTCAACCAACACACACACTCTAGTCTTATGCATTATTGTTGTCTGTTAGCTTCCACAATAATATCTGACTAGGGACATAATCAAGAATGTAAATACTCTTATCATACATATAATCTCATTGTTCAAGTCCTCAACCTGAAGAAATATGGCATTGATTAGTATCATTCTTTAGACATATATCATTCTATATCATCATCTCATATTTTTACAAACATATAGATGGAACAAGTTTTTTTTATTAATCAAATCATTTACAAGATATGCCATTTCAATCACCGTATGACTGGCTCTCTGAGCATACATACCAACACTTGAGCCTAGGTGTATTATTGAGTAATTAGAGATTACCAATAGGTATCTAAAATTCTATATCTATTTGGCCTTTAATGTGACTAAGTTCCTATCTCGTATAATGAGGCATTTTCTTAAACATTACTCTTTTTATATCCTATTTGAAATTATATGGCTTGTTAACTGAGATAATATGAATTCTTGTGAATACTGAATTGTTTCCTTTCCAATTGGTCTTTGACCCCATGTCATACCATTTGAATAATTTGTATGATTATTGATTAGAATTTCAACTTTGCCTCTCTATTAGGCATGATGTATGTTTAGACTATAATATCTAGAGTATTGGTTCTTTTGTACAATGATATGTACTTTAGAGGGGGTGTATTCCACCCACAATATGCATTTCCACTAAAAATTTTAGGCCATGATCCTATAGTTTAGTGGCCTTATTTTAGTTACCTTTAGTCAACATTGTATATGCATGTGGAATTATTTGTTTATTGTGATGTTGTAAACGATTGTTATGTCAAGAATTTTAATTGAAAATATTTCTCTTGCTAAATGTTATCCCCATGCTCTTTGTTATTCTTTATGGAATTCACCTATTTATGACATCCCCCATTTTCATGGAAATTTTCCCTCATTTATACTTGATATACCTTATAATGCCCAAATGTTTTATTTGTATACATACTCATTAGTTTTTTATGCATGCCTTTGTTCCTTGTCTATTTATGGGTATTGTTTGCAAACCACCCATGTATAGATAATTTGTTGACAAGTACTCATGAAGGCCACATTCAAGAATGCAGAGTTGAAGATAGATGGGATGCTAAATTGCTCTATACAACTGGTCCTATGTATAATTAGAATCATGTTTTATTTTTTAATACAACCTATAAGCAGAGAAACAATGTATATGTAACATTTTGTGACTTTGCAAATAGTTATTTTGTGATTCTTATTAATAAATTTTTTCTATGATACATACCATTTGTGGAAAAATATCTCATTTCCTCCATAAATTGTAGTACAATTAGAATGTGGATGGTTTATTCCTAAACTAAGTAGGGAGTGATCCCCTCTTGGCTCCCACTATTTAAATTCTCAATATTTTATGCCTATAAGTAACTATTGCAAAACCGTCATGAATCTCAGATAAGTTGTTCTCAACAAGCAAAATCCCATCCATCACCTTATGTAATATGTACAAACTCAACCTAGCATTCATCCTCCCTAGTGGTTAAGTGTGACATTAGAGAGTTGTGCACTCATGATTAACAGTCTGGAATATATTTCCAAAGACTTTTAATTATCCCATTGCAACCAATTTTTTCAATTAGGTGATTTTAATGTTTCCCTCATTTTTCCTATTTTACTATCTTCAAAGAAACCCTCACATGTCACATCTATGTTTCCTCTTATATGATCTAAATATTTGGTTGACTAAGTTCATTATAGTGGTATCTTTTAATGCAGTATAGCGCTTAATGATCATTATCCCATCCCATGTCACCTCTTGGGGAATCACCAACATCTCATGATCGTTATTTGGGATTTATGAAACTGGTTTGAGTGAAGGAATTTTCTGTATTATTAGTTTATGTTGGTTTTCATCATTCCTAGAATTCAAACTTTTTATTTCTCTAAATGGAAATAGTAGGAGATGCTTTCTAGATTCTATCCTCACCATCATTTGACCTCATCATGCCTTGATAGGGTAGTTCCTCCCTTTTAGTTTGACATTCAATAATTGTCTGTGCCTAGATTTTTATGGTCTTGGGCCAAGTGGTGGGAACCTCCATGCCATCTCACTAGTGCCCCCACTAGCTTGTATCAATTTTTATGTATGAGTATGATTTTTAGATTTTTCACTTGCAAAAATCAAAATGATTACAAACTTTTGAAAAAATAGCAAAAAAATATGCATTGAAATGATTTTCATTAGTAATTTGACTTTCTAAAACCTAAATTCACATACACCATACCTTTGTTTTCTAGAAACTTGATATTTGGATTTAGGATGATGTTTAATATGGATATTAGTAGATATAATACTATTTTAGATGATTTAAGGATTAGTCAAGATTTAGAGGATTGAATTAGGTTTTTCCTTCCACTAGGTAAGTGGTTCATTCCACTATGAAAAGTCACCATGGTTGAATAAAAATCTATCCATGGTTTTACCATTTTTCTTTTAATTTCAAGTTGATTAAAGGTCGTATGGTAATCATAATGATGTCTCTCTCATTTTACTTATTGAATGATGTCTGACTTGTACATCAACTATTTATGGCATTGGTTAAAACAACCCTACAACAAAATTCAAAGACTGACACTTAAGTGGGCAACACTATAATCGTAGGTCTAAGACGTTAGTTATTTGGGAATGTCAAATCCAACGACGGACATCCGCTCTTGATTGTGATGATACAAGAAAATGACACATATAGGAGTCTAAGTCGTCAATTATTGGAAAATACCAACCTCACAAAAGGCATGCCCGATGACATTTGTAACTGATAAAGGACCCTACATCATCGGTTTTGAAACAACTGGCACCTATTTATCATTTAAGTCATTGGTTTCAACTCATAAAATAGACGTTTAAGATGTATCGTGATAGTAAAATCAAGTAAATTGACAAGTATGACGTACTACCCAACATGGACGTGTTGTCCAACATGACCATTTTAGTTTTGTCCTTTCATGACAATTATGTTACTAAAATTGACAACTCAGGCCTATAGTGTCAGTTTTAAATAACAACTAACAACTATGTTTTTTTTAATACCAGGCCTATAGACCTAACACCCGGTTGGTCAGCAGGATGCAGAACCTACAGTTCAGAACTGGAGTTCTAAACTATAGGTTAAGAACATCCTATGAGTTCAGCTTAACAACATGCCACCAAACCTACAATACCAAACATAGTATGCACATAATTCTATTCATTCTCCAATTCAACTACATCACATGTGCAAACATAATTCTATTAAACTTCACATTTACTTACACACATGCTACTTCTACACCAATTCTATTTTCATGACAAGTAGAAACACAATTCATTCATTCATCTTCTCATTCACACACATGTATATAGATCATCATTCACATATGCACCAAAATGAACTCGCATCAAATTTAAATTTTCAAGAAGTCATAATAAGCACCACATGTATATAGAAATAATGACATCAAACTTTAGAAAAGTCATTCTTTAATATCAATCAAAATTAAAGTTGACATCCTTATTAGGGTTTGTGCCCTTTGTTCATTCATTCATCTTCTCATCTAGTTGTTTTTTCATATAGGACATTGGTATGTCTTCTAGCTTTTCTAGCATATCGAAGTATTTCATTTTAAAAATACAAAGAGAATGCCATGTATAATTAATAAGCTTGATATTTTCATATTATCTAATGAGAATATATACTTATGATGATCAAGACTACATATATATATATTATATATTATATTATATATATATATATATCTATATATATTTTATATATATTATATACATATATATAATATAGATAGAAAAATTGCATTTTCTATCTCTTCAATGTTTAGTACCCCATATCTGATATCCATGTCCATCTACTAAATCACATAGTATCCACATGCCCAACATTGTCTTGTACAAAACATTATAACTTTTAACATACAAAATGTTCATAAATGAAAGTAAGCATAGTTGGCATAAATATGTATTGGACTCAGAAAACTACATCAACATTCTGCCAAACTATTGCTTTCTTTTTCTTGTCCCCCTTTCCTCCAATTTGTTTTGAATTCTTTATAGACCTATACATTAATGAACACGTTGATTTGCATTAGAAAATAGTCATGTAATATATATATTTATATATATATATATACTTATATATATATAAATATATATATATATATATATTAAAAGAAATAAATATAAAAATTTACTCATGTGAATAAAGACTTTTTAATTGCATCCCCCACTATCTACTTCATCACCCTTAGGATCTAAATAATACACATTTAGCATTACGGGGACCATAACCAATAACACCCAATGTTTATTCTTGAGTGAAAAGAAGCCAAACAAAATTATAAAGACTCGATATTTACGATCAAATATTTTCAAAATTGTTTCAAAATTATAAGAAAGTATTAACTACAATCATGCTTTTATATCAGAGTCGCAGAAGTTTACAAATATGATTACAAAGCTCAAGAATAAGAATTCATTCCTATCTAGTCTCCAATAGAGGACAATTGCTTGTGCATTATTTAGAGATATTAGCCTATGACACTTAATTGAATCAAATATTGTTATTTTTATTGTTCTGAATGATCTATCATTATTTTGGATCTTATGTTCATTTTTGTCATATTTTGGGTAATTTAACAAGAAATGGCACAACTCGGTACTACCGACTTGACTGTTGGTGGTACCAAGATCTCAGAAAAAGGAACATGCTGACTCTAGGAAACTCGATAGTATCGACAGAGGAATCGATACTACTGATAGATCATCAATGAGCAATTTTGAAAACAATCAGTACTACCAACGGTCAGTTCAGTGGTAAATAATCATGCAGAAAATCCAACAGGTTGATTCAGAGAAAATCTCAAAAATACTGAAGGTCAACTCAGTAGTACCAACATCTAAAACATATCACAAATAATCAAAGAGGTTGATACTACCAACACGTAGTTGGTATTACTGACAAGATAGGATTAGGCCAGATTAAAGATCGTTGCTAATGTAACAATTGGGACTTAATGACGCCCTAAGTCACGTCCATGACATAAGGGGAGTTCAACCCGACCAAATTATCATGGCATATTTAGTTGTATGATAGAGGGGAGCGAAGAAAAGAGAATGGAGAGGAGAAATCAACGTTCTGGGTGTTTCATGCACTTCCGGTGGCCCAATTTGTAGTTGAAATATAGAAAATCACAGTGTTTGTCAAAAGGAACCATCCATATCATCTTTCTCTAGGGTTTTCCTTTTTCATCATGTTTCCACCAGTCCTTTCTTCTTTTTCTTTTTGTAGAGCGACTGAAATCATGTGGGGCTAATCCCCTTATTCCTTAGGACCCAGGAGTAGCTGGTTTTGCATTGTAATTGATGATTATGATTTAATATACATGCTTCTCTTAATTTCTGGATATATTTCTATGAGAGCATCATGAATTATCTATGCTTGATCACCATAGGTAATTGTTTAGACCATTAGTTGCTTTGAGAGAGGGATTAAGAGTTCAAAAACTCGTAGATTTATATATTTTATACCGTACCTTGAGAGAGGGCCTACAAATGTGAAGAGAACAACCTAGAGATTTCGGTAAAGCACCTAACTAATAACACAATTGCTATGAGAGTGGGATTGGTATTAGATTAGGTAGTGAATTATGTTGTGAGAGTGGTAATTATTGCTACAGGTCTCGTTGTCCAGGGTTAGGAGAAATTCATATTAATAAAATGAAGTTAATTTAAATGTTAACCGTGGAAAAACCACAATCATAAGGAATTCAATCCACTTGTGATCAAAACCAGTAATCTCAGTTTTAATTCTTGCAATTTAGTCATTTAATAAATCAAATCACTCTTTTTCTCAGGTCTAGCTAATTGGGTCATTATTAGTAGTAGTTTTTGGGTACCCTGTGTTCGATATATGGGCCTCTTTAGGCCTATATTACATTGACAGGTGAACTTGTGTTTTTGATGTGTAGTTTATGTGCATCAAGTTTTTAGTGTCATTGTCAAGGAAAATGGTGTGTCCAACACTACGATTGTTATGACCAACTTTTATAGGCCATTTTTATTTTTCTTTGTCTATTTCTAATCTGAATTCCAAATACTTGTTCAATCACTACTACCATATTTTCACATATATTTTGTTATTTTTTAGGTAGTAGACCATGGTGCACATAAGAAGCACCGATTACAGACAGTCAACTGCATAGAGTGTGTTTTAGGAGGATTTCCTATGCAAAGCAAAGGACGATAGTAACTCTGCACCTAGGTTGATTCAGACTCCACCATCTAAAACTCCATCATCTCCAATAGAACAACCCAAACCAATAGAGATTAATAATGCAAAAGTAGAAGAACAAACCATTTTGGAGAAAATCAAGGCATGATCTGCAACAACTCAATTGGGCCCAATCAAAATGTAGACTATCAATGTGGGCAGTTACAAGATAGACATGGTCTTGGTAGCACTGGTTAAGTCACAAGCATTTCATGGCCACACCACATAGGATCCAACCATGCATATCAACAATTTCGTTGAAAGTTGTGGTATGGAAAAAATTTATAGGGTTCCAGACACACTCAACAACATGGGACGGGATAATAGACATTTTCTTTGAGCATTACTTCCTTCCATAAAATATGAATGAGTTGGTCAGAAAGATTTACAACTTCCAATAGAAGACATAAGAGTCATATTCTAAAGCATAGGAGAGGTTTCAAAACATGTTGAGCGAGGTTTCTCATAATGGATCAATCTTTATGGCCAAGAAACAATCTTCTATTATGGGATGCATCAAGGAGAGAGGACCACACTCGGCATTCCAGGAACAGGATTCTTCCTCAACAACAAGCCATCCAAGTCAGATTCTGAAGAATATGGCTAAGAATCAGTCATGGGGAGAAAAAAAGATAGTGTCCAATTACTATTAAAAGTGTTGGAGAGTCTAAAGTTGTCACATCATTGAATAAGAAGCTTGACCTCATAGCCAAGAAACTATATTAGAAGGATGGAAATTCCTCTGAAGGAGATGAAGAAGAATTCATGTTTGCATCACAGTAGAACTACATGGGCAATGATTACTCTTGGGAGGAAGGATCTTAAGTTTTCTTAGAAATATCCCAATAACTTTCAGCAGGACCCATCTGAAGCACATCAAAACAAGTTAGAGTAGGTTGGTGCACAACAACATGATAAGGGCCTTAGTAAAATAGATTGTATTTAAGACATGCTAGGAAAGTTGGTTAGTCAAAATGAGGTGATCATTTTCTAGACCCAGAGGGAATTGCATAACCAAGGAGAACAATATGTAGTATAGAGAATCAAATCTCTAATATACCAATAGAAGTGGCTTCCTTGAAGAAATTCGTTCATCTAGGATTTCCTGGAAATACTCACATACCTTCTAGTAATCATTAGGTAAAGGGAGTGTTGCTTCACAACAGGAAGAAAGATCAAAATAAAAAGAGGACAATTCCAAAGCAAAGGATGATTCAGGTGACACAGGACCAACGGTGACTGCTGATCCAATTGAGCCAGATACTACAACTCAGGACAAAGAAGCTGAAGAAGAAACTGATGAACCATGGGAGAAAAGGAAGGAAGCATATGTCCCACCTCACCAAAGGAAGTTCATGATTCTAGTTCCCTTTCTTAATAGCTTGAAGGCTAAGAAGGTTGACCAACAATTTCATAAGTTTCTAGATTCTTTCAAAAAAATTGCATATCAACATTCCCCTCATTGATGCAATTGAAAAGATTCCTTCTTACAGAAAATTTCTAAAGGATATAATCAAGAAAAAGAGGAGGATAGCCATTTAAGATGTAATAGTGTCGAAGGAGCAAGTTAGTGCTTTTATTTTGGGAAAACATCCACTAAAAAGGCAAGATTTGGGTTGCTTCAACATATCATGTTACATCGTGAAGACCAAGTTTGGGGAGGCTTTATGCGACTCAGGGGCAAGTATCAATCTTATTCCCTTAACTACCTTCAAGAAGATGGGTCTCAAGGAATCTATAAAGAGAAACATGATCATATAGCTAGCAGATAATTCTGTGGTTTAACCATATGGTATCTATGAAGATGTTCTTGTTAAGGTGGATAGATTTGTGTTTTCAATAGATTCGAGGTCATGGAAATGTAGGATGATCATGGCAATGAACTACTATTAGGGAGGCCATTTCAAACCACAAAAAATATGATCTTAGAGATGGGTAGAGGAAGACTGACATTGGGTATCAAAGAAGACCTATTTGAAATCAAGATGGATGAGTCTACACAAACAACCAAGGAGAAGGTATCATGTCACATGTTGCAACAAGTCTAAGGAAAGGTGTCATTATTTCTAGGGAAACCATTCCCACACATGGATCATGTGATGAAGTAGGTAAGTAAGGGAATATTGGAAGTGGACATCCTAGACAATATCAAGGAGATTCCATTAGATAAGATAGTTCAATACCTTGATGATGAAGAGGAGGAAGATTGCCCAACAACAATTGAAGAGACAACTTCCTCCATGCCTGTTCAACCATATCCACATTTACCTCTAGAGGTGTGCATTATGAATTTGGAGGATGACTACACTCAATGTTGTTCCTTGGATGAGTGTGTCTTGTTTCTTAAGGCATTGATGTGTTACTACACCAAGCACTATGAAGACTTTGGACCACCTCCACCACTGTTGATTTCATCTCTACTAAGTACTCCAGATCTTGAGTTTGAGCCGTTGTCACTACATTCAAAGTATACCTTTTTTGGCAGCAAATGAGAAGCTTCCGGTCATTAAGAATAGTTGACTGTGGTGCTAAAAGACCACTGGGCAACATTTGGGTGGTCAGTTGTAGATATCAAGGGGATCTCCCCTAGATTTTATCAATAGAAGATTTGCATAGAAGATGGATCCAAGCCCATAGTGCAACCTCAGAGGCGTGTCAATCCCATCATGACTATGGTGGTGAAGAAGGAGGTAGTTAAACTTTTGTCGAAAGGTATAATTTATGCTATCTATGACTCTAATTGGGTAAGTCATACTCAAGTGGTTCCGAAGAAAGGGGGGATAACTATAACCACAAACTCTTGAAGTGAACTAATTTCTACTAGGTTGGTGACCGGGTAGTGATTTTGCATTGACTATCATTGTTTAAATGTGGATACACTTAAGAATCATTTCCCGCTTCCTTTCATTGATTAGATTCTTGAGTGGCTCATCGGCTGCTCCCATTTTGGTTTTTAGGATGGATATAATGGGTACAATCAGATTTCCATCGAGCCACAGGATCAAGATAAATCTAATTTCACTTGTCCATATGGTACATTTACTTACCTTCAGATGCCTTTTGGTTTGTGTAATGCACCGGCAACTTTCGAGAGATGTAAGCTTGCCATTTTTTTGATACGATACAAAATTATCTTGAGGATTTCAAGGATGATTTTTCAGTGTATGGATAGTCATTTGGGGACTGCCATGATAGTCTTATCAAAGTCTTCTAAATATGTAAGGACACTCACATGGTTTTGAATTGGGAGAAGTGTCACATGATGGTGAGTGAGGGAATAGTCTTGTGACACAAGGTCTCCCATATAGGTATGGAGGTCGATCTGATTAAAATTGAGGTTATTTCTAAGTTACCTCCTCCGCCCATGATGAAGGGAGTTAGGAGTTTTTTAGGACATGCCATTTTCTATATATGTTTCATAAAAGTGTTTTAAAAAATTTCAAAACCACTTTAAGAATAATTGATGAAGATGCTGAATTTAAATTTGATGAGTGGTGTTTGAGAGCATTTTAGGTTTTAAAGAAGAAATTGGTCTTCGCAGCTGTGGTTCAGGCTTCAGATTGGAGCCAACCTTTTGAGATGATGTGTGATGCATCATTTTATGCGATAAGGGCTATTTTAGGTTAACGTCAAGACAAGAACCCTTCCATCATTTATTATGCGTCTAAGACCCTAAATGATGCCCAACTAAATTACACAACCACTAAAAAGGAACTCTTGGCAGTAGTCTTTTGTTTTGAAAAAAATGCCAATATTGGATAGGGGCAGGGTCATTGTGTGGACTGATCATATAGTAATTAAATATTTTGTATATAAAGAGGATACCAAACCTAGATAGATTAGGTGGATTCTGTTACTGTAGGAGCTTGTTATTGAAATCAAGGATAAAGCAGGAACAAAGAATGCGGTGGAAGATCATTTGTCTAGGATGGAAAGAGTGGATGAAAAGGATATATACATACCTATTGTGGAGGAATTTTCCAATGACCAACTTTTTTACCTGAAAAGAATAAATCCATGGTTTGAAAAAATTTGAACTAGTTGGCTTGTAACAATCTTCCAGAAGACTGGGGTTATCAAGATAAAAAGAAGTTCTTCCATTCTTTGAGGTTCAACATTTGGGATGATCCTATTCTGCTCAAACAGTATAGGGATGGAATTTTGAGGAAGTGTGTGTCAGAATGTGAGTTGGAGAGTATCTTGGCACACTGTAATTCCCTACCTATTGGGGGACACCATGCTATCTCTAGGACAATGGATAACGTCTCAAAAAGTGGGTTTTAGTGGTCAATGATCTTTAAAGATGGATATAAGTTTTTTCTTCATTGTGATGTCTGTCAATGTGCTTGTAATATATCAAAAAGACATGAGATTCCCTTAAACATATTTCAAGAAATTGAGGTTTTTTATTTATGGGGAATCAATTTTATGGGCCTTTTCATGTCATCTAACTCAAATTTATATATATTGCTTCTGATTGACTATGTATCTAAGTGGGTGGAAGCAATTCCAACCCTCACCAATGAGGCCCACGTTGTGTGTAGGTTTTTAAAAGATAACATATTTTGTAGGTTTAGAGTCCTAAGGGTGATAATAAGTGATGGTGGTTCTCACTTCACCAATAAGATGTTTGGTTCACTATTGAGTACGATTGGAGTGAGACATAGGGTAGGTACTCCATGTCACCCACAAAACTTAGTATAGGTTGAGGTGTCCAAAAGGGAGATTAAGAAGATCTAAGAGAAGACAATCTCAACCAACATGAAAAATTGGAGCATGAAGCTTATTGACACTCTGCGGGCATATAGGACAGCCTATAAAACACATATACGAACCACACCTTTTTGGTTGGTTTATGGGAGAGTGTGTCACTTACACGTAGAGTTAGAACATAATGATAAATGGGCTCTGAGGAAATTGAATTATAATATGGATGATGTAGGGAAGAAGAGAATGATGGAAGTCAATGAGTTAGATGTGCTCAGGCTAGATTCCTATGAAAGCTCAAGGATCTACAAAGAGTGAACAAAGAAGATCCATGACCGCCACATCTTTCATAGAGTCTTCACTCCAAGATAGAAGGTGATTATGTTCAATTCTAGGTTGAAATTACACCATGGAAATATGAGGTTTAGATGGAGTGGTCCTTTTATGGTAGTTAAGGCTTTACCCCATGGGTGGTCGAGATAAGAAATGGGGATGAGACATTCCTTATCAATGGACAATGGATAAAGCACTACTTTGGGGGAGATGTGGTCAAGGAAGAAGAACATTTGAAGCTCATTAAGCTTCACTGATTATTCCATCTAATTGTTGACCCTATGAAATAAAATAAGGGTGCTTTTTGGGCGGAAACCCAACCATATTTTACTACTTTAGGATTTTGTTCTTTACATTCATGTTATTTACATTCTAGTTGCATCATATTATTTTCTTTGTAAAAAAGGTTCCTTGATTATTCATGTTTGGTGTGCAGACAGAGCAAAAGTCAGTAGTACTAAAACAATCACAAGGACAACATGATCAATTTTCATGAAATCTCAGTACCACCGACACAAACGTTGGTAGTACTGTCAGTTGCAATAGATGACAAATTTTTTCTTAGAAGTACCTACATCTAGGTTGGTACCACAAAATTTTTGCAAAGGAGTTGAGTTGACTGAATAGGGCTCGGTACTACAGACAACAACTCAGTAGTCCTAATGCCTGAGCCACAATCTAGGTTTAGGATATTCAGAGACACTTTGAGAGTATCGAGATTTTTAAAGAATTGATACTAATGAAACATTTGTCGGTAGTACCAACATCATTCAACAAGGCAATAATAATTCATCTTGATACTATCAACACAATTTTTAGTAGTACTAACATCCTAAAGAATAGAATTTGTGGCCACACCATCAACGATCACAACTATCTGCATCCAATAGTCTGTAGTATCGATCCAATGTGCACTTTCATATGTTGGTACTACCAACACCCGTCGGTACTAATGATCCAGGTTGATCCACGTGCATGAACATCAACAGACGAAGGACGTCAGTATTAATGGTCGGTACCAACTCATGCTGATTGTGGGGGAAAAGGTCGACACTACTGACAGATTCGTCGATGTTATCGATGCAGCTCCTGAAGGCAACCAAACACCTATAATAGGAAGGATGTGGGTTGGGCTCAAATCACACCTAAACCTCATCCTTCACAAGCAGAAGAATCTAAGTGCTCTCGAGCATTTGAAGTCTTCACCGGGCTCTTTCTTCTCCATCCCTTTCTTGCACAACATTGATGGCATCTAAGCGATCAACTTCTTCCTCGGTGGTAGGAAATGCCATGCTAGTACCAAAGACAACACACATTGCTTACCTCAATGCCAACCATGAGAAGATCTATGAAGATATGACGAAATGAGAATTCATCCCAAAATGGTATGGAAACTGTAGTTTCCTTGCTTCCATAGGCTTCACCAACAATCTTCATAAGGTCTACAAAAACCAGTAGATGGTGGGTGATCACCCCTTCTTCGGTGATTGGCCCACTTACCATGATATCAGTTGTGAGTTCCTGGCATATCTGTGGATATACTGCATTTCCGAGCATAGGATTGGATGGGAATAAGAATGGTTCAACTTCCATCTCTTCAATTCCACCCACTATCTCATGCTAAAGGAGTTTAACGACATTTATGGGTGGCAATGGGGGACGCCCGCTTCTTACCCAACAACTTCAACTATGGTTGGGAATCGAGGCTTCTAATGGATTTTCAATAGGGCAAAACAATCAGCTAGCATAGGAACTACATTACCAACATCGAACACCCATTTTCTTGCATTCCTCACCACTACCTCACCAATACCATACTCTCTAGGTCCATCTAGGGATAGAAGAAGGTGCAAAAGAAGACCTCTATGCCCTCTGGTCTTTTCTATGTTTAGGGGAGGAGATGTTTGACTTGGGCCCCTTCTTTTTGCAACACATGATGGCAGTAAAGCAACAGGTACAGAGGAGGCCCCCGATTCATTTTGGAGGGCTTATTACTCCTATCTCCATGCATCTCAATTTCGACCTCTCCACCTCCAAGATTTTGAACACATCCTCCAATTTGGATCTCAATAACTTCAAGAGAGACAACCTCATCACCGTGTGCCATGGGAAAGTGTACGCCTGCTATACAATTAGGGATAAGTACTAAGAGAGTGAACTTTCTAACCCCATCTTCAACTTGTGTGGGATCAGCACATGAGGGGGTCAGAAGGTAATTCCATGGAGGAGATGAAGAAGAAGAAGACAACAACACTGAGGAAGAACAAGCACATGAGAAAGATGAAGAAGAGGAGGAGGAAGAAGCCACCATACCATTCACAAGGAGGAGGGTTATAAAACAGTGCTCCAGAGGCCAGGGTGCCTCCAGTTCTTCTGCTCCACCGCCTACTCGGAATGATGACCCATACTCAATGGCAAGAATGTATAGGATGCTAGAGGATATATAGAAAGGGAAATAACAATAGAAAACTACTTTAGCGAGCATTTGAGATGTCCAAAAATGGCTATACTAGAACCATCATACCATCTTCAAAAATGGGCAACTTCTCTTTTCCAACCAAGAGAACATGCATGTGTGCTTGCAGAGGATGGAGAACTAATAGTAGTCCTTATTTGACAACTAATGGAGCCAAGGCTATTTTGGCGGTTATCCACAACCTCCAAAGATGTCAATGTCACCCTAGACTTTCAAAGGGACTTTCTAAACCCATGAACCATCCATGTCACAACCTCCACCACCACCATTTTGATCATCACTGTTCCACCTCTATGATTAGATTTTGACTATGAGGACATAGTAAATTTCAAGCTTAGGGGGGGATGGAATAACTTTATCCTTTATTTTCTTTTTAGTTTTTATTATTTTGAGATGTAGGATCCACGTCTATGTAGTGTAATTGTGGAGCAATAAAAAGCACGATTTCTATTTCTATCATCATAGAGTTTGTTCTTATATGTCAGTGCATTAAAAATGAAAAAATGAAAAAAATTTGGCTAAGTTGCAAATTTCTTGTGGGACGTCACCTAGAGGAAGTGTATGGGTTAGTTAGCTTTTGGACATTGGATATGAATGGAAATCTTAATTATTCATGTAATCTAGATGAAGATCGGGCTTGGGACTAAATTGATCAAATAATTAATAGGACCTTAAATTGAAATATTAAAAAGAAATCCTATGGTGACCTTGTACACATGTATATAGTAGAGGACTTATCATAGCTTAAGAAAGGCATTGTCTCTTAATTATGTGATTCCATCCATTTTGATCAACCACCTTAAAATGATCAAGTAACCCAAATTGTTTCCTTTTGATTGCATTGCATGCCATGATATGTGACATGATAGTTAGTTTCAACTATTGAACTAACTACAAGTTGGAAAGAAAAAAAAAATTATGCATATCATCTAGTTCCATAACAATTACATGTAGATTGCATACCTTTTTCATTATTCATTTTACATCATGGTCCTATGTTGTTTTCTTCTAAAATTAGTGTAGGGATATATGTCCATACCTTCATAAAATCAGAAGAAAAAAAATGAATGATATATGTTGGTGAAGCCCAAGAATTACTTGCTACGATGCTAAAATAGTGGGAAAATGAAAAAAAATGATGTTATGAAATAAAGAGGGAGAAAGGATGCCCTAAACTCGGGTTGGAAGTTTACTCCACAAAGAAATTAAAACATTCACTTGATGCATTTTTCTTTTTACTTCACTCTCATCCATTTGATGAGGTTTTCAACACATGAATCATTCCACCCATAATAATAGGCATTAAGATTAATGCATTTCTCATCATCTTCATTTAAGTCGGTTCATGAAGTTTTGTTTTTGCATAAAGTATTTAGATGTTACTTGTGCCTATTCATTATCCACCAACTTCATTCCATTCATTTCTCTTATGGGTAAGCTATATATAGGATTGATCTCCTCATTCCTTGCCTATAAGGAATGCAACTTCTAAGTAGTGGTAGTTAGGAAAAGAGCAATGTCGATAGGGAATCACATGATGCACCAATCAAATGTCTGATTGGCTATGATATTTACTACTATATTGATAGTGTTCTATTGATGTAAGGGTGGACATCTTTTATGGATACTTTTGGTCACTTGAGAGAAGTTGATTGTTCAGTAGTTAGTAAAGGCCTATTTGGGACAGTCAGGTGGGATTAGTTGAGAATGGAAATTCATATTTCATTTCCTTTATATGACTTATCTCAAACAGATTGAGGATGTGTTGCTCTACGATGAGAAACATTTAAGCTTAGAGGTGTCTGATGCACTAAATAATTGTCGTTGGCACAAGCTATTTGTTATGGGATTTTATGCATTTATTTTTTCATTTTGATATCATTTATGCATTATTTAACATTATTAGCATGTGACATTTTATTAACGGAAATGGAAGGGGTGCGTAGGGGAGACAGAACGACAAGGAGCGGCAGTGGCGGTAACCGCCAAGGAGACTCCGCTGAACAAGGGGGAAACGGGTCGGGAGGAGGCGACGATAGGGTTGCAGAAGGGATCGAGCAGTGGCAGAACATCGCGACAGACTCCCAGACTGCCGGCGTACAACGCGAAAATGGTCATGGGGGGGAAGACAGAATTGGCAGAAATGCGACGAAACGAAGAAAAGGCCCCGATAAAACGGCACACGGCAAGGATGTGTAGGCTAGGGGCGGCGTTAGCGTAGCCATCCCTCATGCGGGGCTGGAGTTCCGGTTCGCCGGGATGAGAGGGAACCCAAGTGACGGGGAGGCAAGAGACGACGACAGGATGAACGAGGACTTTGTCGCCCACCCCCAGGAGAACCACAATGGTCGTGATCAGGGACAACATCTGGGAGCGGGCGGAACACAAACACGTCATCTATAGACGTATAGCGCAGTGGTTGGCGGCACTGCACATCTGAATCAACCCTTTGACAAGGGCGACACCTATTCCTGGACAAGATGTACGAGGACACCTTAGAAGACAAATATATCAACCTAACGATGATGGAGGGAACCCCAACCATCTTTGTCGAACCAGAGGCGGAAGAGGGGCTTGCAAGGTTGTGGAAGTACGCCATGATTACTCGGCTTCTAGGCACAAATATTGTCTACATGATGATGAGGGATCGGGTTAAACTGCTCTGGAATCCTAAAGGTAGATTCAACATGTATGACCTCGACAAAGGCCATTACGTTGTTCAACTATCTTGCAAGGAAGACTATGAGACGGCCATGACCGGAGGACCGTGGAAAGTGTTCAGTTGCTGCCTGGCGGTGTGGGACTGGAACACATCCTTCAAGCCAACGGAGGAGATGCCACAATATGTGGTTACCTGGGTGAAGATACTGGACTTACTGTTGCACCTATACGTACCAACTTTATTCGAGTATATCAGGCTCGCATTGGGGCGGATGATCAAGGTAGATAACCATACAGCATGTCAGACAAGAAGCAAGTTCGCCAGACTCGCTATTGAGATTGACACCACGAAGCCACTCACTCCCTTCATTATTATCCACAGAGTCGAATACACTATCGAGTAGGAGGTGATGCTGGAAATGTGCTCCTTCTGCGGCAAGAGCGGCCACAATGACCAACAATGTAGGCATCTCCAAAAACACAATGTGGAGACTAGGGACGCCGCTCGGGGAAACACCCAAAAGGAGAACACCCACAACGCGACAGCTGAAGACACCATGTCAGAATGGAAACAACAAAGATCAAAGGGTTACAGGAACAGAAGAGGGGGAAGGCAGGAGATACAAATTGAGGAACAGACCCGCACAACTAATTTAGCCAATAGATTCGAGGGCCTTGAGCACATGGCTACATAGGAGAATGAGGCTGAGCTTACTCGTAATGATACAAAACAGCAGAAAGATCTGAACAACCAGGGGAGAGGGGAAGAGAAGCCGACAATGCAATGGCGGGCAAAATAGAATACACATACAAGAGAACAGAAGCAGAACGAGGCACATACCCCAACCAATAACAAGAAAGGAGCAGACAATAGCCGTAACAACCAGAAAGACAAGGAAATAGAAGAACATGTAGCCATGAATCCTTTGGTAGAGGAAGTCATCATCATTGAGGAGGAACACCAAGCCGGAGTAGATAAGGGAGGAACTAAAGCACCCCCCTCCACCTCTGAAACACTGAGCTCGTCGAACGACACAACAACCGCTGCTAGCGTTGAGACAAATGCAGAGGAAAGGACGACACCTATTGTAGAGGAGATCATAATGGAGGAGGAAGCCCCGACTAAAAAGTACACAGACGGAAATGCCAACAGCGCCACAACCATACATACGATAGTCCCGTCGCCACTACCGCCTGGGAGGAAGATAAAAGGGGATCGCAGCAAAACAAAGAAACAGCGGACATAACCACCATATGAACACCGTACAAAGAGCCCAAGATCAAAACCCCTACCAGTAGATGGAAAGGGAGAGGTCGGGGCTGAGAACAACGGGGGACACGAGGAAACTAGACAGCAAAGTAACCCCAACTAAAGCTCTAAACCAATCCTTACCCAGTTTCTAAATGTCGAACATACTCTGTTGGAATGTGAGGGGAGTTGGAAGCGATGTTAGAACCCGGGCGCTAAAAGAACTCATGTCCATCCACAAACCCAAGATTGTAGCGATCCTTAAACCCCGGATCAGCACCGAAAGTGGAGAGAAGAAGATGAAGAATCTTGGTTTCACTAATTCCTTCCACGTGAAGGCGAGGGGATACTCAGGAGGGATTTGGGTGTGTTGGAATGCAGCACACACTGTTGTTCATATTATTAACTACCACATACAATTCATTACATACATGATCGATGAAGAATGCTACATAAACTTTGTGTACGCTATCCCCCAGGGGTCCATAAGGAAACTACTTTGGAGACACATCGTATAGATGGGCAACACTTTCAAGGAGCCATGGCTTGCTCTTGGAGATTTCAATGCCATCCTCGATCCCAATGAGAGAAGCGTAGGCGATAGCTACAACAGCACAGAGGCCACTCTTTTCCAAACCACGCTGATGGAGGCCAATTTGAATGACCTGGGATTCTCCGGCATGCGGTTTACCTTTAGACATGGTCTCCTCCAAAAGAGGCTAGATCGAGCCTTAGCCAACAGCAATTTTATTAACACCTTCCCAGCTGCGA
This sequence comes from Alisma plantago-aquatica, assembly GCA_963693085.1. Taxonomy (NCBI): domain Eukaryota; kingdom Viridiplantae; phylum Streptophyta; class Magnoliopsida; order Alismatales; family Alismataceae; genus Alisma; species Alisma plantago-aquatica. Next base: position 627,044,543 of record OY856414.1, on the reverse strand, counting down.
ATGTCGAGCACCTCCCCAGATTGGGGTCAGCCCATTACCCTCTGCTGGTCCGACTCAAATCCAGTGACTGCCACCCATGATGCTTCATTACCAGAGTGTCATGGAAGACCACCGAGGGGTTCACCGAGACCCTCAGATCGAACTGGGACAAGAGCTTGCACTTCAATGACGCCCTCAATGCAGCACAAAAGGCTATCCAGAAATGGGACACTACCTCAAGGAAAGCTAAATGAAGAACCAAGGATAAGTTGCTGCAAAACATCAACTCTCTACAAACTAAACTGGAGATGCAATACAATGACATCTTATATGCCCTATGTGCAAGGTTCCAAGCACAGCTAGATGACATCCTGAGACAGGAAGAGGAGGATCTTAAGCATATTAGCCATATCCAGTGGTTGAACGAAGGCGATAACAACACACACTTCTGCCAAAACTACATCAACCAATGTCGTAGGAGAAACACAATCACTGCCCTCAAGGGCCCTAATGGCAAGTGGATTACGGGTGAGGATGTGCTGACGAACCACGTCACACAACACTTACACAAGGTTTTTGTGGATATACCCCGCAGAGAGCCGAGCTGCTATGCCTCCTGCCCGGGATACTTTGCACCTCTGACTTACGAAGAAGCGAGCAAGGTCGGGTCCCCACCCTCTACTGACGAAGTTCACAAAATTGTCAACGACCTCGACCCCACGAAAGTAGCTGGACCTGACGGCGTGAATGGGACATTCATCTAGAAGAATTGGGACATAGTGGGTCCATCATTAGTGCACACAGTTAGGGAGGCCCAAGCCACAGGCCGAGTTAATAGCGAGCTCTGCAATGCCGCTCTATCATCCCTAAGATACCTACACTTGTCAAGTGCCAAAGCTTAAGACCCATCTCCCTGAACAACTTTGCTCTGAAAATTATTTTCAAAGTAGTGGTCGAGCGATTAAAGCCTCACATGCCTCACTGGATCTCACAATCCCAGAGCAGCTTCATACCAGGCTGAAGGATTACGGATAGCATTGCTATTGTACATGAGGCCATCCACACTATGAAGAAGAAGAAAGGTGCCCCAGTAATGGCTATCAAGGTTGACCTGACAAAGGCATATGATCAGATGGAATGGGGTTTCGTGAAGGACACCCTTGACAGAACCAACATCCCCCAGAATATCACCAGATACATTATGTCATCCATCACAGAGGGTGAAACCAGCATCGTGTGTAATGGAAAGAAGACGACCCCATTCAAGGCGACTAGAGGCCTCCTCCAGGGACACCTGATATCACCCTACCTCTTCGTGTTGTACCTCGAGAGGTTGAGTCAATTGATTCAACAATGAGTGGAAGATGGAAGACAGAAGCCTATAACTATGGGGAGACAGGGACCCGAACTCTCCCATATTTGTTTTGCAGATGATCTAATTCTTTTCGCCAAAGCTGGTATCCCACAAATACACACCATCATGGAATGCATCTAGATCTTCGGGGAGGCCTCAGGCCAATCCATCTCAGTGGAAAAGACGTGAATCTATTTCTCAAGAAATGAGAGCAGCAACCTTAGCAAAAGAATGACTCGCATCTGTAACTTCCAACGCACGGAGGACCTAGGGAAATACCTAGGCATGCCGATTATTCACAAAAGGGTAAATAGAACGACCTATAGAGACATCCTCTAGAGGATTGAAGGAAGAGTGTCGGCGTGGGTTGCAAGGAGCCTCCCCCTCACCGGTAGAATTTGTCTTGCTAAAACGAACTTGGATGCTATACCCACCTATACCATGCAGGCGACGGTCATTCCTGTTCAACTATGCGATAGAATTGATGTGACCATCAGGAGATTCATCTGGGGGGGTAACTGTAAAAGTCACCCAACTGCCTTGGTCGCCTGGGACAAGATGATCTGTCATAAAAATGACGGCGGCCTTGGTATGAGAACCATGAGGGAATGGAACAAGGCTTTAATATACAAGCATGCTTGGGAGATTCACAATGGTAGAAGCTCATCTTGGAACAACTACATGAGGATGTGGTACTAGTGACATACACCTGGAAAGCATATAACCATCTCACGGCTGGGAGGGGCTGTTCTCACCGGGAAAGATTTCATTCAGGACAACTCATACCTTGTTCTGATGAACGGTGAAGAAACATGTGTCTGGTCAGATAGATGGCTAAAAAATGGATGCATCCTAAAGGAACAAACGTTAAGACCCATCCCTGAGGAGCTTATCGACCTAAAGGTGGCTAGCATGGTCGACCTTAGAGGCAGATGGGACACATGTTTTCTTGAAAGTTGGCTGCCCGACAACCTGATTCAGGAGGTTAAACGTGTTAAGACCCCGTACAATAGCGATGGCCTCAACGTTAGGGTCTGGATGCATACCCTTAATGGAGAGTTCACGACGAAATCTGCCTACAGGGAGCTTACAAAGGTAGAGGTAGGACGACCCCAGGCAAATGGAAAACAATGTGGAGTCTGCACCTATCAGCCCGAATCAGGACCTTCACATGGCTTCTAATGAATGAGGCCTTGCTGACTAACTGCAAAAGGGCCCAACACAACATCACCAATGACACGTTGTGCCGTAGATGCTCAAAGCAAGACGAATCAATGCTCCACGCACTAAGAGATTGTGAGTTGGTGAAGGATATCTGGAACAACATGCTAGACCGAAACAACCAACTCAATTTCTTCAACACAAACGATCTAAAGAGTTGGATAAACACTCATCTGCAACATGAACCTAGATCGGCCAGTAGGTTCCTTATTACCTGCTGGCACATATGGCGAGCAAGAAACAAACATATTTTTGACAAGGAGGTGACCCACGCCCGGCAGGTAGTAAGACGTATTTGGAATGACATTGAGCTGCATGAGGAAGCCTGAGCGAGAGCACAATCGAATGTTATCGAAGACACACAGCTGAGGAGACATACCCTCTGGGAGAAACCAGAACAAGGAAGGGTAAAGTTCAATTCTGACACTGCCGTCAAGCACGGAGAATCTTACGGCGCTTGCGTTGCCAGGGACGACCAATGTCTATGGATGAGAGGAGTCACTGCCAAGATCCACACCATGGACATGCTTGAAGTTGAGCTCGAGTCGATTGGAATCGCAATAGAGATAGCAGAGAACAACAACTTGCAGGCTGTGACGTTTGAGGCAGACTCTCAGGTGGCAGTGAGGATGGTAGCAGAGGAAGCCAGCACCAATCCGAGGTATGCCAAGATCATTCGCTCTATCCAACGCCGAATGAAACTGGATTGGAAGGTGGTATACAATGGCAGAGAAGGGAATGTTGTTGCTGACAAGCTAGCAAAGCTAGCCCTCAAAAACAACCTTTCGTACGCTACGTACAACCAACCACCCGTAGAGGTGTTTGATTCTTTAGTAGCAGACATTTGTAACGGTAGTAGTACTACCATGTTTACTTATTCTCGCTTAATTAGTGCTTGTAAGTTGCAATTTTTGGATCGCACCAGGAGGGCGGGATGAATAAGATTTCCTCCTGACTTCAATTAAAAAAATTGTTATTTGTACGATTTTGAATAATCTATCATTATTTTGGAGCTTACGTTCATTTTTGTCATATTTTAGATGATTAAACAAGAAACAACACAGCTGAATACTACTAACTTGATTGTCGGTGGTACCGACATCTAAGGAAAAGGAACATGCTGACTTGAGAAAACTCATTTGTACCGATAAAGGAATCAATACTACCAATAGATCAATAGAGAGAAATTTAGAGAAGAATTGGTACTACCGACAGTCAATTCGGTGGTATTAACTCATGCTGAAAATCCGATAGGTTGATTCAGTGAAAATGTCAGTATACTGACAGTCAACTTTTTAGTACCGGTAGCTACAATGGATCGCAAATAATCGACGACGTCGGTATTACCGACAAGACAAGATCATGCCAGATTAAAGATCGTCAATAATCTGATCGTTGGGACTTGATGATGTCCTAAGTTGTGTCTATGACTTAGGAGGAGTTCGTCTAGATCTAATTATCATGCCATATTCAGTTGTACGATAGAGGAGAGCATAGAAGAGAGAAAAGAGAGGAGAAAGAAACCTTCCGAGCGGTTTATGTACTTCCGGTGGCCCAATTTGTAGTTGGAAGATGGAAAATCCCAGTGTATGTCAGAAGGAACCATCCATACCGTCTTTCTCTAGGTGTTTTTCCTTGTTCTTTATGTTTCCATAAGTCATTTCCTCTTTTTCTTTGTGTAGAGAAACTGAATCATGTGCGGCTAATCCTTATTCCTTAGGACCTAAGAATAGCCTAGTTTTGCATTATAATTGATGATTATGATTTAATATACATGTTTCTCTTAATTTCTTGACATATTTCTACGAGGGCATCATGACTTATTTATGCTTGATCACCATAAATAGTTTTTTACAGCATTGATTGCTTCTAGAGAGGGATTAAAGTTTGGAAAACTCATAGAATTACATATTCTATATCACACCTCGAGAGAGGGCCTACAAATGTGAAGAGAATAATCCAGATATTTTTCTAAAGAACCCAACTAATAACACAATTTCTATAAGAGTGGGATTTGTATTAGATTAGCTAGTGAATTATGTTGTGATAGTGGGTAAATCTTGCTACATGTCTCTTTGTTCAGGGTTAGGAGAAATTAACATTAATGAAATGATATTAATTGCAATGTGAACCATGATGAAACCATAATCCTAAGGAATTCATTCCACTTGTCATCACAACCATTAATATTATCTTTAACTCTTGCAATTTAGTCATTCAATCAACCAGTTCACTATTTTTCTCATGCCTAGGAGATTAGTTTATTGTTATTAGTAGATTCTGGGTATACATTTTCCCCATGTTCGATATCTGAGCCTCTTTAGGCCTATATTACATTGATGTGTGCACTTGCATTTCTGACATGTAGTTTACATGCATCAACGACTCTTCAAGCGCTTCCATTTGTCACCTGTCCATGAGTTCCCAAAGGGAAACTAAGGCCAACAAGGTTGGTACTAAATTCTTACAGTGAGCTATTTGAAAAATATTGGTAGCGGTAATATCAAATCTAGGCAAGGAATATTTGGTGGGCTAAATTTTATCAAATTAGGAATAGCAAATTTCAAAGTTTGTATTTCAATATGAAATTTCCAATAGGCTATAAAAATAGTTCAAGATACCAAATTTGAAAACTACTAGAGGGGGGGTGAATAGAGTTTTATAAAGATTTTAATAATTAATTAACTCAAACAATCAATCACAAATATATTAGACAAGGAGACAAGAGTTTAGAGTGGTTCCAACCTTAGCAAATACTAAGGAAGTCAGTCCACTACCCGGTTGCTTACCCAACCGGGATTTGAAAAGAAATTTATTTTATTACCTCGCAAGGATTTTACATAAAATACAATTTCTTTTCCTAAACCCTTCAATCAGCCTTCACCTAGAAGTAATCGCCCAACCTTGAAGCAGCCTTCACCTAGAAGTAATTGCACCACCTTGAAGCAGCCTTCCTCTTGAAGTAGCTTCCCGTTGCAATAGCCTTCTTGAAGTAGCATCCCGTGCGATAGCCTTCTTGAAGTAGCTTGAAGTCCCCTTCTCCACCTGAGAAGTCAAACTCTCTCCAATCCGCAGCCTCCAACCCTAGGAGTAGCAAGGAGAATACAAGGATAAAAAGGAACAAGAAAGGAAATAGAAATTACAACTTATCCTTTTAAGCACAAGGCTTGATTTGCCTATATCAAGCGTATTGATCTCCTAACCAATGAGTGTAGAAGTGTAAGTGCTATAGTAAGGAGATGCTAGCCTATAGGACACGAATTTGAGCTAAGGGGAAAGTAGGCCAATGATCACAATGCTCAAATTGCTTGCAACAGATTGCTCAAGTATGCTCAAGTATTTTCTCAAGTGTAGCAAGTGTAAAACAAGTTCGTTTAGGTGTCCTATGGCTTGTCCTATTTATAGGAATGGCCTAAGGATGCTTAAGGACGTTCTAGACAACTTCTAGGGGTTTCTAAGTGCTTAACTAGCCGTTAGGTACAAAGTTGTTGCTTTAACAACAGCTAATTAATTAATTCTGCAGTTGCTGTCAGAGACCATCTCGGTCGACAAATGGTCGACCGAGATACCTACTCGGTCGAACTTTTGTCGACCGACAGGCTCTCTGGAACAAATGATTTGCAACGTCTTTCATCAACTGCCAACTAACTTTTCTGTTGTGTCTAACGGCTACTTTGGATCTTTCTCGGTCGAGAAGATTGTCGACCGAGAGTGTCTCGGTCGAGGAGTTTGTCGACCGAGATTGATCTTGTTTCAAGGTTTCAATTTAGGCACTAATTATGTGTGTGAGTGTGCATAAGTAATCCTATTTGAATGGGATGACTTGTCTAACTATGGTGTTTAGCTAGGGAGAATCTAACGCTTGATTTACATGCAATTCTAAGTACTTGTACATTATATTTTTGTACAAGTTTTTACAACAGTGATTACATTGCATGAAAATATAAATATGTAAGCTTGTAGATTTTCCCTTGTTGCTTTGTCATCCTGCACACTCAAGTAGCTCGTTAGATTAATAAGAATGAAATGTTTGTCATAATCAAAACAAAGGGATTTTTAGATGTCCATTTAGCCAACAATCTCCCCCTTTTTGAAGATGACAAACATTTCCAAAATATAAATAAAGGAAATATAAAACATATGAGTTTCATACCTTTAGATTACCTTTTGTAGCTTTTTCTCTTGTGTATAAAATGTGTGCTTATTATTCCCCATGAATTGTGGAACATGAAATCCAGATCATTTGGGAATATAGCAACTTTCAATGTAAAGCCAAGAGTTTATTTATGAAACTCATTAATTGAGGTTTACATAATTTCTGAATTTTAGTTTTATAATTATCACTCCCCCTTTGTCATTTCAAAAAGATAACCGTTAAGAATAAAAACTCCCCCTTAATTAGATATCCCATCAAATCTAATGAAAAAAAAGATGTCCATTTAAAAGCCAAAAATGTAAACAAGAGTTTTTGTTTAAGTAGCACAAATGTCAAAGAAAACATCCTCCAAAGGAGTGATAAGCAATTGCTTCCTAATGTTGTTAAATTGATCTAGTGGAAGCGGTTTTGTAAAAATATCAGCCAATTGATCTTCCGTATCAATATGATGAAGGGAAACATGATTCTTGGAGATATGATCCCTTAAGAAGTGATGACAGATTTCAATATGTTTAGCCCAGCTGTGTAAAATAGGATTGTGTGCTAAGTTTATGGCGCTCGTGTTGTCACAAAAAATAGGTGTAGATGACAGATTAAAACCATAATCGCTTAACACCTGTTGCATATAAAGCACTTGAGCACAACAAGACCCGGCTGCCATATATTCAGCTTCAGTTGTAGATAGGGCAACCGTATTTTGTTTCTTGCTAAACCAAGATACTAAAGCTCTCCCTAATAAGAAACAGCCACCACTAGTACTCTTGCGATCAAGTCGACAACCAGCATAATCCGCATCAATATAAGCTTTAAAATCTAAGGATTGTCCTTTTGGATACCATAAACCAAAGCAAGTAGTACCGGCTAGATAACGAAGAATTCGTTTAACTGCTAGAAAATGAGAGTGCATAGGTTGTGATTGAAATCGAGCACAAAGACCGATGGAAAACATAATATCCGGTTGAGAAGCAGTTAAATAAAGCAAACTACCAATCATGGCTCTATATAAGGAATCATCAATAGGTTCCTCATTTTCATCCTTATCAATTTTGATAGAAGTAGCCATAGGAGTAGTAGCATGTTTGCATTGATCCATCCCAAAACGTTTTAAGAGCTCTTTAGTATATTTTTCTTGGCTTATGAAAATTCCTGCAGGTGTTTGCTTAATTTGAAAACCAAGAAATAATGTTAGTTCACCCATGAGGCTCATTTCAAATTCTTTTTGCATAATGTCACTGAATTGTGTGCATAAGGAATCATTAGAAGCTCCAAAAATAATGTCATCAACATATATTTGCACAACTAGGAAATCAGAGGCATATGTTTTGAAAAATAAAGTGGAATATGAATTTCCAATAGAAAAACTATTATCAAAAAGATATGTCTTGAGCCTTTCATACCAATTTCTAGGTGCTTGTTTTAAACCATAAAGTGCTTTCTTAAGTTTATAAACATAGTCACCTTTTTCCGGTATTTCAAAGCCAGGTGGTTGGGCAACATAAACTTCTTCTTGAATGATGCCATTTAGAAAAGCACTTTTGACATCTATTTGATAGAGCTTAATATTTTTATGGGCAGCAATATCTAGTAACATCCTAATAGCTTCAAGTCTAGCTACGGGTGCATATGTTTCATCAAAATCTATTCCTTCTTGTTGATTATAACCTTGTGCTACTAACCGAGCTTTATTCCTTATGACTTCTCCTACCTCATTAAGTTTATTCCTAAAAACCCATTTAGTTCCTATGATAGTTTTATCTTGTGGTTTAGGAACTGAATCCCATACATCATTTTTAGTGAATTGATTCAATTCTTCTTGCATGGCTATTATCCAATAATCATCCTTAAGAGCTTCGGATATCTTCAATGATAGAAACAAAAGCCATGTTTGCAACATCTTTGAAGGAAGACCGAGTTTTGACCTTATCATTTGGATCTCCAATAATCAGTTCTTGGGGATGATCCTTGATAAGCCTAGGTGTAGGTTGTGTTTCAACTTGGGGATTGGATGTAGTAACTTTCTCACTATCATTTGGTATGGTTAAATTTTCGAATTGATTAGTGAGATCAGTGATTTCTAGATTTTCAGATTTTGACTCTTCATGAAAAGAAACATGAATGGATTCCTCAACTTTTCTAGAGATAGTGTTATATAATCTAAAAGCTTTGCTAGAAGTGGAATATCCCAAAAAGAATGTTTTGTGTGATTTAGAATCAAACTTGTCTCTATCATCTTTGGTATTTAAAATGTAGCATGTGGAGCCAAAAGTATGAAAATAGTCAACTCTAGGTTTCTTAGAATGTATGAGTTCATATGGAGTTTTCTTTAAATAAGAGTGAACAGTTACTCTGTTTAGCACATAGCATGCAGTGTTTACAGCTTCAGCCCAAAAGGTTTTGGGTGTGTTATGTTCAAGCATCATAGTTCTAGCCATTTCTTGTAGTGATCGATTTTTCCTTTCAACTATACCATTTTGCTGTGGGGTGCGTGGAGCAGAAAAATTATGGGTGTATCCTTGAGATGTACAAAACTCTTCAAATGTATGATTTTCAAATTCCCCACCATGATCACTTCTAATGGTACATATTTTATTTTGTAAGAGATTTTCAATCTTTGAACAAAATTGCATAAAAACATGAATAGTATCATCTTTAGTTGCAATAAAATGTACCCATGTATATCTACTATAATCATCAACAATCACAAAGCAGTATCTCTTACCACCAATTGATTGTGTCCTCATTGGTCCAAATAGATCCATATGAATTAATTCTAATGATCTACTGGTGCTAAGTACATGTTTTGATTTGAAAGATGTTTTGGTTTGCTTTCCCATTGTGCATGGTTCACAGTTTTCACTTTGATCAAAAGATAAAGTAGGCAATCCGCGAACAAGATCATATTTCACTAACTTTTTGATAACATGTGAACTAGCATGTCCTAGCTTTTTATGCCATATTTGTAAGGTATTGTCATTTGCAAGCAAGAATTTTCCTACTACTGTTTTCATAGAGTTAGGTTTAAGAATATAAAGATTACCAACTCTATTTCCTTCATAAACAACATTTGTAGTATTTTCTATTAATAACTTGCAGCAGGTTTTGTTGAATAACACATCATAACCACTATCACATAATTGGCTAACACTTATTAAGTTATGGTGCAAACCATCAACAAGTAGAACATTCTTAATTTCAAGGTTTGTACCAACATTACCTATTCCAACGATTTTTCCCTTACCATTGTCTCCAAAAGTGACTGTTCCACTTTTCTTTTCTTCAAAAGTTTGGAATGCATCCTTGTTTCCGGTCATATGTTTGGAACATCCACTGTCAACCACCCATTCCTGCATTAAAATGTAGATTTTGGTACCCATGTGATGGTCCGATATGGTTAGAATCATTTAAATACAGATTTGTATAAAAGTTCTGAAACAGAAGTCCAGTCGGTCGACAATTGTTCGACCGACATATGTCTCGGTCGACAATTTGTCGATCGAGAAGGTTACTGTATTACAATCAAAGATACGCAGAACTTTGCTCGGTTGACCAATTTTCGACCGAAATAGGTGTTGTAAATTTTGATTTGTTAAAGTCATCCAGTCGGTCGACAATACTTCGACCGATCTAAAGCTCGGTCGACAATACTTCGACCGACAAGGTTTCTGTTTCAGTACAACCATGCAGAAAAATAATAACAATATGCATGACGCCTTTTGTTTAGTTGAGATAAGACAATGTAAATAGCAAAATAAAGCATTTGGTCATATCTCAACTACATTCCACTCTACTAAGTTTGGGGTTTTGGGATCCAAACTAAGTCGGACTCCTTAGTCTTGTAGGGGCATGAAAAGGAATAGTGTCCAAGACGTAAGCAGAAATGGAAAGTAATAGAATCAACTTCATTTCTCTTTCTAGCCATTGTGTTCTTAGGTACAAACCTAGTTTGAGTTCTTTTGGGTTGATTTTTCTTTGGAGCATATCCCGCACCTTTTCTTCCATTGTAAACAGTGCCAACTTTTAGTATGTTATCAAGTATATCTTTTCTTATTAACTCATACAGTTCTCTTTGTAACATAGCAATGTCATTTATTTTCTTGTGTAGATCTTTTCTTGCTTGATCTAAATCAGAAAATAATGAGTCCTTTTCCTTTACAAGATTATCATAGTCTGAATGGTTACACAAAATAGGCTGAGTTTGAAAATCTTGTAGTTTAGCTAACAATTCAGTCTTTTCTTTAGAAAGAAGATCAACATTTGTTTCTAAAGTGAGTAGCTTTCTAGTACAATCATCTAAAGATGTTTTTAAAGATAGATTCTCAAGATCAGTGTTGTTCTTTTCAGAAGAAAGTTCATCTAATTTGGCAATGAGCTCATCATTTGATTTTATAGCCTTCTTTAGTTTCTTCTTGGCATCAATATATTTATCATGAGTTTCTTGTAAATTAGTAACTAACTCTTCTTTAGGAAGATCAATTAGGCTTACCTCTTGAGAGTCTTCATTTTCTTCTCTTGCCATTAGACATTCCACCTCTTCTCCGCTTTCACTCTCACTTGACTCATCCCATGCAGCTTTATAGGCTTTTTCTCCTTTCTTCTTGTGTGAGCTTTTCTTTCCCTTCTTTGCTTTGGGACATTCATTTTTGAAATGCCCTTTCTTCCCACATTCAAAGCACCAAGGAGGGGTAGAAGAACTAGAAATTTTGTTAGTTTTAAACCTTTTGTATTTCTTACCGTTGACGATCAAGGCTTCTTCTCCTTCTTCTTCACTTGACTCCTCACTTTCTTGTGTGATGACTTTTGAAGCTTTGAGAGCCACATCCTTCTTCTTCCCATTTTCACGTTCACGTTCTCTTCTTTCTTCCTCTTCTAGATCTGCTTCATGAGCTTCTAAATTGCCGATGAGTTGCTCCATTTTGAGTCGAGTGAGGTCGTTTGCTTCTTCAATGGCTGTCACCTTTGGCTTGTATTTTGGAGGAAGTGATCGAAGGATTTTTGATACTTGATCTTCCTCAAGGACAGGTTTTCCTAGGGCACTTAAACCATTAACAATGATAGAGAATTTTGAAAACATTTCACTAATAGATTCATTAGGATCCATACGAAAATGTTCAAGCTTCGTTTTAAGCAAGCTAATTTTGGAATTTTTGACTTGGACTGTACCCTCATAGGTTATGGACAGTCTATGCCAAATATCAAAAGCTGTATCACAATTTGATATTCTATTAAATTCTCCTACCGAAATAGAACAATATAAGATACTTACAGCTTTTGCATTCATTTGGGCTAGTTTTACCGTGTTTGCATCCCATTCCGCAAATTCATTTTGAGGGAGAATGTATGGAGTAGACACCATTATCCATAGATCCCAGTTGATTCCTTGGAAATAGAATTGCATCCTTCTCTTCCAATATTGGTAGTTTGTCCCATCGATCGTTGGGGGCCTAGCAACAAGTGTCCCTTCAATGTTGAGGTTGTTGAGCACTCCATCACCCATTTCTTTAAGACCTTGTTAGGGTTCCTTGAAGCCTTGCTCTGATACCAACTGAAAACTACTAGAGGGGGGGGGTGAATAGAGTTTTATAAAGATTTTAATAATTAATTAACTCAAACAATCAATCACAAAGATATTGGACAGGGAGACAAGAGTTTAGAGTGGTTCCAACCTTAGCAAATACTAAGGAAGTCAGTCCACTACCCGGTTGCTTACCCAACCGGGATTTGAAAAGAAATTTATTTTATTACCTCGCAAGGATTTTACATAAAATACAATTTCTTTTCCTAAACCCTTCAAGAAGCCTTCACCTAGAAGTAATCGCCCAACCTTGAAGCAGCCTTCACCTAGAAGTAATTGCACCACCTTGAAGCAGCCTTCCTCTTGAAGTAGCTTCCCGTTGCAATAGCCTTCTTGAAGTAGCTTCCCGTGCGATAGCCTTCTTGAAGTAGCTTGAAGTCCCCTTCTCCACCTGAGAAGTCAAACTCTCTCCAATCCGCAGCCTCCAACCCTAGGAGTAGCAAGGAGAATACAAGGATAAAAAGGAACAAGAAAGGAAATAGAAATTACAACTTATCCTTTTAAGCACAAGGCTTGATTTGCCTATATCAAGCGTATTGATCTCCTAACAAATGAGTGTAGAACTGTAAGTGTTGTAGTAAGGAGATGCTAGCCTATAAGACACGAATTTGAGCTAAGGGGAAAGTAGGCCAATGATCACAATGCTCAAATTGCTTGCAACAGATTGCTCAAGTATGCTCAAGTATTTTCTCAAGTGTAGCAAGTGTAAAACAAGTTCGTTTAGGTGTCCTATGGCTTGTCCTATTTATAGGAATGGCCTAAGGATGCTCAAGGACGTTCTAGACAACTTCTAGGGGTTTCTAAGTGCTTAACTAGCCGTTAGGTACAAAGTTGTTTCTTTAACAACGGCTAATTAATTAATTCTGCAGTTGCTGTCAGAGACCATCTCGGTCGACAAATGGTCGACCGAGATACCTACTCGGTCGAACTTTTGTCGACCGACAGGCTCTCTGGAACAAGTGATTTGCAACGTCTTTCATCAACTGCCAACTAACTTTTCTGTTGTGTCTAACGGCTACTTTGGATCTTTCTCGGTCGAGAAGATTGTCGACCGAGAGTGTCTCGGTCGAGGAGTTTGTCGACCGAGATTGATCTTGTTTCAAGGTTTCAATTTAGGCACTAATTATGTGTGTGAGTGTGCATATGTAATCCTATTTGAATGGGATGACTTGTCTAACTGTGGTGTTTAGCTAGGGAGAATCTAACGCTTGATTTACATGCAATTCTAAGTACTTGTACATTATATTTTTGTACAAGTTTTTACAACAGTGATTACATTGCATGAAAATATAAATATGTAAGCTTGTAGATTTTCCCTTGTTGCTTTGTCATCCTGCACACTCAAGTAGCTCGTTAGATTAATAAGAATGAAATGTTTGTCATAATCAAAACAAAGGGATTTTTAGATGTCCATTTAGCCAACAAAATTGTCAAAGTACTTACAATGATCAATTTTTGAATATTAAGGTTGATCACTATCATATCATTTCTTTCAAGGGATACAATGCCTTGTCTTCAATAATCTATGAAAGAATAGTATTGAGCCTAATTACTATGTTAACTAGTCGTCCGGGGGATAGCTAATCCATTACAAACTTGTGCACGAGATGGAGGGATGTACCCTACCTCAAGGAGCCAAAGCTCGAAGGGGACAAAGCCCAAAGGGACCAAATTCTAGGGAGTCAAAACTCCAAATAGATCAATTCAAGTTTATTGTTATATTCAATGGAATACAAAAATAATAAATTTGATGTGGTGAACTTTCAAAGAGGAAGAACAAGCTTACAAAAGTATAGGGTTCACCACTAAATAATGTACACAGAATTCAAGAGGGAAACTAATAAATCAATATGAAAGTAGAGAATCTAGTACCTCAAATTATTCAAATCTCCATAGATTTCTTAGTCACGATAAGGCTCCAAAGAAGAATGAACTACAATGTGTAATAGAATTGGGTCATCACATAGATTGGAACCAAATACTTATTCAAACTTTCCTATTGGGATTGTCTTTCCAATTTTTTTTTTTTGGAAAATTGGGTAAGTATATTCCAAAAACCCACTAAAAGGGGACAAAGTTACAAGCCACACCCATACATGTGACTACACACATCTAGGAATTGGTTACAATAGGTCCAATTCCTAGCTATAACAGGAGGAAAATCAAGACAAGATTTAAAAGTAAAGTACATTCTCTTGATTTCAAGTGCAAGATGGCTGAAGATGGCAACAAAGTCAGAAGCACCAACGTTATGTAGCCTTTTATTACAATCCTCCCAAATGAAGTGAACAACACCAGTGATGGCCCAAAGTTCAATGATTCTGGATTGCTTTGACCTTTTACCAAGATCCATAAGGCTTTCATATAGAGAATATGAGGCTCTGATGTTGAGTTTAAGTTGAGCACATCCCCAAATATATTTCTAGTATTTGCAACCCCCAAAAAGATGAGTGATGGAGTCATTGTGTTGGCCACATAGTAAGCATGGAGGAACATGAGCCCCCGACCAGGAACTAATCTTTTCCATAGTAGGTAGTACATTAGTGAGTTCTCTAAAGGTAGTAAGACTCCAACTAGGATAGTGCTTGGAGAGACAAAGATTTCCATAAGCCTTATCAGATGGATGCTTTTGTCTTGTGTTCTCCCAAAGATACTTGCCTTCCCAAGCTGAGAAGGAAGGCCATAGAGCTATCATATGTCTGTGACAAGTAGAGCCATTCCTAGAAGCAATAGACAAGGTATCACCATACCTACAAGAAAGCCATGAGCTCAATAAACATTGAGCTTGGTTGAACTTCTTGATGCAACGTAACGAATGGTAATATGCAAGTTCATCAAGTCTCTTAAGCCCCAAGCCACCTTCGCCATGAGGGTAAGCTAAATGTGACCAACTAGAGGGATGCACCGAGCTACCCCAAAGGAAGTCAGAAAGTAACAACTCCATTCTAGTATAGTTTCATTTTATTATTATACTTTTTACATTATATCTCTTTTTAGGATTCTAGTATTCTCATATATATATATTCAAATACACATGGTCATGTACTCTTACATATTATGATGTTAAGGTCTCTTCACATCTCAATTTAGGGTTTTAATCTTGTTAGGAAAACATATGACCCATTATATTTCTATTAATATCCATGTGCTAGATATTATAAATATATATTCATTTGAGGGTATGAGAAACTATAATTTTCTTTCCATGCATTTTCTTCCATGCTCACAAATGTCACCCATCTACTTAATGACTAGTACATAGAGGACTATATGTTATGTATGCTTTTATTTCTCTAATCATGTTACATTGATATTTAAAGTCATTTTTTAATCAGAATTTACAATTGGAATTTTGATATATATTCTTTCTTCATTGAAAATCTTGATTGAAATGCAACCAGATTCTTTTTTTTTGGAATTAATATCACGTCAATGTCATCCATATATTCAAATAACATAATCCACCTAGGTGTTATGATTTCATATAAACATCATTACTTATATATTTTACATAATATCATCTAGGTTTTGAAAATATGGATATATATGTTGGAGTATGTAAATGATTGGAGGATTGGGTAATTAATTGTACATTCCAAATCAACATGTATGAATTCTTAGTATTAGGAAGTTAATGTAATTCTTACTAGATACATAGGTTTATTTCTTACAAATATTAACACACTATTATCCTATACATATATATAGGTCTAAATATCTGGATGAATGATTTAATAGTTGACTAAATTGGGTTTTAAGACTCAAAGTTCTCCTTTTTATTATCTACCTTGTCACTAGTCTTAATAATCAAATATTAGAACTGGTCAAAAAAAGGCTTCTGACCAGCATGTTGATAAGTTTAATGATCTTCATCATTCAGTCTCTAGGTTGGATTCTCATAGTTGGTGATGGCCTGAGACTCATGTTGAACATCTCTATGCCTGTCTATTGATCCTATTAGGTCATCCATATTTGAGAAGCTAGCACCAGGATGCCAAACATTCTTCACTCTCCAAGTTAAAATCTTAGGGACGATGATGGTCAAGACCTTGACATTGGAGTCTCTATTCATTTTTGGAGATGGTTTCTTAGACATTGAGGGTCGAGGAGGTAGTGATGAGGATTTTCAGAGGCTGCCACGAATAGCCTGGTGTGTGCCAAACTTCATGTATTGCATTGGTGGTGCCCCAGTGCTGCCGCACAGTAGCTACAAGTCATCAAGGATACAATTGAAAATGGTGGAGGGCACAAACACAGAGGGTAGTTCATAGGTGACTACATGTAGGGATCAGAGTAGTTGGGTAGGAGGTTGGAGTAAAGAGGAGGTGTGTCTGTAACCTGGTGTTATAGGCAGGCAATGTAGGGATCAGGTTGGGAATTTATGGTGGTGGAGCATTGTGATGCAAGTGTGAGGATGATAAGTGGTTTCACTGAGAGGCCTTTTAGGCAGAGGCTCAAAGAGGGAAGATGATTTGTAGGAGCAGTGGTGCCACCAACAGTGGTATTGAGGAGAAGATCCATGGTTGTTGTGATTTACACCAAGAAGAGTCGTGCTTCATCCTGTTTGGAGATTTGCATCAGGTAGCAGGGCTCCTTAAAAATGGGGCATCTAGGGTTGATGAGGAAGGAGGAATAAGATTCATATAGAAAGAAGGAGAGGAAGAGGAGAAGGAGGAGACACAATAGAGGGGAAATAGACGACACTCGCGCAAGGAGGGTCTGATCTTAGCAATGGGCGTTACCCCGATTTGTGGTCAAAACACAAAGGATTCTTCAATGCTTGATTGTGGTAGTTTTTCCATCTACCAGTTGATGGTGTTTCAATTTGACTACACCAACTAGAACCTCTGAATTCATAGTTGGTTATAGGGCTTAAGGAGGATGTGGATGTTTCTAGGGTTTGAGATCACACGGGTAGAGGATAACAAAGTCATGCTCCCTGTAATAGTTTGGTCTTTGGGATATGGAGAGGGAGATGGGTTATCTTCACCTCTCATAGTTTTTATAATTAATCCCTTAGTTTCAATCTATTTATGATCTCTAGAAAATGATTTCAATTTTTGTCACAGGTTCAAGTAGTATGGAGTTCATTCCTAACGATATTAATAACCAAATTGATGATTGTTTTTCCCAAATTCAATAACCTCAATATTTTGTTATCAGTATCCAAGTTAGTTCCAAAGCCATTAGTTATCAAATCAAGGCCAACCTATTAATGAAAGGTCCAAATGAGTGTACATAGGAACAAAAGACTTTGACATCACCAATTGATATCAAATCAATTCATGAAGCTTAATTGAGGGATGAATTTGGAAATATTTCTCAAACAAAGAGAAAAATTAAATTTAGACAATGGGAACTCAATTTAAAACTAATTTGGATCAATGACCATGATAATTGAACCAAAATGTTTACATATGAGTTGGAATGAAGTATTATATTGCAATTGAACTCAAATTTAGAGGAAATTATGAATAATAACTTAAAATACATATTCAAATTTTAGTATGATACAAAAACAAAAACCAAAATAAAAAATGAAATGTAATTCTTAAGTTAAAATTATAATTAGAGTAAGTAAACTTACCCAACATTGTATGGAGCTAACGTCAAGCTTTATGTCTTTTACTGAAATATTTAAATGAGGTAGAGTAGTATTGGGTAACAGATGCAGGGTCTTTAATTACACAAATAATCAAGGATGGAACTAGAAATTCCATATGGGGCAATGCAAACTCTGTACATACCCTATGTAAGTGTCTGTAAAACATATATCATGTATTCATTAATGTGTGACAAATAGGTCAAGATATATAAAATGAGGTATATAGATATATAGGATCTCACCATATCCAAAGTTCTATCACATATGTATTCAACCAATCATAACCAAAAAACTCGAAAGCATCTTGTAAAAAATTAATAGTATCATGATGTTGACCTACAAAGTCCTCCTTTAGATGGACCACCATAGGTGACCCTTCTTCATGTTTGCCTATCCATACTATCATAACCCTACACTGAGGACCTAGCGAGTCAAGTAGGTCTTTTGTAATTCAACCAGGTAATTGAAGAGGAGGTGGATGTGGATGACGACTTGTAATGGGTTTATTAAGTGCTATACCCTACACATATATAATCTTATATCAATGGTGTCATGTATATAAAGATATAAACACAATGTTAAATTACCATACATCGGTATAGACAACTCCAGCTTTGGGCGACGACACCACGCCACCTTCAACATCACCTATCATCTTGTGCTCGGGGTGGTCATATGGTAGTGTAGTATGCTTCCAAGGGGCGTAGACAAGCCTCAGCGTCATGCAAACTGCATCGGCGGGCAACAATGCACCGTGAATCATGTCACCTTCAAAATGTGGGTAAGCCTCGCCCAGTGCAATAACATATTCTTATAATTTTAGACGGCATGACCTCAACCCCTACAAATTTGCATAGAGTGTTATACAAATAATTTTGAAAGACTACTATGTCATAAAAATACTTAAAGAAGATGTTCTAGGTGGAGGGCCCATAGGTTTACTCCAAACCACCTCTGTTGTAGGCGGGTCTGCCTCACATGAAGAGTGGGTGGCACATGTACTATCTCAGGAACTGAATGAGAAGCATTATACTGGCTCGTTGCTTCCTTATTTCCCTTTACAATTAACTCTAGTACCTCCACTTTTGAGAATCCCCCTTTCAGGAAAGACTTATGATTATTCTCTAATGGCCCAAAGAACGCTCTTATATTGATACCAGTTCCTATACCCCTAACATGCCTAGGGTGATCTGGGTTGCCTAGAGTAACTGTCAGTTCATCCCTTATTCCCTCAAGGATGAACTTGCCTTATTTCCTTTGCTCATGGAGTTCCCGTTAATCACCGTCCATAGTAATTGGTAAGTAAAACATAACAATCATCAATACTAATTGCTCTGAGTGTTGAATTTTACCATTTTTGTAGCCACCTCAACAGTTGCAGGGTTGGGTATATCTCTAGATTTGTTTTGTCTCCTAGCTATCCACACATCATGGTGAAGTAGAGGTCCAGGAGTAGTATAGGACTCAGCATAGTAGGTTGGTGAGAAGAAGATGCTTGTAGTATCTTTTGGTGAAGATTTGCATAGCCACTTGGACCCATCGTGTGGTTGTGCACATTCTTTGTATGCCTTTCTATTTGAGCATCACTTGCAGTCTAGTTAGTAACAATCATCAATAGTAATTGGTAAGTAAAACATAACAATCAAGGTCAAGGTAAAACAATGAATTCATTAGAATGTATTCCAAATGGGGAGTGAGGCTTAGTACCTTGAATTCATTGTTATTTTTCACAGAAAAAAACACCTCCCACGTCTCCGGGTCAATATATGTTCATTGCTAAGTGGATGACTTCTTCCTCTTCTCAGCGTCCCGTATGTATGGTCTTGTCAGAGTTGTCCTATAATTCCTTAGTACCCTTCCATAGCATTGTATCACCTTTTTATGATGTCATTTTTCATCTCGGTCATATATTCTCTACAGAAGTTCACATACTTAATGGAATATTCTTAAAAATAGAATTATAAATAGATTTATAAACATAATTGCAAATGATAATATCTCATACATAGTTCTTTCCATATGCAGTCTTTCTTACTTTTATTGATTTTATGTTGAGATTCTACAGCTACACTATAATGGCTATGAGTAAGAACCCCTAGATATGCCACATGAGTTGTGGTTCTTTCCAAAAGGATTTCATGCATCATCAAACTCAATGACCAACTTCGGTTTTCTACCCCTTTATTGTACTAACTAGGTCATCATGGTGATGCCCCTTATTTTTCATGCGGACGATGATGCTCATCAAGGTAAACAAGATCCTCAAGAGCATACATCCTCAACCTCAAATTGACAAAAAAACATATATAGGTCATAATAAGATATAACTTATCAATGTGATAAAACAATACAACAATACAACAACATAGACATATTGTGAAATGCACATCTATGTAATAAAGTAATACAACTTACACTAGTGTCAAGGTGGACATTGTGATGCTTCTCATCCTCACAGTAATCATCATCGCGGTCATCATACTCATAGTCAGACACCATCTAAAAAAATGTCATATAAAATATACTCAAACAATTGAATATAAGATTGTAAAATGCACATCTAACATTTAAGAAAATAAAAGCATGCCTCTAATATTGAGATCTTTTATAAATTAACATTCCATCATTATGATCTCCATGCATATATAAGTCAGATTCAGCTCTAATATTTGGTGTTAGCAAGCCAACTAAGAATGGAATGGAGTCATCATACTTGTCAAAGTACTCTTCTTCATCTATAGGATCTTCAATGGACTTTTACCATGAAGAACAACCCACCATTTTTCATTTAAAGAATCATCAATATAAAATACATGCTTCACCTATGATGCCATTATGAATGGTTCACCCTTCTCACCAATCTTTTCAAAATTCACTAATGTGAAACTCAATTCATCCACTGCAACACATTTGGTGTTATCAACCCAATTACACTTAAAGACCAAAAAATAAAATCTAGGTAGTCAAACTCCCATATTTCTTCAATGACACCGTAATATGACATTTTAGCATCATGTGAACTCTTATCCTTCATACTATAAAAGAACGATGAAGATGCTTGAAGGGTGACCCCACTATTTTGGATGATGCTCTTATCATCTTGACACTTTGTGTAATATGAAAACTCATTTATGTCAAACCCTTCATAAGACATAACATTCATTTGTAGTTTAAAGGTGAGGCATTTGATACTTTCAACAATATTATTTGGTGTTTGAGATAGTTGTCATACGACTTGATCTTCAATCCACCTTTGTTATGCTCTCTACAAGCCACATTGAATTGGTTCAAGGATATTTTATCTTGATGAAATTGGTATGTTTGGTGATATAAACACTCACTTCATCAATGTTGTGTAAAATATGCAAGTGAGCTTGTTCCTACAACTCATGAATGATTATTTCCACTTGTGATCCTAAAGTCCCTTTCTTAGAATAGTCCTCACTATTCTTGTCATTTATAGGAGCTTCATTACAACTAAGAAAGTTATTACAAAAGTCTATAACCTCCCTCGCCACATACCCCTCAATAATACTCCCTTCAGACCATTAACGGTTTTGAACATCACCTTTAAAAACACTAGTGTACCATTTATAAGGATACATCCAATGCATGAAAATGGGTCCCAAAATTTTCACTTACCTAGTCAAATGGACAACAAGATGTACCATGATATTCAAGAATGAAGGATGAAAATACATCTCAAGCTCAGATACGGTAACAAACACTTCGCTTTGCATCTTATCGAGATTCTCAGGATCAATGACTTTGCTACATAGAGTCATGAAGAAGAAACAAAGTCTGGTGATTGCAAACCTTACATGCTTCAACAGTATAGATCGAATTGCCATAGGCAATATATGTTGCATTAGAGTATGACAATCATGAGATATAAGACCTATTTGCTTTAGATCTTTCATTGATACCAGTCTACAGATGTTAGAAGATTATCCTTGTGGTACCTAAATATTAAGAAAGCACTCACAAAAAAGTTTTCTTCTCCTTTCTAGAAAACATGTAACAAGCATGAGGTAAATATGTTTTTCGATCACTTCTAACTACTTTTGTTAATTTTTTCCTTATTCCCATTTCACTTAGGTCCACTCTTGATTTGATTTCCTCTTTAGTCTTACCTGGTATATTCAGTACAGTACCAATGATGCTATTACAAAAATATTTCTCAAGATGCATGACATTGATACAATGCCTAAATGCCAAAGAACCCCAATAAAAGGATCCCAGAATATTGGCCTCTTCTGGAATAAGTATTTTTCACTCTTTATGGGAATGGTAGATTGTGATCTCTTACTGAATTCATTGACAAGGTCTTTTACTTTTTCATAAACATCCTCCCCTAATATAGGTTTAGGGGAACTATGTTCGTCATTTGATTCATTGAATGCAACCTTCGATAAGGAGGAACTTTGGAAGAAACCTTGGATGACCAAGACATACAGTCTTGCTGCCATGTTTTAGTAATATTGAATTGGTGTTCTCTTCTCATATAGGGAATGCTTTGGATCACTTTACACTATATCCAATCAAATTCCCATATGCTGGAAAGTCACTAATAGTGCAAAACAACATAGCATGCAGATGAAATGTCTATCTATGTGAAGCATCATAGGTCATCTCACTTTCTCCCTAGAGTTTCTTTAAGTCATCAATTAGAGGTTCAAGATAAACATTGATATTATTTCTAGGTTGTTTAGGGACCGATATCAACAATGACAACATAACATACTTATTTTTCATACACCACTAGGGAGGAAGATTGTATATAATAATCATAACAAGCCAAGTGCTATATTGGCTGCTCAATGTTTTGTATGGATTCATCCCATTAGTAGAAATTCCAAGTCTTAGATTCTTGACTTCTTCACCAAATTCCAATAAATCAATCTTCTTCCACTATTGGGAATCATACCGATGAATCCTCCAAATTCATCCTCATAGTCACCAATTCTAGGGATTTTGTGCCTCATATAGATTGATCCACCCTTGTTGTGGTTTATTGATAAATGCATATTCATCATGATTTTAGTCGCCATATTGGGCCCAATTCGGCTCAATACATTCACTTTTATCTCCTAATGTGCAATATTGCTTAATTGATTGGATTATCAAGCTTGTTAACTAAGAGTTTGTATGGATTTCATGTAGATCATGCAGGTCACGATGAGGCTGAATCTTCATCTGGGCCCAACCACTAGTTGCGGGCCCAACTTCCCTTGAATCAACTCTCAACAACCCTAGATCCTCCTATCAACACTATTGCCATGATCAATACAACCACCATCACCACCTTGGTGTGCTCCACATTCCACCTCCACCTTCATTAATATCCTCCATCTACATCATCTTCCATCAATAGCCATCATCCATGGTCAACCTCTTGATCATCCTTCTCCTTCATCCCATTTTCCATCCAAACCACAAACAAACTCATTTTGAACGCACCTTCAACCTCCATTCTCATAGCAATCAACACTCCCTATCTCCCAACACAACTTGACCCTAGTGGCCTTTGTTGGTATGTATGCCCTGAGAGCCAATCATGGAATGATTGGTGGGATACATTAAGATTGATTTGATAAACATCAAAGGAAAGCTTCCAATTCTTTCTGGTTTAGTCATATGAGATAGTGATAGAACAGATTGAATGTCTAAAGAATGACAGTACTCAATGACGTATGCCTTCAGGTTGAGGACCTGAACGATGAGATCATACGGATGCTAAGAGTTTGTACATTCTTGTTATGTCCCTAGTCGGATGTCATTGTGGAAGGTAGATAGACAACAATGACACACAAGACTAGATTGTGGTGTTGGTTGATGACAGAATCTCATTAGTCATGATATAGAAATATCAAACCAAACACATAGGTACTTGTTAGAGAACAAGTGTACCAGACAGACCCACCGTGAGTTTGAAACATGGAACCTTGACATGGTAGTCACAGTCAATACTCACAGTGATGGTGGTGAGTGTGATTCTTTGACCTGAAATCACTACACTCAACACATGTCGTTGGGCACACTTTGACATCATCAAACGCAGTCCTGAAACATGGATTGTTATAAAGGTGATGATTGGGTGGCTTTGACACAAGGGGCTTTTGAGGGGTGAGTGATAGATATGGGATTTGTCCCTCCTGAGGGAGTTTGATATCCAAGGCCACTTGATGAATAGGATTGAAATAGGCATGTGCACGCATGTGTGAATCAGTATGTGATATTGATGTCATACATATCTCTTCCAATCTAATCTGAGATCAAGAAAGTGAATGAACGTTGACAGGATGACTATTCCATGCCTCGAGTTCATTCAAGACATCAGTGACTAAGGAATTATACATTCTTTGTAACACCATTCACATATTGTAGGATTGAAAGTTGTTCTCCAACTTTCTATTTCACTTGGGTAGCACTGATGTGTCACTAGGCACCGCTCTTTGCTTGTGAAGTCATAAGTGTTATGGACTTTCACTACCAATGTGAAAAGGACTTGTAGGGTCACACACATAGGATTTAACATGGAAGAGGATTTTTGTCCACAAACAATGTTTAGATTGATTAATAAAGGAGTTTAGTAGTTCAATTAAACACTCAATTAATTGATAGCTCAAAATCATAGTGTTCAAGGTGTTGGACAGATTGATTAGAGTATCAGATTGATTGAAACCACAATTGACTGATTCTGTACAATCTGCACTCCCAACCGATCGGCTCATGAGATGAACCGATCGGCTCAGCTTGGTGAACCGATCGGCTCAAGTTGTGAGTCGATCGGCTCATGATCAGGGTGAAACGATTGCTTCAAGTGTTGAAACGATCGATTCAACTGGTGCAACTGAGCAAGTTGGGAAACTAGGATTGGTGAGAATTTTCCTTTCCTTTCACTTGCCCAATTTGATTGGAAAAGGGATTGGTATTCGATACCATTTAGAAACAAAAGATGGAAAGTCAATCAGGAACTGACCAGGACCACAAACCGACCGGTTCATAATTGAACTGACTCGTTGAGGTGTCCCAACTGATCGGTTGAGGTGTCAACGGACCGGCTAAGGTCCCCAACTGACCGTTTTAGAAATGAAATGATCGCTTTAGGTTGTGAGTTGGTTGTTTTGTGGAAAATCTCAAACCCTTCTACTCCTGCTTTTAGTCCTGCATTGCCCGAGATGGAGAACCCTGTCCCATGACCCTCCTTTATATATAGGGGTATTGGGGGCTTCTCAAAGCACAACCCAGTGCAACCAGTTGCTATGTGAAGTTGTCGTTCGCTTTGGTTTTGGTAACCAAGAGAGAGCCCCAGCAAGTGCTACCCAATAAGGGAGGTACAACAAGGGAAATACAATTAAAGAAAGAAATTGGTGGCAGGAGAGTGTGTCCGTGACTAGTACACTGAAAGGAAGGTGCAACTCATTCCAATTCCTTGTGGGACAAGGAGATTGGAGTTCCAGGTGGTCCGTGTGGACTACTTTAGTGGCGAGAGGTTTCTGTCGCTCAGAGGACAACTGTCAATCCCGATAGTCCTGGTGAGACCAGGAGTCATCAGTCCCGGTGCGACCAGGAGCTGCATAGACACCATCCAATACTGGAGGTGAAGACCGCGCAAGCTGCGAGGTATTGTCACCGAGCAAGCCTCGAGACAAGGTATGATTCCACAAACCATACTTTCCTATTGTATAGATGTTGACACGTTTCCTTATTCTGGGTTTGGGGAGGAAAAATTTTTGTTTCTGCTGCCTTATCTGCCTCCCCTAAAACCCAATAGTCTTGGCTCTAGCGGTCTTGACCCTAGTGATCTTAGCCCTAGCAGTCTTGGTCCTAGCGGTCTTGGCCCTTCGGTCTCTTTCCCATGTGGTCTCTTCATCCATTCACTCTTCAATCTTCACCTACCAACTTCAGCGATGACTCCACGCTCCCGTGGGCCCCACAAGCCTCGACCACCATGACAACCACCTGCTTCCGCCAGTACATACCTCCATGACGGCATCATTGTCCTTACCTTCGTGACATACAACATCCTTCTCCACCTACTTCCACCTCTGTCGCCATCCCCACAACCCTCTCCTCACACCCAAGCGGTCTTCAAACCGCTAGGATCCCAAGCAGTCCTAAAATTGCGAGAAGCCCTAGTGGTCCTCAAACTACGAGGACTCATCCTTCTCACCTCTGTGATTGTCTGCATCACTGCCACCATCAACGCACCTACGTCACCCTCTGCCTTCGTGTCATGATGTCGTCTAGTCACGATCTCTTCCTTCACTTGCTCCTCGCAACCATCACCTGCAACAAACCTCATCCTCCTCCGTTCACGACGCTGTCGCGATCATCTGCTACCTCCATGCTCCCATTCTCCACACTTCACCTTCAAGACCTGCAACAGACCACCCTCTCCATGCCGACGCATTCTGATCACCCCCTAATAGTCTCAAAACTGTGAGTGCTCTAGCGGTTTTGAGACCGTGTGAAAGATGCAACTATTCTCAGGATCGTGAAGACCCTAGCGATCTAAAGAATGTGAAGACCCTCATTGTCTTAACACCATGAGGATGGCTATCGATTTCCTAAACCATGAAGAGAGACCGTGTGAGGAAGCTCGCGATCCCAATGATTAGGGATTCTATGTGAAGACCTTAATCGAGATCAAAACTGTGAAGATGCTAACGGTTTCCAAATCATGTGAAGAAGGCAATCGGGCCCAAGATAGGAGTCCAAACCGTTCAAGACTCCACCCATGACTATGGACCTAAAAGGGTCCTTGTTAGGGGGGAGATCCAGGAGGCCGCAAGGCTGCTCCACTGTTCCATCATCTCCATTATTCCATCAAGCTCTGCCTCGAACCACTGTGAGAGAGTCGGATTGATCTAGACACTCCGTAATCACCCTACTTGTATGTCTTTAGAGGTTTACACGAGGATCGAGGTAGAGAGACAGACTTCAATGACCAAGTTGGATTAGTCCCAAAGACTGGGGCGATCTACACCGAGCTGTGGCAGATCTACTCTTCTGCTCTAACGATGCTTGTTCTATCTTTCTTCTCTGTCTTTGTTTCTCCCTCTATGAGGAGCGAGTAGTGTAATTCACTGGGGTGTGGGGACTAGCCCTTCTACCCATGCTTTGTAATGTGTACCTAAAGATGTTATCTTTCTGATTCAATGCTAATCATTTCATTGCATGCTCGAATTTTGGCCGCTTTCTTGCATGATCTATTGTCTTTTGTTGTGGATTGTCTACGTCTACACTTGAGACTCGATTATTGATTTAGCGTTGGTTCTTAATGTTCGTATCCACCACACATCCTTTTCGATATCTAGGAATGCTTTTCAAGGAGTGGAGTAAACTCACCTCCATTGTTATACTTTCATACTATGAAATGGAATCAGTTGATGTATGAAAGTACAATCTTGATAGGCCAAGGAATACACTCTGCGAAGGGAGTGATATAAAGTAAGTGATCATTCATTCAGGATTGGCATTGCAACACACCCATGTTTCTCATAGCCATGTCCTTAAAAGAGGGATGGTCTATAAGGATACTAATGGAATAGATAATATTGCTAGCTTGTTAGTCTTTCGATGCATGTTTCATGAGGTTGAGTAAGATCTTTCTTCAGAAGGAAAATATCTCCATTTATACACAAATATGTACTGGATAGGAGCTGCTCAACCTGTGAAGGATGTGTGCAATGCTCCTTGTCTGAGAGGGCATTGGCATTACATGACATCCATATATCCTGCTTATAGGTCTTGCTATGTTGGTACATGTATAATGCATGTGTAGTAGTGGTGAATATCTACATCCCCCCAGTGATCTATCATCATCTGATAATCTTAGATAGCAAACTTTAACTAGATTTCATACTTGCCTTTACTTTTGCATGTTCTAGATTAGTTTAGATTAATCCTATCAACCTCTTAGTTGTAAAGGATTAACTTAGATTGAGACGAGATGAGACAAAGACATCTAGATTCTTCACATTGTCCTTTGGGTTCGATCCTAAATACTATGATAAGGCTTCCACACTCTTGTGGGGTTGGAGCATTTATCTAGCACCAGTTGTAGGTAAACCTAGAGAGAACATCAACTCCCTAGGGTTTTTGGTGCACATTAGGACTTCCTATGGAAGAGCAATCTTTCGGTGTAAATTCTTGCTTCATCAAAAAATGGTGTCGTTGTTGGGGACAACGTCATAATAATCATCTTCGTCGAATTCTGTATCGACCTAGGTTTCTCTAGGGTTTTTTGTTTTCCTTTCAAAAATCTAAAAAGTGAAAACCTTAGTCTCAAAAGTTAAAAGTTTTTATTGCATACTCTCTTGAATTTGAAGTGATTGGTCAAGCCTGATAAACACCTTCTTTGATTTCAGGTACCAATTCTCTTCAAAATGAAGCAATCAATGCTACCAACCTTTAGATGTCAATTATGTGGTGATTATTCCCATTCATCAATCAACTGCTTCAATGCTCCTCCTCACTACATAAGTGCACTACGTCAGGTGATCACAAATTGTATAGTTGGGAATCTCAATGTAGCCTCTTCATACAACTATGGATACAACACAAGTTATAATCCATATCCTCTTGGAAGCTACTACGAAGATCCCAACTGTGACATATTTCAAGGCGTACAATGCAATATAGAAGGAAATCCAGATTACAATGCAAATAAATACTACGATGAGGAGAGCTACTATCAGCATCAACCCAAAGGGTACAGTGAAGAGCCCTACTATGAAGATCAATACACATTAATAGAAGAAGTGAGTGTTGTACAGAAGTCAGTGGCTCAAGAACTGGCTGATCATACAACCACGAATAATAAGTTGATAGTTGAGCTTGATCAACTTATGCAACTTGTCCACGCTTCTGAGCAACATGAAGAACAGTCACCAATTTCTCCTGGGCACATTCCTCATCTACATATTGCAATCGACTTTGATAACGATTATGATATCATTCGAGAAGTGCCTTCCAATGATCTTCTAGCATCAGTGTTGGGAGAGGAATCATCCTCGGAGCTAATGATTGAACCCGAGGATGATTTCACCATAGAATCACAAGAAAATGAATCATTTTCCAAGCCTAGTTCTGACTCGGAAAATGACTCCTGCACTATTCTCTTAGATGAAAATTTGATTAGCCAATATGGAGATTTTCTACAGTCCGGAGATCAATTGGGGATAAATTTTGGTATTCACTCATTTTCTCTCCCCATAGACCCAGATCCAACCATACCGATTGAGGAGCAATCAGCAATGATTGACTCCCTATATGACAAATATTCTTCGACTTTAGTTGTCTTGTTGATATATTCCAAAGAAGAAGGGTCTACATTACAAGAAATCTACACTCCTTCACAGTCAAAATCAGATGAATATGTGACCGATTTAGATAGGGAGATGTCTTTTATGCAAGAAACTCAAAAATCTACATTACTGGAACAAGGTCTGATTTATCCTTATGAAGAAATTCTTGACCATTCGAATGATCTCGAAATAGACTTCAAGGATGAGACTAATTATGATGTTGATTCTAGAGTGGACCATACCACTCTCAGTGACCCTGATAATGATGAAAAAGAATGATGGGAGGATGATGGGTCTCAAGATGATGATTCTATGACCAATCCTTTCCAAGAAATGACTTTACTAGAGCTACCACCTCCGTAAGAGGTCCAGATAGAGCCATCTCCCGAGCAAGAGTTCTTTCTTCCCATTGAATCTTTCTCTAGTCACTCACATAAATTGAGAGTGAACTATAAGGAAGAGTCAGAACAACAGATTGACTTTGGAATAGGATATGTAGCCCCATCCAACATCAATGACGATTCCCCAGGGGATAACCAGCCCCAATATAATGACTTCATGACTGATCCTTTCCATGAAATGATGTTACCAGAGCTGCCACCTCTACAAGAAGTCTAGATGAAGCTAGTTCTCGAACAAGAGTATGTTATTTCCATTGAATCTCCTTCTAGTCTCTTGAACGAGATGATGGTGTACTATTAAGAGAAACATGAACCATCTCTTGATTTTGGAATGGAATACGATATTTCCGTTGACCCTTGTAATGACAAGGAGGACACTTGGGAAGACATCCAGCCACAAAAAAATCATCTTATGGCCACTCTTCGCTACAGAGAAGCTCCTCCCGAGCTACTAAATATACAAGAGATTGGCATATCTCCGTTACCTGAACAAGGTTTCATTCTTCCCGTAGAAACTCTTCCCAAACATTTAATAGAATTGGAGGAGTGCTATGAGGAAGAACTGGAACAATAGGTTGACTCATGAATGGCGTATATTGGTCTCAATATCAAAGAAATAGATTCGTAGGAGGATTCTAGTCCGCAAAATGATATGCCATGGGCTAACCCTTCCCACGATGAGACGTCACTGGGGCCTCTACTTCAGGTTCTCATCATTCATGTTACAACCCCAATTTTTGGGTTCCTTCGGTGAGAAATGTAATTTCGCATATTAAAGATATTGGAACAAATAATGATATAATTGGTTTTGAATAAATGGATTTCATTTACAATAGCCTTGATGATTCTGTTGTGGGCTTTATTGGCTATTGGGCCCAATAACAAGGAAATTCAATTAGTAAATGAATAATTGAGGTTTTGAGAAAAGAAAGATGTGGAAACCTCTAGAAGGCAATAGAGTGTAATCCAAAGGTTGAATTTGTGCCTCTTAGGTTCCTTGGGTTTCAAGCAGTCCGAAGTTGCAAAGATAATGCAAAAAGAAAACAAAAGACCAATTAAATATTTCTTTATTAGGAAAGAAATTGAAAACAATGATAAAATACGGGAAATAAGTGGAAAGAGGCATAATTGAGTTATCCTTGGTGGATTTTCATATCCATGAGGTTTATAATATTAAAAGGAATCCAAGATGATAAGATAATGGAAAAAGAAAGAGGAAATATCAATTAAATAAGTCTTATTGAAGAATAATTAACTTTTGAAGAAAAAGTTGTTTTCCTTTGGAATTTGGGACTCAGTTTTGGTATGCTAGTAGAAAAAGTCAAGAGGAAGTTTCCCTCACAAATTGGTTGCAAAATGATGCACGGATTTCAAGATACACAATTTAGAAACTATCCTAAAGTATGGACATTAATTGCATAGTCATTATGTGTCACGTTTTATCTGGGAAGAAAATCCTGATTTTTGAGTTTCGGTGCTCTTTTGTGATCGTTGGATCCATGATCCACGGCCTGGGATGAAACCTGGTCTCACGAGGATAGGGAGTAACAAGGTCCAGGCTGCGAATCTTTGATCGAAGATTTCGCGAGTTTGAGAGCATATGCGGAGTTGTGGATGAGTCCTTTGCCTTCGGGAAGGTGTTCCGCTCTCAACCAACCTAGATCTTTGGTGGTTTTGTTAACATTTGAAGGAATCCCCAAACTCGTCAGACACTCGTGGCCACCGTACATATAGGGTAATGCGCACAACAAAGTGAGCAATCCTACAATTTACCCTCTCAGAACCACAGTGTGGAGACGGTCGTCATGGTGCCATCAATTCGAGGAATCGACCTGACCTTGATTCCTGCTGAGGACTTGCTTCAGGCCAAAGTTACACAGTGCCGACTGGGTACTGGAAGGGTGTAGGTGGTTCTATAAAGGGGACCTCTAAGTTCGGGAGAACGTGGCAGAGCTCCTAGCGGCCTTGGATCGTGCGAAGGAGCAGCAGCGCGCCAAGTCAACCGTCTAGTTGACCGGCGGCTCGCAAAGGGGGCAACCTAAAGGTAGAAGATGACCAGGGGGAATTACTCCCCTGCCCTCGCATCCTTGTTAAAAGGGAGTGAACATTAAGGTAATTTCACCACTTATCCATGTTAAGCAAGCGCGTTGCCCACCAACCTTTTTTTAAATCCAATATAAACATGTGGTCGCTTCTGATTGGTAGAAAAAGAAGTTATCTTGTAAAATATGTATCTAATGATGGAAATGTCGGATGAAGGTGATCTATACATGAAAGTTGATCAGAAAAACGTGATTAATCCAATAAAAATATAATTGGAACCTGATATTTCTTGCAAAATAAAAATTAGACCAAGTTATCACCTTTGATGTATTAAGTTATGGTAAAACCCTAATTTGATATGGAACTCAGAATTAATGACTCTTTTGGGTTATTTTGGCTTGGAACCCTATTTATGAGACTTATTAACCTATTAATAATAGAAGGGAGATTTAATTTCAAAAAATGGTAGTTTCATGCTTGTTTAAGGGTTTTATGCACATAATTATGTTTAGAAACCCTAATTTGGGAAAATATGGGTTTTATGGGTTAAATCCGAAAATATCATTATAAAACTGAGTTTTCATGGTATGATACCCTTAAGTTGGTGATTAGTGTTTTCTAATGAGGAATTAATACAATTATGAATTAAATCATGATGAAGTATGAATTATCAATTCAAACAAAACTAAGGGTGGTTGAGTCTAATGATCTTGAAATAATTTGAAAGGAGAAAGATGGAAGTATAAAAGAGAAATAATGGGCTTTAACTGTGCCTATGATGTTGGAATTAGGGTTTGTGACATAAGAGGGCATTAAATGTGATAAAAGTGTTATGGAGGCTAAAACCCTAATAAAACCTTAAAGTGGCCTAGAAAGCTTAAGGTGGAATCCAAGTCTAGATTTAAAATGTTTTGGATAAACTATAACACTCAGATGTCATGCATTAATTTCAGGATATTGTTGATTGCTTGTTGCTTGTTCTTTATCATTATTGCTTGGACAGCAAGTTGCTCCGGATCAGGTACGTGGTTAATTATGAATAACCGCCTTAGTTTCTCAAGGATTTTCCAGATGCTTAACCGCATTGAATGAAAATTATCAGTTTGGATGTTCATACTTGCAAACTATAAAGTCACTATGATTATCACATTAATAATAGAAGTATGGATTCTCACACTTACATGCCACCCTGATGGATGATGCCAAAGGTCAGGCCCAGATGGGTAGACCAATGGACACCTTGAGTGGTGACCCCAGGCACTGAACTCGGGAATGAGAAGGTGGCCGATGATATTGCATGACTAGTGGGCACCATGAGTGGTGACCCCCAGGCACCAAGCTCAGGATTGAGAAGGTGGCCTTAAGTCATTGGAAAAGGAAACCCTAAGGTGGGTATGCCAGGGTTAGGGCAAAAGTAGTGGAGAATGTCATACTGAAAAGTGTAAATTGGCTTGTTAAATAATTTGATTATGATTATTAAATTGTTAGCCATATTTGCAAGATTTTGGTTCTCCCTGCATACCGGCATATTTCGATATGCTGACCGACATTTTGTTTGTCAGCATTTTAGATACAACCCTGAAATCAACAAACAGTAAAGTGACACATTGTGAAAGTAAAACATAAAGTGCAAGGAGGATTAGATAGAGTAGATTCAAGCTCTGGATAGATAGATTTCCAAAGTTTTCAAAGGTAAGTAAAGTTTTAATTTTATACCCAAATTCCAGTTAGTTAGTAGAATTTCATAATTATTATTGATTATTTGTCGATCCTCTGATCCTGTTAATTAAATAGCAGCTCTGACCTTCGGGTCTCCCTTAATTGGGGGTGACCGGGAGGCGGGGTCATTACAATTGGTATCAGAGCATAGGTTCCTCAATTAATCTTCAATAATTATTAAATTTTACAAATTTTGTACAACCCAAGGGAGTTATTAGAGAATTATCCGAAAGACTGAGGTGTCTAGAAAAGGATCACATATGGGCGTTGGCAATATTTTCCTCCGCACTGCTAGTCAGAATACGAGGACTCCCAGATTGTGTGACTACTTGGCTGATGTCTTAGGATATGACTCGAAATAAGATACCTTTAGGACTATCTCATCTTGTTCATCCCTTCTCAACTCAAATTTTGTTAAGGACTTTCAGGATTAGGGTTTCCTCTCTTCTCCTCACCCTCTTGAGGTATGCGTAAGGTTGATAAGGATTAAGAAATCCTCCACCAAATTAATAAAAATCATGTAAACAAGATGTCGTGGACATAAGCTTAATAGAGTAACTATAAAGGAATAGATACATGCTTAGGTCGTATGACACGAGTTGTCTTTACCCTCAGGAGAGACCTGAGGCTAGACCTAGAATGAGTAGAGAGAGTTGGTTATGGATTCAAGATCTCCATTCTAAATAGAGACCTAGCACATCCTTTGAGGATGATATTAACCCTAACCCTAAGTGAAGGTTAGAGAGAGATGGCATGGTGAGTTAGATGTCTTGGTAGACCAAATGTTTGGATAGACATGCCTTGGATGTCTTATGAGCCATGAGAGGTTAGATGACCTGGTAACTTTGGCGACCCAACCCTAGAAAGGGTTGTGCATGTTAGAGTGAAGGATAGCTCCATCATTGATGAGGTTAGAGAAGAACCTATAGAAATCTTATGTGTTGTTGCAAGTAGGATATAGCTTGCACCTAGAGTACATTAGTAGTATGAGCAGTAAGTTAAAACCCTGGCCAAGGCAGCATGTTGGATTGCTTATGAGATAAGCATAAAGAACTAAAGATAACCTTGAGCAAACATAAGTTGAACATGGGCATCACCCACGTAAAGGTATGCCTGTGAGCTTGATCCTTCATGGGGAGAGGACCTCTAGTAGTATTGCTGGATGTGGAGTTAGCTCTAGAGAGAGAAAGCAAGACCCCAAGTAAGAAGGTTGGAAGCCTAAAACTCGGAGATATGAGGAACAATGGGAGTTGAGGATGATGCGACCTAAGTGGATGATAGGGGTTGCCTCATGCTCGATCCCTGGAGGCGGATGATAACTGGGTTGCCTTTAGAGGAACCAAACCCTAAAGAAAAGATGATGCTCCTGGAAGCTACGGTATAGGAGTTTACCTACTAAGATGAAATAAAGAGTACCTTAGACCCCGAGGAAGGTTTAAGTAACCAGTTGTGAGGCATTTTACCTAGTTGGTTGTCCTTGAGGAGGACTCAACTCTGAGGTCCTGCTTATATAAAAGGATCATGGAAGTACATGTCATACCTTGGATATGCTTGATTCATGTTTAAGAGATTGAGCATGCAGTTGGACACCCAAAGGTGAACCTAGGGTTCCTAGACCTAAGAGGGGAAGTAGTGTACATGATGCTCATGATGAGAATTGAGTCTCTATAGTTTCGAGCATGGTACTCCTCAGGTGTAGAGGAAAAGGAAACCCCTTAAAGTTATAGGTAGGTTTGATGAATCCCTCGTAGCTAAGTTGGTCTAATTTTGAGGATGAGAACACGTATGACCTAGCATGTTTTGGTAGGTGTCTGTTTGTTCCTTAGTAGCTTGCTAGGGCTAAGCATGCTCATGTGGAGGCAAACCCTAAACATAAGTATGCTTGTGACCTTTGTTATCAAGGTGTAGTTTCCTCCCATCATGGGAGAGGGACCCTTTTGTAGGGTGTATACCAGTTTTGTTGAGGTTTTAGAGGATCTTGAGAAAGCTAAGTTAAAAGTACATGGCATGAGGATGAACTTGTAGACCCATAGATAACCATCTCTATGTGCTTATGGAGGTTTTACCATGGAGGTAACCAGTATGGGGCCTGACCAAGGTAGGTAGGTCGCCATGATCCCTGAGAAAGGATGAAAGACAACCCAAGAATGGAAGAAGAGAGATGATGAATGCTTGGGTAAGGTTCTAAGTCATACGTGTACTATAATAGAATCCTAAGTCTATCCTAGGGTCAGGTAGGGATAAGACCGATGGAAGTAGGAGTTGCCTAATTCCCTAGTGCACATGACCATAGGGTCGAGAGGTAACAACTATCATTGTCTGAGGGCCATGGGTTAGGAGATTTATCACCTTCATGAACTCATGGGACCCAAAGGGCAGATGAGTAGGGCACTCTCTGGATGCATGAAGGAAAAGGGATGACCCCAAAAGTACTGACACCCTATAGACCTAGAGGATATGACTAAGGATTGTGTGGTGACCCACCAAGTAGGTTCGAGATCAGTTTTCCATGGAAGTAACTTTGATATCAAGATGATTGTGAAGTAGAGACATATGTGGTACATTTCAACTTAGATTTGAAAGTGTACTGGGAAGGTAGGTGTTACCATCTCTACTCTTGGAATAGGAAGAACTTTGTATTTGGACTGCAACCAAATGCTTGTTTCCTCTTGTTATGGGAGTGAGAGATAGGACAGTACGCATGTCTTACACCAAGGATAAAAGATGATGGAAGTTGGAACATTGCTACAATGTATGAGGATAGAGATGATAACATACCTTTATGGAGCGAATAATACATGGATGGTTAAAAAATACTAAGAATATTAAGGAGATCATCTCGCGAGGATGTTTTATCTAGAACTAGGTGGATTTTTGCAAGTGTTATAAGGAATCACAAGGTTGAGTTTGATCACCATGAGGATGAGCTCAGAGTTTTTTGATAAAGACAAACTTAGAGTTGAGATAATAAGTGGAATACATGGAGGTGTATGTCTTTAACATTACCTAACACCTAAGGAGGTGAAGTGGTAATGAATGCTCTGGTTGAGATATAGTTGCCTAGTTTAGTTGGAAGCTAGAATAAGTTGAGGTTGTTAGGCTAACCCTAAGTTTGAAAAAGAGATAAGTATGGCTAACACTCAGATGTAACGTTGTCGGTTGATCAGGTTAGTAGTTGTTTGGTTAGCCAGCCTAGACCTTAATGCAATAAAAGGATGGTTGTAGAACCTTAGATGCACTTCTTTGGATAGGAACGTAATAAAACCCCGATGAGAGTGGTTTAGGGCTTTTGAGGAATCGACCGTAAGGAATCATGATAATAAAGGAAATCATGATTGAAGATCACCATACACCATGGTACTACGAAGATAGTATGTGATAATAGTACTTTTGATGCTAAAGATGAAGTTGCATGAGGTATGTCACCATGAAAGCCAATAGGTGAAGGATGAACACCAGTAATCCAATGCATTTATAGAAAGGATAAAGAGAGTTCCCGAGAGGGAATGGGAGTTCATCATTATGGATATTGTGGTAAGTATCCCCTAGACCAATGAAGGTCAAGTTACAAAATGGGTTATGGTAGATCTCCTTACCTAGATGACATGAGAAAGAAAGAGTACTGTCAAAGGATAGATAGGGTTGAACTACTTATATGAGAGAGAGATGGTTCAACTACACCATGATACGAGTTCTAAATTTCTTGAGTATGACCTAAAGGTTCACTTCCATGAGGTGGAGGTAGATACAGGAAGAACTCGGTGTTAGTACTGCTTATCACCCCTAAGTAATGGTTAGTATGATTTAGACTAGAGGGTTTGATGAGAGCAAGTGTGCTTGATCAGGGTGATACATGGAGACAATTCTTAATATGTGATGTTAACCACCATAGCCTTTATCGGGATGTAAGAAGTTCTATAGGGAGGTTGTTTCGGTCACCACTTCATTATGATGATGTTGGTGAAGGAGGCCTCACGAAGGTCAGAAAAGAACCACAGTGTGTGCAGATGAAGTCGCTTGATCGTACAATGGCTGAGAGAGAGCCCAAGGGTGACATGAGTTACAAGATGATGCAAAGCAGACTGACATGCAGTTCACTGTGGGAGAATATACTGTGAAAATACGACCCCTCTAAGCTACAACTGAGAAAGTTGAGCCCCCGATATATGGGTCCATTTGAGATGGATTAGTGGAGAAGATTGTGTTTATCCCTACCCCTAAGGATAACGGAATGGATAATATGTTACATGAGTCCGATCTAGAGCACTATGTGAGGTACCCAAGCCATGCGCTGAGCCATGTACCTATTCAGCTTTATGAGAGGTTGAAATGTCTTGTGTCACCTATGAGGGTACGATATACCAAAGTAAGAAAGAACTCAGATGGAAGAATATGAGAAGATGAAGGTTCTTGGGAAGCAACATGGAAAGGGGGAAGTCACATGGGAGCCCTGATGGACATAAGAAAGGCTTATCCTATTTGTTTTCTTGTTTGATGGAATTTTGAGGGCAAAATTCTTATAAGAGGGGAAGGATGTTACAACCCCAATTTTTGGGTTCCTTCGGTGAGAAATGTAATTTCTCATATTAAAGATATTGGAAAAAATAATGATATAATTTGTTTTGAATAAATGGATTTCGTTTACAATAGCATTGATGATTGTGTTGTGGGCTTTATTGGCTATTGGGCCCAATAACAAGGAAATTCAATTAGTAAATGAATAATTGAGTTTTTGAGAAAAGAAAGGTGTGGAAACCTCTAGAAGGCAATAGAGTGTAATACAAAGGTTGATTTCGTGCCTCTTAGGTTCCTTGGGTTTCAAGGAGTCCAAAGTTGCAAAGATAATGCAAAAAGAAAAGAAAAGACCAATTAAATATTTCTTTATTAGGAAAGAAATTGAAATCAATGATAAAATAGGGGAAATAAGTGGAAAGAGGCATAATTGAGTTATCCTTCATGGATTTTCGTATCCATGAGGTTTCTAATATTAAAAGGAATCCAAGATGATAAGATAAGGGTAAAATAAAGAGGAAATATCAATTAAATAAGTCTTATTGAAGAATAATTAACTTTTGAAGAAAAAGTTGTTTTCCTTTGGAATTTGGGACTCAATTTTGTTATGCGAGTAGATAAAGTCAAGAGGAAGTTTCCCTCAAAAATTGGTTGCAAAATGATGCACAGATTTCAAGATATGAAATTATAGAAACTATCCTAAAGTATGGACATTAATTGCATAGCAATTATGTGTCACATTTTATCTGGGAATAAAATCACAATTTTTGAGTTTGGGCGCTCTTTTGCGATCATTGGATCCGTGATCCACGGCCTCGGATGAATCCTGGTGTCACGAGGATAGGGAGTAATAGGGTCCAGGTTTTGAATCTTTGATCAAAGATTTCACAAGTTTGAGAGCATATGCGGAGTTGTTGATGAGTCCTTTTCCTTCGGGAAGGTGTTCCGCTCTCAACCAACCTAGATCTTTGGTGGTTTTGTTAACATTTGAAGGAATCCCCAAACTCGTCGGACACCTGTGGCCACCCTATATATAGGGTAATGTGCACAACAATGCGAGCAATCCTACAATTTACCCTCTCAGAACCACGGTGTGGAGACGGTCGTCATGGTGTCGTCAATTCGAGGAATCGACCTGACCTTGATTCCTGCCGAGGACCTGCTTCAAGCCAAGGTTATGCAGTGCCGACTGGGTACTGGAAGGGGGTAGGTGGTGCTATAAAGGGGACCTCCGAGTTCGGGAGAACGTGGCGGAGCTCCTAGCGGCCTTGGATTGCGTGAAGGAGCAACAGTGTGCCAAGTCAACCGTCGAGTTTACCGACGACTCACAAAGGGGGCAACCTAAAGGTAGAAGATGACCAGGGCAGAATTACTCCCTTGTCCTCGTGTCGTTGTTAAAAGGGAGTGACCATTAAGGTAGTTTTTCCACTTATCCCTGTTAATCAAGCGTGTTTCCCGCCAGCCTTTTTTTAAATCCAATATATACACATGGTCGCTTCTGATTGGTAGAAAAAGAAGTTATCTTGTAAAATATGTATCTAATGATGGAAATGTCGGATGAAGGTGATCTATGCATGAAAGTTGATCAGAAAAACATGAATAATCCAATAAAAATATAATTGGAACATGATATTGCTTGCAAATTAAAAAGTACACCAAGTTAGCACCTTTGATGTATTAAGTTATGGTAAAACCCTAATTTGATATGGAACTCGGAATTAATGACTCTTTTGGGTTTTTTGGTTTGGAACCCTAATTATAAGACTTATTAACCTATTAAGAATAAAAGGGAGATTTAATTTCGAAAAAGGTAGTTTCATGCTAGTTTTAGGGTTTTATGCACATAATTATGTTTAGAAACCCTAATTTGGGAAAATATGGGTTTTATGGGTTAAAACTGAAAATATCATTATAAAACTGAGTTTTCATGGTATGATGCCCTTAAGTTGGTGATTAGGCTTTTCTAATGAGGGATTAATACAATTATGAATTAAATCCTGATGAAGTATGGATTATCAATTCGAATGAAACTAAGGGTGGTAATTGAGTCTATTGATCTTGAAATAACTTGAAAGGAGAAAGATGGAAGTATAAAAGAGAAATAATGGGCTTTAACTGTGCCTATGATGTTGGAATTAGGGTTTGTGACATAAGAGGGAATTAAATGTGATAAAAGTATTATGGAGGCTAAAACCCTAATAAAACCCTAAAGTGGCCTAGAAAGCTTAAGGTGGAATCCAAGTCCAGCTTTAAAATGTTTTGGATAAACTATAACACTAGAATCTCATGCATTAATTTTAGGATATTGTTGATTGCTTGTTGCTTGTTCTCTATCATTATTGCTTGGACAACAAGTTGCTCTAGATCAGGTATGTGGTTAATTATGAAGAACTGCCTTAGTTTCATGAGGATTTTCTAGATGGTTAATCGCATTGAATGCAAATTATCAGTTTGGATGTTCATACTTGCAAACAATAAAGTCACTATGATTATCACATTAATAATAGAAGTATGGATTCTCGCACTTAAATGCCACCCTGATGGATGATACCAAAGGTCAGGCCCAGATGGGTAGACCAATGGACACCTTGAGTGGTGACCCCAGGCACCAAGCTCGGGAATGAGAAGGTGGCCTATGATATTGCATGACTAGTGGGCACCTTGAGTGGTGACCCACATGCACCAAGCTCAGGATTGAGAAGGTGGCCTTAAGTCATTGGCAAAGGAAACTCTAAGGTGGGTATGCCAGTGTTAGGGCAAAAGCTGTGGAAAATGTCATACTGAAAAGTGTAAATTGGCTTGTTAAATAATTTGATTATGATTATTAAATTGTTAGCCATATTTGCAAGATTTTGGTTGTCCCCACATACCAACATATTTC
Organism: Alisma plantago-aquatica; assembly: GCA_963693085.1. Taxonomy (NCBI): domain Eukaryota; kingdom Viridiplantae; phylum Streptophyta; class Magnoliopsida; order Alismatales; family Alismataceae; genus Alisma; species Alisma plantago-aquatica. Next base: position 627,003,785 of record OY856414.1, on the reverse strand, counting down.
AATATGTTGACCGACATTTTGTTTGTCGGCGTTTTAGGTACAACCCTGAAATGAACAAACAGTAAATTGACACATTGTGAATGTAAAACATAAAGTGCAAGGAGGATTAGATAGAGTAGATTCAAGCTCTGGATAGATAGATTTCCAAAGTTTTCAAAGGTAAGTAAAGTTTTAATTTTATACCCAAATTCCAGTTAGTTAGTAGAATTTCATAATTATTATTGATTATTTGTCGAACCTTTGATCCTGTTAATTGATTAATGGCTCTGACCTTTGAGTCTCCCTTAATTGGGGGTTACCGGGAGGCGGGGTCGTTACAATTCCCTTATCCAAGCAAGAGTTTCTTCTACCTGTTGAATCTCCCACTAGTTACTCAAACAGATTAAGAGTGTACAACAAAGAAGAATTTGAACAACATCTTAACTTTAAAATGAAATATGCTATTCCTATCGACCTCAACATTGATAATGACAACCCTCCAGAGGATACATGGAATCAAAATGATGATCCTCAAAACAACCCCCTTGACGTAGAAATGTCACCCTAGCTGCCACACCCTACACAAGAAAAGCTAGGTGATGAAATGAAGCCTGAACCGGATTCGCCACCTGATCTGTTACAATAAGAAGTTCAAGTGGTCGACCCTCTATCAACTACTTTGTATCATGAAGAAGGCAGCTTGACTCTGAATTTCAAGGGTGAGCCACAACTAGAGGACATGAATAGGAATGACTTTAACTATTTGTCTAGTCCTCTAGTTTCAACTGCATACATTCCACCTCCCCCGCTGATGGGGGAAGGTCTCTGGATTCTTCTAGAAGGACAAAGAGGTGAAAGAAATGTGCATCCAAGTTGTCCAAAAAACCTGTTTCAGTTGCCACGACCACTTGGTCAACAGGTGGTCTGTACCACTTCCTCGCTCTCAATTCCGACCATCATGAAACATCTTCGCCAGGCCTTCTTTCAATTATGATGACTGCCTAGTTAATATTGCGCTTCTCTTCCCCTCCATCTTGAACCTAACATTTTCCCAAAGATGAGAAAACTCATAAGTTCGAGGTGGAGGGTGGGAGGTATGTTTCTGACTCCACCCTCTAACTTTACTGCTTTCCATTTTTCGACTCTAGTTTCTCTTTCATAATTTTTCCACATTTTTCATAATTTTGTAGTCTTCTTAAAATAAAGCCTTTATCTAGTTGGCTTTTGCTTTTCGAATATGTGTCCATCACCTCTTTTTGTTGCAAATCCATAAGAAAACAATGCTTAAAACTAGCTGATGCGTGATTTCATCTTGTATAGTCCATAATGTCATATCTTTAAAAGATGATAAGCCTCAAAAAGACTGAGATCGATCAAATGCATCACGCCTCTCACTGATTAATGGATCAGCTATATGGATTTCTCATTTGAAGTTCTATCGTGTCACTATTTGAGCAGAGTGTGATGGAGAAGAGGAGCCCGTCATATGGAATCGCTAAGCAAACTACATTATGATCTGAACACTTACCAACCATGCCAAAGCTTTAAGTTCGGTGTGGCATACCACACTCTTTTCTAGTGAAATCTAGAACATCACCTAACTCTATGTTCAGTGCGGTAAACCACACCTCTTACAGTGAAAGATAGAACATTGTCGAACTCTAAGTTTGGTGTGGTACACCACACCACTTTTTCTATAACCACTTCCTCCATACCCCTAAATACATAACAGGGGTGTATCACCTTCTCCTTTTGTTCAAAAAGTATACATTGATGATTTTGCACATACCAAGGTTGAGGAAAAATCTACCTTGATTCCAAAATAGAGGCTCGACAGCCCAAATATAAAAAAATCCAAAAAATACCCTTTATCCTAAGCCAAGTGAGAATGAATAAAATCCAGTGTGTGAATAAAAGCATGAGAGTTGTGCCCTGAATAACGATAACCGATAAAGGTCTTACCCATCCGGTACATTAGCTACCCTCACAAAGGCAGATGTGTCGCACCCGGTAGTGAGATCCTAAGGCTCCAAAAATAACCCATTACCTCCTCTCGAAGAGGTAAGTTAACCAGAAGCCTTAAGCCAACCTATACACACTTATGAGTTACCTTTAAAAAATTTTGGATGAAAGGCTAAGAAAACCAGAGTTGTGCACAAAGCATTCAAAGTATCTTGATGATCCACCAACAATAAGTGTCTTGAGTCGATTAGAGGAAAGACTCTTATCTCTTGATCACACCTCCATTCTTTCCTACTGGCACCCCAATTGCCTCCATTTCAACCATTCTCTTGAAAACACCCGCGACAGATCATATACATGTTTGATTGATTCTGCAACCCTTTTGACATGACTGATACAACAGAAAATGAGAAGGAAATACTTCAGTAAAGTGAACTCAGAAATGAGAATATCGTAAGATGTATTCTGTGATCTAAGGAAGCCTTGATGTTGCATCAATCTGAGCCACGAATAGAATTATGACAAGAGATAAAGATGAGGCAATCACGAGATGAACGATTTCATTGGCGACTATTTTAGGTTTTTCGTTCCTCAGGATGAGCAAAGCTTAAGTTTGGTGTGGTGATGAATTCGTCCAGATTCATCCTCAGTCACCAATTCAAGGGATTTTTGACATTTTTGCCCTAATTCTATTTTGCTTCATATATTTTGCTCAGTTTCATGAAATTTTTGATATTTACCGAGGATGAGGTAATTATGAGATGAACAAGCTCTTTGGCGACTGTCTTAGGCTTTTCCGTTCCTTAGGATGAGCAACACTTAAGTTTGGTATGGTGATGAATCTTCCAAATTCATCCTCGCAGTTGCCAATTCTAGGGATTTTGTGCCTCAGATCGATTGATCGACCCTGATTTTGGTTTACTGATAAATACATATTCATGATGATTTTAGTCACCATCTTGGGCCCAATTCGGCTCAATACATTCACTTTTATCTCCTATTGTGCAATTTTTCTTAATTGATTGGATTATCAAGCTTATTCACTAAGGGTTTATATGAATTTCATGCAGATCACGTAGGTCACGATGAGGCCAAATATTCATCTGGGCCCAACTTCACTCGAATAACCTCTTAGCAATCCCAGATCTTCCTATCAACCCTACTACCATGATCAATACAACCACCATCACCACCTTGGTGTGCTCCACCTTCCATCTCCACCTTCATTAATATCCTCCATCTACATCATCTTCCATCAATAGCTATCATCCATGGTCAACCTCTTGATCATCATTCTCCTTCATCCCATTTTCCATCGAAACCATAAACAACCTCATTGTGAATGCACCTTCAACCTCCATCCTCATAGCAATCAACACTCCCATGTCTCCCATCACAACTTGACCCTAGAGGTCTTGACCCTAGCGCTCTTGACCATAGCACTTTTTTCCCTAGCGGTCTTGTCCCTAGCGATCTTGCCCCTAGAGGTCTTGGTCCTAGCGGTCTTGGCCCTTTGGTCTCTTGCCCATGCGGTCTCTTCATTCATTTGGTCTTTAACCTTCACCTCCCAACATCAATGATGACTCCACGCTCCCACGTCCTGCACAGGCCTCGACCACCAAGACAACCACATGCCTTTGCCAGTCCAGACCTCCATGACAGCATCATCGTCCTCACCTTCGTGAATTGTAGCATCCTTCTCCACCTACTTCTACCTATGTCGCCATCACCATGACCCTCTCCTCGTGCCCAAGAAATCTTCAAACCGCTAAGACCCCAAGCGGTCCTCAAACCGCAAGGAGCCCTAGTGGTCCTCAAACTGTGAGGATTCATCCTTCTCACCTTCGTGATCGTCTGCATCCCTACCACCGCCTCCGCGTCATGATGTCGCTTCCATGTGATCTCTTCCTTCACCTTCTCCTCGCAACCATCACCCTCAACATACCTAATCCTACTCCATTCACGATGCTGCCACGATCATCTACTATCTCCATGATCTCTCTCTCCACACATTACCTTCGCGACCTGTAACATACTGCCCTCTCAATGCCGATCGCACCCTAGCGGTCTCAAGACCATGAGCACTCTAACCATTTCGAGACTGTGTTGAACATGCAACCGTTCTTAGGAACATGAAGACCCTAGTGGTCTCAAGAATGTGAAGATCCTCATGGTCTCAAGATTGTGAGGACGGCTATCAGTTTCCTAAATCTTGAAGAGAGACCGTGTGAGGAAGCTCGCGATCCCAATGATCGAGGAGTCTGTGTGAAGACCTTAATCGATCTCAAAACTGTGAAGATGCTAACGGTTTCCAAATCATGTAAAGAAGGCAATCGGGCCCAAGATAGGATTCCAAACCATTCAAGACTCCACCCATGACTATAAATAGGACCTAAAAGGGTCCTCATTAGGGTGGAGATCTGGGAGGCCGCAAGGTTGCTCCACTATTCCATCATCTCCATTTTTCCCCCAAGCTCTGCCTTGACCCATTGTGAGAGAGTCGGATTGATCCATACCCTACTTGTATGTCTCCAGAGGTGTACATGAGGATCGAGGCAGAGAGACATACTTCATCAACCAAGTCCGAGCAGTCCCGAAGACTGGGGCGATCTACATCGGGCTATCACAGATCTACTGTTCTGCTCCGATGATGCTTATTCTATCTTTCTTCTCTGACTTTGTTTCTCCCTCTATGAGGAGCGGGTAGTGTAATTCACTGGGGTGTGGGGACTAGCCCCGCTACCCATGCTTTTTAATATGTACCTAAAGATGTTATCTTTCCGATTCAATGCTAATCGTTTCATTGCATGCTTGAATGTTGGCCGCTTTCTTTCATGATCTATTGTCTTTTGTTGTGGATTGTCTACGTTTACTCTTGAGACTTGATTATCAATTTAGTGTTGGTTATTGATGTGTGTATCCACTACACATCTGTTTTGGTATCTAGGAATGCTTTTCAAGGAGTGGAGTAAACTCACCTCCATCATTGTACTTTCATACTATGAAATGGAATCAGTTGACGTATGAAAGTACAATCTTGATAGGTCGAGGAACACACTCTACAGAGGGAGTGCTACAAAGTAAGTGACCATTCACTCGGGGATGGCTGGCATTGCAACACTCCCACGTTTCTCATAGATATGTCCTCAAAATAGGGATAGTCTATAAGGATACTAATCAAATAGATAATATCACTCGCTTGTTACTCTTTTAATGAATGTTTCACGAGGTTGAGTAAGATCTCCCTTCGGAGGGCACATATCTCCATTGACATGCAGATATGTACCAGATGGGAGTTGCTCAACCTGTGAAGGATGTGTGCAATGCTCCTTGTCTGAGCGGGCATCTGAATTGTACAACATACATGTATCTTTCTTGTAGGTCTTTCTATGTTGGTACATGTATAATGCATGTGTAGTGGTGGTGAATATTTGCATCACCCCAGTGACCATCATCATCTGATAATCTTAGATTTCAAAATTTAACTAGATTTCATACTTGTCTTTACTTTTGCATGTTTTAGATTAGTTTAGATTAATCCTATCAATCTCTTGGACATAAATGATTAACTTAGATCAAGACGAGATGAGACAAAGACATCCATATTCCTCACGTTGTCCTTTGGGTTTGATCCTAAATATGTACTATGATAAGGCTTCCATAATCTTGTGGGGTTGGAGCATTTATCTAGCACTAGTTGTAGGTAAACCTAGAGACAACATCAACTCCCTAGGGTTTTTGGTGCACATTAGGACTTCCATTGGAAGAGCAATCTTTTGGTGTAAATTCTCACTTCATCACATACACATGTCATAGGATCCCATCATTATTTTTCTTAACCTCTGCATGCCACCTTAAATTTTCTACATCCATTAGATTGTCAAACAAGAATTTAAATTGTGGTATTATAGGTAAATACCATATCACCTTGGCAAGAGAGCCAATTTTGGACTTCCCCAAAGTCGTCATTTTATACCTTGATGCCTCACATTTTGGATAATATTTCAAATTGACATAATCCTTTTGAAATAGCACATAGTCATTCAGGCATGCATGTATCTTCTTAGCCTTCATTCCCATTGGGCATAACATTTTATTTAATTCATATGTTGAGATTGGAAGATTGTTGCTTTCAGTAATAATTTCTTTCAACAAAGACAATAGTGATGTGAAGCTTTTGTCGCTCCATCTATTTCTAGCCTTCAGATTATACAATCTCAACACAGTGCTCATCTTCATAAACTTAGTAAAACCTATGTATAATGATCTCTCAGCATCATTCAAAATGTTCCTGAATAAGGAAGGTGGATCAATGTCATCTACCCCACTGCTATCTAGCATCACATCAACTATGTCTATCAAAATTGGTTCGTTCACATCTACATCATCGGCAACAATTTTTGTGATCACAGAGAAAACAAGTATTAGGGTTTAGCATTTACAAATTAGGCTTAGGATTTACAAATAAATTAGGGTATATTATTTGGAATTTAGGGATAAGGGTTTATAGATTAGGGTTTATGGTTTACTGATTAAGGTTTAGGCTTTGCAAATTAGGTTTTAGGGTTTCGTAATGTATGTGTGTACCAACTATCCCATTCTTGAACACCTATTTCACTAGTAAGTGTATAATATGTATTCAATTTTCAAGAAAATTTCTGAAGCATTTCTTCATAGTTCTCCAAGTACACCGATGTAGATGGGAAAATGTCCACCAACATATGAACTTAGAGAAGAAATGGGTAAGTGCTGACAAAACATCTTCAAAACTGAATATACATTATACGCTTACATCCTAAGTGAGATTAAGTGTTCAAGAACAGTCTCAAACCGGGGACTATATAAGATTTACTCCTAATGAGTAAATCTTGGATGGATTTCTAGGCAAAAAAAATACATGCATGTTGCTATTCCTACACCTATGATTATAGTTTCATCATTCATATCCTAGGTTTTATATGACATCATTTAATTATATTCATTCTTCCATTTGGTTTAGTTCATTCATGTATCATAACGCCCACTTAATCAATATAATCAACTACACAATCTTGAAGAACAATTATTGAACTAAGCTAAATCAATCACTTACATGAGTGAAAGAAATCAATATCAATTAAGATAACTAGTAAATGTTGAATGGGTTCTAGGCTAGAATAAAACCCCTAACAAGAATAAAAACCCTAACTAGAATGAATCACCATTAGCTATTCAATTTGCACTAATAGGCAAGTAACATAACAAGGTTTAAGAAATATATTAAGCAATTCATTAGCAAAGTGGTCCATTAAGGGTTTAAGAAAACTTACTTATAATTAACCACTCACCGTAATAGTGGAGAAGGATAATGTGGTGGTGGTGGAGGTGGTCACGTCTAGAGAAGCCTGGAGGTGGGGTTGCGGTGGGGGTTGGATGTGAAGCTGGTGTGGCGGCAGTTGGAGTAGGTTGGAGCGACAACGGTTGGAGAAGTAGTTGCTGGGGAAAGGGAGTTGGAGCAGGTCGGAGTAGAGGTAGAGGTCGTTGACGATTAGTAGGGTAGAAATAGTGGTAGCTCATCTTTGATGTGGGGTGAAAGAGCAGCGGAGGAGGTGGAATAGAAAATTGTCTATGATGAAATAGAAGATTGAGGGAATGAAACATTTTGTAGGTGTTATTAAGTGGACTTAGTAGAGTGTAGATGAGCCACAACATGCCCTTCAATGTTTTTGTTTCACACTCAATTTCAACCATCCAATTCTTCCTCTAGTCATGGTCAACATTTCATTATCACCTCTACAGACTACACCCTTCTTAGATAAGCATGAATCCCTAGGGATAGAGAACTCCAGTCTATCTTTTCCGAGATAAGGGCATTTCAACCAAGAACATTTTCATCTGAGAATATAGATGCTAGTACACACCCACACCATCATGTTTTCTACATTACCACTTATGTGGAGCAGGATTAGATGCAAAATTCAATAGGCAAGGAATCAACATTTTCACCCCCCTAGAATCAGTTATTAAAGGAAACGTCAGTTAAACAAAACAAACTGACATAAACTAGTGTTGCCAAACATGGTCGTCTAGATTAGCATAGCTGTGTTGGAAACTTAGTCGTCAATTTATAAATATTGAAACCAACACAAAAGGTCATTATCTGAATGAAAAGAATTCAGCCAAAGTAATGGCCTTAATCGTCAGTTGTATCATAAACCGACGCATATCCTAATGACATGGATGCCAACTCTCTCTAAAAAAATGATGTTAGAGGCAGTTATCCGAATGAAAACAAATATGTCTCAGTAGGGCCTAACTCATCGGTTTTAAAAGATAGAACCAACACTATAATGCAATTGGGGGGTCAATTTTTCATGGTTACTTGGCGTGAATACTTTGACGTCGGGTTTTTAAAGAAAAACCGACACAAATTGTGCAAATTTTTTTGTTTTCCTTGTGAATCAGTGTTGGTTTTTATGAAAAGAAACCGACCCTATAAAAAATGTATTTTACACAAAGGTGGCTATCATTAGTTCCTTAAAAACTGACTCTAATTTTAAAGTTTTTGGAGGCAAATATTATTCCCAAAAAATTTGTATTTTGTGGGCCATTTTAGATGTTGGTTTTTTGTTAAACTAAATGACATTAATTAAAAGCCATACTTGTGTCTTTTCTTAATCGGAAGGACTTGATCTATGGTGATAGTTGTGCTAGAGAACTGATGTTGTATATTATCTAGTGTTGGTTTTTCAGTGTAACTAACGTTCAGAAAAGTGACATTAGAGGCCAAAAATATTCGGGTGTCTATAGTACTTATAAAGTCCTATGATTAACATCAATACTATGAAACTAAGTTTATGATCATTTGGTGAGAGTTTATGTCCCAGGAAATTGTTAAAGTTCACCTTCAATGAACATGTTAATATATAATAATGTTTTTGAGGGGATCAGAAGATGGTCGAGGATGCACTTGATGGAGAGATCCAAGCTATTATGTTGGAAATTAAAACAACAACAACAATGAATCTAGAGAGAGTAACCTTCAAGTCAGATTGCAAAATGGTTGTTCAAATAATGCAAGGGGATACTAGAAGTTCCCTAAGGTTTGCAATCTTAATCACTTGGGAGTAGACGATGATGAACAAAGAGTGGAAAATATCCTATATCAATAGGGAGAGGAACCATGTGGTCGACTCTTTGGCAAAATACCATCAAAAACATCATACCAGGGTGAAACATTATGTTAAACCCTCGAATGAGCTGAATAAGGATCTTATAAAAGATTGTAATGTCAGTAGTACTTTTAAGTTATATTCTATGCATAATATTGTAGATTTAGTACTCCTTTGAATCATCTCACAAGAGGAGGGTGAGATGAACAAGAGTGTCTCCTGACTTTTTCAGAAGAAAAAAAAACTAAATGGAAGAAATTCCCTCATGAAAAATACAACGTTTTAATGTTTTGAATTGTTCCTCATGGTGTTATTAGACTTTATGGCCTAATTCTACACTTTGTTGAAATAATATGAGAATAAATAGTGTGATGATCACTTTAGTGCAATTATAGATATAGGGAAAACATTTTTTTCAAATAAGTGTAACCTTTTATAAACCACTAAAAAGGGTAAAAAGTAGTTACATAATATGTTAGAAGAAACAAAATAAGTACCCTAACACATAGATAAATTAAAGACAACCAAATTGCAAGTTTAATATTCTTAACTATCACACAAAGATCTTGGTGATTGATGTCATATCAACATCATATAACTAGTGTCTACATAATAATGTGAAATAATGAAGGACATCAGTAGACTATGTATTTTCATAAGTATGCACAAAGGTATATATTACATTCCCAATATATAAATGACCATTCTCCTCATGTAAGATAGCAGACGTTCTTGACAAAGAAGAGGTGGTTGAACTAGTCGTCTTGTGTGTAGTTTACATGGTTGTCGAGGATCATTGTTTATAGGATATGACTATGAGGATGATCAAGGGATTGAAAACAAAATTCCATGGTTTGAAAATGAAGAACAAGCAATTAAACTAGTCTATGAAGAGGAAAGCAGTGGTTTGCTAAAAAGGAGAATAAGGAGGTCCTAGTCCTCTCCTCAGAGGGAAACCTATTTCATGAGGATATGGTCATCAGATGGATGATGATGGCATGAGATCTATATCTATTGAACATGACTCAAGATTGATAAGTAGGAAAGTTGACATGGACTTTATCTATGAAAGTTTGAGAGGGTATAACAGTAACCTCAACAACAATTGTAGTACTATTCAGCAACAACATTCCTTACGATTGGAGGTAGATGATTTAGTCATTCCTCCCTTCACAAAAGTAGTTGTTCAAAGAAAGTCATCAATGGCTTCCAAATAGATGACAACAATTACGTATAAAAAATCTAAAACTTATAGATATGTAGTCATTAGATCATCGTTATCTAATAGTAAGTTCTTTCTAGACAATTATGCATTGGGTTTCATCAGTTCTAAAGATTTTTCAATCATTCATGATCATGGCTACCTTGAAGTTCTTAATTCTCCTGGCGCTTATACAATTTTACACAGACCTGATATAGAGTTAAAGTTAAACTAGTTAGAAAAATAGTCATCTATCTACCGCAATGTGCTTGAAGTTGACTTTTGTAGAAATCGGAAGGATGGTGGAAGGCATATGAATTAAGCCTTAATCACTTTGCAATCCAACTGTCTTGTGAATAAGACTACTTAAATACATTCAAAAGAGGCCCTTGGATAATATTGGTTGTTTCTTATATTTAAGTCGTTGGAATGGAGATGTCCTTCCATCTTCATATATGCCCTTGAAGATTATTACATGCGCTCATGTCATCGATCTCCTGATCCATTTATACAACCAGATTATTTTTGACAAAATTGGTATATCCTTGGTAAAAATAATTAGGGTAGATGAACACACCTTGCACTATACAAGGATCCACTTTGCTATATTAGTAGTTGAAATCTACACCTGACTACTAATATCACTAGTAGTTACTATTAATGGTTCAGATTTCAAGGTCGAGTATGAGTCAGTGCTTGTGATGTACTACACTTGTGGATGGATTGGCCATGAACAAAACACATGTTCCTTTTCAGATCTTCACACTGATAATTATATAGAACACAAAGAGTCTGAAAATGTTAGTGTCATGTGGGATGAACAAGATTAATGTTGTCATACTTATTATGCTCATACCATTCATTCTCATTATCACTGCTAGAAAATACTAGTATACCTACTATGGAAGATGTTGTCAAAGGTGTTGAGAATAGATTTGCTATTATTGAGGAAGGCTATGATCTAAACTGCTTAGTTTGGATATCTCACAAAGTACTCAAATGCATATGGTACATCAAAAAGTGTGGAATAGGAGAAGGAAGCAAGTAATTAAAAAATTGATAGAAGACAGTTTGTTTCTATAATACTCGGGCCCATTGCGCAAGGCTCTAGTAGACTTTTAGGAATGTGACTAGTCCCAGAGACCACCACAGGCCTAAATGTCTGCTTTGTCCTCACTCATGCATAATCCAATATCATCTTCCAAGATGATCACCCATCCTGTTACTACTCCAAGTTGTGCATACTTAACTTTTGAGTTCTTAGTAATGGGCTCCAGAAAAAGAACGTTCACCTTGGTGATACGGGTAGTGCAATCATTCCTCTTAAGATCATTTTATCTAAGGCCTCAAATCCCAGGACATTACAGTATCCCCCACTTAGACTCTTCATGTCCTAGTTAAAGCTAAACTATATGGCTTCATAGTACTTTTCCATTTTAGTGTAGACCTAGAATGTCCCATGGACACCCAACTCCCGATCACAGATACTAGTGAAAGGGTGGCTACATCACCATGGATAGTAGTTTCCAACATACCTGGACTGCATGGCTCAAGATTGACATGCCACATGCCCATGTAGGCCCCACTTACAAGAGGGGTTATGGCTCTGATACCATTTGTAATACACATGCCCAGTGCACAAGGCTTTGATGAATGCATATTCATTCCAGTTTTAGTTGCATTATTAGCCTAATTTTGCATTCATATAGTGTAGTTTTCCTCTAGAATAGCTTTATTTTGATCGACTTAGGTTTTTATGTTAATTTTTAGGAATTTGATACTTTTCTTGACTCCCTTTTTGGGTTTTGAATTCTATCACTCTGCAACAAGTTTGCCTAGGGGATCCCAGATCGAAATGGATTTTGAGCACTTTCAGAAGGCAGATCCTCCAACATTTCTAGACCTAACTATTACTATATTGATACTGACTCAATAGCTCAAGGTCTTATCAAAGCCTGACGATTTGATCTCTTCCATTGAATTGGGTAAGTGAAAACTAGAGTTAGAGTATAAAGTCAAGAAAGGTTGATACACAAAAATTGTGTCCAAGACCAAAATTGATCTATCAATTGACATGCCAATCAACATTAAAATCGACAAAGAAATGAAGACATAGAAGAGGTCGACATCCTTGTCGGCCTCCCTAGTTGACATCCTAGAGGAATGACAGTCACTATCATCGATGATCAAGGTCGACATACAATCTATCTATAATTAAGGTCGACACCTCTATCGGCCTCCCTACTCGACAACAACATCGACCAGCATTCGATAGAAATTATCCTGCCGACACGCTTATCGACGAGCACAATTGCTCAATAGTCTTGTCGACCCTCAAGGTCGACAGTCCCATTGACCTCTAAGATGATGACTAGAAGTCCAAAAGTCATCGATCGACAGACCCGTCAACTGACAGAAAATGGTCAACACCATTGGAAAGAGGTCGACAACCTCAACCCTATAAATAGGCCCCCAACGTAGTTGTACAACTCATGTCAAATTCTGGAGACAGAAATGCCAAAGCCTTCTGCCAAGATGAGAGCAAGGATGAAACCTATCGACCAAGCTATATCTATCGACCTAGCTTGGCAACGCCTATCGACCTCAAGCATCGATCGATAGATCTCTTTCATCCGCAACACCTGGAAATTGATCTCCCTACTTGGGCGATCGATCTCTTCCCAGAGTTGTTGTTCCTTCAACTACTTCTACAACAAGTCAGAGTTAATACCTGAAGGAGAAAGAAGGAAGGAAGACAATCATCTCACACCACGCCGAGCTTCTTCTATTACCATGATGACCGTGATGACATCCTCTTCCTCTTGTTATGATATTAATCTTGCCATGTCAAGAGAGTAGTCCTTTCATTGGGGTGTTGGGACAAGCCCCACTACCTGTTTCCTACAATTTCATTCATGTTCAAATTCATGTATGAACTCATTTAATTCATAGACAATTGTTTAGTGCATGTTTTGTGGATTGATCACCCTCTTTATGTGATTTATTATAATATTTTACTATGAGAACTTCAACATTTAAGATTTGAATATCATTACCTTTGGTTGACACCTTGATGAGAAATTTTGATGAAAAGTCTCTGATGTAGTTGATAGAGCGTAAACAACACAACATCGAGCTTATAGGGATATCTACTCATGCAAGTTTCTAACTATGCAAGGGGAAACTTGCATAACTCCAATTATATCTTCATACATGTTTGGATTTGAATGAATGCACATATTCAAATAGTGACAATGAAACCCATTTCCACCCTAGTGTTTCCATCCATTGATAACTAGAACCTTAATCTAGCTCTTTTTATTCTTGCAATCTTAGATTAATCAAACCAAACTAAACTTTTGTGATAAATACTAGATCTTGCTAGATTACTTTAATTAGATAGTTCTTAAAAACATTGTCCCTTGGGATTTGACCCCCAACTATATTGCGATAAGATCTATCTACTTGCGGGTGGTGTTATTGCCCTTTGGTTTTGGTAAACTCTAAGAATTATATTCCTAGTGAATTTTCAGTGCAATAATATTCCATGTTAGGCTCTATTAAAGTTTTAGGAATGACAAATGGAACCACATACCATTACATGCCTTAATTGTGAATTTTGTCCTCTCTCATACACGAAAAACTATCAACTTCCTGACTGATCACCCATCCTAGTACCACTCAAGTTCAAGCTTAACATTAGAATTCTTAGTGATGGGCTCCCTATAAAGGAGGTGCACCTTGGTTATACGGTTAGTCCAATTAGTTGTGTTAAGATATATTATTTGAGGCCTCAAATCGTGCGATGTTAATATTTCCAAGATGGTCAATGACAATCTAGATGTTGAATTGCAGAACACAAATGCAACTTTGATGACAATTACAAAGGCTATTGAATTTTTGCGTGATATGAATATTGATCTACATCATACAATGTTGAATCTAGCAACATATGCATTGATTATACGTGAATTGTCCTATGATGCTCATGGAAACATTCCACTATTATTGATAGCATTGTCTTATTGGCTCATACAATACATGAGGTTTCAGACTGACAACTGAAGAACTCTTTAGGAAAGATGATCCAGGAAACACAAAGCAGTAGTGTAAAAATGAAGCCTTCTCCAAACCTTACTCAAAGTGAGACAAACAAATTACAGAATCTATAGTTGTTGGAGATAGATATAGGGAAATTATCATCATGTTAGCATTATAATGATCTATGAAATTTTTCTAGGTAAGTAATTGATATAATATATTGTATGATTCTCATAAAGTGGGGTCGTAGTGGATTCTATGGACTTTCCTAGAAATTATGAGTTTTTTGGGTATGATGTACCTTAGTTTTATAGAGAATTTATGTGGTCCTGTTCTCAAATTTTTATGCAATGAAAACTAATGTGTGTCTAGCAAATTGGTTTTAGTTCAATGTCTATATGCATATCTCCTTCATACAAAGTACACTTTGTTTCATACTAATGTTTGTTTATTTGTGAATGGAAGTGATAAAAGATGTCCCTAGATCATGGAGAAAAGGAGGCATGAAGTGATCACTTCAAGAGTAGATGAATCAAAAGCATAGTCTAGTGAGTCTCCATATATATCTTATAATACCAAATATCTAGATTGTATGATGGTTCATGCATTATACTTCTATTTACGACATGTAGTATGAGGGTCCTTGCAGACGTATTATATGTATTTGGCTTACTTTGAAGAATAATATGTAAGAATCTATTTTATTATGTGTATTGTTTCATATATATTGTTGGATTTTATTATTAATTTCTGATGCTTCTTTATATTGAAGGAACCCATTATGGATGATATGAGGTCTTTTTTCACTTATTCTTGTATCTTGTAGAGTGCTACCCATCCAACATCCATTTTGCAAACGTTCTTCACTACTATCAACTGTCATAGTATGATCAGTTTATCAAACACTGGATGGTTAACTCTAAACATTGAGTTCTTGTACATATATTTATATGTTATCATCAGCAGAAACTAAAGAAGGAAATTATCAAATAGAATGTAGCATGTCTTATGCTCCAATGTCTATGTTGTGGCATCTTAGTATGATACCAGTTGTTAAGAATTTGCATATTTATGTCCTATTGTAATGTTATTCTATTGGACAACCTTCATCATGGAAATGTTTTTACATCATGTAAAGGAGAAAAGGTCCACATTACCGTATTAGTGTTTAATTTGCACTATTTAAGTGGAAAATGGTTTTAGGGTAGGGTTCATATGCAATAGTCTCTGGGTTTATGGGCTCCACTAAAACAACTTTTACCCCATGTCATTGGTTGGGATGACCATATTTTGTAAGAGGTTGGAATCACCTTTCATGATCATGTCATAAAAAGGACTTAAACCTTAAGCATCACAATAACTAGAGACCTCGTATTTGTGATTTTCAATTTTATGGTCCACCTTAGGACACATGTAGCATACCAAAGCCTAGTATCGTACTAGGTGGTTTGTAAATTTGGTTCTTAAATTTTCTCAAACAAGAATAACGTTATATCGTAATATATATTGCTAATTCATCTAACATGAATAACTCAATGGTAACCATAACATATATAGGCTTGAAAATAATAAAACAAAATATTAAGTGTCATAAGGTTCTATAACTAACATCACATATTAAGATAATAACTTAATTATGTGCTAACATTTAAGTAAATTTAGTAAATACATCACATATGTTTCATTTTCTAAATAATATTCACATAATAGCTAAGATATCTTTTAAAAGAAGTATAATGTACTTAATACATGAAATAGAATAATGATTGGTGTTTCCATGTCCATAAACATGAATAATATACAATTATCTAAAAAAATTGAATTATAGACTTAATGGGATAGATAAAAATATATGAAGATTTGTGCAATATAATATATCATAACTCTTTTGCTGACAATGTGAAGTCAATATGACTCAATCCAATGAATGTTGGAAACATTGATGTAATATAATAATAAAATATAATGGTTATGATCCTAAACCATAATTGTATTAAAGTGAAACTTTAAAAACAAAATATAATGGGAAAATCATGTTCCTCGGGTCCCAATTATCTTGGGTGCCAAGTTTCACAGTATTTGAACAATTCTAGATTCCTTAATTTTATTAATAAAAGAGAATCTAAGTTAAAACATATTAAATAATATATTAAATGTCTTCAAAAGTGGAAGCAAAACTCAACATGCATAACCTAATTAGTTTAAATACCAAATTTGGTGTTGACTAAACATTGTTGTCCCTTAAATGAATTTAGGAAATAAACAGATAAGTCTTCTAAATCAAATACATTTATTTTTTTATTTTCCAAAGTATCTTAGGTTTTAATGTTTTTCAAGTCTGGTTTGATCATGGATTGGTCTCTAGCTCTTGGATTATAGTCTTACTACTCCGTTGTTTTCATATTCATTGCTTTGAATAGGAAGTAACTATGAACACAACTCCAATCCATTATTCTTTGATTTCTCTCTCTATGTGTATCTTCTGTATGATTTCTCGAGATAATGTATCCTTTAGTTTCCTTTCTTGTTTCCGCATCTATCAACCCCAGATAGAAACCCTACATATCCTTGAAAAGGAAACACCTCAGTTTGTGATCTCTCCCTATTTGCCTCAACTTACAGTTGCTTGTGTATCATTACTCTATTAAATTTGGGGGCTTTAAATCCATCTTTGGTCCCTTATATACATTCCAACCTATCAATTGCACTTGAAATTTTCCTCTTCGCTCCTCCCAACTTGATCTTCTTTCTTTGGACTCCTATACTATTGGT
The DNA here is from genome assembly GCA_963693085.1 of Alisma plantago-aquatica. Classification (NCBI taxonomy): domain Eukaryota; kingdom Viridiplantae; phylum Streptophyta; class Magnoliopsida; order Alismatales; family Alismataceae; genus Alisma; species Alisma plantago-aquatica. Next base: position 626,986,679 of record OY856414.1, on the reverse strand, counting down.
GGAATTCTTTGAAAACTCGGTCTGATTAATTTTACTTTATCAATATTTAGAGGTTCCTGGAGAAGTTTGTAGACTCAAATTCCCTCGCCATGATGCACAACACCCTAACAAACATGACATGGAAGTACTTTTTGGATCTTAGTTGACAACCATCTCTTGGTGATGATGGGGAGCAGGAAATACTTGTTCGAGTTTCGTTTTAGACCATCAAGCAAACCCACATCGTATTGATCCCCATCTATAGGTATTGGCTAATGTTTGACCTCCTATTATGGTGTGGTGTTTTCTTGACCATGGTCATTACTCTCATCACAAATAGCTTTCACGGTTCAGTTCTTCCGTTGCAAAGTCCTTCACCGCATCCTAAATTGATCTCGATCTCAGCTTCTTGTGTCTTTGTAATTGTAGGGGAGGTTTTCTCTACTTGATTTGACTATTTTTATTATGGATGTTGCATTGTGAAGATCGTGGTCATTTTAGGTTTGAGTTTTGTATTGTCAGCCCCAGAGTGGTCTCGTGAGTTTGTTGGATTTGTTCTCTGGTGGCATGGTTGGAAAAATCCCAGGCTCTAACCCATGGATTGAGCTCCTCGATCATCTTGTTTGGGATATGCTCATTGTAGCAGATTTAGTGAGATCGTTTTACCCTTATGCCCCTCTCATCAGTTTTTTTTACTGCTCAGACTGAGGGCATTTTTATCTTTTCACCTAGTCCATTAGTGTGCCTCTATAGCTGAAGGATGGGCCAAATGTCCAATCTTATTGAGCCATATCATTGGTTTCAAAAACAAATAAATATAATTTTTGGAATTTTCATGTTCGTCAGATATTGAAAAATCATAGTAAATTATTTATTGCTCAGAAAAATAAAAAAGAATATGTTTTGGAATCATGATAGTTTTCTTTACAAGATGATATATGTTTTATGATCCAGTTCCTATATACCAAATATTTGATTTTTCAAGGATTTATCTAATTGGTTAGAATTTGTATAATTCACAAATAATAATTTGTAATTCAAAAAAATAAAATAAGATATGTTGTGGACTCAAAAAATATCATCTACTATACAATATGGTTTTAATAACTTAATTCAATAATAAAAAAAAGGTAACTTTTAGGGTTTTATGCAACTAATGTGAAGTTAGACATGATTCCATATATGCATGTAACATGTGGTGCATGACTTGGATGTGGAACTAGAACAAACCTTGGGTATGTCTAAACTCTATATAAGGTATGTTGCATCTCTCAAATCTATGTTGAGCAATCAATCCACTTTCTCTCTTTCCCTTGATGTATGTTGCATCTCTCAAATATGTGTTGAGGAATTAATACATGTTCTCTCTCTCTTGATGTATGTTGCATCTCCTTAATCATATTGTGAAATTTTGACCTAACTTTTCTCCCTCTTGGTTCTATGGACATATTAACCTACATAGTTTCTCTCACTTCTAAGGATTTGTTTCATGAGAAGAATTCTATGTTGATGTTGATCTTGTGATATACTTAAATTTATGGATATTCTTATTTAAAATCAGATTTATATGTTGTTCCTTTTTTTACATGCGGTAACCCTATTTTGGAAAGTTGAGCTAATGGAATCTTATTTCCTAATCTGATGGCCTCTTATGGTCTTATGATGTATCTTGATTGTGGAAATTATTGGATATTTTTTATGGGTCCTCTAACCCCACAATAATATTGGGATGCTCTCATCCTTTATTTGATCTTTACTAAACTTACTCTTGCCTCTACCTTGGGCATGGCTTGGACTAACTTTATTCATAGTATCGGTACATGAGTACAACCATATATGGGGTGTGCTTTTGCTGCCCCGAGTGTGCTTTTCCACTCGATATATATAGGGTGTTCTTATTTTTCTCAAGGTGTGCTTTTTACACCTATTTTTTGGATGATATCTAATGATGTCCCAACCTTTTTGAAATAATCTTAGTCTAATGTTGTTTACATGTACTATTTGTGATTGTGATATTTTTTTTTGTATTGAATAAGGCAGGAAATATCTTATATTTTTCATAATGTTCTCTTTTGGTATCCACTTAAAAGGTACTTTCCTTTTGGATGGGAATCCTTGTTATTTTTGTGGTACTTTTTACCTTATATTTCTCAATCCATATTTTATGGATATGCCATCTTTTATTTTGACAACATCTATTTTGTCTTCCGTTATGGGGTACACTTCCAACTCCTTAGGTGAATGAATATGGAAGATTAATATGATGACATGGACCTGGCTTAGAGGAGTTGACACTTGGGAGACAGACTTGTGATAGTTTTGATATACCTCTACTTGTATCTTGATGTTGTTACTTTCATGTAAGCCCCTTAATGGGTGATTATTATGTATCACTTAAAATTTAATATAGTCATTGCATTTATTTCTATTGTTATATTTGGTCTTATTTAACATTATTTGAGAAATGAAAAAATACACCTATTCTAGCATACCTTTTTTAGTGTATTTGCATTAGATGGGTTTATTTCTCAAATTTGGTAGGGAGTGGATCTCCTAACATGTCTTAGTTCTTACAAGATGGTATCAGAACCATAGTAGTCAGATTCTAACTATTTCAATTTTGTCTCATTTGGGTTTCCTATCTTGTCCCATAAGTTCCTTATAGAACCCTTACTTAATGAGAAAATCATAGAAGGTATCTTTACTCTATATGAGTTGATAAATGAAGGATATTGAATAGGGTATAGTACATATGAGGATATTAAGTTGTTAACCCCAATGTGATGAGACTCCAGTTGATTTGACCTGAAGGTGTAGTTAGTTATGGCATGTATCTATAAATTTAATGAGGTTTGACTTGAGGATGGAGTCATGTTATAAGGACGTTGAAATATTAGGATAAGGATATCATATATGGAAAATTGTGACTTGGTTCCCACATTCATTATGAGGACATATTTGTTTAATGTTGCATGATTTTTTTGAAGAAAAACCTATTTTCCATTATACTACTATATGTATAAAAACATTCTTAGATTTAATTGATGCTTTCTAGAAATAAGTCACAATGAGGAAATATTTGTAGTTTGGAATGGAAACCATAGAAATAGAAATCTTAAATGCTAGTTCAGAATTGGAGGAATGACTAGAAAAATGTATATTGTACTAAAGGTCAAGTTGACCTACCCGTTTGTATCCTACAACTTTTTTGGATGCTCATGTGCAACTTTGGGTTGTTAGATTAGTAACACAATAACCAAAATTCAACCATACATTTCTATGATATGTTATTTTGATGCATGACCTATGAACAATATAAATAACTATAGTATTCACATCTAAAATAACCATATGTAACCCAAAATTTTAAGAGCTATTTAATTTGGTTTTTTTAGGTTAAACCTTTTAAGGGGTGGAGAGTAGTTGATTGATAATATATGTATGATTAGATTTTGTAGGATGAAATCCTTTTAAATAGATGAGTGTTGTAACATATTAAAACTTAGGATCTTATCCTATTCCATGACTAGGAGTTAGCAAGCTTGGTTCCTAAGATTTGACCAAACAAGAAGAAGGTTATACCTTAATGTATATTGTTAATTCATATAACATGAATAACTCAATTTTAACCCATAGCATATATATGATTTAGAACAAATATGACATATTAAGCGGCATAAGGTTCTATAATCAACATCACATATTAACACAATAATTAATTTTATGCTAACATGTAAGTAAATTCAGTAAATATGTCGTATATATTTCCTTTGCTAACTACTATTCACATAATGGTTAAAATATGTTTAAAAAGAAGTATAATGTGCTTAATACACGAATTCAAAAAATGATTGATGTCTATATGTCCATAATATGAATAATGTACCATTATCTAAACAAGTACTAGATTACGGACTTAATGGAATGAATAAGTAAAATATAGAAATTTGTGCACTATAATATATCGTAACTCTTTCGTTAATAATGTGAAGTAAATAGGACTCAATTAGATGAATGTTGACAATAATGATGTAATATCATAATATACATAACGATTATGATCCTAACCATAATCATATATAGCTCCTAAAAAAATTCAAAACCAAAATATAATTGTAAAATCATGTTCTTTGGGTCCCAGTTAGCTTGGGTATCAAGTTTCACATTATTTCAAAAATTCTAGATGCCTTAATTTTATTAAGGAAAGAAAATATAAGTTAAACTCTAACATGTTAAATGATATATTTAATGATTTCAAAAGTGGAAGCATGTCTCAAATTTGGATTCCTCATGTCCTAATTACTCTAGATACCTAATTTTCTAATAATTAAATAGTATTTGACCCCTCAAATAAATTCATGAAAGAAACATATAAGTCATTAAAATCAAATACATTTTAATTTTATTTTGCTAAAGTATCTCGGGTTTTAATGGTTGTCACACCTAGATTTATTGTGAGTTGGTCTCCGACTGTCATATTACAATCCTGCAACTATGGTGCTATCATCTTCTTTGCTCCTGAATAGGAAGAACATGTAAATATATTCATGCTCCATTATTCTTTGATTTATCTCTCTCTCTCACTCTCTCTCTCTACTGTATGATTTCTTGAGATAATGTCTCCATTAGTTTTCTTTCTTGATTCTACATCTATCGATCGTAGGTTGAAGCCCTAGATATCCCAAAAAGGAAACGCCTAATTCTAAAATATCTCTCTATTCTCTTCAACTTACAACATCTTGTGTATCATTATTGTGTTAAATTTGGTGATTTAAAACCATCTCTTGTCCCTTATTTACCCATCCAACCTATCAATTGCACTCAAGATTTTCCTCTCGGCATTTCCCAACTTGATCTTCTTTCTTTGGTCACTTTTATTATCGATGGTGTTCATGGCAACCTCAGACCAAATGATCTTTCCTTATCAATCTATGGAGGTTTCAAGAGATGTCTATAGTCTCAGATCCCCTAACGTGATGCCCAACAACCTAGAAAACTCAACATGGAAGTCCTCACTGGAGCTTAGCCGAAAACTATCTCCAGGTAATTTTGAGGAGTAAGAACTACCTATTCGAGTCTGGTTTTGGTCCTTGAAGCTCACTCACCTCCTATTGATCCCCATCTACATGTATTTGTTAATGTCTGACCTCCTGTTCATGGCATTATATTTTCATGTGCACGGTGATTACTCTCAGCTTTCTTGGCTTGGTTCTTCCATTGCAATATGCTTCACCTCATCCTAACGAAGATCCCATTCTTAATTCCTTGTATCTTTGTAGCTGGAGGGGAAGTTTTATCCACCTTACTTTTGATTGATTTCCTTGTGGATGTCACTTTGTGAAGATCCTTATCATTTTAGGCTTGAGTTTTGGATTGTCAATCTTGGATTTATCCCATGAGTTCGATGGAGTTGTTCTCCAATCACATGGTTGGACAAATCCCAAGCTCCAACCCACAAATCAAGCTCCCCAACTGGTTTCTTTGTGATTTGCTTGTTGAAGGAGATTTAGACAAATTATTTTACCCTTATGCCCCTCTTGTAAAATATTTTTACCGCTCAGGATGAGGGCATTTTAGTCTTTTCACCTAATTTGGTAGTGTGCCTTGATGGCTAAAAAATAAAATAAGATATTTTAGGATTTATGCAATTGATGAGAAGTTAATCCTAATTCCAAATATGCATGTAGTAGGTGTCTTGTCATGGGTTAACAATCTAACCCCAATCTTCACCACAAAACCCAGAAAGGAATGGTGTAGAGAAGTGTTAAAGTTGCCCATCCCTGAGTGGATCAAACACACAAGTATATACATGCACCAAATAACAAGCTTCCTTAAATAAACCAAGTGTTAATTACATAGGGGCCCAAACGAATATGGGCACTACAGAAGAAAACCTAATCCATGAGAGAACTACTTGAAGAAGAAAAAATAATTAAACTAGGAGTCCCATTTCACTTTAGTATCCCCATGAAAGATCTGATTTTGGTGAGCCATCATATTAAGTTGTGTCATCATCATCATCATCATAAGCAAAAAGGTACCTAAAAAAAGCATTTCAAATTGGTACACATCAGTACAATATAATAATATATTGTACTGAGTATGCCAACGTGTCTTTAGTTATACCTCTCATCATATCTTGGCAATAAAAATAAAACTAAAACTTGGAAATAATAGAAAATATGACAAAATCATACTTGAACAAGAAAGTTTATTAATAAAAATGAACATGTATTTTAGGTATATTTCCATCATATATTCGTACATCTACCACCAAAGAGATAGATGCTTTTTGGCCTTATGATCTCCTACCAAAGAGTTAGATCATTTAAACAATGTGATCTCTTACCAAAGAGTTAAATCACTAAAATGCAATGTATTACCAAAGAGTTTAGTGCTATCATATGATGGACCAGTTATATTATGTTTAGGTTTTGTGATATAAATATAGAGGAAACATCATTGAAGTTGATCATGTATAAATATCTAATTTACACAATACCATATGCCACGTATTCTACATTCATAATATAAGTGTTTTACTTAGTAGGGCCAAGTAAAAGGTAAGTGCATACCTTCTTCTCAAAAGTGGGGAGTCCAGAAATTCTCCTCATTGGTACCTTCGTATTTCATAAATTATAAGAGATTTGGTACTAATTAGATATATTGGCAAAATCACCATTTAGTTCTAAAAGAGTATAAAGGGACCTTTTCTTAGTTAGAGTCATGAGTGTTGAGTATGAATCATGGAGTACATATTTGAGTCCATAATTGATAGTATCATGTCAAAATCAGACTTCTAGATCAATTTATTTGTCTTTAGATCATGATGGATAATTATAACCATTTTTGGTAAGAAAAATAGGGGAAAAGAATGATAATTTATATTTGCTGATATTGGAGTCACATAAATTGGAAAAGAATATCCCATAATTTTCTAGGCACAAAAAGAAGATAATCACATGAATTTGGTGATTTAATCATGCTCGAGTATTTTCTGAATAATTAAACCAGGTAGAATCACATTTGAGTATGATCATCAATTTGAGTCAGATTTAGGGTTAACTTATGGCAGATTCGTGTTCTTCATATTTTTCTAATAAAAAAGGACCATTTATTTATATTTTTCCAACTTTCCTAAGATTTAATATGATTTTCCTAAGATCAAGATGCTTTCGGGCAATTATTGACAAATAAAGGAAAAGGGAATTAAAGAGGGTCATCGATGCTCAGATCCAATGGTGGTGTAGTTTTATGCAATTGGATATTATAGAGATGAATTGGATTTACTTTACTGGTCCAAGTTGGATGCAGTCAGTGGGGTGGGCCCACTCTTCTTCTCCTCTTGCAAAGCGTACTAGCTCTACCGTCAACTCACATGAGCTTGGGATGGAGGTTGATAGCTCCTCATACGGATTGAAGATCTACTTCACCTTTGTGGGACTCCCCTGGTTCAGGGCGGTGAGCTTGCAATGCTTGGCTCCCTTTGGAGCATTGGGTCATGGAGGAGCTCTAAACATGTCACTGCTCGTGGTGAAGAAGGTGAGGCGAGCATGTTGTAGGTGAAGTTGGGGTCTCCTGAGGTGCCATGGAGGTTGCTTGTGGCACAACAAAGCTGGTGGGACGATCAATTCATGGTGAGGAGGGGGAGGTGAAGCATGTCTATAACTTACTCCTTGGCGAAGCCGATCAGAGTGGTTGGCTTGAGGGTGGAGCTATTGGGACAACTAGTGAGTAAATTGAGAGGATAAGTAGACTACAAAGGTCCAGAAGAAGGTATGAGATGGGTTGAATAGGTGGGAGGAGAGTTGAGTGTGAGAAGCCCAATTTGAAATGGGTGCGCTTGGAGAAGGTGGATGTCAGAGTTGTTTGTGGAAGGTGGTTTTGAGCATGAATTCCATCGTGTTAGGGGTTGACTTGTTCATGGAGACAAGGTGGAGGCATTTCCTTGGTCAGTTTCTCACGAGATCGATCAGAAAGGGGAGTGGGGGTCAGGGTTTATGGCCCCTCATTGTAGCCACATTTTTGCGGTCAGGGTAGAGGTTGAGGATGACTCCTCAGCCATCCGATCCAGCCTGGATCTGTGGCGACTCCCATCTTATGGTTTTGAAGAGGGCTCACGGGAAATCCACAGATCGCTAAATGATACCCCACGTGACAGGGGTAAATTCCCCAGCAATTGATCCAAACTATAGGGTTACATCGAATGTGATTTAATTAAAAGGAAAACATTGAATTAACTTTGAAAATTCATAGAGGGAGCTAGGAATGTTTTATTGATACAAAAATTGAACCATGGCACCATCATAGCAAACCCTAGGTGTTGGTACAATTTGAGCTCAAGATTCCAATATTTGATTGATCAAATTATCTTTGCACTAGTACATAATTGGCCTTCAGTGTCTGTTATTTAAGGCCTTTAGTGTTGGTTTCTAAGCTACACCAATGTGGGCGCCGCTAAAATCCAAAACATTACGCATCGGTTCTCAAACCGACGCCACAACACTTCGCGCTCCACCAAAACGTGCTGAAAACACGCCAGCAGGGGGTATAGGCGTCAGTTAACAGCTAGGAAACCAACACTGAATCACCCGCTTACACGGTCGTGCTGTCTAGCACGGCCGTGGTGTCTGGTAAATTGACGTCGGTTACTAGTATGGAAACTGACATTGTAACCATCTACCATCAGTTTTATACAGATATCCGACACGTATTTTATGTTTGGTCCGCTGCCACGGCCGTGCTGGCCAGCACGGTCGTGTTGTAAGGAAATCGACGTCGGTACTAGTATGGAAATCAACACTGTAACCGTATGTCGTCAGTTTTATACAAATAACCGACGCCTATGATTTGCTTTTTTTTCTGTCAGTCTGCAGACCTGCTATGGCTGGTCGCAGGATGACAAAAACCTACAGTTCAGTTATGAACTGCAGGTTTTACGACATCCATTGATATCAGCCAACAACAGGCCACAAACCTGCAAAATTAACATGATGGACAAATTATTATATATGTGATTCACACTCATGTATAATAAATGTAATTCATATTATTTTTTCATCACATACATGTAGAAACCATTAGCAACCTGCAGTTCCATTTATTTCATCTCTTCTCACATTTAGACACATGTAGAAACATTCATGTATTGATGATTTTCACACATATATATGACAATTCATAAAAATTCATTCACATTCACACAAAATTAATTATGAGAACAAAGTTATTCTTTATTCATCATCATCATTGTCATCATTTTCATCAAAATCTTATTGAAAAATTCCCACTCTTTGCAGGTCTTTTGCCCAATCTTTTCTTACAACATCTAATTCATCTCTCGTATAGGGAGCATGTACATCGAAACGTTGTGCACCTGTGTTGAAGTCCTCAGTTTTAAAGACCTACAAAGAGAATTATGTACATACATAATTATAATAATATATAATAAGATTCATATATTTCATATTATCTAATGAGACTATGTATAATACCAGTTGTATGTTATCGATTTCCAATACAACATGTTTGATGATTAGGTCCATAAATCCCATCACATAGTAGACACATGCCCAGCCGTTGTCTTGTGTAGCATACTATAAATTTGAAACATACAAAATATTCAAAAATACAAATAAGCACACTTCACATAAATAATATATACATTGGAGTTAGGAAATTACTTTCACATTCTTCCAAATGAGCTGTAGATGTTTTTTCCTGGGGACCTTTCCTCCAGCTTTTTTGTACTCTTGTAAAGCCCTATATATATGTTAATGTAATACATTAAATTGCATAATTAAATAGTAATGCAGTAACATGTGTTGATAGATATAAAAACATAAAATATTTCTCATGAGAATAATGGCCTTTTAATTGCATGTCCAAATACATCCAACTCACTCCCCACAGGATCTAGATAATAGACGGTGAATGTCTTGGGGACAATAACTAATAACTCCCAATGCTTAGAACTACAGGTAAGAAAGTAGAAAATTAATAACTCAATATCCACAATAAAAATGTAATTTGCTTAAGTCCAAATTACAAGCAAAGTAAACTTATTCGACATTGAATGGAGCTATTATCACCGTCTTATTATTTTTACCAAAATATTCAAAAGCATCACAGCAATATGAAGTAACTGAACCAGGGTCTTTTTCTACAAGACTAATCAAAGATGGAACCAAAAACCCCACATGGGAAAAGCTAAAATCTTTACATGTCTTGTATAAGTGGCTGCAAAACATGTATTACATATGCATTAATATATAAGAAACCAAATTTTCGTATATAAAACAATGTATATGGATGTATAAACCAGATTTTCGTATGCATTAATTAATCTCACCATATCCACAGCTCTATCATAGATGTGTTCAGCCATTCATACTTAAACAACTCCAAAATATCTTGTATAAATATGTTGTTTCCGAATGTTTGACCTGCATTAATATGTATCTAGAACTTCTATTACGTATGCATTAAAACGTATGCTAAATTTGTATAAATAGATTAATTGTTATCGTATGATTTACCTGCAGCATTCTCCGGAATAGTAACATTTATAGGGAAATTTATATTATGTTCGCCGATCCATACTGTCACACTCCTACAATTAGGACCTATCGAGTTGTGTAGGTCCCCTGAAAGCCAACTTGGTAGTCGAGGAGGTGGAGGCCGAGATGTAGCGGGTCTCATCTTTTTGACCTGTATATATAATTTCATATCAATTGACTCGTATATATATATACACACTAAGAAAGTAAAGTAATGAAAATTTATCATACAATATCAGTATAGAGGACATCCGCTTCGGGCCATAGTATCACTCCGCCTACTGCCTCACCAAGTGTTTCAGCATCTGGGTGTGCATGAGGTGGTGCAAGATCCATCCAGCCAGTGAGTATATGTATGGGGCTCACACATACCATGTCATCTAGTACTGGACTCCCATGAAACATGCACCCTTTAAGGGGTGGGTAAGCCGATGCATCTGCAACGATATATCCTTCACTTTGTAGTCGGCATGGCTTCAACCCCTACAAATTTACGTAAATAAAGAATGTTATATGCATATATACACAAAGATATCATCTTAAACATACTAGCTATTATATATGCCATAAAAATACTTACAGAGGACGTGTTAGGTGAGTCTATAGGATTACTCCCAACCTCTGCAGTACGAGGAGTAGGAGAAGAGAGGTTCGCCGCGGGTACTGTCTGACTGGTAGTTTGAGGCACCTGCCACTTGTGAAATGCTTCCTGGAGTCTTTTTTCAATTAAGAAATCTACCTATACATGGATAAAAGAAATGCTAGTTGCTGATTATTGAATTCCCTTTCGCATAACGTTCTAAAATAAGAATAAGTTACCTCGGCTTGTGAAAGTCCCGCTTTTGGGATAGGTTTACGTTGGGATGGCCCAAAGAACGCTTTGATGCCCACACCAGCGCCTGCACCCCTTACACGTCCAGGATTCTCTGGGTTACCCAGAGCAACTGTCAGTTCATCCCTTGTGCCCTGAGGGATGAACTTGCCTTCCTTCCTCTGCTCGTGCAGCTCCCACTAAGCACAATCAACAAAAATTCATAAGTAAACATAACAATAATCAATATCGATAAATTTCTCTAAGAGTTTGATTTTTACCATTTTTGCAGCCGCCTCAGCAGTTGCGGGCTTCAGTATCTCTCCCTTCTTGTTTTGCCTCCCAGCTATCCACATAACATGACGCGGCAGAGGTGTAGGAGCAGCAGTACAGGACTCTGCAGTCTCCTGAGTAGCAGTAGGCGACTCAGCCTGTAGTCTTTGGTGAACGCCTACATATCCTCTTGGACCCAGTGTGTGGTCGTGGACATTCAGTGCACGCCTTGCTCGTTGAGCATCGCTCTTAGCCTAGTTAGTTAGCATGTTGATTTGGTTAGTAACACTCAAGGTTAATCTTGAATAGGTGAATACATAAAAATGTATATTAATTAAATTGGGAGTGGTGGCGCTTAATACCTTGAATTCATCTATTTTTCTTTGGGTAACAAACTCCTCCTAGTCTTTGGGGTCCAAGTAGTTCCATTTTTGCGTGGCTTCCTTCTTCCTATATTTATTTTTCAAAGAGAATACAAACAAAATTATTAGTGTAAAGTTAGTGAAATACTGACCAATGTCTAGAATTGGAATCTATCAAGAACCTATTCTCAGCATCGCGTATGTAATCTCGGGTGAGATTGGTCCTATATTTCCTTAGGACCCTCCCACAACGTTGCATCATACATTTATGATGCAGCTTTTCATCCAGATCAAATATGCACTACAAATTAAATAGAATATATTGCTATTAACTAGTTGTTACAACCCCAAATTTTGGGTTCATTTGTTGAGAAATTTAATTTCTCATAATAAAGATAAATGAACAAATAATGGATGAATGCATGGATTTCATTTACAATAGCCTTGTTGTTTGATTTGTGGGCTTTATTGGCTATTGGGCCCAATAACAATGATATTTGATTTATTAATGAATAAATGAGAATTTGAGATAAGAAAGGTGTGGAAACCTCTAGAAGGAAAATCCAAAGAGGATTTCGTGCCTCTTAGATTCGTTGGGTTCCAAGGAGCCCAAAGTTGCAAAGAAAAGGCAATAAGAAAAGAAAATAACAATTAAGTATTTTCTTGTTAATAAAGAAAGTGAAAATAATGAAAATATGGGAAATAAGTGATGAGGATATATAATTGAATTATCTTTAGTGGGATTTCGTATCCCAAGGATTACTAATGATAAAAGGAATACCAATGAGGAAAATAAAAGGGAAATAAGAGAGAGATCCTCAAAAAGGAATTATATTAAAAAGAAATAGGCAAGATAATGAGAATAATGCATATTGATGCATTTAAAGATGATGAGTATTCCTTAGAGGGGAATTTCGAATTCTTAGAGTTGCTTGGGATCCAAGGAGTCCCCATGAAGAAAGAGGAAAGAGAAAATATCGATAAAAGAAAATAAGAATATAATGTGAGTACATTATTAATGAATCTCATGGTATTATTAAAAGGGGGATATTTTCTATTAAAAGGGAAACTAAATTTCATACCAATACTTGAAAAGGCAAGTACAAGGAAGATAAAAAGAATAATTTTTTGAATTCCTAAAAATCCATGGAATAAGGAATATCAATGAAATAGGTAGGAGAGAGAAAGCTTCCTTCCTAATGAAGGAATTGGATCCTTTTTGGAAAAGGACTAGTCGACACATAAGTGGTCCTCTTAGGGCGTGAGTAGCCACCCCTATATGAGGAGGTAGAGCCTCTGGATCGAATTTCAAAGGAAACCCCACATATCTCTCCCTCTTCTACTTTAACCCTAGCACGGTTTGTGTAACCTTGGAAACAATCAAGGAGCTGTGGAGAATCGTCATATTGGAGGAGGAAACCTTCCACAACAACCCTGAGATTCCCGACTACCAATCCAACACCCTCATCTTCGAGCAACTGCTACCGAAAGCCTACAAAACTGCAGCAACTGCGACAGCAATCACGGGCTATTCTCGCTCAGTAGCGGCCGTGTTTGCCACAGGTTGAAGCAACTCTGGGTGCGCCCAAGTGCTGCGGAGTCGAGGCTAGGTTTGGGTGGCAAGCTCCGGCCTAGGGAAGAGGAAGCAACTCCCGTTTGACTGCAACTGCAGCTGCACTTGCAGCTGCAAGTTACAGGTCCGCCTGACCCATCCCGGCCAACCTGGTCATAGTTCAAGGCCTGAGGGAGGAAGAGGGCGGGCGGCGGAGGTGATGGAGCCATCCCTGACGGCCGCCGGGGTCTAGAGGATGGAGAAGGAGTCACGCAGCTCGCATCTAGGGCTGCAAGGCGACGACCTGTTGGCAACACGAGGAGGAAGAAGAGAATCATGTGCACTGGACGAAACTACCCTTCCGCGGAATAAGAAGCCAATCCACTTATCGAGGGCACAATTGACTTTTGGTTATATTTGCAAACCCAGCGAGTTCATTGCATGGGAGGCGCCTACGTGGCAGCCCCCAATTGGCCCGAAGTAAGTATTTTTGTTAAAATCCTATATTTTTATCCATAGCTCGGATGAGAACATACAAAATATGAATTTTGCTCAGAAAAATGAGGGGAATCCATTAAAAATATAATTGGAATCTGATTATGCTTTGAATTCAAAAAGTAAATAGAGATACTATCTGTAATGATTTAATCAATACAGAACCCTAACCTTTGATGATTAATGAGTTAGAAAGGGTTAAATGAGTATATAAAGTTGATATTATCCTGTTAATGATAAAAATGATCATTAATATTGAAAAGGATGAATTTGCATATAATTAGTTTAATATTGAGTCTAATGACCTTGAAATAACTTAAAGGGTTAAAGAAGGTAATTTTGGTATCAAAAAGAAATGATCGACTTTAATTGGGCTTATGATGTTGAAATTAGGGTTTATAAATTAAGAGAGCAGTAATATGATAAAAGCGTCATGAAAGCAAAAAACCCTAATAAAATCCTAATGTGGTTTAGAAAACCTAAGGTGGAATCCAAGTCTAGCTTTAGAATGTTCTGGATAAATTATAACACTTGGATGTCATGCATTAATTTCAGGATACTTGTTGATTGCTTGTTGCTTGTTCTTTATCATTATTGCTTGGACAACAAGTTGCTCTGGATCAGGTATGTGGTTACGCTTATGAATAACCGCATTAGTTTCCCGCGTGGTTGCCGGATGATTGATCACATTGACTGCAAATTATCAGTTTGGATGTTCATATTTGCAAATTATAAAGTGACTATGATTATCACATTAATAATAGAAGTATGGATTCTCGCACCAACATGCCACCCTGATGGATGATACCAAAGGTCAGGCCCAGATGGGTAGACCAATGGACACCTTGAGTGGTGACCCCAGGCACCAAGAAGGTGGTCTATGATATTGCATGACTAGTGGGCACCGTGAGAGGTGACCCCTAGGCACCAAGCTCGGGATTGAGAAGGTGGCCTTAAGTCATTGGCAAAGGGCACCCTAAGGTGGGTATGCCAGGGTTAGGGTAAAAGCGGTGGAGAATGTCATACTGAAAAGTGTAAATTGGCTTGTTAAATAATTTGATTGTGATTATTAAATTGTTAGTCATATGTGCAAACTTTTGGTTGTCCCCACATACCAGTATATTTCGATATACTGACCGACGTTTTGTTTGTCGGCGTTTTAGGTACAAATGAAAAGAACAAACAGTAAAGTGGCATATGTGGAATTAAATGAGAAGTAACGTACACAGGAGGATTAGTTAGAGTAACATCTTCATGGATAGAAGTTTAGAAATCCCAGTTTTTCCAAAATAAGAAAAGTTTTATTTTATACCAGTTTTCAGTTTAGTTGGTAAAGTTTATTAATTATTACTGATTATTTGTCGAACCTTTGATCCTGTTTATTGAATAACGACTCTGACCTCCGGGTCTCCCTTAATTGGGGGTTGCCGGGAGGCGGGGTCGTTACAATTGGTATCAGAGCATAGGTTCCTCATCTAATCTTTAATAATTATTAAATTTTACAAATTCTATAGAACCCAAGGGAGTTATTAGAGGATTATCTGAAAGACAGAGGTGTCTAGAAAAGGATCACGACTGGGGGCTGGCAAGATTTTCCTCCGCACCGCTAGTCGGAATACGAGGACTCCCGGATCCGTGTGACTGCCTGGCCAAAGTCTTAGGGTATGAATCGAAATAAGATACCTTTAGGACTCTCTCATCTTATTCATCCCTTCTCGACTGAAATTCTATTAAGGGCCTTAAGGATTAGGATTTTCTCTATCTTCCCCTCACCCTCTTGAGGTATGGGTAAGGTTGATAAGGACTAAGGAATCCTCCATCAAATTAATAAAAAGCATGTAAATAAGATGTCATGGACATAAGCTTAATAGAGTAAGCGTAAAGGAATAGATACATGCTTAGGTCGTATGACACGAGTTGTCATTACCCTCAGGAGAGACCTGAGGATAGACCTCCTTGGTAGGAGGATAAGTAGAGAGAGTTAGGTCTAGAGGTAGAGACCTCCATTAAAAGTAGAAACCTAGCACGTCCTTTGAGGATGATGTTAACCCTAACCCTAAATGAAGGTTAGAGAGAAAGATGACATGATGAGCTAGATGTCATGGTTGACCGAGTGTTTGGCTGGACATGCCTTTGGGATGCCATAAGAGGTTAGATGACCTAGTTCCTTTGGTGACCCAACCCTGGAGAGGGTCGTGCATGGTTGAGCGGTGGATAGCTCCTTCATGGGTGAGGTTAGAGAAGAACATATATAAACCTTATGGGGTGTTGCAAGAAGGATATATCTTGCACCTGGAGTACGTCAGTGGTACGGTAGTAGGTTGAAACCCTGGCCAGAAGGGCACAATGGATGGCTTACGAGGTAAGCATATGGATAATCTAGAGCCGAACATGAGTTGAGCACCAGCTTCACCCACATAAGGGTATGCTTGTGAGCATGAGCCTTTAGAGAGAGAGGACCTCGAGTAGTATGGCTGGAAGTCGAGTTAGCTCAAGAAAGAGAAAGTAGTAACCAAGCAAAAAGGGTTGGAAGCTTAAACATGAGGCTCAATGGGGAATTGAGGATGATGCGACCTAAGTGGATGATAGTGGCTGCCTTATGTTTGATCCCTGAAGGTTGATAATATCTTGAAGAACCTTCTGGTACCCATGGCATAAGTGACTACCTGCTGGATGAGGTAAATAGTACCTTAAACACTGAGGAGGGTTAAGTAACCAGTTGTGAGGCTTTATACCTAGATGGTTGTCCTTGAGGGGGACTCGACCTTGTGGTGTTGCTCTTATGAAAGGATCATGGAAGTACATGACATACCTGGGAGATGCTTGATTCATGGTTGAGAGTTTGAGCATGCAGTGGGATACCCAAAGGATAATCTAGGGATCTTAGGCCTAAGAGGGGAATCAGTGTATCCAATGCTCATGGTGAGATTTGAGTCTCTATAGTTTCGAGCATGGTACTCTTAACGTGTAGAGGTAAAGGAAACCCCTTAAGGTAAGGGTATGTTTGATGACCCCCTCACAAATAAGTTGATTTGATGTTGAGTATGAGGACAGGTGTGACCTAGCTTGGCTTTGTAGGTATCTGGTTGTGCCTTAGTAGCTTGCCAGGGCTAAGCAAGCTCATGTATATGCAGACCCTAAACATAAGGATGCTTGTGACCTTTGTTATCCAGGTGTAGTTTCCTCCCATCCTGGGAGAAGGACCCGTTGGTAGGGTGTATACCAGTTTTGTTGGTTTTGAGGTGACCTAAAGAGGTCTCATAGGATCTTGAGAAGCTAAGTGAAAAGTACATGGTACAAGAACGAGCCAGTAAACCCATAGATAACCATCTCTAGGTGCATATGGATGTGTTACCATGAAGGTAACCAGTATGGGGCCTGACCAAGGTAGGCAGGTCTCCATGATCCCTGAGAAAGGATGAAAGTCAGTCATGAATGCAGAGAGAGATGATGAAGGATTGGGTACGGTTCTAAGTTGAACATGTACTATGTTAGAATCCCAAGTCTATCCTAGGGTCAGGTAGGGATAAGACCGATGAAAGACGGAGTTTCCTAATTCCCTAGTTGCACATGACCATAGGGTCGGGAGGTAACAGCTATCACTGTCTGAGGGCCATGGGTTAGGAGATTGATCACCTTTGTGAACTCATGAGGCCCAAAGGGCATATGAGTAGGGCACTCTCTGGATGCATAAGGGAGGAGGGATGACCCCAAACATGTCGGCACCCTATAGACCTAGAGGAGATGACGAAGGATTATGTAGTAACCCAAGTGGGTTCGAGACCAGTTTTCCATGGAAGTAACTTTGATATAATGATGATTGTGATATAGAGACATGAGTTGCACATTTCAACGGAGATTTGAAGGTGTACTGGCAAGGTGGGCTGTACTATCCCTACTCTTGGAATAGGAAGAACTCTGTATTTGGACGGCCGCCAAATGCTTATTTCTTCTTGTTATGAGAGTGAGAGATAGGACAGTATGCATGCCACACACCAAGGACAAGGATGTTGTGAGTTGGAACGTTGCTATAAGGAACAAGGATAGAGATGATAACATAACTTTGTGGAAGGAATGATACATGGATGGTGTACAAACACTAAGAGTATAAGGATATCATCTTGTGAGGATGTTTTGTCATGAATTATGTGGAATGTGCGAATTTACCAAGGTTGAGTTTGATCACCATGAGGATGAGCTCAGAATTTCTTAATGAAGACAAACTTAAGGTTTGAGGTAAGGCGATAAGTGGAATACATGGAAGTGTATATCGTCACATTACCTGACACCTAAGGAGGTAAAGTGGTAATAAATACTTTGGTTGAGATAAACTGTCTAGTTTAGCTAGAGGCTAGATGAGGTTGAGGTTGTTCAACTAACCCTTTGTTTGGAAAGAAGATGAGTTTTGGCTAACACACAGATAAAATGAGATATGTGGAACAAGTTAATGGTCATTTGGTTAGCCAGTTTAGTCCTTGCTGTAGTAAAAGGATGGTAATAAAACCTCAGATACACTTCTTTGGATAGGGAGGTAATAAAACCCTGATGAAAATAGTTTAGGGTTTCTGAGGTATCGATCTCGAGGAATCATGACTTACAGAAGATCATGGTTTTAATATCATGATACACCTTGATACTACAAAGATAGTAAGTGATGGTAGCATTCTGGATGCTTAAAACAAAGTTGCATGTAGCATGTGGCCATGCAAGCCAGGAGGTGAAGGACGAACACCATTAACCCAGTACATGGATGTAAAGTATAAAGAGTTCCCGAAAAGGAATGAGAGTTCATCATTATGGATGTTGTGAGTCTCTCCTAGACCAAAAAGGTCAAGATACAATATGGGTTATGGTAGATCGCCTTACCTAGATGACATGAGAAAGGAAGAGTTTTGTCAAGGGACAGATCTGGTGGAACTACATATGAAAGAGTTGGTTCAACTACACCATGATGTGAATTCAAAAGTTTTTGATGTGACCCAAGGGTTCACTTCCATGAGGTGGAAGTAGATACATGAAGAGCTCAGTGTTTGTACAGTTTATCGCCCCATACTAATGGTTAGTATGATCCAGACTAGAGGGTCTGATGAGAGCAAGTGTGCTTGTTCAGGGTGATACCATGAAGTAGTTCTAAAGATGTGATGTTAACCACCATAACCTTTATCGGGATGCAAGAAGTCTTATAGAGAGGATGTGTCGGTCACCACTTCAATAAGATGATGTTGGTGAAGGAGGCCTCGCGAAGGTCAGAGAAGAACCACAGTGTGTGCAGATGAAGTCGCTTGATCGAGCAATGGCTGAGAGAGAGAGCCCAAGGGTGACATGAGTCACGAGCTGGTGCAAAGTAGACTGACATACAGTTCACTGTGGTGGAATATAATGTGAAAATCCGACCCCTCTAAGCTATAGCTGAGAAAGCTGAGTCCCCGATATATGGGTCCATTTGAGATGGATTGGTGGAAATGGTTTTGTTTAGCCTTACCCCTCAGGATAACATAATGTATAATGTGTTACATGAGTCCGATCTAGAGCACTATGTGAGGTACCCAAGCCATGTGTTGAGCCTTGAACCTATTCAGCTTTTGAAAGGCTGAAATGTCCTGAGTCACCTATGAGGGTACGATATACCAAGGTAAGAAAGAACTCAGATGGAAGAATATGAGATGATGAAGGTTCTTGGAAAGCACCATGGATAGGGTAAAGCCACATGGTAGCCCTGATGGACATAAGAATGGATTATCCTGTTTGTTTGTTTGTTTGCATGCTGGAATTTTGAGGACAAAATTCTTATAAGAAGGGAAGGATGTTACAACCCCAAATTTTGGTTTCATTTGTTGAGAAATTTAATTTCTCATAATAAAGATAAATGAACAAATAATGGATGAATGCATGGATTTCATTTACAATAGCCTTGTTGTTTGATTTGTGGGCTTTATTGGCTATTGGGCCCAATAACAAGGATATTCAATTTATTAATGAATAAATGAGAATTTGAGATAAGAAAGGTGTGGAAACCTCTAGAAGGAAAATCCAAAGAGGATTTCATGCCTCTTAGTTTCGTTGGGTTCCAAGGAGCCCAAAGTTGCAAAGAAAAGGCAATAAGAAAAGAAAATAACAATTAAGTATTTTCTTGTTAATAAAGAAAGTGAAAATAATGAAAATATGGGAAATAAGTGATGAGGATATATAATTGAATTATCTTTAGTGGGATTTCGTATCCCAAGGATTACTAATGATAAAAGGAATACCAATGAGGAAAATAAAAGGGAAATAAGAGAGAGATCCTCAAAAAGGAATTATATTAAAAAGAAATAAGCAAGATAATGAGAATAATGCATATTGATGCATTTAAAGATGATGAGTATTCCTTAGAGGGGAATTTCGAATTCTTAGAGTTGCTTGGGATCCAAGGAGTCCCCATGAAGAAAGAGGAAAGAGAAAATATCGATAAAAGAAAATAAGAATATAATGTGAGTACATTATTAATGAATCTCATGGTATTATTAAAAGGGGGATATTTTCTATTAAAAGGGAAACTAAATTTCGTACCAATACTTGAAACGGCAAGTACAAGGAAGATAAAAAGAATAATTTTTCGAATTCCTAAAAATCCATGGAATAAGGAATATCAATGAAATAGGTAGGAGAGAGAAAGCTTCCTTCCTAATGAAGGAATTGGATCCTTTTTGGAAAAGGACTAGTCGACACATAAGTGGTCCTCTTAGGGCGTGAGTAGCCACCCCTATATCAGGAGGTAGAGCCTCTGGATCGAATTTCAAAGGAAACCCCACATATCTCTCCCTCTTCTACTTTAACCCTAGCACGGTTTGTGTAACCTTGGAAACAATCAAGGAGCTGTGGAGAATCGTCATATTGGAGGAGGAAACCTTCCACAACAACCTTGAGATTCCCGGCTACCAATCCAACACCCTCATCTTCGAGCAACTGCTACCGAAAGCCTGCAAAACTGCAGCAACTGCGACAGCAATCACGGGCTATTCTCGCTCAGTAGCGGCCGTGTTTGCCACAGGTTGAAGGAACTCTGGGTGCGCCCAAGTGCTGCGGAGTCGAGGCTAGGTTTGGGTGGCAAGCTCCGGCCTAGGGAAGAGGAAGCAACTCCCGTTTGACTGCAACTGCGGCTGCACTTGCAGCTGCAAGTTACAGGTCCTCCTGACCCATCCCGGCCAACCTGGTCGTAGTTCAAGGCCTGAGGGAGGACGAGGGTGGGCGGCGGAGGTGATGGAGCCATCCCTGACGGCCGCCGGGGTCTAGAGGATGGAGAAGGAGTCACGCAGCTCGCATCTAGGGCTGCAAGGCGGTGACCTGTTGGCAACGCAAGAAGGAAGAAGAGAATCATGCGCACTGGACGAAACTACCCTTCCACGGACTAAGAAGCCAATCCACTTATCGAGGGAAAAACTGACTTTTGGTTATATTTTCAAACCCAGCGAGTTCATTGCATGGGAGGCGCCTACGTGGCAGCCCCCAATTGGCCCGAAGTAAGTATTTTTGTTAAAATCCTATATTTTTATCCGTAGCTCGGATGAGAACATACAAAATATGAATTTTGCTCAGAAAAATGAGGGGAATCCATTAAAAATATAATTGGAATCTGATTATGCTTTGAATTCAAAAAGTAAATAGAGATACTATCTGTAATGATTTAATCAATACAGAACCCTAACCTTTGATGATTAATGAGTTAGAAAGGGTTAAATGAGTATATAAAGTTGATATTAGCCTGTTAATGATAAAAATGATCATTAATATTGAAAAGGATGAATTTGCATATAATTAGTTTAATATTGAGTCTAATGACCTTGAAATAACTTAAAGGGTTAAAGAAGGTAATTTTGGTATCAAAAAGAAATGATCAACTTTAATTGGGCTTATGATGTTGAAATTAGGGTTTATAAATTAAGAGAGCAGTAATATGATAAAAGCATCATGAAAGCAAAAAACCCTAATAAAATCCTAATGTGGTTTAGAAAACCTAAGGTGGAATCCAAGTCTAGCTTTAGAATGTTCTGGATAAATTATAACACTTGGATGTCATGCATTAATTTCAGGATACTTGTTGATTGCTTATTGCTTGTTCTTTATCATTATTGCTTGGACAGCAAGTTGCTCTGGATCAAGTATGTGGTTACGCTTATGAATAACCGCATTAGTTTCCCGCGTGGTTGCCGGATGATTGATCGCATTGACTGCAAATTATCAGTTTGGATGTTCATATTTGAAAATTATAAATTGACTATGATTATCACATTAATAATAGAAGTATGGATTCTCGCACCTACATGCCACCCTGATGGATGATACCAAAGGTCAGGCCCAGATGGGTAGACCAATGGACACCTTGAGTGGTGACCCCAGGCACCAAGAAGGTGGTCTATGATATTGCATGACTAGTGGGCACCATGAGAGGTGACCCCTAGGCACCAAGCTCGGGATTGAGAAGGTGGCCTTAAGTCATTGGCAAAGGGCACCCTAAGGTGGGTATGCCAGGGTTAGGGCAAAAGCGGTGGAGAATGTCATACTAAAAAGTGTAAATTGGCTTGTTAAATAATTTGATTGTGATTATTAAATTGTTAGCCATATGTGCAAACTTTTGGTTGTCCCCACATACCAGTATATTTCGATATACTGACCGACGTTTTGTTTGTTGGCGTTTTAGGTACAAATGAAAAGAACAAACAGTAAAGTGGCATATGTGGAATTAAATGAGAAGTAACGTACACAGGAGGATTAGTTAGAGTAACATCTTCATGGATAGAAGTTTAGAAATCCCAGTTTTTCCAAGGTAAGAAAAGTTTTATTTTATACCAATTTTCAGTTTAGTTGGTAAAGTTTATTAATTATTACTTATTATTTGTCTAACCTTTGATCCTGTTTATTGAATAACGGCTCTGACCTCCGGGTCTCCCTTAATTGGGGGTTACCGGGAGGCGGGGTCGTTACACTAGTATCCTAAAAATTAGTAATCTACACAAATAGAATTACAAATAATAATAACTCACGCATAGTTCCTTCCATATGTGGTCTTTCTTCTCCTTAGGAACTCTATGACATGATTCTAGGATAACACTGCAATGGCTGTGAGTAAGAACCCTAAGATATGAAACAAATGAGTTGCAGTTCACTCCATATGGATTTCCTGCCTGATCAAAATCCACAGCCAATTTGGGTCCATTGGCCCTTTGTTGTATTAACTTGTTCATCATTGTGATGCCCCTCACTTTCTCAATTTTCTTTTACTGCTCATCAAGTGTTGTAATTTCTTCAGGGGGTACATCACCAACCTTAAATTTGATAAAAAACACACTTACATAATATAATTATAAATGAACATATAGAGATATATCTTAAAACTTATATTGCCAGGAGGTGCAAGCACGTCCTCACCCTCATGGTGATCATCAGCACGGTCCTGATCATCCATCTGATACACATATTAATACTTACATTTCAACAACTCATCACATTTGCAACATTATATACAAGTTCTAGCTTTATCACTCATACTCGTCTTAATACTAAACTTCTAGGGTTTTCAAGAAGTCAGCCTTTGTTCAACATCATAAGAATTACATAATTCAGTAATCCATCAACACAACCCTAAATAGGGAATATTGCCACCTCACACTGATCCTTATGTATATATCATATTCAATTTCAGTAAGACTCAACAAACACTTGTATAATTCATTCTAATACAATTCAAATATGATTTTATAATGTCAATTCAATTCCCAAGCATCATTAAAAAATCGGCCGACAAACAAGTCAAAAAAATTCTTCCAACTAATATCTAATTTCTCCAAACCATGTACAAATTTCAAATAAATCCTAGTTGTATATAAAATGTTGAAAATCATTTAGTACATGACTATACTGATCAAATTTTGTATTCATATGTTACCAAAACCCTATTTTTTGTCGATTAGGATTTTCAATTCTCAAACCCTAATTATGTGAATCAAATAATGTTTAAATATTCTCATTAGTTTTAAAACATAATGATTAGATTACCATAATTAATCAAGCTTTAAACAATGTAATAATGCATTCCTCAACTTGATGAATCTACATATCAAAACATTTGAGTGGTTGAAGTAGTGAAGATGTAGCTTAAAACTACCTAGAATTCTAAAACTTGAAGAACTTGTAGTGCAATATCCCACCTCCAAATCCCCCACATTAACCCTGAATTGATATGTGAGTATGTTGTAAATGTGAGTAATATTGTGTAGAACAAAATGCAGTTTGTCATAGAACAATGCAGGTTAGGGGAAAATCTGATAATGGGCGTGCAGGAGGCATGGTCCTGCTTCAAGTGGCGCTCCCTCTAGCAGCTCGAAGAGGCGGCGCCCCTGCTGGCTGCTTCAAGCGGCGACACTGCTGGCTCCGTGCGGCGGTGCTGCTCCGTGTAGGCGGCAGTGCTTCTCCGTGCAGGTGGCACTACAGCTCCTTGTCGGTGACATTGCTGCGGGCGACAGTGCTGCTCTGTGCGGGCAGCGCTGCTGCTCTGGTCGGGCGGTTGGTGTTGCTGCTCTAGTCGTGCGGGCGGTGCTGTTGCTCTGGTCTGGCAGCGGCTGGCGAAAGCAGAGGCGGCGAGTGGCGGCGGTGTCGGAGAAGCAGAGGCGGAGGCGGAGCCAGAGGCGGAGGCGGAGGCCGAGGAGCAAAGGAAATCGTCGGAACAAAAACCCTGATCAGCAGGAAATGAATGAAACAGAAGCGGAAGAGTCTGCCTCGCGTTGTTAAGTTAACTATAGGTGTCGGTTATGAAAAAAAACGACAATACAAACTTTCAGTGTCAGTTTGCAGCAAAACACCGACACTAAAGTGAGGCAAAAACTTTCACGGTTATTCACGCGAAAACACAATGGCGTCAGTTTTTGTCACAAAACTGACGATCAAATGTGAGAAAATTTCTGTCTCGCAGAAAACCTTTCTTCGTCGGTTTCTATTTTAACAACCGACGATGTATGTCAATTTTTGGAGGTAATTTTTTTGCTGGAAATTTTGGTTTTAGCGGTTACTTTTAGGTGTCGGTTTCTTATTAAGGAACCGACACTAAAATAAAAGCGGTACATGTGTCTGGTCGCCCTTCAGAGATTGTTTTCGACTTAATTTATAAACCGACAATGTATGTTTTAGGTGTCGGTGTATTATTACAACCGACACCGTTAAAAGTGACGTTATAAGCCATTTCTATAGTAGTGTTGAAACTAGGGTTTAGAGTTAAGATATTCTAAAAGAACAAGTATAAAAGACATAGAAAAACCACTTTATCACATCCTACTCACCTTAAAAGAATTTTTTTCCTCAAAATTAAACTGTCTGAAAGAGATGAGGAAAATATTGCTCCATATCCGCATCTAGTTCCTAGGTTGCATCTTCTACACGATGATGGTTCAATTGCACCTTCACCATCTGGATCTGCTTGTTCCTGAGCTCTTTCACCTTAGAATCAAGAATCTATGTAGGCTACTTTGGATAAGAGAGATTCTCCCACAACTCAAGAGGCTTGTGATTTAGCACATGACTATCATCCTTCACATAATGCTTCCGATTGGATACATGAAAAACATTGCGCATCATGTTGTATTAATGAGGGAGAGCAAGCTGATAAGCACATTCACCAATGTGATCCAAAACCTTAAGGGGCTCACATATCTCAGACTAAGTTTCCCTTTTTTCTTGGCTATAGCATGGATGGGTCTAATCTTCAAGAAAGCATAATCATCGGCCTTGAACTGCATGTCTGACTTGTGTGCATCTACATATGATTTCTGGAAATCCTATGGACATTTCCACCTTTGCTTGATTAAAGAAACCTTATCATCATAGAGTTGCAACTCCTCAGACTTTAGCATTTTCCTTTCTCTGACTTCACCCCAATGGAGAGGGGATCTACATGGCCTACCATAGAGAGCTTCATAGGGTGGCATATCAATACTTGATTAGTAACTCTGCTAATGGATGGTAGTAATACCAAGATCCTCCTCAATCTAGGACACATGCTCTAAGAAGATCCCCCAGGATTTGGATAGTACACTCAGACTAACCATCTGTTTGTGGATGATATGATGTGTTGAAATTCAACTATGTACCCAACTCATTCTATACCTTCTTCCATAGATGGTGATGTGAACTTTGGATCCCGATCTGAAATAATAGATACTGGAACTCCATGCAGACGTATGATATCCCTTATATACAACTCACCATGCTCAAGAACCTTGTTTGTAGTCTGCATTAGTAAGGAATGTGCAGACTTGATCAGACGATCTATTATGACCCATACTGCATCATGTCTTTTCCTAGTCCTTGGTAATCCTACCATGAAATCCATGGTGATGTTTTCCCATTTCCATTCAGGTATTGGTAAAGGTTGCAAAAAACCGACTGGTCGTTGATGTTTAGCCTTATGCTCCTGACATGTGAGGTACTTAGAGACAAGCTCTGCTATATCATTCTTCATACCTATCCACCAAAAGTGTCTCTGCAGATCCTTGTACAACTTAGCGGATCGAGGATGTATAGAATACTTAGACTCATGTGCCTCTTGTAGAATACACTTCTTAATCTTCCATTCCTCAGTTACTCACATCCAATTCTTGTACCTTAGTTCATCATCCATGCCAATAGATAGATGTCTCCGGGGTTTAGCCAAAATAGTTGTCATCTCCTCCAAGCTAGAGCTATTCTTTTGAGATGTCGAGAGTTCAAAAAGAAGACCAGGAATAATATTGATATTTTCCAGAACAATAGTTCCATCTTCTGCTTGAGGTGACCTAGAAGTTGAAGGTTCCAAATTCATTGGTTCAAAAGTAAAGAGGGATGCACAAATTGACCTCTTATGACTAAGAGCATCAGCTACAACATTGGCCTTGCCTGGATGATAAGAAATAGTGAAATCATAGTCTTTAAGATATTCCAACCATCTTCTTTGTCTAAGATTGAGATTCTTCTAAGTCAAGAGATATATGAGACTTTTGTGATGCATGAATATATTAAATGTAGCACCATATAGATAATGTCTCTAGATTTTAAGGGCATAGATAATAGCATTTGACTCCAAATCGTGAGTTGGATAATTGACCTCATTAGGTTTCAATTGTCTACAAGCATAGTCAACGACCTTACCATCTTGCATAAGGACACAACTCAAACCCATTTTAGAAGCATCAGAAAATATTACAAAGCCATCATTACTAGAAGGTAAGGTCAAAATAGGAGAAGAGGTCAAATGGGATTTTAATTCTTGGAAGCTAGATTCACATTCAGAATTCCAAATGAATTTGGCATCTTTTCTGGTAAGTTTGGTCATGGGTAGGGTTATTTTACTAAAATTTAGGATGAAACAATGGTAATAGCCTACTAGACCAATGAAGCTATTGATTTCAGAGGCATTGGTAGGAGCTTTCCAATCAAGGACAAATAAGACTTTGGCATGGTCAATAGAAATTTTCCCACCTAAAATGACATGCCAAGAAACATGACTTGGTCAATCCAAAACTCACATTTGGATAGTTTAGCATACAATTTCTGGGCTCTCAATGCATCAAGTACTTTCTGGAGATGCTCATGATGTTGATCAACAAAGTTTGAATATCTAAGAATGTCATCAATGAAGACCACAACAAAGTTGTCTAGAAAAGGCTAGAAGATAGAATTCAACAGATTCATAAATACCCTAGGAGCATCGGTCAACCGAAAAGGCATCACCACGAATTCATAAATATCCATATCTAGTTTTGAAAGTTGTCTTTGGAATATCACAATCCTTCACTCGTAATTGATGACATCCTGATCTAAGGTCAATCTTAGAGAACACAGTGGCAGTACGAAGCTGGTCAAATAAGTCATCAATTCTTGGGAGGGGATATTTATTTTTTATGGTGGCTTGATTGATCATGCGATAATGAATACACATTTGCATCGAGCCATCTTTCTTTTTAACAAAAAGGAAAGGAACACCCTAGGGAGATGTACTAGGATGCATGAAGGCCTTATCAACTAGTTCTTCTAGTTGTTTCTTGAGCTCTACCAGCTCGGCAGGTGCCATTCTATAAGGTGACTTTGAGACTAGTTTGGTGCACATTGCTAACTCAATTTCATGTACTGGATGCAACCCTGGAAGCTACTCAAGAAATACATCCGGGTAATCTCTCACCACATCCAAGCTCTCTAAAGTCTCACCTTATAATTATACACTGATACAACTGCAAGATAGGCTCTACACCCTTTGGCTATCAAGGTTTCAACTTTAAGAGAAGAGATAATCATATTTTAGTTTCTTTCCTTTATAATGGGTATTATCAAAGGTTTAGAATTGGGTGTAGAATGATTACTTTTTTGGCTACACAATCAAGCATGGCATAGTTGGCAAAAAGCCAATCCATCCCCAAAATTAGGTCAAAGTCTTTCATATCAAGGAGAATGAAATCTGACTGAAACTTATGACCATCATAAGAAAAAGGCAAGATTTCGGTTTTCTAAAGAGAAGTGCAAATTTTCCCATTGGTAGTTGTTACATCCAATATATAACCTAGATCTTTAATTTACATGTTCTCTACGTATTTTTGAATGATTCATATGTACATATAATGATATTTCCTATTTATTTTTGGATAAGCATTAAAAAGAACGTTGGCTATAGTTTAGAGTTTATAAATGACTTCCTTTGTAAAACTCCAAAAAAACACATCAAACTAATTTTAATTATTCAAATGCATGACACAAGTACTCTTTACAAAATAAAAGTAATTATTAACCATATAATTATAGATGTTGCATGTAGTAATAAATGCCCCCGTCATGAATTTCACCTAAGACTCTTTTAGATTTCAAGACACACTAAACATGTGGATGGTTGCAATCAACTTTCACAAAAATTTTTGTGCATATTATTTTCTAATATAGATTCATGGATCTCTTTTCTTCAAAAAAAAAAGATCAAACCATTTCTTTTTGCATAGAACATTCAAGCTCAGAAATTATATATGTCTATCATCTAATGTGAGGATTTTTCATTTAGTTGATTTCCAATATATTACAAAGTAAAAGAACGGGTCAATAGTGGAAAAAATATATCAATAAAATAGTTTAGTAATCGAGAAAAACTATACAAGCTATTTAGAATCCTATTGTATTCTTATGCTGGAATCAATAGTAACTTGACAAACAATATAAGCCCCAACTGTAGCAATGTTTTAGTGTGTTACATTCATGAATTTATGAAATTTGATTATGACCAAAAAAGTGTAGACAAAGAGCACAACATGTACACTTCATATATGAACCTAATAATAGTTACTTACCAGTATAGTTATTTCTATATGCTAGCACTGCTATTACTGTAATTTGTCCACTTGTAGTGCCAATAGATGGACAATCATCAGACAGTTGTTCGATCAGTCGTGAAAGTTATTATGGCGAGAATCAACAACTTATATATATATCTCACCGAACATTAATTCTGTTTTTGAGAAATCTCAAATATGATACAATTTTGTAGATACGCACGAATGTCAAATTTATAAAGAATTTGATTTCATGAATCATCATTTGTCAAGATCATCTTATATATTTTTATGTAAAAACAACGATTCTAGGATTTTTTCAAGGAGGGGAAAACGACGATTCTAGGAAATTTTACGTAGATAATAGCTAGCGAACAACAATATGAGTGGGAACTTACCAGAAACAAGCCATGTGTTGCTCGCAACATTGTAAGGTGATTCGTAGTAGTGTTCAGATCTAAGCAGACCTTAAACAATCAGTAGAATAATGTCCACACATTTGAATCTCATTCATTAACTGGCCCAGATGGATGGAGGACTAGAGAAGTTGGATGCCCGGTCTTTCATTCAAGCTTGAGGCTTGTTCGGAAAGTCCTATCTTTCCACTCCTCTAGCCCTCTCTTTCGTCGGTTCAAGTAATGGGAGGCATTTGCTACTATTTTGAGGCCTTACCTCAATGGCAGAGGGATCTTGCTCGTCCGTTGTCGATCCGGTCATCTATCTCAGAGTCATCAACATCTTTCTTCGGGACAAGAATGGTTATATCCTGGCAGTGATCTTATTGTACCTGTCGTCCAATCCCTCTTCGTTGCCACCAGCCATTAGGAAGAGAGCCTTGGGGCATCCACTTAAACCCTAGGCTTGGAGCCTTACAACTTTATCAGTTCAAGCAATTTTGACCGTCTGACTGAATTCACTCATAGGACGACCGTACTTGTACCCAAGTGACGATGAACCAATATACAATAAGAACGAAAGAAAACTCGTGATTGGTGTGGAGGGGAAGATCCGTTTATGAAATAGACAAAGAAAGAGTCGTCTCATTTCCTTACTTCTTCCTTCCACTTATTTGCTTGGGCACTTTGACGGCTGAACGCCAAATGCGGGAATCCTCTCATTCGGACGCCTACCCTCCAACCGGGAACGGGAAAAAGAACAATTTTTTCCAACTGAACTACAATTGAACTAAAGCGGATAGAGTAAGCAGCCTCCTGCGCCATGGATGCAACACAGAGAGAATCATCAATCTCTGCGAGTGAACTAGGTGACGATTGACTCCGACGTATTCTATAATCAGTCTTTCGTCCTCTCCAACCCTCCCTCCGGGGGGGGGGGTCGGAGTCCACACCAACCCTCTCTGTCCAGGAGGATTCAAGAAAAGATAGATTAAGAAGGCGTGTTTCCAGAACAAAGAGGAAGGGGGTGGAGAAGAGGGAGTTAGCAAAGTTGGACAAGATTGGAATGAGCATAGAAAGATGTATTGATGTACCAGATCGGGTAATGCTCCCAGGTTGATGCAACGTATTCCACCAGTTGACTGAAAACTTGATTATTGGTATATCGATCGGTCCAACACGGATCCAAATAGAAGCCAGTTTGACAGAAAGCTTTTAAAAACACAGTGCACCTAGGTAAATAAGAAACAAGATGAATACAGAGGTCCCACGAGCATCCCACACCCAAAAGGTACCCTACATGGGCCTTCCCCAAAAGCCCCCAGTCACTAAGGTCAACAATGTAAAAAAAGCACTAATTTCTATACCGGTTCCGGAAGAGCGAAGAAAAAGGGGATGCTTTGTTAATAGGAACAAGAAATTGTTGAGGGTCGTTGCAATATAAACTACAATACTCATCCAAGCCACATGAACATGTACATAGAGAATACGAGAATTTCTACCTTGTTGAAGATCTGGTGGTTCTACCCAAAAACTTAAATGAATAGCCATCCCCGTGGAGAAGAACCAAGATCCAATGATCATTTGCGTGGGGATTCTGGTCTTTTCTATAAAGAACGAAGGTTGTAATAACGAAAGGGACATGTGAATTGATGATGCCGGTACCGTGGAACAAAAAAGACACAGATGTATATTCAATCACATAGTTGGGCACTCCTTTTTATTCAATTATGAAATGTAGGATTTAATGGAGATTTATAGCATCATTCAAATAAATACAAATTTAGATCGTAAAAGGAATCATGAACCCCTATGTTACATACCCCAACATCCCTGCTAAGACCCCACCCCGCGGTTACACTCCGAAAAAATAGAGAATGTTGATCAAATTTCATAAATGATCACTGAACCTTCGATCATGTATGATATGATGACTTCGATCCTATAATCGAGATTCTTTCGCGGGTCCCCCCCCGGCACTTTTTTCGCCCCGCATATTCCCGTTAGTCTTTAGTTGAACTATCTTGGCCTCTTTCAGATTCGAAGTGCTTCCTGATTTTTTTGATTCTTCCTCTCTGACTTCTTCCTGCCCTCCTAGCGCCAAGCATGATAATCTACCCGTGGCTTCTCTAAACGGCCTAAGAGAGAAAGACGTGCACAAGCATTCACGCAGTGCAAAGCCCTCAATTAATAACAAGAGTCCTGGAAAGGGACATATTCATTAATAACTAAAGGAAAGAGGACTAAATTTATCATTATAAGTATTGCCGCTAGCGCGTTGAACAAATATGTGGACACGAACTACACTGATTTAGGAGTTGTAAGTGCTTACATACGGATCACTTGCCTCAAACTCAAGCTTCATCTTGAAGCTGACATGGTGGATCCACAAACCGTTGTTTGTCGTCACCACTCAAAAGAGAGGCCAAACTTATTATTTAATTTGATGATGCAGAGCAAGAGACAATGTCGAATAAGAATAGCCCAACCCCGTGGCAGACGGGAGGGTTTTGTAGGAAATTTCTTAGGAACTGGAGAGTAGAATTCCGGTGAGATCCATGTCTTGCCATGTAGTCACAGAAGACGCTGAATGATTTTTTAAATCATGATAAAAACATTCGAGTTCACCGAGTCGCAAAAGACATTCGAGGATTTAAAAGATCAATAATAGAACACAGACATTGAGGAGGACATAGGATACGACGACACAAAAACATAGTTCAGTAAGAATAGATAGCATTTGACATAACAATCATTATAAAGGAGAGCTAGAGGAATCTTTTACCAGATAGATGATCGTAAGTTATAATATTTCTTTCATGGCAACATTAACCAGAAGGTAACAAAGGAAGGACATCTTTACCTCCTCCATGACAGCTTTCACCATTGTTGTTTATGCACAGATGAGGATAGTTGGCTGATTACCTTATTCAGCCAAAGATGACTCCAATGACAGGCCATATTCCATCAGGTAACATAGATCTGTCCCGATGCCCGATCTTACCCCACCCAAACCACCTATTAAGCAATTCCCTTTTCTTGGCAACTCATTGAATGTTCTCGAGATTCTTTATTAGTGATGATACCAACTTTTCACAAGATGCATAGTCCACCATATTCAGGAAGTCATGGGCTTTCCCAACCTTGGCCTGAGAGGTTAGAATTATTAAATTTGATACGAAGTGTAATATACTCCTGCATACTTGTCGATATTGGAAGAAGCTTGGCCTATGGATTATGTTTTTCTCGTCTTGGTGGTTAGTCTGTCTCCTGGCCACAGTTATAAAAACTCAAAAATACAATACATTTTTCATTTTCAACTATGCACCCCAACACCCATCGTCAATTTTCACATCATTTTACAGATTCACTACTTAGAAGAATACATCAAGACGTGTACATCAAGACAAGCTGAAGAACGCCTCATAAGCAGAATAACGATTTTCTGGTGTCCATTGCATAACGTTATTTCACCACTGACACTCCAATTGAAACTCTTCCATACATGATAATACTATACGTACATCGTCTGCTATACCTCAGTCAACATGCACGCTGATCTACTTTGACTACAATAATTAATATCCATATTCTAGGAAACCAAAAATTCAGTAAATAGGCAGCAATTATACAGATCTGTTTGCCTGGGGGCTTGGACCTTCTTATTATCAAGACCTTTATCGGCAGTGATACCACCTATATATGATGGTTGTGTACAACATGTTATCATACAAGTAATAATGATACAAGATTTACGAGCGAACAGATTAGTATGCCACTGGACAATTGGAATGAAGAAGCCAAGAAGGATGGTCAAATACACAAATACGCTTATCCAATGCTTGAACCTTATTCTTAGGAAGACCTTCGCTTGTAGGGATACAACGCAGGGGCGTGAATCTGTGATGGCTGTGCAGAGTGCACCAATAAAAGTGATGCAGGATGAGGGAACAGATCATGATGTTGATGAATATTTGAAACCCAAAAGAATTGAAAAATTCTATGCATAGTACACCCTATATCCGGCCACATACCCGGTCCTCGGGAATCCTCAACTGCCGTTTTCCTCCACTGTTGCGTCAGTCCACTAACTCCTGCTGCTGCATGCACATTTAAGTGGTTATCTCCAGCAGCGATTTTGCATGCTTTTACATACAAAAAGGATGCATGATCTCGTAACCAAATAAAAATCCATCATATTTCGATTTCCCTCTAATCATTCCCTCCATTTAATTTCAAATCACCTATATAGATGCAGATCTCCTCAAGCTTCCCCTCCATTTCCATGTTCCTCCCAGCTCCGAAGAAGTACTGTACGTAAGTATTGTACCTACAATAATTCTATTGCATATTTATCCCCACTGCAGATTACGTAAGTACTGTACCTACAATAAATACATATACATTCAAAAATGAATTTGAGAGGTACTGTACTTATATTTGACAAACTGGGTTGAAAATTAATAATTGGGTACAATACTTATAGATGCATTTTATAGTTGATTATGGACCAGATGTGCACTACATTTTTGTAAAAAAATTATGTCCAGGCGAAAAATGTTGTTATTGGATTCCGTAGGTACTGTACTTATGCTTCCAGATCAGTTATACAATTATGCTTGATTTTGTAATTTGTTAAGTACTGTATTTATGCTTGGTTTTATAATTTGGTAAGTATTGTACTTATGTTTGAAAAAACTGAGTTGGAATTAACAAGTGAGTACTGTACTTATTTTGCATGGATTCCGTAGGTACTGTACTTATGCTTCCAGATCAGTTATACAATTATGCTTGATTTTATAATTTGTTAAGTACTGTACTTATGCTTGGTTTTATAATTTGGTAAGAAATGTACTTATGTTTGAAAAAACTGAGTTGAAATTAACAAGTGAGTAATGTACTTATTTTGCATGGATTCCTTAGGTACTGTACTTATGTCCAGATGACAAATGTTACTACTGGATTTTGTAAGTACTGTACTTATGCTTCCAGATCAATTTTGTTATTGGATTTCGTAGGTACTGTACTAATACGGGAATGCAGGTGGGTGGATTAGAACCGGAGAGAATAATTACAAGAGAAAAAATGAATTAATACACTTTGCATGGACTTTGCATGGACTTTGCATGTAGAGACATACTGTTGCATGAACTTTGCATGTAGAGACATATTGTTGCATGGACTTTGCATGAGAAGTTTGGGAGTCCTGAACGTCTTTTCGGCTTCCGAGGTACGCAGAAGATTTATATTAATTAAATACGGCTGATTGTAGATTTTTGCAGGTTATCAAGAAACCGGGTGGGCTGCCGGGTCTATAAGGAACGGTGGGTAGCGTAACTCAAAGAATTGTGGTTGATAGATATTTAAGACGAGGAGTCCGTGAACTGTAGGGGTGGTGTAGGACGGAAACGATTTGTGATGCTTAGTAGAGTAGAATAGTAGATTAAATTTGCACAGTATGAGTTGTAATATTGGTTACCATAGTGTTTGTTAATCGGTATTGTCCTGTGATTTTTCTTTCCTTATTTTGGACAGAATTTTCTACGTTAAATATTGTATCTTCAATCTTGAAGAGCATCGTCACTTGTCCTGCATAGTTCTTAACAAGAAGGTGTCTCCCCTACCCGTAGTAGTTGCAACGGTCTTCCATGCATGTATGCTCATATCACCCTTGTCCATCTCTTTGTGAGTCACTTGAAAACATCGCTCTATCCCTGGAAGCTTGTCTCTGACTCCCCATATGTTCGCAACCTCGCATATGTTTGCAAGATGTTAAGTAGGCTTGCATATGTTCGCAGCCTCGCAACAGTTGTGTTCTATGCCTTCACATCCTACAGTGTCCCCCCCCCACCCCCCCACATGAAATATCAACTGGATTCTTTGAGCGTAAAGAGGCTATCTTTGTGTAGTAGTAAGATTTTATCGGGAGGATACTTGGTTAAGGCCAGCTAGAGCAGGGACAGAAAAAGGGCTGAACTTGAATGGAAACCACACCTAAATCACACAAAGGTGTTCATTGGGGAGACCTCACCGTGTCAAAATTATGCATTACAAATACACATTATGTCGTCAATTTTAGACGCTCTAAGTTGCTCACAATGACCATTGTTTCTTTGACAAACTTTACTACCCAACTTGTGGTGTGTGTTACATTTAATCACCCCCATCTTTCTGTTTATTTTCATGTTCCTCACAACTGATATGTATTCCTTTTTTATTTATATTTTTCGTACATATTACTTAATGTTACAACATTTACTTCAAATTATGTGATTCGGGAAAATGAGTTGATTTTTCTAACCAACATTAACTTTTATCAACTGTCACTTGTGCAATCCCTTCTCATGGTGTAGGGAACAATATTCTCAATGAATATCATGCTCAACAAAATGAACCACATGCCTAAAAAGTAGAAAGCTATCTAAAAATCTTTAACAATATATAATTGTGATTCTCTGTAGCATTTCATTTCATAGCTAAAGATTTATTTTGTCGTTGGATTGTATCTGAACACATGAACAATACTTTTTGTTTACTCAAAGTGTGGGTGACAAGTGCAAACAGTCACGATAGAAATATTTTATTTCTCTAATCTCTATCTTTGCTCTTATTACTTCATGGCTTATCCCATCTCTCCCAATTCACATTTGATCACTCATCAGGACAATCATTATACATTCCCCCAATAAAAAGAAGAATTGAGTTTTGACTAATTACAAGCAATGCCATTGTTGCATCTTTGACCAATCATTGAAATGTTGCTCTCTCATTGACTCCCTCTCTTCTCACAAATTTTCTCACTTTTTTTAATCATTTTTCTAATGCCCACCACCTCAACCCGTACCACTCACACCCTCTTCAAAATTGTATCCCACACCAACTGCAAGTTCTCTCTCCACTATAACCTTAAATTAAGATGGCTTTCCAACTTTAATTACCTGTGAATATTTCTCCATCTTGGCCGGCTACATATGTTCCTCAAATCTGAGCTCTGGTGATTACTAACCTAGCCGGGAAAATAATAGACATCAATAGCATCACGCATTGGCTATATTTTCTTTCCTCAACCAATCACCCATACTCCACATCATGTGGCCATGTTTTTTAGGGTAAGAAAGCCACTTCCTCAACTCCTCACTAGAAACTAGAAAATTGACAATGGGTATGGTGAAATTAATTGATTTTCAATTATTTTGTATGTTGCAATTTATTGATTGTGGGGCGGCATGGATTTGAGAAGGGTGAATGGTTGAACAACACTCCATAAGAGTTTGGGAATCGAAGAAACTGGAGGAGATAGATTCTAATAAATGAGAAAATTATTGAATGATCAATTAACCTTGATAAGAAGTTGTGGGTCGATAGAAGAGAAAGTGTAGGGGGCTTTAACAAATTAAGAGAGAGATGAGTTGGGGATATTAATCCAAGTGATAGAGGGGTTCAATCTCATGCGAGAGAGAGGGATTAATTAATCTTTTTTTTTGTAGTTTGGAGTCAATTATTTAATAATATTAAAGTAACATATTTTGGGGGAAATCATGAGGTTTAGAATCATGGTAATAAGATTGTTTCATAGTTGTATTCTTTTTCCTTGTTATGTGTATGTTTTATAAATAAAAGGGTTAAATACATTAGAAACATAAATACTATTGTCTTTTCCTTCTGTTGAAGAGTGATCATGTTTTGCAACTCATGGGCTTCTACTCTCATAGGCTTAGAGAGTAGTATGAGTTTACTTTTGTGGGGAGGAAAAAAGTGTCCTATCTTTGAGGGGATTCCCAATTATTGGTAGTTTTTTTTAATTCATTCTTAAATCAAAGTTCAATTAACTCTTATATTATAAATTGACTTCATTATATAATATTATAGCAATACATATTTGAATATATATAAATACATATCACTATGATTCATCATGTTAAGATGATATTAATGGTATTCAATTAATATATACATTTTTTTAATATATGATAAAAAATAGTTATCAAATACACTACGATTTGAGTATATAATTTAATTTTAACTTGGTGTTACATATGCAAATTTTGATTACATAAATTATTTGCTATTATTTGGTTTTTTTTTACTTCATGAGATGCTAGCATTAGAATTTTTGATAGAATAAAATGAAAAACTATCTATTATTTTGGTTATTTAAAATTTAATATTTATCTCAACACAAAAATCTTAAATTATACCAAACACCATGTTTTTATAACATTTTTTAGAATAACATTTCTTTATAATTTTATTAATTCAAAAAATAATTTGATGTGAATTTAACATTATGAGATTGCACGTGCATGTGCATGTGTGCATTCACTAGTATAGTTATATGTGTCAATGCTTTTTGGTTTCAGTAGCATCGGGGGTGTGAAGCCAATAATCTGGTTGTCTTAGTCGTTTGCTCGGTAACCTGAAGATTCAATAAGTAGCAATTTTGAATGGAGAATCTTGCTGAAACGGGGTGAGTGTAACTACCACTTATATATTAGTATGTACGACCACTTTAAATACAGAAAGTACTAATTAGACACTTATCCATAGTAATAACTCACACATAGATTACTGATATTTTAAACCATTTAATCCAAATCATCCCAAAAAAATTTACTAATTTAATATATATCTATCTTACTAAACTAGTAATTTTTGTGAGTGTTTGGAATTAGAAATAAATTTTTGGAGAAGGACATACCAAGCACCCTTTTTCTATGAAAACCCTCCTATATCATTAAGCATTGAAATCGGTCTCAATGATTACAAGAAGATCCTGGGAAAGGATATCCTTAGTACTAGCACTAGTCTGCTAGGAAGCATAATAGCTTTCTGAGCAAGATAGTGAGCAGCTTCATTCTTACTACATGTAGTGTGTACTATAAGATATATGGCTACTACAACCATATATATAACATCGGTTAAGCCCAATGTAGTACAACTAGTACATAGGAGGATATGTAGTTTTGTGTCTAGTGTAAACGGGGAAGAGTTTTGTCCCACATTGCTCACTCTTAGAACTTTTATAGTCCTTATATGTAGGATCACATGTGACACTAGTGTCCAAAGGTCCTAGGAGAGGGTATGCTCACATTCTGTGTGGGTTTAGTGACCACAATACACACACACGTATGCGCCACGCCATGCCTTGCATTGCCGGGTCGGGGTCGGTCTTGTGGCATGTAGGTTGTGGAGAATGTATTCTATTTTCTGTCTTCTTTTTACACTAGGACACAACTACGTAATTAATTATTAATTTAGTTAATTGTTTCTTTTTAAATCAGATTTATTAATACTAACTAGAAAATGTTTCCTCATAGATATTTTCACAGCATGTACAAGAGCGATCAAGTAATTGCATCTTACCGAGAATAGGATTACGGGGTGTGTAAGGATATAAATATGCATCCGGTCATTAGGATTCAACACATCTTTTGAATATACAATCGTCAGTGTTTGAGTTTATTTTTGGGAAATCCTAAAGCAAGAGTCTTCTACCGTCATCATTTCTGTATTGGTACGTGGAGATCTTCTCTTGCACATGACGAATTTGTCTATCCTCTCCCTTCCGAGACATGAAATGTCAGGCGTTGGTTCCTATGATCATTGGCCTGCACTGGTAGTACAAGTCTTCTTTGTCTGCATTGTTCGTTGGCAAAACGAGCGAGACGATCTCTTCTCAGCTTCGTGATTGGGTTGACTAGGAGAATGACGCTTATCCAGAAGAGCTGCAAGGTGTTGGTTTCTTTAACTATATCACATTTGTTATTCATCAAATGATTCAATTTGTTGTCCTAACCTTTGTTTTTCTATTCTCCTACATTAGTTTATTCTACGCTTTCTTATCCAGATCGGCATGAACTGTTAACCTAATTGCACATGTCGCTGTTTTATGTAACGACATAATATTAAGACTTAAAACAGTCTTAAAAAATCATTATCTGTCGTTAGTTAACTATGGCTACTCAAGGTTCTGGTGTGAAAATTAATACGTCTAGTATGCCTGAAAAGTTTATTGGAACTAATTTTTCTTATTTGCAAAGTAGGATGTAAATTTGACTTAACATGGTAGGGTATGATCAATATCTATAAGAATATGAACCCAAAGTTGATGAAACTATCCCTGATAATGCTTATTTAATTGCAACATAGAAGATGAGTGATAAGATGTGCCAAGTGTTGATTTTGTTTATATTAAATAACAAACTGTATGAGTCATACTCAAAGCCACCTATTACTACATCTAAGGTTCTGTGGAAGGCATTAGAAAATGAATGCAATAATAAAAATCAAGGAATGGAAAAATATTGTGTCTCTAAATTTCTAAAGTTTCATATGATTTAGGGGAAATCTATTTCTGATCAAA
Organism: Alisma plantago-aquatica; assembly: GCA_963693085.1. Lineage (NCBI taxonomy): Eukaryota > Viridiplantae > Streptophyta > Magnoliopsida > Alismatales > Alismataceae > Alisma > Alisma plantago-aquatica. Next base: position 626,946,579 of record OY856414.1, on the reverse strand, counting down.
CACACGATTTCAACTCTTAGTGTAAGAGCTCGCTGATGCGAGCATGGTACTTCTTGAAAAATTATTGCGATGTCAATCATTGAGAAATTACCAAAATCTTGGGAGTCGTTTAGCCTGACTGTTAAGCATAAAAAAGGAGATATGTCAATGAACGGTCTCATGATGGACATTAAAATTCATGAAGAGCATCTGAAAGAGAAGACTATCAAAGTACCCATTGATTTAATGCTACTGTTAATTTAACTATTGCTAAGAACAAAGATAAGAAATCTAAGAATTCACTTGAACCTAAGGCCAAGATCCAGAAGAAACTGAAGAACTAACCTTGTTGGACTTATAGACTGGATGGCCACCAGAACAAGGATTATCCTTCAAATAAGGAAAGAAAGCTACCACATGTGCAGCTGTGGTGGTTGCGGTCAACATGATGACTCCATCCTTGAACCTCAATGATGGGTACATATCTATAAAACCTAAAGTTCTTTCTATTTTTGAACCACTATATTGGATAATAGACATAGGGACTAATGTGCATGTGTGTACTAACAAGTCCATGTTTGTGACTTGCCAGCCCTCTAAAGTTTGATATGTGAATTTGGGAAATTCTAGCATTGTAGAAGTCAAAGGCGAAGGATGGGTGGACTTGATGTTTCCTTTGAGAAAGATTCTGACACTTCATAGAGTAAGACATGTTCCATCAATATGACATAATATTCTTAGTGGCGTAATTTTATTTAGAGATGGTTTTAGAATAGATTGTGAGTGTAATAAGGACATTATTACTCGCCTTTGTGATTCTTTATGTTTTGGCAAAGGGTATCTATGTATATGGAGAGCTTGTTTAAGATTATTGTTCAACTTGTTTCAAATTCCATTTTAAATTTGAATGATAATAGTTCTTTATACATGAATCTTGTATCATATGATGTTTGGCATTCACGTTTAGGACATGTTAATGTCAGCTCAGTGAAACATATGATGAATGTGAATTTAATCCCTAAATTGGACATTAGCAACAATAAATGAGAAATCTATGTGCAAGCTAAATTACCTAAGAAACCTTTTCATTCTGTGAATAGGAATTTAGAAATATTGGATTTAGTGCATACTAATATCTGTGAATTTAATGGGAATGCTTCAAGGGATCAAAATCATTATTTTATTACTTTTATTGACAATGCTAGTAGATATTGTTATGTCTTTTGACTTAGAAGTAAAGATGAGGCATTGGATAAATTTGAAATTTATAAGAAAGAAGTTGAAACACAAACTAGAAAAGTACATAAGAAATTAAGGTCTGATAGGGGAGGAGAATACACCTCGAACTTGTTTTTGAAATTTTGCCAATTGCATGGTATAGTACATGAGGTTACTACTCCATATTCACAACAACCTAATGGAATAGATGATTGTAAAAACCGAACCCTTATAGATATGGCTAATTCTTTATTCCAAGCCTCAGGTCTACTCAACTTCATATGGGGGGAAGCTTTGAATATGGCTTGCCATATTCTGAATACAATTCTGCATAAACATGTAGAAAGTAGTATGTTTGAGTTATGGATAGGAAAAAAATTGAGTCTCAAATATCTTCAAGTGTGGGGTGCGTTGCTAAGGTATTGGTCCCTAAACACAAAAGGAAGAAATTGGTACCAAAAATGATTGATTCCATATTCTTGGGGTATGTAGAGACAAGTTATAACTACATGTTCTTGATTGTAAAATCTAATATCTCAAGTATTGAGGTCAATACAATTGTGGTATTATGTGATGCTACATTTTTTTAGGATATTTTTCCCATTAATTTTGGTGTGCCCAATGAAGTATCTCAAGAGGATTCATTCACCACAGGTTCCATTCCAGAGCATGTAGAAAAGATGAAAAATGTAGGGGGCGACTCAGAACAAGCTATTTCTGAATCTGATGATTCTGAAGAAATAGTTGAACCAAGGAGAAGTAAACGGCCTAGGAAACACAAGGAATTTGGAAGTGAGTTTCTCACTTACAATGTTGAGGATGATCATGTAACTTACAAACAAGCTATGGAATCTCCAGAAGCTAAGTTTTAGAAAGAAGTCATTAATGATGAAATCCAATCAATTCTCTCAAATGGAACTTGGTAATTGGTGGATTTGCATCTTGGTTGTTCTGCAGCTGGTTACAAATAGATATTTAAGAAGAAACTTAATGCAAATATGACAATCAATAAGTATAAGTCTAGGTTAGTTGCTATGGGTTATACATAAAGGGAAGGAATTGATTATTTTGATACTTATTCCCTTGTTTCTAGTATGACTGCAATCTGAGTGTTTATAGCATTGGCTTCCATTTATAATATTTGCATCCATCATATGGATGTGAAGATTGTGTTCCAACACAGTCATCTTGAGGAAGAGATATCTATGGAACAACCTGGGGGATTTGTGGGTCGTGGGAATGAGTCCAAAGTGTGTAAAGTTTTTAAATCATTATATGGCTTGAAACAAGCCCCTAAGCAATGGCATGAGAAGTTTGATTCTGTGATATCATCGTTTGACTTTGTTTCTAATGAAATTGATAAGTGTCTCTACTATAAAAGCGTCAATGATGGATTCATTTTGTTATGCTTATATGTTGATGATATCCTGCTTTTTTGTTCTGATGTGATAGTAGTAAATGAGACAATGTCATTCTTATTTAGCAAGTTTGAGATGAAGGATATGGGTGTCGTTGATGTGATTTTAGAGCTTAAAATCATAAGGTCTGTTGATGGTATAACTCTCTCTAAGTCTCACTATGTTAAGAAGATGTTGGAGAGGTTTGAGTACACATCATGTAAACCTATTAAGACTCCATATGATTCATCCAAGGCCTTATTCAAGAATGAGACCGGGGTTCCAGTTTCTCAATTACGATACTCTTAGATTATCAGAAGTTATATGTATCTTATGAACTGCACATGTCTAGACATTGTGTTTGTTGTGAGAAAGTTAAGTAGATACACCAATTGTCCCGATAAGACCTTTTGGGAAGCTCTTGATAGGGTTTTGAGGTATATCAATGGAACATGTTCCCTTAGTCTGCATCATGGAAAATATCCTTCTATAGTTAGAGGATGTAGTGATGCAAGCTAGATTGCCATAAACTCTGAGGGTAATGTTGTCCCAGGATAGGTATTCTTATTGGTAGGAGGAGATGTTTCTTGGAGGTCTAATAAATAGACCATATTGTCTCAGTCTACTTTTGAGATAGAGTTGTTTGCTTTAGATGAAACTAAATTGGAAGCTGAATGGCACATTGACTTGTGTCTAATTTACCTAGGGTAAAGAAGTCGCTTCCTGTAATTTCAATCCTCTATGATAGCACCACGACTATTGATAAGATAAAGAGTCAGAAGTAAAATCAAAAATAGAATACACACATCCAAGTGACACTCAACTGGTGTGGACTACGTTGGTACCAAAGAAAATACAACTGAACCTTTCACTAAATGTCTTTTTCTAGCTTTAATGGATAAATCCATGTTGGGGATGGGACTGAAACCCATCATTATTCAGAGGTAGTAGAAACCCAACCCAACAGAGTCAAGATCCCACAAATTGGATCCAACATGGTAATAACAAGCTTTCGGGTGAATTGGATGACACTATATAATTACTTTGATGCTTCATGCATCTGAGTGTCTATCCCCTGGGAAACATGTTAGTGTCATGATTGTAAGTTAGTAAGAGTTTGGTCTCTGAATGGTGTCAAGTATTATGACATGATGTTAGCAGTATATCCTTGGAGACTCCAACTAAATGATTGATGTTGTATAGGTTGCAGTAGGAGAATTTTGGATTGTTCTCAGATATCAATCATGACATAAAGTTTTGTATGCATGGCCTTAATGCGTTGTTTTCTTTTCTACCATTTCTTTATTGTGTTGTTACCAACCTATACTCTTGCACCCAAGGTTCATGTTTAAGAATTTTATTCACCAAGTTCCCGGAAGGGTCACAGTTGGATAACTTTGGTAGATTCAATTCGAAAGGTATCTACTGAAAGCACAATATGGAGGACTGAATAATAGAGCACACTACACAGTGGAATTTGTGGGATATTGTTAGATACATGGCTACTACAAGCATGTATATAGCATGCGTTAAGCCCAATGTAGTGCAGCTAGTACATAGGAGGATATGTAGTTTTGTGTCTAGTGCAAATGGGGAAGAGTTTTGTCCCACATTGCTCACTCCTAGAACTTTTGTGATCCTTATTTGTAGGATCACAAGTGACACTAGTGTCAAAAGGTCATAAGAGAGAGTATGCTCACCTCCTTGGTGGGTATGGTGACTACAACACACACACGCACATGCGTGCACCACTCCACGCCTCCCCTCGCCTGGGTTGGCATAGCTGAGCAGGGCATGAGCTTGGGCTTGTGGCTCATGGCTTGTGGATTGTGGATTGTGGAGAATGTCTTCTGTCTTCTTTTTACACTAGGAAATAACTACATTATTAATTATTCATTTAATTAATTATTTCTTTCCTGGACAGATTTATTAATCCTAATTGGAAAGTATTTCCTCAAAGATTTTTCCACAACATGTAGAAGAGCGATTGAGTGATTGCGTCTTAACGGGAATAGGATTACAAGGCGTGTAAGAGTATAAATATACTTCTAGTCATTAGGGTTAAACACATCTTTTGAACATACATCTCTCAAGATTTGAGTTTGTATTTGGAAAATCCTAAAGGTAGAGTCTTCTACCATTGTCGCTTCCATGTTGCTACCAAAAGATCTTCTCCTACACGTAGTGAGTTTGTCCATCCTCTCCCTTCTGAGATGCGATCTACCAGGCACTAGTTCCTGCGGTCGCTGGGCTGCACTGGTGGTGCAAGTCATCTTTGTATGCATCATTCATTGGCAAAATGAGTGAGACAATCTCTTCTCTAGTTCATGACCAGGTTGACTGGGAGAATGGCACCTATTCAGAAGGGTTGCAAGGCATTGATTTGTTGAAGTATATGGCATTCATTTTCCATCGAATGATTCAGTTTGTGTTCGTAACCTTTATTTTTTTGTTCTCCTACATTGGTTTATTCTACCCTTTCTTATCTTGATTGGCCTGAATTGTTAACCTAATTGTACCTGTTGATGTTTCATGTAACGATATAACATTAAAATTAACAATAGTCTTAAAGAAATTATTATCTATTATTATTTAACTATGGCTGCTCAAGGTTCTGGCATGAAAATTGATGCGTCTAGTATGCCTAAAAAGTTTACTGAAACTAATTTTTCTTGTTTTCAAAGTAGGATGCAAATCTAGCTTAACATGGTAGGGTATGATCAATATCTAGAAAAAGACGAACCCAAAGTTGATGAAGTTGTACCCAATAATGCTAATTAATTGCAACCTGGAAGAAGGGTGATAAGATGTGTAGAGGGTTAATTCTATTTGCATTAAATAACAAAACTGTATGTTCATACTCAAAGCCTCCTATTACTACATCTAAGGTACTGTGGAAGGCATTAGAAAATAAATACAATACCAAAAATCAAGGAATGGAAAAATAATGTGTCTCTAAATTTCTAAAGTTCCATATGTCTGAGGGTAAAGTTGTTTTTGATCCAACACACAATTTTCAACTCTTGGTGCAAGAGCTCACTGAGACGAGCATGATATTTCCTAAAAAAATTGTTGTATATTTAATCATTGAGAAATTCCCAAAATCTTGGGAGTCATTTGGCATGACTCTTAAGCATCGCGAAGGAAATATGTCAATAAACAATCTCCTGATGGACATCAATATTCAGGAAGAGCATCTGAAAGAGAAGACTATCAAAGTACCCATTGATTTAATGTTACTGTCAATTTAACTACTGCTAAGAACAAGAATAAGAAATATAAGAATTCATTAAAACCTTAGGCTAAGATCAAGAAGAAACCGAAGAACAAACTTTGTTAGACTTCTGGACAGGTTGGCCAATGGAACAAGGATTGTCTTTCAAAGAAGCCAAAGAAAGATACCACGCCTGCAACTGAGGAGGCTGGGGTCAACATGATGATTGCATCTTTGAACCTCACTGATGGGTATGTATCTATAAAACCTAATGTTCTTTCTATTTTTAAACCACTATATTGGATAATATACATTGGGGCTAATGTGCATGTGCAAACTGATAAGACCATGTTCGTGTCTTATCAGGCATCTAAAGTCAATCTCTGACTTTGGGTGATTCCAGTATTGTAGAAGTCAAAGGCGAATGATGGGTGGACTTGAAGTTTCCATCGGGAAAGGATCTGACACTTAATAGAGTCAGACATGTTCCATCAATATGATAAAACCTTATTAATGGCAGAATTTTAGTTAGGGATGGTTTTAGAATATATAGCAAGTGTAATAAGTCCATTATTACTCACCTTTGTGATTCTTTATTTTTTGGCAAGGGGTATCTATGTGATATGGAGAACTTGTTTAACATTCTTGTTGAACATGTTTCAGATTCTATTTTAAATTTAAATGATAATAGTTCTTTATGCATGAATCTTGTATCATATGATGTTTGGCATTCACGTTTAGACATGTTAATTTTGGCTCAATGAAACGTGTGACGAATATTAATTTAGTCCCCAAATTTGACATTGGCAATAGTAAATATGAAATTTATGTGCAAGCCAATTTACCTAGGAAACCTTTTCATGTTGTGAATAGGAATTTGGTAATATTGGATTTAGTACATACTAATATCTATGAATGTAATGAGATTTCTATAAGGGATAAAGGAGTTATTTTATATCTTTTATTGATGATGCTAGTAGATATTGTTATGTATTTTTAATTAGAACTAAATATGAGGCATTGGATAAATTTGAATTTATAAGAAAGAAGTTGAAAATCTAATCGGCAAAGTACTTAAGTGATTAAGGTCTGATATGGGAGGAAAATACATCTCAAACTTTTTTTTGGAATTTTTCTAATTGCATAGTATAGTTCATGAGGTTACCATTACGTATTTATCATAGTCTAATGGGATAGTTGAATGTAAAAAACAAATTGTTATAGATATGGTTAATCCTTTACTCTAAACTTTAGGTCTACCCTACTTCATGTGGGAGGAAGCTTTGAATATGGCTTGCCATATTCTGAATAGAGTTCCACATAAACATGTAGAGAGTAGTCTATTTGAGCTATGAAGAGGAAGAAAACCATCTCAAATATCTTCTAGTGTGGGGTTGCCTTGCTAAGGTACTTGTCCTGAACACAAAAGGAAGAAATTGGCACCGAAAATGGTTGATGTCATATTCTTGGGGTATGTAGAGACAAGTTATGCATATAGACTCTTGATTGTAAAATCTGATATCCCAGACATTGATGTCAATACAATTGTGGAATTACATCATGCTACATTCTTTGAGGATGTGTTTCCTATAAAATTTGGTGTGCCCAATGAAGTATTTCAAGAGGATTCATTCACCATTAGTTCCATTCCCGAACACATGGAAAGGATGACAAATGTGAGGGGCGACTCAGAACAAGCTATTTCTAAATTTGTTGATTCTGACGAAATGGTTGAACTAAGGAGAAGTAAACGTCCTAGGACATCCAATGACTTTGGAAGTGAGTTTCTCACTTACAATGTTGAGGGAGATCATGTAACTTACAAACATACTATGGAATCTCTAGAAGCTATGTTTTGGAAAGAAGTTGTTAATGATGAAATCTAATAAATTCTCTCAAATGGAACTTGAGAATTGGTAGATTTTCCTCCTAGTTGTTCTACAACTAGTTGCAAATGGATCTTTAAGAAGAAATTTAATGTTGACGGGACAATCAATAAGTATAAGGCTAGGTTAGTTGTCAAGGGTTACACACATAGGGAAGGAATAGATTATATTGAACATATTCCCTTGTTTCCCGTATGACCACGATCTGAGTTCTTATAGAATTGGCTTCCATTTATAATCTTTGTATCCATAAGACGGATGTGAAGACCATGTTCTTACACTGTGAGCTTCAAGATAAGATATATATGGAACACCATGAGGAATTTTTGGGTTGTGGGAATGAGTACAAAGTGTGTAAACTTGTTAAGTCATTACATGGCTTGAAACAATCCCCTAAGCAATGGCATGAGAAGTTTTATTTTGTGATATCATTTTTTGGCTTTATTTCTAATGAATTTGATAATTGTCTCTACTGTAAAATCGTCAATGATGGATTCATTTTGTTATGCTTATATGTCAATGATATCCTACTTTTTGGTTATGATATGATAGTTGTAAATGAGAAAAAGTCATTCTTGTACAAAAAGTTTGAGATGAAGGATATGGGCGTCGCTTATGTGATTTTAGGGATTAAAATCATAAGGCCTACTAATGGTATAAGTCTCTCTCAGTCTTACTATGTTGAGAAGATACTGGAGAGGTTTGAGTACACATCACGTATACCTGTTAAGACTCCATATGATTCATCCAAAGCCTTGTTCAAGAATGAGATTGGGGTTCCAGTGTCTCAATCATGATACTCTCACTTTATCATAAGTTTGATGTATCTTATGAACTGCACACGTCCAGACATTGCATTTTTTGTGAGCAAGTTAAGTAGATATACAAGTTGTCCTGACAAGACCCATTGGGAAGATTTGGATATAGTTTTAAGGTATATCAAGGGAACTTGTTCCCTTGGGATGCATTATGGAAAATATCATTCTATAGTCAAAGGATATAGTGATGTAAGTTGGATTGCCATCAACTCTGGGAGTAATGGTGTCTCAAGATATATATTGTTGTTGTGAGGAGGAGTTGTTTCCTGGAGGTCTAAGAAATAGACCATATTATCTCGGTCAACTTTTGAGGTAGAGTTGTCTTCTTTAGATGAAACTGGATTAGTAGTTGAATGGCTACATGGACTTATGTCCAGTTTATCTGTGATAAAGAATCTGCTTCCTACCATTTCGGTTCACTGTGATGGCACCACAACTAGTGCTAAGATAAAGATTCACAAGTACAATAAAAAATAGCATAGACACATCCAAATTAGACACAAGTCTATAAGGGAGTTAGTGTCTAATGGGGTCTTGGTTGTGGACTACATCGGTACCAAAAAAAATACAGTCGATCCTTTCACTAAAGATCTTACCCTAGATTTATTGGATAAATCTATATTGGGGATGGGATTGAATCCCCTCATTATTCACAGGCAGTAGCAACCCAAACCAATAGAGTGGAGATCCACAAATTGGGTTCAATGTGGTAATAACAAGTTGTCAGGTGAATTGGAATGCACTATGTAATTAGTTTAGTGCTTCATGCATCTGTGTCTAATTGTTGGAAAACCTTTTAGTGTCATGATTGCATATTAGTAAGAGATTAATCTCTGAATGGTGTGAAGTCTTAGGACAGGATGTTAGCAGTACATCTTTAGAGACTCTAACTAAATGATTGATGTTGTGTAGGCCTTAGCAGGAGAATTTTGGGTTGTTCTCTGATATCAATCATGACATAAAGTTTTGTATGCATGGTCTGAATGCATTGTTTTCTTTTCTACTCTATCTTTATTGTGTTGTTACCAACCTATACTCTTACACCCAAGGTTCAGGTTCAAGACATTTGTTCACCTAGTTCCTACAGGAGTCACAATTGGATAACTGAAGTAGATTCAAACCAAAAGGTATTTGCTAACGGTACAGTATGGAGGACTGAATGGTAGAGAAAACTACACATTAGACTTTGAGGGAGATTGTTAGACATATTTCTGCTATAACCATGTATATAGCATGGGTTAATCCCTATGTAGTGCATCTTGTACATAGGAGGATATGTAGTTTTGTATCTACTACAAATGGGGAAGAGTTTTGTCCCATATTTCTCACTCCTAGATCTTTTGTGGTCCTTATATGTAGGATCACATGTGACACTAGTGTCCAAAGGTCCTAGGAGAGGGTTTGCTCACCTCCTTGGTGGGTAAGGTGACCTCAACACATACACACACACGTGCATGCCACACCATGCCTCATCTCGCTGGGCTGAGCTAGGCATCGACTCAGGCTTATAGCTTGTAGATTGTGGATTGTGGAGAATATCTTCTGTCTTCCCTCTTCTTTTTACACTAGGACACAACTACGTAATTAATCTTTAATTTAATTAATTGTTTCTTTCTGAACCATATTTATTAATCCTAACTAGAAAGTATTTTCTCGTGGATTTTTTTGCAAAATGTACAGGAGAGATTAACAGATCACATCTTAATGGGAATAGGATGATGGGGTGTCTAAGGCTATAAATATTCATTTGGTTATTAGGGTTAAACACATCTTTCAATCATACAACCGTCAGCATTTAAATTTGTATTTGGAAATTCCTAAATCTTGAGTCTTCTGACATTGTCGCTTCCATGTTGCTACATGGAGATCTTCTCCTATGCATGGAGAGTTTGTCTATTCCCTCCCATCCGAGATGTGATCTATCAAGCGGTGGTTCCTACGGTCGTTGAGTTGTACTAGTGGTGCAAGTCATCTTCATCTTCATCATTTGTTGTCAAAACGAGTGAGACGATCTCTTCTGTGATTCTTGACTGGGTTGACTAGGAGAATGGTGACTATCCAGAAGGTTTGCAAGGCATTGATTTCTTTAATTATATCACGTTTGTTTTTCATTGATCGATTTGGTTTGCGTTCCTAACCATTAATGTCTATTCTCCTACATTGGTTTATTCTACACTTTCTTATCTTGATTGGCCTAAACTGTTAACTTGATTGTACTTGTCATTGTTGCATGTAATGACATAACATTAAAATTAACAACAATCTTAATAAATCATTATCTCTCATTAGTTAACTATGGCTGCTCAAGGTTCTGGCATGATAATTGATACGTCTAGTATGCCTAAAAAGTTTACTAACACTGATTTTTCTCATTGGAGAAGTAGGATTCAAATCTAACTTAACATAGTAGGGTATGATCAATATATAGAAGAAGATGAAGCCAAAGTTGATGAAACTATCCTCGATAATGCTAATTTAATTTCAACCTATAAGAATGGTGATAAGACGTGTTGAGGGTTGATTCTATTTGGATTAAAAACAAGACGTATGACTCAAACTCAAAGCCGCCTGTTACTACATCTAATGTTTTATGGAAGGCATTAGAAAAGAAATACAATACCAAAAATCAAGGAATGGAAATTTTTGTGGAAGGCATTAGAAAATAAATACAACACCAAAAATCAAGGAATGGGAAAATATTATCTCTAAATTTCTAAAGTTTCATATGTCTAAGGGTAAATCTATTTCTGATCAAACACACAATTTTCAACTCTTGATGCAATAGCTCGCTAATGTGAGCATGATACTTCCTAAAACATTTATTGCAAGTGCAATCATTGAGAAATTCCAAAAATCTTGGGAGTCATTTGGCATCATTCTTAAGCATCACAAATGTCATTAAACGATCTCATGATGGACATCAATATTTAGGAAAAACATCTGAAAGAGAAGACTATCAAAGTACTCATTGATGTTAATGCTACTATCAGTTTTACTACTACTAAGAACAAGGAAAGAAATCTAAGAATTCACTAAAGCCTAAGGCTAAGATCTAGAAGAAACCTAAGAACAACCCTTATTGGACTTGAAGACTGGTTGGCCATTGGAATAAGGATTGTCCTTCAAAGAAGGCAAAGAAAGCTACCACATTTGTAACTGAGGAGGTTGTGGTCAACATGATGACTCAATCCTTGAACGTCAATGATGGGTATGTATCTATAAAACCTAAAGTTCTTTCTATTTTTGGACCACTATATTGAATAATAGACACCAGGGCTAATGTGTGCTTGTGTACTGACAAGTCCCTATTTGTGTCTTACCAGGCCTCTAAAGGTCAATATGTGACATTGGGTGATTCCAGCATTGTAGAAGTCAAAGGCGAAGGATGGGTGGTGTAACAACCCCGCCTTCCGGTAACCCCCAATTAAGGGAGACCGAGAGGTCGGTGCCATTATCCAATTTCCGGATCAAGGTTCAACAGTTAATTGATAACAATTAATAAATTCTACTAGACTATACTGAAAAGTTGTAATAAAAAAAATTGCATACCTTTGAAAATTTTTGGATTTCTAAACTTTATCCAGAACTGGGACCAACTAATTAATCCTCCTTGGACTTTCATTCATGTATTTCACAATATGACGATTTACTGTTTGTCCTTTTTGTTTTGTACCTAAAACGCCGACAAACAAAACGTCGGTCAGCCGAAACTGGTATGTGGGGGAAACAAATAATGTGCAATTATGTTAACAATGTAATCATTCAATTATTCATTTAACAACCAAGATTACATTTTAAGCCACACTACTCAATCCTTACCTATCCCCTATCTCTGTGCTTTGCATGCTACCTCTCTTTAGGTAGATACCCCCATAGTCCTACCTTACAAGTAGCCAATACCTAGGATAATAGAGTCGCATGGCACTACCCAAAAGTAGCCCAATATCTAACTCAAAGTGACTTGATGGACCTACCCCATTGGTAGCCATGTACCAAGTCATCTGATGACCTGATGGACCTGCCCCATAGGTAGCCATGTACTAGGTCAACTATTAAGCCATAGAGGGGACCAATATGTGAGCTAGTAGGGACATATCTTATGTGATAGTCATATCCACATTATAGTTTGCATGAATTAAATTCATCCAACAGTTAATTCATGTCATCGATGAAAACTTCGGAAAACCTCGGAAAACTAACTCAAGATATTCATAAGCGTAACCACATACCTTATGCCATCACAGAAACCATGCAGAACATCATATGTACTTTCAGAGTGCATCCAAACATCCAAGCTGTAAAGCATGTAATCAACAAGGTATCTGAAACAAATCATACTACATATGTGTCACCACATATTCTCATTACATTATTCAATTATAGATTCGCTACTAAACTAGGGTTTAGGTTTATCTCATGTTTAGACTATGGATAAGGGTTACAAACCCTAATTCCATCATATCATGGTTTCTAAGATTACAAACTCAGTTATGCATATTAGGTGAAAACCTAATCATCAACTTAAGCACATTAGATTACCCGTGACACCAAAATCACATCACTAACATTAAGATCACATTAAAATGTCGAGATTGGTTTTAAAACCCTAAATCAACATGAATAAGATCATTAATCTAGAATCATCATTTATTTATCATTATTACGGATTTCCTTATCAGACATGACAAGATCAAATACTAGCTCAACCTAAATGAATCTACTCAATTAGGTGTCGTATTAAAGCAAATCTAGATCTTCCTTTACATTAATTATAAAACACATGTATTGCAAATACTTTTATAACAAGATCCTTAATTGGGTTATGATTATATTTTCTTTGGATTCTTCTTGTTTTTATGATCAGTTTGATATATAGTTTTTCTATATTCCGAGTTACCAGTAATTAACTAGATTATTTCAAGTTAACCCATTTATTAGCCAATTAGGCGTCGCCACATCATATTTATATCATATTAATAACTGGCTAGAAATACAACTTAATATTAGGCAAAATTACTTACTCATCCATGAGACTTAAACAAGGAGGCCGGGGTATATGCGTCTTTTGACTATAACCCTCTTCTACTCTAACCTTCGCAATTCCAGCTTCGATGTGACAGAGCGACCGACGTTGCATTCTCATCAACTGACGTGGTGCCTTTGGGTGTGTCGCTCAGTCTCTCTGGTGGTTCACCCTCTTCCTCTGTCCCATCGAACACTCTCTCTTTATCTCTCTTGAAGGTTGTGCTCTTCTACACACTGCCCCCGTCTGCGTCCTCCGACAGCCCTGCTGTGGCGGCTAGGATGCTAACCTCCAACATGCTTCCTCCCCTCCGCCTTCGAATCTACTCAGGATGCCCCTTCATCCTTGATCTCCGCCCTCCTTCCTTTCTTCTCGGTGGGTCTGTATCGGCTGACAGGGAGTCAATGCACACTTGGTTCTTTCTTCACTAGTGCCTCTCTCACCTTCCTCCTTACCCTGCCTGCCACTGAGTCTCCTTTCCAAGTAACTGGCGACCGGACTCCCTGGTCCACCTATGTTCTCGTCCCTTTGTGAGAACGCCTTTCTTCCGTGCGGCCACAATCAAGTGTTGGTGGTGCTGCGGGCAGTGTTACCTCAGACATTATGGGGACGATCGTCTTCGGTGCTTCTGGACTCCTCCCTCGTCGCAGCTGCCCCAACTCCAACCTTCCTGCCGCCGCAACACCATCAGGGTGTATGAACCACCCTCCCGAAGCCGCCAAGCTATTTGAGTCTAAGCACATCAGGGAGCTTTGGATCCCTCCCTGCACACATGCATTCGGAAGGACGACACAACCTATCTATCTAGGCGCCATGATGGATTGTGGTTCAGGTCACACTTATCTCACTACTCCTCTTTGTGGATCTAGGTCAGACATTGCATCTCTCCCAGTGCATAGAAGGAGAAGAACGTAGGGGGAAACGATGATGGAACTTGAGGCTTTGTAGCCTATTTCCACTGTCGTCAAGTGGTGTCCCATGCTATATATATACACTACACCTAAAGAACAATGAGGGGCAGGAGGGTTACATGACTATTAAAGGAAAGCAAGAGATAAAGAGAGAGACCCAATGGTCCTGAAGAGAAATCTAGTTTCCTTTCTCATTTCCCTTTCTTCCTTTTCTCCTTGGGGTTCAAGTAATCCAAACGTGGAAAGGATTATTATGATGGTTCCCTTTGTTTACCATTACCTCCTTTCCAAAAGTCTTTCTTCCTCTCACAATTATCGTAATATTTTGTAAAGTATTTATATTTTTCAAAAGAAACGTAATTAAGAGATTCCCAATATATAGACACCAATGTCCATAACTCTTACACAAAAAACCCATAAAGGAAAGCATTGGATAATGGGTTCTGGACTATTCATCTATTTCTCTCCTTGAAATATTCTTGCAACAATTATAGGAACTTATAAATTTCCTTTCCAAATTTATTCTTTTGGGATCTAATGTGATACATTTCCCATACAAAGCTTATTCCTTTGGAACATTAATACCATTACCCCACGATATATCCTTTTTCTAGAATTTTCCATTTTTTCTCTTGTTCGACATTTTAATGGATTATTGCAAATAAAAATCCTTTTATTTCTTTAACTTGTCACAAGGATAATATTATTATATAAATAATACCATTCAAGAAAACTATTTATCAAGACATAATTTCTATTTATATCATTCAATTTTACAAAAAATGGGGATATAACATTCACCCCTTCTTAAAAGGAATTTTGTCCCCAAAATTCCATCAGGAACACAAACAAATAGGATAAGCCTTTTGTATGTCCATCATGGCTCCCATGTGGCCTCACCCTTTCCATGGTGCTTCCCAAGAACCTTCATCATCTCATATTCTTTCATCTGAGTTCTTTCTTACCTTGGTATACCGTATCCTCATAGGTGACTCAGGACTTTTCAGCCTCTCAAAAGCTGAATAGGTTCAGGGCTCAGCACATGGCTTGGGTACCTCACATAGTGCTCTAGATCGGACACATGTAACGCATTATACATCATGTTATCCTGAGGGGTAGGGCTAAACACAACCATCTCCACAAATCCATCTCAAATGGATCCATATATCGGGGACTCAGCTGTCTCAGCTCTAGCTTAGAGGGGTTGAATTTTCACATCACATATTCTCCCATAGTGAACTACATGTCAGTCTGCTTTGCATCAACTCACGACTGATGTCACCCCTAGGCTCTCTTTTAGCCATTCCATGATCAAAGCGACTTCATTTGCACACAATGTGGTTCTCTCTTGACCTTTGCGAGGTCCCTTCACCAACATCATATTAATGAAGCGGTGACCGACACATCCTCCCTTATAGAGCTTCCTTACATCCTAATACTGACTATGGTGGTTATCATCACATCTCACTAAGGACAAGAACTGTCTCTATGTATCACCATGGATGATCACACATGCTCTCATCAGACCCTCTAGTCTGGATCATCCTATTAGTTAGGGGGGATAAATTGTACTAACATTGAGTTCTTCATGTACCTACTTCCATTGCATGGAAGTGAATCTTTAGGTTATACTCAAGAAATTTTGAACTCGCATCATTGTGTAGTTGAACCATCTCTCTCATGCAGTTCAATCGGATCCGTCCCTTGATGGTATTCTTTCTTTCTCATGTTATCTAGGTAAGGCAATCTACCATAACCCATATTGCATCTTGACCTTCCTTGGTCTAGGGGAGACTTATCACAACATCCATAATGATGATCTCCCATTCCCTCTCAGGGACTCTTTCTCCTATATATCAACTCATTGGGTTACTGGTGTTCGTCCTTGACCTCCTAGCTTGCATGGCGACAAGCCACATGCAATTTCATATTAGGCATCCAAATTACTATTGTCACTTACTATCTTCGTAGTACCATGGTATATGATGATCTTAAAATCATGATCTCATGTATGTCCCGATTCCTCAAGGTTGATTCCTCAGAAACCCTAACCCACTCTCGTCAGGGTTTCATTGCCTTCTTTTCCAGAGAAGTGCATCTGAGGTTCTACAACCATCCTTTTATCATGATAAGCCCTAAGCTGGCTAACCAAACAACTACTAACTTGTTCAATAGACCTCACTACATCTGAGTGTTAGCAAAACATATCTTCTTTCTCAAACTGAGGGCTATCCTAACAACCTCTTCTAGCCTCTAGCTAAACTAGGCAACTGCATAACAACCAGAGCATCCATTACCACCTCACATCCATATGTGTAAGGTATTGTTGAAGACATACACCTCCATGTATTCCACTTGTTATCTCATATCAAACTCTAATTCTATCTTCATAATCAAAATTCTGAACTCATCCTCTTGGTTTTCAAACTCAACCTTGTATAACTTGCAAATTCCGCATAGCTCCTGCTAAAAACATCCATATAAGATTACCTTATTTCTCTTAGTATTTGTAAACCATCAATGTATCATTCACTCCACCAGGGTATGTTATCATCTCTGTCCTCATGCCTCGCAGCAACGTTCCAACCCACATCATCTTTATCCTTGGTGTATGGCATGCGTATTGTCCTATCTCTCACTCCCATAACAAGAGGAAATAAGCATTTGGTTGCAGTCCAAATACAAAGTTCTTCCTATTCCAAAAGTAGATATGGTACATCCCACCTTGTCAGTACACCTTTAAATCTTAGTTGAAACATGCCTCATATGTCACTTCATCACAATCATTTTGATATCAAAGTTACTTCCATGGAAAACTAGTCTCGAACCTACTGAGGTTTATATCCTTGGTCATCTCCTCTAGGTCTATAGGGTGCCAGCTCTTTTGGGGTCATACCTCTTCCCTCATGCATCAAGAGAGTGCCCTACTGATCTGCCCTTTGGGTCCCATGAGTTCATGAAGGTGATCAATCTCCTAACCCATGGCCCTCAGACAATGATAGTTGTTACCTCCCGACCCTATGGTCATGTGAAACTGGGGAATTAGGAAACTCCTACTTCCATCGGTCTTATCCCTACCTGAACCTAGGATAGACTTAGGATTCTTCATTTATAGTACATGTCCAACTTAGAACCTTGCCCAAGCCTTCATCATCTCTCTTTGTATACATGCGCTGACATCCATCCTTTCATAGGGGTCATGGTGACCTGCCTACCTTGGTTAGGCCCCCTTATCGGTTACCTTCATGGTAACACATCCACATGCACTTAGAGATGGCTATCTATGGGTCTGTAGGTTCATTCTCATACCATGTACCTTTCACTTAGCTTCTCATGATCCTGTGAGACCTCTCTAGGTTTGCTCAAAACCCACAAAACTGGTATACACCCTACCAAAGGGGTCCCTCTCTCAGGATGGGAGGAAAACTATCTCCTGACAACCAGGTCACAAAAGCTCTTAGGTCTAGGGTTTACATCCACATGAGACTACTTAACCCTAGAAAGCTATTAAGGCACAAGTAGATCACCTACTGAACCATGCTAGGTCATACTTGTCCTCTTTCCTCAATGCTAGATCAAGATCATACCTTTCTTTATCATCAACCTAGTTGTGAGGGGTTCATCAAACATACCTTAAACTTAAGGGACTTCCCTTTTCCTCTATACATGAGGAGTACCATGCTCGAAGCTATAACAACTTAATTCTCATCATGAGCATTAGGTACACTACTTCCCCTCTTAGGCCTAGGAACCCTAGGTTCACCTTTGGGGGTCCAACTGCATGCTCAAACTCTTAACCACGAATCAAGCATGCAAAAGGCATGACATGCACTTCCTGTCATCCTTCGACTCGAGAAACACTTAGAGTTGGGTCATCCTCAAGGACAACCAACAAGGTACAAGGCCTCATAACATGTTACTAATCCTCTCCAGGGTATACAGAACTTCTTCTTCCTTTCTCAGAAGGTAAACTCTTATACCATAGGATCATAAGTGTCAGAAGCCTCATCCTCTCTCTAGGGTTTGGTTCCTCCCATGGAAACCAAGACATCATCAATCTCTAGGGATCAAGCATGTGACGACCACTATCATCCACTTAGGTCGCATCATCCTCAATTCCTGACTTCTCCTCGTATCCCAGAGTCTAGGATTCCAACCTTCTTGCTGGGTTTCCTGCTAGCCCTACAACTAACCTCACCATTAGAGGTCCTCTCTTCGTGAAGGGTCAACCTCAAAAGCATGCCCCAACCTGGATGAAGCCTATGTTCAACTCATGTTCGCCCAAGGTTATCTATAGCCCCTTAGGCTTATCACATAAGCTATCCATCAAACTCTCCCGGTCAGGGTTTCAACCTATAGCTCGCACTACTGATACATTCTGGGTGCCTATTATGCCCATATAAGCTCATGGGGTTTCCATAGTTTCTTCTCTACCCTCATCAATGAAGGAGCTATCCTTCACTCAAACATGCACGACCCTCTCCAGGGTTGGGTTGCCAAAGATACTAGGTCATCTAACCTCTCATGGCTCATCCAGGGCATTTCTATCCAAACATCTAGTCTACTAAGATAACTAACTCATCATGTCATCTCTCCCTCTTACCTTCACTTAGGGTTAAGGTTATCATCATCCTCAAAGGATGTGCTAGGTCTCTACTTTTAATGGAGATCTCTACCTCCAAGACTAACTCTCTTTACTCATCCTCCTGACAAGAAGGTCTATCCTCAAGTCTCTCATGAGGGCATGACAACTTATGTAACGACCCCACCTCCCGGTAACCCCCAATTAAGGGAGACCCGAAGGACAGAGCCGTTATTCAATTACAGGATCAAAGGTTCGAAAAATAATCAATAACAATTAATAAACTTTACCAACTAAACCGAAAACTGGTATAAAATAAAACTTTTCTTACCTTGGAAAAACTGGGATTTCTAAACTTCTATCCATGAAGATGCTAAACTAACTAATCCTCCTGTGCACGTTATTTCTCATTTAATTTCACATCTGCCACTTTACTATTTGTTCTTTTCATTTGTACCTAAAACGCCGACAAACAAAACGTCGGTCAGCAAGAAGCTGGTATGTGGGGGAAACAATAAACGTGCAACTATAGTAAGAAAGTAATCAGCCAATTATCATTTAACAGCCAAGATTACGTTTTAAACCATACTACTCAATCCTTCCCTATCCCCTATCTCTGTGATGTCCCTGCAGTGGACTGAGATCCCACCTCTCTCTAGGTAGATCCTTATTAAACCCTACATGATCCTACCTATCAGGTAGATCAATATCTAGGGTTGAGTTGCATGGCACTACCCATAGGTAGTCCAATCTCTAACTTGATATGACTTGATGGACCTACCCCATTGCTAGCCATTTACTAAGTCATCCAATGACCTGATGGGCCTACCCCATTGGTAGCCTTTTATTAGGTCTACTCATTAAGCTACAGAGGGGACTAGGATCTGAGCTAGTAGGCATATCCCTTATGTGATAGTCATATTCACATTATACTTTGCATGAATTAAATACATCCAACAGTTTAATTCAAGTCACGATGGAAACATCGACAAAACCCCGGAAAACTAATTCGGGTAGTCATAAGCGTAACCACATACCTGTACATGTAGATTCAGTAAAAGAATAATCCAAACAACAATGAGCAAGCAAGCATTCAATAAGATCTTGAAATAAATATACAATTTCTTTTTATTACTCATGTCATTAAGATCTATTAAATCTAGCTCGCTTCCTAGGGTTTCTAATCCACTTTTAGGGTTTCCATTGCAATTAGGGTTTCCCTCCATCTTTTATTATTTAAAACCCTAATTTAACACAATTGATCACAAACCCTATTTATGTCCACATCTAATTATCAATTCCGGTTGAAAGGCATAATTAACCATTAATTAAGTTCATCAAGCCTCTTTTTATTAAAGCTACTATTTTGATCCTTTTAATCCATGACAAGATCATTATTCACATTTATCATTAATTCATAGTTCATTATGATCCAAATCACATATAAACTCAATTTGCAATTAATTCCATATTTTATTCATGAGAAAACCCTAATTACTATATTTAGGGTATTATCCACAAATTAGGAACTTTAATGCTCAAAATAGCATAGATTCAGCATATTCCAACTTTAATCATGAAATTAATCAATTAAAGCCATTGATAGTCAAATTAATCAACATTAGGGTTTCAAGGCCCATTAAAGTATTATTCATGCACATTAAACTCGAAATTAAACTAGTTACATGCAAATTCATCCTTTTTGTTCCTAATGTGTCCTTTCATCATTAAAAGGTTAATACTAACTCTAATCATCCATTAAACCCTTATAAATATATTATTCATCTCAAAATGGGGTTCTTTAAACATTAACACATTAAAGTTGATATCTTCCATATTTTTCGAATTGCAGGAGGAATTAGCTTTTAAAATTATTTTTATTGGATTCCTATCATTTTTTTGAGCAAAATTCATATTTTATGTGTGCTAATCCAAGCTACGGTTGAGGAGATATGAATTTAACAAAATTGACTTACTTCTGGCCAATGGGATTGCGCCACGTCACTTTACCCATGCAGCGATCTCGCGAATATGGAAAACATTTTGAAATGACCAGAATACCCTCGGTTAAGTTGTCGCTTCTTTCTACCCCAGAGGGGTAAAACCGTCCAACGTGCCCAATCTTCTTCTTCCTCCTCGCGAGCTATCAGGGCACCGACCTCTAGCCCTAATCGCGAACATCACGACCTCTGTACCCCCTCCCCGACCCCGCAGGTCGCTAGGGAGGGTTCTCCTCCCTCCGCCGCACAACTCCGTGCCTGATGGTGCCCCCCTTTCGCAGCTAGGGCGGCTGACCCACGTCGCTCGGGCCAACAATCCGCAGCCGACCTGGTAGTCGCGTTGCAGGTTTGTTGCGCGATGGTGGTGGCCAGGAAAGGTGGCAGACCACCCTAGATTTCTAGGAGCAATTTCGTGCCTCCACTAAGATCACACCAAAGCTGATAGAGCCTCCGAAACCGCTCTAGGTTCCCTTGGTTAGGGGGTAGCACAGAAAGAATAAGAATAGGTTTTATTGTGTGGGATTTCCTTGGACCTCGACCAGTGCTTTACCCCTTTATATAGGGTGGAGTATGAAGCCCTAAGGTGTGCCTCATGAGGACTCAAGTCCCAAACTCAAAAGGAAACACACTTTCCTTGGTTGTGAAACAACCATCTCTCTCTCTTCATTATCTCCTTTTTCTTTGATATTCCTTGTTTCATGGATATTGAGGAATTCGAAATTCCTCTCCCTTATCCTCTTTAATCTTGTCTTTTAATTCATTAGCCTCGAAATTATATTTTCCTTATGGAGGAAATTTTCTTCTTAACAAAACCACACAATTCCTTAATTATGTATTCCCATTATCCTTTTATTTTTTGCAATTTTGGTATTTTCTTCTTTATTGGGACTCTTTGGATCCCAAGAAACTCTATTATTTCGAAATCCTTTTTATTGGATACTCATTATCCTTCTAGATGCATCTACATGCATTACTCTCTATTATCATGTGTATTTCTTATTAAAATATTTCTTTTTGAGGATTTCTATTTATTTCTCTTTTATTTTCCTCATTAGTATTCCTTTTATCATTAGGAATCCTTGTAATATGAAATTCCACCAAGGATTATTCCATTATACCTCTTTTCACTTATTTTCCATATTTCATCAATGTTTTAAATTTCTTTATTAACAAGGAAATACTTTATTGGTCTTTTCTTTTCTCATTGCTTTATCTTTGCAACTTTGGACTCCTTGGAATCCAAGGAACCCAAGAGGCACGAAATTCATTCTTGGATTACATTCCTTTGCCTTCTAGTGGTTTCTACCTCATCTCTCTTTTCTCAACAACTCAAATATTCATTAATTAATTGAATTTCCTTGTTATTGGGCCCAATAGCCAATAAAGCCCACAAATCAAACAACAAGGCTATTTTAAACGAAATCCATTTATTCAAAATAAATTATATCATTATTTGTCCAAAAATCTTCAATATGAGAAATCACATTTCTCACCAGAGGAACCCGAAATTTGAGGTTGTAACATCCTTCCCCTCTTATAGGAATTTTGTCCTCAAAATTCAATCAAGCAAATAAACAATTTAGGATAAGACTTTTCCAAGTCCATCATTGCTCCCATGTGGCTTCACCCTTTCCATGGTGCTTCCTAAGAACCTTCATCATCTCATATTCTTCCATCTGAGTTCTTTCTTACCTTGGTATAACGTACCCTCATAGGTGACTCAGGACATTTCAGCCTCTCAAAAGCTGAATAGGTTCAAGGCTCAGCACATGGCTTGGGTACCTCACATAGTGCTCTAAATTGGACTCATGGAACACATTATACATCATGTTATCCTGAGGAGTAAGGCTAAACACAACCATCTCCACCGATCCATCTCAAATGGACCCATATATCGGGGAATCAGCTTTCTCAGCTGTAGCTTAGAGGGGTCAGATTTTCACATCACATATCCTCCCACAGTGAATTGCATGTCAGTCTGCTTTGCATCATCTTGTGACTCATGTCACCACTGGGCTCTCTCTCAGCCATTGTACAATCAAAGCGACTTCATCTGCACACACTGTGGTTCTTTTCTAACCTTCGCGAGGCCTCCTTCACCAACATCATCATAATGAAGTGGTGACCGACACAACCTCCCTATAGAACTTCTTGCATCCCGATAAAGACTATGGTGGGTAACATCTCATCTGAAGAACTGTCTCTATGTATCACCCTGAATGAGCACACATGCTCTCATTAGACCCTCTAGTCTGGATCACACTGTCCATTAGTATGGGGTGATAAACTGTATTGTTATTGAGTTCTTCATGTATCCACTTCCACCTCATGGAAGTGAACCTTGGTCATACTCAAGAACTTTTGAACTCGCATCATGGTGTAGTTGAACCATATATCTCTTAAGTAGTTCAACTAAATCTGTCCCTTAACAATACTCTTTCTTTCTCATGTTATCGAGGTAAGGCAATCTACCATAACCCATATTGCATTCTGACTCTCCTTGGTCTAGGGGAGACTCACAACATCTATAGTGATGAACTCCCATCCCTTCTAGGGAAATCTTTATACTTTATATCCATGCACTGGGTTACTGGTGTTCGTCCTTCACCCCTGGCTTGCATGGCCACATGCCACATGCCACATGCAACTTCATCTTAAGCATCCACAATACTACCATCACTTACTATCTTCATAGTACAATATATGGTGATCTTAAAATCTTGATCTCCGGTAAGTCATGATTCCTCAAGATCGATATCTGAGAAACCCTAAACCACTTTAGTCAGGGTTTCGTCACCTTCCTTTCCAAAGAAGTACATCTGAGGTTCGTCAACCATCCTTTTATTATATCACAGACTTGACTGGCTAGCCAAACAATCATTTACTTGATTAACCACTATTAACACATCTGGGTGTCAGCCAAACTTATCTCTTTTCCTCAACTCAAGGTTAGCCTTACAATCTCAACTTCTTCTAGCTTCCAGCTAAACTAGGCAGCTATATCTCAACCAGAGCATTCATTACCACTTCTTATCCTTAGGCGTTAAGTAGCATACACCTCCCTGTATTATACTTATCATCTCATCTTAAACTCTAAGTTTGTCTTCATCAAGAAACTCTGATCTCATCCTCAGGGTGATCAGACTCAACCTTGGTTAACTTGTAAATTCCACATAGCTCCTAATAAAACATCCTCATAAGCTGACTACACTACTTTCTCTTAATGTTTGTAAACCATCCATGTATCGTTCACTCCACAAAGGTATGTTATCATTTCTATCCTCATACCTTGTAGCAATGTTCCAACTTCCATCATCTTTTATCCTTGGTGTAAGGCATGCGTATTGTCCTATCTCCCACTCTCATAATAAGAGGAAATAAGCATTTGGCTGCAGTCCAAATACAGAGTTCTTCCTGTTCCAAGAGTAGAGATGGTACAACCCACCTTGCCAGTACACTTTCAAATCTAAGTTGAAACGTGCCACCTATGTATCTTCATCATGAACATCATGATATCAAAATCACTCCCATGGAAAACTGGTCTCAACCCTACTTGGTCTAAACACAATCCTTGGTCGTCTCCTCTAGTACTATAGGGTGCCGACACTTTTGGGGTCATCCCTTTTCCTTTATGCATCCAGAGAGTGCCCTACTCATCTGCCCTTTGGGTCCCATGAGTCGATGAAGGTGATCAATCTCCTAACCCATGGCCCTCAAACAATGATAGTTGTTACCTCCCGACCCTATGGTCATGTGCAACTAGGGAATTAGGCAACTCCTTCATCCATCGATCTTATCCCTACCTGACCCTAGGATAGACTTAGGATTCTATTATTGTACATGTCCAACATAGAACCTTACCCAACCATTCATCATCTCTCTTCTTGCATTCATGGGCTGACTTTCATCCCTTCATAGGGGTCATGGCAACCTGCCTACCTTGGTCAGGCCCCATGTCGGTTACCTCCATGGTAACACATCCACATGCACTTTAGAGATGGCTATATATGGGTCTACAGGTTCATTCTCATGCCATGTACTTTTCACTTAGCTTCTCAAGATCCTATGAATCTCTTTAGGTTATCTCAAAACCAACAAAACGGGTATACACCCTACCAAAGGGTCCCTCTCCCAGGATGGGAGGACACTACAACTTTTGACAACAAGGTCACAACCGTCCTTAGGGTTTTCATTCACATGAGCATGCCTAACTCGACAACTACTAAGGCACAAGTAGACCACCTATTAAACCATGCTAGGTCATACTTGTTCTCATCCTTAACATTAGATCAACTTAGTTTTGAGGAGTTCATCAAACATACCCTTAACTTAAGGGATTTCCTTTACCTCTACACATGAGGAGTACCATGCTTGAAACTATAGAGACTCCAATCTCATCATGAGCATCGGGTATACTGCTTCCCCTCTTAGGCCTAGGAACCCTAGGTTCTCCTTTGGATATCCAACTGCGTTCTCAATCTCTTAACCATGGATCAATCATGTCCAAGGTATGCCATGTACTCCCATGCCCCTTTTATATGAGCAAGACCTCAGAGTTGAGTCCTCCTCAAGGACATTCAACTAGGTATAAAACCTCACAACAGGGTACTTAAACCTCCTCAGGGTATAAGGTACTCTTTATCTCACCCAGCAGGTAGTCACTTATACCATGGGTACCAGAAGGTTCCTCTAAAGGCAACCAAGATATCATCAGTCTTCAGGGATCAAGCATAAAGCAACCACTATCATCCACTTAGGTCGCATCATTCTCGACTCCCCACTATTCCTCAAGTTTTGGGGTTTTAGGCTTCCAACATCCCTGTTGGGGTTCTGCTTCCTCTCTCTAGAGCTAATTCCACCTCCAACCATACTTACTAGAGGTCCCTTCTCCATGAAGTCTGATGCTCACAAGCATACCCCTATATGGTTGAATCCTATGCTCAACTCATGTTTGTCTCAAGAGCATCCATACCCCTTTCATAAGCCATCTGTCATGATCTCTTAACCAGGATTTCATCAAGCTATACCCTACTTGCCTAAGCCCATAGGGTAACTATAAGTTCTCTAACCTCATCCACGAAGGAGCTTATGCTTTGCACTAGCATGCATGACCCTCTCCAGGGTTGGGTCACCAAAGGTACTAGGTCATCTACCCTCTTATGGCATCCCAAAGGCATGACCAACCAAACACTCGGTCAATCATGTCATCTCTCTCTCTAACCTTCTCTTAGGGTTAGGGTTACCATCATCCTCAAAGGATGAGCTAGGTCTCTACCTTGAATGGAGGTCTCTACCTCCAAGACTAACTCTCTCTACTCATCCTCCTACCAAGGAGGTCTTTCCCCAGGTCTCTCCTGAGGGCAATGACAACTCGTGTCATACGACCTAAGCATGTATCTATTCCTTTTACGCTTACTCTATTGAGCTTATGTCCATGACATCTTATTTAAATGCTTTTTATTAATTGGTGGAGGATTCCTTAATCCTTATCAACCTTACCCATACCTCAAGAGGGTGAGGAGAAGAGACAAAACCCTAATCCTTAAGGTCCTTAATAGAATTTGAGTTGAGAAGGGATGAATAAGATGAGAGAGTCCTAAAGGTATCTTATTTCGATTCATACCCTAAGACTTTGGCCAGGCAGTCACACGGATCCGGGAGTCCTCGTATTCTGACTAGCGGTGCGGAGGAAAATATTGCCAGCCCCCGGTCGTGATCCTTTTCTAGACACCTCTGTCTTTCGTATAATCCTCTAATAACTCCCTTGGGTTCTACAAAATTCGTAAAATTTAATAATTATTAAAGATTAATTGAGGAACCTATGCTCTAATACCAATTGTAACGACCCCGCCTCCCGGTAACCCCCAATTAAGGGAGACCCAAAGGACAGAGCCGTCATTCAATTATAGGATCAAAGGTTCGACAAATAATCAATAACAATTAATAAACTTTACCAACTAAACCGAAAACTGGTATAAAATAAAACTTTTCTTACCTTGGAAAAACTGGGATTTCTAAACTTCTATCCATGAAGATGCTAAACTAACTAATCCTCTTGTGCACGTTATTTCTCATATATTTTCACATCTTCCACTTTATTGTTTGTTCTTTTCATTTGTACCTAAAACGCCGACAAACAAAACGTTGGTCAGCAAGAAGCTGGTATGTGGGGGAAACAATAAACGTGCAACTATAGTATCCAATCTCTAACTCAATGTGACTTGATGGACCTACCCCATTGGTAGTCATTTACTAAGTCATCCAATGACCTGATGGGCCTACCCCATTGGTAGACTTTTACTAGGTCAACTCATTAAGCTACAGAGGGGACTAGGATCTGAGCTAGTAGGCATATCCCTTATGTGATAGTCATATTCACATTATACTTTGTATGAATTAAATACATCCAACAGTTTAATTCAAGTCACGATGGAAACATCGACAAAACCCCGAAAAACTAATTCGGGTAGTCATAAGCGTAACCACATACCTGTAGATGTAGATTCAGTGCAAGAATAATCCAAACAACAATGAGCAAGCAAGCATTCAATAAGATCCTGAAATAAATATACAATTTCTTTTTATTACTCATGTCATTAAGATCTATTAAATCTAGCTCGCTTCCTAGGGTTTCTAATCCACTTTTAGGGTTTCCATTGCAATTAGGGTTTCCCTCCATCTTTTATCATTTTAAACCCTAATTTAACACAATTGATCACAAACCCTATTTATGTTCACAACTAATTATCAATTCTGGTTTAAAGGCATAATTAACCATTAATTAAGCTCTTCAAAACTCTTTTTATTAAAGCTACTATTTTTATCCTTTTAATCCACGACAAGATCATTATTCACATTTATCATTAATTCATAGTTCATTATGATCCAAATCACATATAAACTCGATTTGCAATTAATTCCATATTTTATTCATGAGAAAACCCTAATTACTATATTTAGGGTATTATCCACAAATTACGAACTTTAATGCTCAAAATAGCTTAGATTCTGCACATTCCAACTTTAATCATGAAATTAATCAGTTAAAGCCATTGATAGTCAAATTAATCAACATTAGGGTTTCAAGGTCCATTAAAGTATTATTCATGCACATTAAACTCAAAATTAAACTAATTACATGCAAATTCATCCTTTTTGTTCCTAATGTGTCCTTTCATCATTAAAAGGTTAATACTAACTCTAATCATCCATTAAACCCTTATAAATATATTATTCATCTCAAAATGGGGTTCTTTAAACATTAACACATTAAAGTTGATATCTTCCATCACTTTTCGAATTTTATGAGGAATTATCTTTTAAAAATATTTTTATTGGATTCCTATCATTTTTCTGAGCAAAATTCATATTTTATGCATGCTAATCCGAGCTACGGTTGGGGAGATATGAATTTAACAAAATTGACTTACTTCTGGACAATGGGATTGTGCCACGTCACTTTACCTATGCAGCGATCTCGCGAATTTGGAATACATTTCAAAATGACTGGAATACCCTTGGTTAAGTTGTCGCTTCTTTCTACCCCGGAGGGGTAAAACTGTCCAACGTGCCCAAGCTTCTTCTTCCTCTTCGTGAGCTGCCAGGGCACCGACCTGCAGCCCTAATCGCAAACAGTGCGACCTCTCTACCCCCTCCCCGACCCCGAAGGTCGCTAGGGAGGGTTCTCCTCCCTCTGCCGCACACCCCCGCGCCTCATGGTGCCCCCCTTTCGCAGGTAGGGCGTCTGACCCATGTCGGTCGGGCCTGCAATCCGCAACCGACCTGGTAGTCGCGTTGTAGGTTTGTTGTGCGATGGTGGCGGCCAAGAAAGGTAGCAGACCACCCTAGATTTCTAGGAGCAATTTCGTGCCTCCACTAAGATCACACCAAAGCCGATAGAGCCTCCGAAACCGCCCTAGGTTCCCTTGGTTAGGGGGTAGCACGGAAAGAATAAGAATAGGTTGTATTGTGTGGGATTTCCCTAGGCGTCAACCAGTGCTTTACCCCTTTATATGGGGTGGAGTATGAAGCCCTAAGGCGTGCCTCATGAGGACTCAAGTCCCAAACTCAAAAGGAAACACACTTTCCTTGGTTGTGAAGCAACCATATCTCTCTCTTCATTATCTCCTTTTTCTTTGATATTCCTTGTTGCATGGATATTTAGGAATTTGAAATTCCTCTCCCTTATCCTCTTTAATCTTGTTTTTTAATTCATTAGCCTCAAAATTATATGTTCCTTATGGAGGAAATATTTCTTCTTAACAAAACCACTCAATTCCTTAATTATGTATTCCCATTATCCTTTTATTTTTTTCAATTTTGGTAGTTTCTCTTTCTTTCTTCTTTATTGGGACTCCTTGGATCCCAAGAAACTCTATTATTTCGAAATCCTTTTTATTGGATACTCATTATCCTTCTAGATGCATCTACATGCATTACTCTCCATTATCATGTGTATTTCTTATTAAAATATTTCTTTTTGAGGATTTCTCTTTATTTCTCTTTTATTTTCCTCATTAGTATTCCTTTTATCATTAGGAATCCTAGGAATATGAAATTCCACCAAGGATTATTCCATTATACCTCTTTTCACTTATTTTCCATATTTCATCTATGTTTTAAATTTCTTTATTAACAAGGAAATACTTTATTGGTCTTTTCTTTTCTCATTGCTTTATCTTTGCAACTTTGGACTCCTTGGAACCCAAGGAACCCAAGAGGCACGCAATTCATTCTTGGATTACATTACTTTGCCTTCTAGAGGTTTCTACCTCATCTCTCTTTTCTCAACAACTCAAATATTCATTAATTAATTGAATTTCCTTGTTATTGTGCCCAATAGCCAATAAAGCCCACAAATCAAACAACAAGGCTATTTTAAACGAAAAACATTTATTCACAATAAATTATATCATTAATTTTCCAAAAATCTTCAATATGAGAAATCACATTTCTCACCAAAGGAACCCGAAATTTGAGGTCGTAACAACTTATGTCATAGGACCTAAGCATGTATCTATTCTTTAGTTTGCGCTCAATCTATTAAGCTTATGTCCATGACATCTTATTTACATGCTTTTCCTTTAATTTGGTGGAGGATCCCTTAAACCTTATCAACCTTACCCATACCTCAAGAGGGTGAGGAGGAGAGAAAAAACCCTAATCCTTAAGGTCCTTAAGGGATTTTGTGATGAAAGGGATGAATAAGATGAGAAAGTCCTAAAGGTATCTTATTTCGATTCAATTCCTAGGACATCGGCCAGGCAGTCACACAATCTGGGAGTCCTTGTATTCCGACTAGCGGTGCGGAGGAAAATTTTTCCATCCCCCGGAAGTGGTCCTTTTCTAGACACCTTAGTCTTTCGAAAAATCCTCTCATAACTCCCTTGGGTTCTACAGAGTTTGTAAAATTTAATAATTATTAATAATTAAGTGGAGAACCTTGGCTCTGATACCAAATGTAATGACCCCGCCTTCCGGTAACCCCCAATTAAGGGAGACCGAGAGGTCGGTGCTGTTATCCAATTTCGAGATCAAGGTTCAGTAGTTAATTGATAACAATTAATAAATTCTACTAGACTATACTGAAAAGTTGTAATAAATAAAATTTTTTTGCATACCTTTGAAAAAATTTGGATTTCTAAACTTCTATCCAGAACTGGGACCAACTAATTAATCCTCCTTGGACTTTATTCATGTATTTCAAAATATGATGATTTACTATTTGTCCTTTTTGTTTTGTACCTAAAACGCCGACAAATAAAACGTCAGTCTGCCGAAGCTGGTATGTGGGGGAAACAAATAATGTGCAATTATGTTAACAATGTAATCATTCAATTATTCATTTAACAACCAAGATTACGTTTTAAGCCATACTACTCAATCCTTACCTATACCCTATCGCTATGCTTTGCATGCTACCTCTCTTTAGGTAGATCTGTACCCCCATGGTCCTACCTTACAAGTAGCCAATACCTAGAGTAATAGAGTCGCATGGCACTACCCAAAAGAATCCCAATATCTAACTCAAAGTGACTTGATGGACCTACCCCATTGGTATCCATGTACTAAGTCATCTGATGACCTGATGAACCTACCCCATAGGTAGCCATATACTAGGTCAACTATTAATCCATAGAGGGGACCAAGATCAGAGCTAGTAGGCACATATCTTATGTGATAGTCATATCCACATTATAGTTTGCATGAATTAAATTCATCCAATAGTTAATTCATGTCATCAATTAAAACTTCAGAAAATATTGGAAAACTAACTCAAGATATTCATAAGCATAACCACATACCTTATGCCATCACAGAAACCATGCAGAACATCATATGTACTTTAAGAGTGCATCCAAACATCCAAGTAGTAAAGCATGTAATCAACAAGGTATCTGAAACAAATCATACTACATATGTGTCACCACATATTCTCATTACATTATTCAATTATAGATTTGCTCCTAAACTAGGGTTTAGGGTTATCTCATGTTTAGACTATGGATAAGGGTTACAAACCCTAATTCCATCATATCATGGTTTCTAAGATTACAAATTCAGTTATGCATATTAGGTGATACCCTAATCATCAACTTAAGCACATTAGATTACCCGTGACACCTAAATCACATCACTAACATTAAGATCATATCAAGATGTCGAGATTGGTTGTAAAACCCTAAATCAACATGAATAATATCATTAATCTAGAATCATCATTTATTTATCATTATTACGGATTTCCTTATCAGACATGACAAGATCAAATACTAGCTCAACCTAAATGAATCTACTCAATTAGGCGTCATATTAAAGAAAATCTACATCTTCCTTTACATTAATTATACAACACATGTATTGCAAATACTTTTAGAACAAGAAGCATAATTGGGTTCTGATTATATTTTCTTTGGATTCCTTTTGTTTTTCTGATTAGTTTGATATATAGTTTTGCTATATTCCGAGTTACCAGTAATTACCTAGATTATTTCAAGTTAACCCATTTATTAGCCAATTAGGCATCACCACATCATATTTATATCATATTAACAACTGGCTAGAAATACAACTTAAGATTAGGAAAAATTACTTACTCGTTCTTGAGTCTTAAACAAGGAGGCTGGGGTATATGAGTCTTTTGACTATAACCCTCTTCTCCTCCAACCTTCGCAATTCCTGCTTCCGTGTGACAGAGCGACCGGCGTTGCGTTCTCATCACCTGACGTGGTGCCTTTGGGTGTGTCACTCAGTCTCTCTGGCAATTCACCCCCTTCCTCTGTCCCACCGAACGCCCTCTCTCTATCACTCTTGAAGGTTGTGCTCTTCTACACACTGCCCCCGTCTGTGTCCTCTGACATCCCTCCTATGGTGGATAGGATGCTGACCGCCAACATGCTTCTTGCCCTCCGCCTTGGAATCTACTCAGGACCCCCCTACGTCCTTGATCTCTGCCCTCCGTCCTTTCTTCTCGGCGGGTCTGTGTCGGCTGACAGGGAGTCAACACACACCTGGTTCTTTCTTCACTGGTGCCTCGCTCTCCTTCCTCCTTACCCTGCCTACCACTGAGTCTCCTTCCCAAGTAACTGGCGGCCGGATTCCCTGGTCCACCTATGTTCTTGTCCCTTTCCGAGAATGCCTTTCTTCCGTGTGGCCACAATCAAGTGTTGGTGGTGCTGCCGGCAGCGTTACATCGGACGTTATGGGGAGGATTGTCTTCGGTGCTTCTGGACTCCTCCCTCATCACAGTTGTCCCAATTTTGACCTTCCTACTGCCCCAACACCATCAGGGTGTACGAACCACCCTCCTGAAGTTGCCAAGCTATTTGAGTCTAAGCACATCGGGGAGATTTGGATCCCTCCCTGCGTAGAGGCAGTCAGAAGGATGACGCAGCCTATCTATCTAGGCGCCATGATGGATTGTGGTTCAGGTCACACTTCTCTCACTGCTCCTCGTCGTGGATCTAGGTCAAACATTGCATCTCTCCATGTGCATAGAAGGAGAAGAACGTAGGGGGAAACGATGATGGAACTTGAGGATTTGCAGCCTATTTCCACTGCCGTCAAGTGGTGTCCCATGCTATATATATACACTAAACCTAAAGAACAATGAGGGGAAGGAGGGTTACACGACTATTAAAGGAAAGCAAGAGATAAAGAGAGAGACCCAATGGTCCTGAAGAGAAATCTAGTTTCCTTTCTCATTTCCCTTTCTTCCTTTTCTCCTTGGGGTTCAAGTAATCCAAATGTGGCAAGGATTATTATGATGGTTCCCTTTGTTTACCATTACCTCCTTTCCAAAATTATTTCTTCCTCTCACAATTATCGTAATATTTTGTAAAGTATTTATATTTTTCAAAAGCAACGTAATTAAGAGATTTCCAATATATAGACACCAATGTCCATAACTCTTACACCAAAAACCCATAAAGGAAAGAATTGGATAATGGATTCTGGATTATTCATCTATTTCACTCCTTGAAATATTCTTGCATCAATTATAGGAACTTATTAATTTCCTTTCCAAATTTATTCTTTTGGGATCTAATGTGATACATTTCCCATACAAAGCTTATTCTTTTGGAACATTAATACCATTATCCCACGATATATCCTTTTTCTAGAATTTTCCATTCTTTCTCTTGTTCGGCATTTTAATGGATTATTGCAAACAAAAATCCTTTTATTTCTTTAACTTGTCACAAGGATAATATTATTCTATAAATAATACCATTCAATAAAACTATTTATCAAGACATAATTTATATTTATATCATTCAATTTTAACAAAAATGGGGATATAACATTCACCCCTTCTTAAAAGGAATTTTGTCCACAAAATTCCATCAGGCACACAAACAAACAGGATAAGCCTTTCGTATGTCCATCATGGCTCCCATGTGGCCTCACCCTTTCCATGGTGCTTCCCAAGAACCTTCATCATCTCATATTCTTTCATATGAGTTCTTTCTTACCTTGGTATACCGTACCCTCATAGGTGAGTCAGGACTTTTCAGCCTCTCAAAAGCTGAATAGGTTCAGGGCTCAGCACATTGCTTGGGTAGCTCACATAGTGCTCTAGATCGGACACATGTAACACATTATACATCATGTTATCCTGAGGGGTAGGGCTAAACACAACCATCTCCACCAATCCATATCAAATGGACCCATATATCGGGGACTCAACTATCTCAGCTCTAGCTTGGAGGGGTTGAATTTTCACATCGCATATTCTCCCACAGTGAACTATTGGGTTTTAGGGGAGGCAGAGAAGGCAGCTGAAACAAAAATTTTCTCCCCCAAACCCGGAACAAGGAAATGCGTCAACGTCTATATAATAGGAAAGGATGGTTTGTGGAATCATACCTTGTCCCGAGGCTATCTCGGCGACAATACCTCGCGCCTTACGCGGTCTTCACCTCCGGTCTTGGACGGTGTCTGTGCATCTCCTGGTCGCACCGGGACTGACGACTCCTCCTCTCACCGGGACTGTCAGGGTTGACAGTTGTCCTCCTAAGTGGTGGAAACCTCCCGCCTCTGAAGTAGTCCACACGGACCACCTGGAACTCCAATCTCCTTGTTCCACAAGGAATTGGAAGGAGTCTCACCCTCCTGTTGATGTAGTAGTCGCCAACACACTCTCCTGCCTCAAGTTGCAACTGCAATTGTCTTTCCCTTGCTGCACCTCTATTTACGGGTAGCACTTGCTTGGGCTCTCTCTCGGTTACCAAAACTAGAGAGAAGGACAACATTGCAGAGCAACTGGTTGCACTGAGTTGTACCTTGAGAATCCCCCAATACCCCTGTATATATAGGAGGGTCATGGGATAGGGTTCTCCATCCCAGGAAATATGGGACTAAAGGTAGGAGTAGAAGGGTTCAAGATTTTCCACAAAAGCAACCAACTCACAACCTGAACTGATCCTTTCACTAGTGAAACGATCGGTTGGGGACTTGAATCGGTCGGTTGACAACTCAACCGATCGGTTGGGACACCTCAACCGGTGGGTTCACAAGTGAACCGGTCGGTTGGTGGTCCTGGTCGGTTCTCGGTTGACTTTCCTTCTTTTGTTTTTAATTGAACTACTAAACTCCTTTAGTAATCAATCTAAACATTGCTTGTGGACAAAACTCCTCTTCTAGGTTAAATCCTATTTGTGTGACCCTACAGGTCCATTTCACGTTGGCAGTGAAAGTCCATAACACTTATGACTTCACAAGCAAAGAGCGGTGCCTAGTCACACATCAGTGCCACCGAAGTGAAAGTAGAAAGTTGGAGAACAACTTTCAATCCTACAATCCGTGAATGGTGTTACAGCGAATGTATAATTCTTTTGTCACTGATATCCCGAATGAACTCGAGGCATGGAACAGTCATCCTGTCAACTTTCATTCACTTTCTTGATCTCAGAGCAGATTGAACAAGATATGTATGACATCAATATCAGATACTGATTCACACATGCGTATGTACGCCTATCTTAATCCTACTCATCAAGTGGCCTTGGATATCAAACTCCCTCAGGAGGGACAAATCCCATATATATAACTCACCCCTCAAAAGCCCCATGTGTCAAAGCCACCCAATCACCACCTTTATAACAACCCATGTTTCAGGACTGCGTTTGATGATGTCAAAGTGTGCCTAATGACATGTGTTGAGTGTAGTGATTTCAGGTCAAAGAATCACTCTCACCACCATCACTGTGAGTACTGACTGTGACTACCACGTCATGGTTCCATGTGTCAAACTCACAGTGGGTCTGTCCGGTACACTTGTTCTCTAACAAGTACCTATGTGTTTGGTTTGATATCTCTATATCATGACTAATGAGATTCTGTCATCAACCAACACCACAATCTAGTCTTGTGTGTCATTGTTGTCTATCTACCTTCCACAATGACATCCGACTAGGGACAAAATAAGAATGTTCAAACTCTTAGCATCTGTATGATCTCATCGTTTAGGTCCTCAACCTGAAAGCATACATCATTGACTATTGTCATTCTCTTGACATTCAATCTGTTCTATCACTATCTCATATGATGAACCAGAAAGAATTGGAAGCTTGCCTTTGATGTTTATCAAATCAATCTTCATGTATCCCACCAATCATCCCATGATTGGCTCTCAGGGCATACATACCAACATACTCCCACTTACACTGCGAGCCAATCACACTTGAATCATATTTATAGTGATCTTCAAACATGTCCCACATGTTACTGTACTCTTAGTGCCAACATAGTGAGTTATGGCAACACCTTGCCAAAGTCAGTATAAATTGCATGTCTCTCATCTCTTTGTTGTACGTCACACGTATGAGATGGAGGTGCCATAATATGCGATCTAGTATTCCTTTTCTAACCTTTAGCCCCATTGCATGATCAAGGATTCCATACTTGTCATCAATGAGTAGAATATAAGTTCATCTCATGAACTTCCAGATCCATATAGTATCCACTGTTGTTTTCTAACACATAGATACTCGACATTTCCTTTTAAACAACTTTATTGGAACACTTCCAATTATAAAAAAACTTCCACTTTTATATATCCTATATATATTTTGCGATTAATTTTTTGTCCTTTCAGAAGTTCGCATCAATGTACTCTTTACATTGAACTCTTCCTTATCTCCATAGAACTAGTACTTCACAAGTACTTATCAAGTTCTCATGGTATTCCAGTAACTCTTACTGGAAGTAGACAGACATCCACTCGTCATACGAGTTATCAGGATGAGCACATCATATTGCCATGCAAGATAATGGGATGATTACATACATGATAGATCCATATGTATTCTTAGTTTTCCCATTCTTCATAAGAATTGGACACTTGGCCTTGGGATACTAACTCCATGTAACATGGATAAGTTTTCTCCCACTAAATCTATGCATACTGAACTCTTCAGTACAGATTGCCAATGTATGCTTTCTCTTTTCAGGTCAAGAGGTTTTTCGAGAACTATCTCTATAGATCTCTATTCCTATCACATAGGAAACTTCTCTATCTTCCTTAAAGATAATTTCCACTTTTGGATTTCCATTCTAGAACAATTCCATTTCACATCAATATGTGGAATGTGAACACGCTCCCACAAAATCACAAATCCCTTCTTTATCTTTGACATATCAGTCAAACCCTTTGACTATATTATCAAAGTAAAGATCCAATTCTGAGTTGCTTGTACTCAATCAATCACATTGATTAGTCCGTTGTAACTTATAGACTTCATTTGCATTAGTGGATTCATAAACCTTATAGGTTGTGTCACGTACACATCCTTGTTTTATTCCTCATAGGAATGCGGTTTTAGTATCCATATGCCAAATGTCTTAGTCATTAAGTTGCAATCAACAAGCATCATCCTTCTCAAAATGTTATCCATGTGTCTTAACACTTAAGACTTATTTGCACTTATGGATTTTATTCCAATGGGTGCTACCATAAAGTTTATACCTTATGGTTCACATGGATGTCATTTAGGATGTAAAGGTTATAAACCATAACTCAAAATTCGGTTCCTCATATTCATCTAGATAGTTGACTCATCACATGAACAACTTATCACATAGATAATTGAGGTGTATCTGTTAAAGATATAAGAACTTACAACCCTTGTGATTCTTAATTTCTTTTATTAGCGAGGGGTATTCTTTTATTAAGAAGAATTTATTTATTTTATAATCATTCTCTAACTCCTTAGAGTATGATTCCTTCTTGATTTAGACATCACCATGCCTTAATCATGAGTTCACTATGATACACTATCATACTCACTTAAAAGGATCTCAAACATTTGGTTCAAGTATTTCATTCATTTATCTCATCAAGAATTACTACTTTACCAAATTTGCACTTCATCTATGATAATCTTGAACACTTCGAGATATTCATATTGGTATTTCTCTAAACACCATTTGAAGTATTAGCATTTGTTCCAATAGGTATGTAAATACATCACATGTATCATACCTAATAGGATAATCATTCTCCCACTACCATTAGTGAAGATTGATTAATCATGTACAAGAGATTCATGTCTCATACTGGTTTTCTAACCAAAAGAGTCTAGACTTATCCATCACATGGAAACTAGAAATGAATTCCTCATGATTTATGCTAATTTGATTGTTTGAGTTATCTATAACTTTTATGTATCATTTTATCTTATGCATATCAAATACCACAAGATAAACAAGGCATTGCCACAAAGATCATATCTTTAAGATTGAAACATCAACTTTATTAATTGCCATCATAATCATACAATATGCAAAATAAAGTGTTTCTATCTATTGGCAATATATGAAATAGCAGTTCTCAATTGTATTACATGCCTTATAGGCTGAAAATAAACTAAAGTACTCCTATCTATGGTGGCAACACTTGCCCCAATTATGAGTGCTTTACACTTTATATCTTGGTATCATATACCTCAAAAAGTGTTACAAGTTTACTTTCATGACACCTTTAAGTAGAGACGTCTGTTGCCTCCTTCTTCTTTTGTTCTTCCAGATAGAGAGGACAATTCCTTTTCCAATGTCCTGGCTTTTGACAATGGTGGCAATTGCCTTTCTTGGTCATGCCTCCCTTGGCCTTGAGAGCTGAAGACGACTTGGGCTCCTGGCTAGCATCAGAACCTTTCTTAGCTTTGCCCTTGCCCTTGCTCTTAGACTTTCCTTTCTTGCTCGTGATCACCATCACAGACTTAGGCTTGTCCTTCTTCATCTGTGTCTCAGCTGTCCTCAACGTGCCCAACAACACTGACAGTGGCCTATCAAAGTTGTTCATGTTGTAGTTCACAACAAACTAACTAAAAGATTCTGGCAATGATTGCAGTATCAGGTCAGTAGCCAACTCTTGGCTCAGTGGAAATCTCAGTCTTTGCAGGTTCTCTACATACCCAATCATCTTGAGTGTGTGTGGACCAATTGGATCTCCTTCTGTCATGACGCACTTGAACAGTGCCCTTGAGACATCGTATCTCTCTTGTCGTGCCTGATCTTCATATAGGTTCCTGAGATGCTGAATCATCTCAATGACACCCATATTCTCATGTTGTCTCTGCAACTCATGGTTCATGGAGCACAACATCAACCACTTTGCATCAATGGCATCATCAGAATGCTTCTTGTAAGCATCCCTTTCTGTCATTGGTGCATTAGGAGTCGGTTCCTCTAGAATTGGAGTATCCAGGACATAGAGCTTATGCTCTTGAGTGAGAACAATTCTCAATGTCTGATACCACTCGTGGAAGTTTGTCCCATTTAGTCTATCCTTTTCAAGGACCGATCGCAAAGAGAAGTGATTGTTGTTTGTTTTCATTTTCACTACAAAAGGAAATATGCAATTTTAGTCCAAAAACTTATTTTTGACTTATTTTATTGATTTGAAAATTTGACGATATAATTATGCCTTTAATTGATTATCGCTCCCACTATTTTAGTTCAAATTGATAGCCCTCACCATCAATTCGGAAGATTGCAGCATAAAACCTTCTACTGGGCAAGATCCTGAAATCCTCTAAGCCATAGACCAGCTAGCGCTGTCACCCACAACATAGATCTCTCAGGTAGGCAACTTTTGCCAATTGCATCTTATGCAACTCTTGATAAGATGTCATATGCAACTCCTTGCCATGATCATCTCCATGCCTCAAGGTGCTAGATCCCATCTACGTCACCTTGTTAAGCCTGACCCAAAGCAAACACGATGAATATGCACCCTGCTTGGGCAGACCCACACATTCATCCTTCACGCTTCCATGAGATAGACGGTGCACCACGCTTGGGCGTGCCCACACTTGGTCGATCAAGCTTTTCACATGTGTTGCATTTGGAAGGCATCTAAAACTTAATATTTTAATGAGGGATTTGGTTTTTATATACATATACATATCCAATCACCATAATACATAGTATGTATCATATACATGCTATATCCCACAGAAAACATGCACAAACAATAAAAAACGATGATTATGGCCATCCTAATGTGATTCCTCGAGCCAAGAAGAATCACGGTCATCTAGGTCTGCATCACATGCAACCTGTAAAAGATGAACTCTGTGCTTTGCCTTCGGAGTAGATCAACTCATCACATGATTGACTTGCTCGTTCTGGCCCGGTCATCAGGGTGCCACCAGCCGATCGGTTGGCTCCTCCAACCGATCGGTTCGCCTGGTCGTCGTGCATCTCGTCATGGCCGCCACCCGCTCATCTCACTCCTCGAACCGGTCATCAACCGATCGGTTCATTCCTTAAACCGATCGTCTGGAACGTCAACCAATCGGTTCACGCCTTGAACCGATCGTCTCAGTTGTCATCTCGATGTCCTCTGTTCTTTGACATAACAGGAAATAAAATATATCCTAATATTACATTGCTTAAAAGGGAAACCCCGAGTTACATTCGGGGGGAGCAAAGGTAGGAAAGAATCTTGAATTATTTTGAGTTACATCAGGAATAGGAGATGGAAGATCGGTGCGTAGACCGAGATGCAAGCAACCACATACAACCATACACAAATAGGGTTTATTGGCCATAACCACGCTATACATCCACCACAAAACTTGTTTAAGGGCGACACGCATCGAGTGCATTAATAATACATATCATATATGTAATTGGGATTTGTGAATTTAGGATTGGACATGCATAAAGCCAATATTATTCGCATCGTATGAAATAAATAAAGGTGACAAACCAAAATAAATCATATCGATATTCCTAAAATATAGAGCAGTTGACGTGGCTCTGATACCACTGTTGGGTTTTAGGGGAGGCAGAGAAGGCAGCAGAAACAAAAATTTTCTCCCCCAAACCCAAAATAAGGAAATGTGTCAACGTCTATATAATAGGAAAGGATGGTTTGTGGAATCATACCTTGTCCCGAGGCTAGCTCGGCGACAATACCTCGTGCCTTGCACGGTCTTCACCTCCGGTCTTGGACGGTGTCTGTGCAGCTCCTGGTCGCACCGGGACTGACGACTCCTCCTCTCACCGGGACTGTCGAGGTTGACAGTTGTCCTCCTGAGCGGTAGAAACCTCCCGCCTCTAAAGTAGTCCACACAGACCACCTGTAACTCCAATCTCCTTGTCCCATAAGGAATTGGAAGGAGTCGCACCCTCCTGTTGACGTACTAGTCGCCAACACACTCTCCTGCCTCTAGTTGCAACTATAGTTGTCTTTCCCTTGTTGCACCTCCGTTTGCGGGTAGCACTTGCTCGGGCTCTCTCTCGGTTACCAAAACCAGAGAGAAGGACAACTTTGCAGAGCAACTGGTTGCACTGATTTGTACCTTGAGAAGCCCCCAATACCCCTATATATAGGAGGGTCATGGGACAGGGTTCTCCATCCCGCGCAATATTGGACTAAAGGCATGAGTAGAAGGGTTCGAGATTTTCCACAAAAGCAACCAACTCGCAACCTGAACCGATCGTTTCACTAGTGAAACGGATGGTTGGGGACCTGAACCGGTCGGTTGACAACTCAACCGATCGGTTGGGACACCTCAACCGGTCGGTTCACAAGTGAACCGGTTGGTTGGTGGTCCTGGTCGGTTCCCGATTGACTTTCCTTCTTTTTTTTCTAATTGGTATCGAATACCAATCCTTGTTCCAATCAAATTGGGCAAGTGAAATGCAAGGAAAATTCTCACCAATCCTACTTTCCCAACTTGCTCGGTTGCACCAGTTGAATCGATTGTTTCAACACTTGAAGCAATCGTTCACCCTGTCCTTGATCCGATCGACTCAACACTTGAGCCGACCGATTCACCAAGCTCAGCCGATCGGTTCATCACATGAGTCGATCGGTTGGGAGTGCAGATCGTGCAGAATCTGTCAATTGCGATTTCAATCAATCCGATACTCCAATCAATGTGTCCAACACCTTGAACATTATGATATTGAGCTATAAATTGATTGAGTGTTTAATTGAACTACTAAACTCCTTTAGTAATCAATCTAAATATTTCTTGTGGACAAAACTCCTCTTCCAGGTTAAATCCTATGTGTGTGACCCTGCAGGACCATTTCACGTTGGCAGTGAAAGTCCATAACACTTATGACTTCACAAGTAAAGAACGGTGCCTAGTCACACACCAGTGCTACCCAAGTGAAAGTAGAAAGTTGGAGAACAACTTTCAATCCTACAATCCGTGAATGGTGTTACAGAGGATGTATAATTCCTTTGTCACTGATATCCCGAATGAACTCGAGGCATGGAACAGTCATCCTGTCAACGTTCATTCACTTTCTTGATCTCTAGCAGATTGAACGAGATATGTATGACATCAATATCACATACTGATTCACATATGCGTGCGCACGCCTATATCAATCCTACTCATCAAGTGGCCTTGGATATCAAACTCCCTCAGGAGGGACAAATCCCATATCTATCACTCATCCCTCAAAAGCCCCATGTGTCAAAGCCACCCAATCATCATCTTTATAACAACCCATGTTTCAGGACTGTGTTTGATGATGTAAAAGTGTGCCCAATGACATGTGTTGAGTGTAGTGATTTCAGGTCAAAGAATCACACTCACCACCATCACTGTGAGTACTGACTGTGACTACGATGTCATGGTTCCATGTGTCAAACTCACAGTGGGTCTGTCCGGTACACTTGTTCTCTAACAAGTACCTATGTGTTTGGTTTGATATCTCTATATCATGACTAATGAGATTCTGCCATCAACCAACACCACAATATAGTCTTGTGTGTCATTGCTGTCTATCTACCTTCCACAATGACATCCGACTAGGGACAAAACAAGAATGTACA
This sequence comes from Alisma plantago-aquatica, assembly GCA_963693085.1. Lineage (NCBI taxonomy): Eukaryota > Viridiplantae > Streptophyta > Magnoliopsida > Alismatales > Alismataceae > Alisma > Alisma plantago-aquatica. The sequence continues at coordinate 626,903,746 of OY856414.1, read as the reverse complement.
AACTCTTAGCATCTGTATGATCTCATCGTTCAGGTCCTCAACCTGAAAGCATACGTCATTGAGTACTGTCATTCTTTAGACATTCAATTTGTTCTATCACTATCTCATATGACTGAACCAGAAAGAATTGGAAGCTTGCCTTTAATGTTTATCAAATCAATCTTAATGTATCCCACCAATCATCCCATGATTGGATATCAGGGCATACATACCAACATGAACTACATGTTAGTCTGCTTTGCATCAACTCACGACTGATGTCGCCCCTGGTCTCTCTTTTAGCCATTGCATGATCAAAGAGACTTCATCTGCACACACTGTGGTTCTTTCTTGACCTGTGTGAGGTCCCTTCACCAACATCATATTAATGAAGCGGTGACTGACACATCCTCCCTTATAGAGCTTCCTTACATCCCGATACTAACTATGGCGGTTATCATCACATCTCACTGAGGACAAGAAGTGTCTCTATGTATCACCATGGATGATCACACATGCTCTCATCAGACCCTCTAGTCTAGATCATCCTATTAGTTAGGGGGGATAAACTGTACTAACATTGAGTTCTTCATGTACCTACTTCCATTGCATGGAAGTGAATCTTTAGGTTATACTCAAGAACTTTTGAATGTGAAATATGTGTGCAAACTAAATTACCTAGGAAACATTTTCATTATGTGAATAGGAATTCAAAAATATTGGATTTAGTACATACTAATATTTGTGAATTTAACGGGACTACTACAAGGGATCAAAATATTGTATTTAGTACATACTAATATTTGTGAATCGATAAAGTACTTGAGCGATTAAGGTCTGATAGGGGAGGAGAATAGACCTCAAAAATGTGTTTGGAAATTATCCAATTGCATGGTATAGTTCATGAGGTTACTGCTCTGTATGGATCACAGTGTAATTGGCATAGTTGAACGTAAAAACCAAACTCTTATAGATATGGTTAATTCTTTAATCTAAACCTCAGGTCTACCCAACTTCATGTGGGCGGAAGCTTTGAATATGGCTTGCCATATTCTGAATAGAGTTCCCCATAAACATGTAGAGAGTTGTCAGTTTGAGTTATGGAGAGGAAGAAAACTAAGTCTCAAATATCTTTGAGTGTGGGGGTGCCTTGCTAAGATACTTGTCTCTTAACACAAAAGGAAGAAATTTTGACCAAAAATGGTTGATGACATATTCTTGTGGTATGTAGAGACAAGTTTTTTCTATAGATTCTTGATTGTAAAATATGATATCTCAAGCCTTGAGGTCATACAATTGTGTAATTATGTGATGTTATATCTTTTGAGGATGTGTTTCCTATGAAATTTTGTGTACCCAATGAAGTATCTCAAGAGGATTCATTCACCACAGGTTCCATTCTTGAGCACATGGAAAGGATGACAAATGAGGGGGATGATGCAGAACAAGCTATTTCTGAATCTGATGATATCGAGAAAATGGTTGAACCAAGGTGAAGTATACGGCCTAGGACATCCAAAGACTTTGGAAGTGAGTTTCTAACTTACAATGTTGAGGATGATCCTGTAACTTACAAACAAGCTATGGAATCTTCAGAAGCTAAGTTTTGGAAAGAAGTTGTTAATGATGAAATCCAATCAATTATCTTGAATGAAACTTTAGAATTTGTGGATTTGCCTCCTAGTTGTTTTGCAATTGGTTGTAAATGGATTTTTAAGAAGAAAATTAATGCAGACAAGATAATCAATAATTATAAGGCTAGGTTAGTTGCTAAGGGTTACACACATAGAGAAGGAATATATTGTTTTAATACCTATTCCCTTGTTTCCTATATGACCACAATCCGAGTACTTATAGCATTGGCTTCCATTTATAATCTCTATATCCATCAGATGGATGTGTAGACCGCATTCTTACACAGTGATCTTCAGGAAGAGATATATGTAGAACAACCTGAGGGATTTGTCGGTCATGGGAATGAGTCCAAAATGTGTAAACATGTTAAGTCATTATATGTCTTGAAACAATCCCCTAAGATATGAGAAGATTGATTCTGTGATATCATCATTTGGCTTTGTTTCTAATTAATTTGGTAAGTGTCTCTACTGTAGAATCGTTAATAATGGATTCATTTTTTTGTTCTTATATGTCGATGATATCTTAGTTTTTGGTTCCAATATGATAGTAGTAAAAGAGAGAAATTCATTCTTATGTAGCAAGTTTGAGATGAAGGATATGGGTGTCGCTAATGTGATTTTAGGGATTAAAATCAAAAGGTCTACTGATGGTATAACTCTCTCTCAGTCTCATTATGTTGAGAAGATATTGGAGAGGTTTGAATACACATCATGTAAACTTGTTAAGACTCAATATGATTCATCCAAGGACTTGTTAAATAATGATACTTGGGTTCCAGTATTTCAATTATGATACTCTCATATTATCAAAAGTGTGATGCATCTTATGAACTGCACGTGTCCAAACATTGTGTTTGTCGTGATCAAGTTAAGTACATACACTAGTTGTCAGGACAAGACTCATTGGGAAGCTCTTGATAGAGTTTTGAGGTATATCAAGGGAACTTGATCCCTGGGGCTACATTATGGAAAGTATCCTTCTGTAGTTGAGGGATATAGTGATGCAAGCTGGATTGCCAACAACACTACGAGTAATGGTGTCTCAGGATATGTATTTCTATTGGGAGGAGGAGTTGTTTCCTAGAGGACTAAGAAACATACCATTTGTCTTAGTCTACTTTTGAAGTAGAGTAGTGTATTTTAGATGAAATTGGATTGGAATTTGAATGTATACATGGACTTATGTCTAGTTTACCTTTGTTAAAGAAGTCGCTTCTTGTAATTTTAGTTCATTGTGATATCACCACAACTATTGCTAAGATAAAGAGTCACAAGTACAATAAAAAACAACGTAGACACATCCAAGTAAGACTCAAGTTTGTATGGGAGATAGTGTCTAATGGGGTTATGGCTGTGGATTACATCGATACTAAATAAAATACAACTGATCATTTCACTAAAAGTCTTACCCTAGCTTTAGTGGAAAAATTCAAGTTGGGGATGGGACTGAAACCCCTCATTATTTGTAGGAAGTAGCAACCCAACCCAACAGAGTGGAGATCCCACATATTAGGTTCAATGTGGTAATAACAAGCTTTCAGGTGAATTGGATGACACTATGTAATTACTTTGATGATTCATGCATCTGTGTGTCTATCCCCTGGTAAACCTGTTAGTGTCATGACTGCAAGTTAGTAAGAGATTAGTCTCTAAATGGTGTCAAGTCTTAGGATTGAATGTTAGCAGTACATCGTTGGAGACTCCAACTAAATGATTGATGTTGTATAGGCTACAACAGGAGAATTTTGAGTTGTTCTCTGATACCAATCATGACATGATGTTTTGTATGCATGGCCTTAATTCATTGCTTTTTTTTCTACCATGTTTTTATTATGTTGCTAACAACCTATACTCTTACACCCAAGGTTTAGGTTCAAGACTTTTGTTCACCTAGTTCCTACGGGAATCACAATTGAATAACTCAAGTAGATTCAAATTGAAAGGTATCTGCTGAAAGCACAGTATGGAGGACTGAATGGTAAAGAACACTGCACATTGGACTTTATGGGGGATTGTTAGATAAATGGTTGTTATAACCATGTATATAGCATGGGTTAAGCCAGTTGGATCTAAGGGCTCTAGAAGGGGAGTGAATAGAGCTTCAAAATGCTCGCAAGAATAGCTAAACCTTCAAATTATATCAATTGAAACCAAATGCTAAAACTCAATTTGAAGTTCTATCTAAACAAGCATATCAAGGATGAGAGAGCTTGAAACATACATCAGGATAAGGTGGTTAGAGTGGTTCCAATCTCCAAACTAGGAGACCATCAATCCACTACCTAGAGAGGTCAACCTTTATGACTTTACAACTCATGTATATTTATATTCCATTATAAGATATACAAGAAGACTGCCATACATCCAAGAACTTACCTATTCAAGACAAAAGACTTTCATATAAAAAAGGACTTACCCACTTGATCAATATGTCTTCAGCCTTCACCAAGGACTTACCCACACTTGCATCAAGTCTTTGTCCTTGATGGAATTACCCACTCTTCATGAATCTTATGTATTGTCCTTCTCCTTCAACTGGAGAAGATCTTGACACCTTCTTCAACCTTGAAGAAGAATAACAACTCCTCCTTCACCCGAAGAAGATTACTTCAACCTTTTTCTCTTTGAGAAAGGGGATTGGAAAGATGAAAGGAATGAGAGACTTACAAGATAACATGGAGGTAGCTCTCTTACAACATGCCTAACTCACTCATAACAATGAAATACTTTGTAAATGAGAGAGATAAAGGGGCTCAAAGGGTTGTAGCACACTCAACTATAGAAAGGACCAAAGATAGCATGCATCAGCAACCTCGGAATGAACTCCAAGAGGTCCTATTGGTACTTGGGGATGTTCCTTTGAGTGTGGGATCACTTAAGAATGAAAAATAGCCATTTTACAAATTGCAATGGATCTATTTTCCTTTCTAACAAATCTCCAACGGTTGAAATCACTTTTTTTGTATTTTTCATATAGTACATTTGGTCGAGTTTCAATAATGATAACTCAACCGATCCACTAATTGACAAAACCAATTTTCAAACTATCAGTCGAGTGTCTCCTGGGAAACTCGACCAATGAGTCAAAATAGTTTTTGTCAATGAGTCGTTCGGTCGAGTTAATTGAGTGTACAACTTGACCGATAGATCCATTTCCAAAAATCCATCACTGGTCATTCGAGATCCAAACTCGACTGAAAAATTTGTTCTGACAATTTTTTCAAAATGATTTTAGAGTGATCAAACGTTGGAATTAAGTTTCCCTGATTTTTTCTCATCTTAGTGAAGTCATATCATCAACACAGATGACTAAAAAAATATTCTAAGGTGGTTAGATTGATTTTCCAAATTGCACACTTACATTGCTTTTGGCTTAAACTTGGACAAGCTAGGACTTGTGTAATTTGATCTTGTTTGTGTACCTAAAGTCTGAAATCAATCTTAAACAAACATATTAGATACATATGAATAGAATGGTTAAGTCATTGTCAAAATATGAATAATGTATAACTCTCAAGTAAACAAAACCCAATGTAGTGCAGTTAGTACATAGGAGAATATGTAGTTTTGTATCTAGTGCAAATGAGGCAGAGTTTTGTCCCACATTGCTCACTCTTAGAAATTTTGTGGTCCTTATATGTAGGATCACCTGTGACACTAGTATCCAAAGGTCCAAGGAGAGGGTATGCTCACCTCTTTAGTAGATATGGTGACCACAACACACGCATGCACGCGCGTGCGCCACGCCTCCCTCGCCTCTCCTAGCCAGGTTGGGTCGAGCACGGGCTCGGACTTGTCACTTGTGGATTGTAGAGAATGTTTTTCGTCTTCTTTTTACACTAGGACATACCTACACAATTAATTATTTCTTTTCGAACCGGATTTATTAATCCTAACTGGAAAGTGTTTCCTCACGAATTTTTTCGCAACATGTACAAGAGTGATCGAGTGATCGCATCGTAACGGGAATAGGATTACGAGGTGTGTAATGCTATAAATATGCTTATGTTCATTAGGGTTAAACACATCTTTCGAACATAAAGCCGTCAGTGTTCGAGTTTGTATTTGACAAGCCCTAAATCTAGAGTCTTCTACCGCCGTCGCTTTCATGTTGCTACATGGAGATCTTCTCAAGTGGGGTCGCAAGTTCATCCATACTCTCTCGTTTGAGACGCAATATGTCCGACGGTGGTTCATGCGGTCGCTGGGATGCACTGGTGGTACAAGTCATCTTCGTCTGCATCGTTTGTTGACAAAATGAGCGAGATGATCTCTTCTCAGATTCGTGACTGGGTCGACTAGGAGAATGACATCTATCTAGAAGGGCTGCAAGGCGCTGATTTTTTTAAATATATTATGTTCATTTTTCAACGAACGATTTGGTTTGCATTCTTGACCTTTATTTTTTTTATTCTCCACCATTGATTTATTCTATGCTTTCTTATCTGAATCAACCTGTTAACCTAATTGCACCTATCGGCGTAACGATATAACATTAAAATTTACAACACGTAGAACAACATAAGAAGCATACGAATTACTAAGGGTTACAATGTCCTAGGAAAACATTCCTGAGTAATCAATCCTAGCCGAGCGATTGGTTATAGCTTGTACTAGCACTCTAGCAGTAGGGAGTCAATCTCCATGACTATGGTATAATTATCTGTAGCAGCTAGCATGATCCCTTCTCGTGCGGTCATGCCTTCTTGTACATCTAGAGTCCAAACTGCAACGTGGTGAGAACTCTTTTTGATGCATCACGGATTACTACTCCAAGCCCGATCCTGCATAGGGCGTATTCATTTGGTTGTACTGTCTCTACTGCTATCTCTATGTTGAATTTTCTGAAGTCCACAGCAAGGGCTCTAAAATTTTGAAGTATCGACTGCGGGTGGACGTGCATAGCGCCCTTTTATACAATCACTACAACAAATATTAGATTTCCCGACATAATGACATACTGTAAAAATTGCATAACTATGCCGGTATTGTATTTATTCGGCATTTTTCAATATGCCGGAAAAATTCCGTTGAAAAGCGTGCCGCCAAAAGTTTCACGGCATATTAAGAATTGTCGTAAATAGTATCAAAATCGGCATTATGTCCATGCCGGGGATAAATGGTTATCGTCGGAAAATAATGCCAAACCCGACATTCTAATATGCCGGAAAGATGTCGTTTATAGACGTGCCGCTACCAGATTCTCAGCATTTTCAAATTGCCTGGAAATAATGCTACACCCGGCATTACATACACGTCGATAAATATCATGAACGGCATTACAAAGTTGTAAGAAACAGACCTGGCATTTCCATGATGCCGGGAAATTAATGTATCATTATTTTAGATTCAATATTAGTTGGGTAAAGACTTTAGAAAGTTCGGACTGTGCGTTTGGAGAAATTAGGCTGAGAACTCATTTTTACATGTCCACCACATTGATCGAATAAAAATCCAGAATCATGTCATCCACTTCATATTTTCTTCTGTACAAAGCTTAATCTTGTTTTTTTTGTATTCTTAATAAAGACATAAGTTTGTACATGGTCAGTGTCTATAAAATTGTAATCTGACATCTAATTCTAGGAGGACTTCTGGCTGAAGAAACATCTCAACCATCCAAATAACTCTTATGATTGGGCCATCACAGGACTACCGAATCATGTTTTGCAAGCAGCAACAAAAGTACCAAGTACATACATAGGTGATTCTGTGGCTGAAAGACCACATCATCTTCAAGCTTGTCCCACTTGCAATGCCACCCTGCTTTTATCCTCCATAGCTATGCATTGACCCCATTTCTCTTCAGTCTTTGTCCGGCGATATAAATTCTTTAAACTTCTAGACAGTTGAACTTTCTCTTCGTTTCTTTTCATCACTAAGTAGAATACTTTCACTCTGACCATTCATGCATGTATGTATCGTCTCCATGACCATTAATGCCCTCAATCTGTAGGTACATATAACGCACATGAGTTTGCGTCAATCTACAAATGGAAACAGGGTGCAAGCTGCTACTTAAAAATTAAAACACAAAGACAAAGATAGTAGTAGCAATACCTCTCCATAAACGTTGACACATCCAACCACTGGCCAAATGAGTTCGAAGCTAAAGAAGAGATATCCTGCATAATTAAAATACATCAAAGTCGAATGAATGTACTTTCATCAAGTATACAATCAATAACTTTTATGGCAAAGGCATAGTATGTCAGCATGCATGTGATCAACATTGCGTGAAATGAACTTAGAATATGAGATCATGAAGTTATTGGCATAGTAGCTGGAAAAGTACTTGGACGGGTGGTCCTGACGTTCAACATAGTGATGGAGGTGTTGATCTTGTGTTACTGATGAACTTGTTTGAGTTGGCATTTAAGTACTGTGGGATACTAAAATATATTAGCTCCTGAATTCGTTTAGCAACTGATGAATTTGGAAATGTTGTTAGTTTTGGAAAGGTGAGTAATTAATTGCAGATTTAAAACATTAGACAAAGGGGACTGTACCCTCCCTACCTACGGACTCCACCCCTTCCCCCAACCCCAAGATTTTAGAAAAGAAATTTGTATTGAAAGATTCTGCATCTAATTAGTTTGAAAAGAAATTTAGCTACATTTGATTCAGTTGCATTCAGTGTATTTCATTAGTGTATCAATAGCAGTGAGTTCATTGTATTTTGTTAGCCCACTTGCTATTGACAAGGAGGTCAGAGTATTCTGGTCGGCATTTGTCTAGTTGGATAGAAACAATGTATCCAGGCAATATGCTGAATGTCATTTAGTTTAGTAGCCTTTAAGTCTGACTTCTATTTTTTGTTTTTTATCTAGAGCTCAAGACCTTGACTTCTATTTCGGAATTGTATGTATGGTTGATTATGCTAAGTCAATAACATTAAAATGTATGTGAAATCAAATAGTTGAAAAATGGGTAATTCACGTGCATTTGAGTTGATAGAATAAATGAAGAAAAACAGCAAGATATATAAGTGAGAACCATACTGGGTCGACCTCAATAACTTGGATGTCAGTCTGACCTCCCTGGTAGAGGAATTTGATGGTCAGATAGTTGGGTTGGTTGGTATGCTACTCGACAGGAACGGCCATGTAGGGCTTGTACTGGCAGGGGACCCTGTATATTGGCAAAAAAAACAATTCTAGATGATTCATAGAGGCAAAATTAAAGTACATATTAGCAACAAAGGACATTGAATTTATGGGTTATAACATACCTTTTGATTCTACATGGTTGTGGGTCTGTTTTCTCTACGAGGGATGATTCCATGCTTAATTTTCCTGGTCCTCATTCTACTTCCATGTTGTATATCAATCTAACCTCCATATACAATATATATTCTTGCAAGGACCATCATGGAAGAGAGGAAATGAAGCAGAAGTGCCCCATCAGTTGTCTCCTTATAATATTTTGTTGACGAATTAAATCACCATAAGATATATCAAGCAACATTACAATATTTTACAGTAATTTTTAGAGAAAAGAAAACAAAAATGATATTTGATAAAACCAAGTCATTGTACAGCTTAAAAGAACAGGGGTTGGAGAGCTCAATTACACGCTTGACTACCTATTCAGTAGTGTTCACATGTTATTTCAGAACACCTTAAGCAAACAGGGGTTGGAGAAATCAATTTAAGTACATTTGAGGATACAAATGCAGCAGCTGTTTGGCTATCTAGTTATATCACTGATCAAAAACTTGGGCTTCGGCCATAAGAACTTGTTCCGTTTAAACTGACAACTACTTTTTGCAAACATTCAGTGAATTCTTTAACTAGAATGGCTCCAGTTCGGTGTAATGAATATCGTTTTGCTATTAGATAGCTGCGAGCAGGATTCAGACTTTAGTTTCATTTATTGACAAAACCGTATTTACCACCACATCTACGGCTGCTTGGAATATTGTGTGCTTGGTGAATTCTAAATCCATATAGCGATGTGTTTAACAGAAGGAACCAAATCGGTCAAAGGCATGCATTGCATTTTTCGAACATTGTTTACCAACGGATTTCAAAAATTTCACGATACATAATTATAAAAAATGAAGATTCACCCGTACAAACATTCTTAATAACGTCATTATGTACAGTTAAACCTATTAGCATGGATATCTGTAATTATGCAGTCATATTAGACCAGTCTTGTATGTGAAATAATATCTAAACAACCACAATTGTATTAGTCTAATTAGTTTGAATAATTTCATAGCTGTGGTATCCTGAGCTGGTTCATGGGTTGTTTAAATGCAAATTTGAGTAAATCCCTCTTCGGTGACCTCGATCCTACTCACATCTCTGAGTGTAACTTCTATTGAACTATCATTCTACCCTCAGACCTTTTATTGATAACCTTCTTTTGTACTCTGTCGAAGTGGTTTCGAACTTTACAAGTGCCAACACAAAAGTTCCACATTTTGAAGCAGTTTGTTATATAGTGTTCTCTATAGAGAATAAGCCTATTTTTTAATCTAATTTTCAGTATGATATCCATATATCTAGCAACTAATGAATATTTTGAATTTCGTTGCTAGGGTCCATCAGTTGAACCACCAGTTGGACCGGTTACCGTGTCTACTGTGGAGTTCAGTCACCCATTATACCCGACAGCCCATGATCTAAAGTAGTTCTCCGAACTTAGCACGCAATTCATACACATGGATGACAATCCTTAGAAGTCGACACTTCTCTGTTAATATATCATTGGAATAGTGATATTTTCTCTGCACCAATCTCCACCACCTCCCTCTTTCTACCTACATACATACCACTTAAGGAAATAGGTCCACTCCACTGTTCTGGGGATCGAACTCTCATCCACATTCATGGTGCCTTATTCCCTCTCAGAAAAAATACACATTGCCTTATCAACCTTACCAACGTGTCTGATGCAAAACCTATTTCAATACCAATGTGTCTAATTATACATTTTACCCGAACTGCTTCCAGCAGGCCAGCACTATGACTGTATCCCATATTGTCAAACATTTAGGTCACTTGAATATCATTGACTGGATTAGCCATTTCTTTCACCATAAAAGTTTGCCAATACATGTTACAACCTACAGATAAGATGGGCATGGTTAAAACACACAACTCCACCCCCCCCCTCCTCTCTTGCGTCACCTCGTTGTCCACCTTATTCACTTAACTCCTTTTTTTCCTGCTAATTGGATCATGTGTCTCAATGAAAAGAAATTATTACGTGGTTATGTATTTATTTTAGTTCTAACCTCAACTCATGGTACCAGCAAGCAACAAACTCGTCCACTAAATCCAAACATTGGCAAACGGTACTGCCGAGCTTACATCAAGTAAAGAACTCCAGCAAGTAGCATTTTTAGGGGTGTTCATTTACTCTTTAACAGAAATCAGGTCTTAAGACAAGAATTAAAATGTAACATATAGCAAGATAACATTTTTCCCTTACAAACGGACTCTCTAAAGCATCTTTAAGGACAATTGGTCCAAAGACTACAGGAAAACGCGTCCCTTATTTAAATGAGCGATCCTCTCCAGCATGGTCTTAACAAGACTGTTCCTCCTATTACTACTTCTCTAAAAGTGTCTTTCATCAATACATGACAGTAATCTTTGGACCTAACCAGTCATGTGATAAAAGAAAATAAAGTTGTGCCCTTCGATCTCCTATATGGCTATATGGTAGCCTTCTCACATTGAGTCTTTAATCAATTCGAGATCGTATGTTTCTTCAACAAATTATGCTAGTTTGTATTTTTAATCAGAAAACAGTTGAAGAAAAAGTTAAAGAACTGAAGGAAGCAAATGAAGGCACCTTTTGAGCTAGAGCGGCAGCTTTGTCGGGAGAATTCAAGACTACGTAGTAGAAGACAGAGATGTTGAGTGCCAGTTGTAGCCTAACAGAATTAGTCGGAAGCAATTTCTTCACAGCAATGCCCTGTGGCACATTAAAATCGTTTAAGGCGTCAGCGCAAAAAAGACCCAAAGCACACAAAATAGGGAAGAAAGATATGATGTCTGATCAGGTGGCGGATAGGTTCCTGAGTTTGATTTATCACCTGAGCGGCCATGTACGCACTGAGCGTTTTCCTAGCGGCTTCGATCCTCTCATCCCCGCACTTGAACTCTGCAAGGTACCGGTGGTAATCTCCCTTCATCTTGAGGAAGAAGACCTTGGACTCGTAGCCGGTTGCAGCGGGAACCAGCTGGCCATCGAGGAGGCGGAGTACTCTGTTGCAGATGTCGGTGATCTTGACCTCGATCTTGGCGTGGTAGTCTTGAACCAGCACTGGTCCTCCGTATTCTTCCCCCGTGAAGGCATTGATGTTCCGCAATGAAACGCGGCGGGGGTCGACAGCGCTCTTGTATGCGACGAACAGCAAGTTGCGTCCCTCGGCCGTGAGCTCATCCCCTGGAGCCAGGGAAGCTATGACATTCTCCATGAAGATCGCCATCTCCTCATACCTCTCCGTTTCCTGGGCCAATTTCGCCATGAATATGTTCTTGACCCGATCCAAAATGAAAACTAACATGGAAGGAATCTGCTGTGCATCTGAATTCAACCTTTTGTGGACTCTGAACTCAATTGTATCTTTTCATGGAATCAGAAACACCCTAGAGATAACATAAATACAACTGGTATACTACATTACATGATTGGTTGCTCCAATTTTTCTGCCACCAAGTACACATAGTGGAATGAAAAGACTTTAGCTCATTAACTTATATACTCAAGCAAGAGAAAGTCCAAAGAAATTAGATTTCATTCATGTTGGGGCGGACTAGAGCTAGCAATCATAGAAATAAGAGAGTTCCACTACTTCCACACAAATTTGATTGCTAACTCAAATCATATCCAAAATAAAAGAAGTTCATACCTGAATGTTAACCACAGTAATCTCAGAATACATGATATGATCAAAAGAACTTTTTTTGAGTTGGTAGGCTTGGAATGCAAGTGCATACCCAAATCTTAATTCTCATAGTCATGTCATACCACATATCTTTGATGAAGAAGTTGTTGTGTGAGTAACATGCCATTTTTTTGGCATGGAAAAGGAGAAATGTGGTCGTGAGTATCCCACTTATCTGTTCTAATTAGATTGAATACTACTTAGGTGCCTTAAAGCCGTAGACATGAAACCAGTTATAGATAAGCACAATTACTCGATAAAAATATAAAGATCATGCATTGTCAAAATTAATGAAAAGATCTACATTGATATAAGTAAAATAATATAAAAACAAATATCCGTGAGGATTAATGCTTGCATTTTGCATTTAAACCATGACTTCCATCAATCCATGAGCTACATAAACTCCAGTGTTACTCCAAAACCTGTAAATACACAATGTTATTAATATGATCTATGATTTGAAATCACCATTATATTTGTGTCGTACCTCATTATCAAGGCCGTCAACATCCATACGGTCTATATTCCTACTTGACTTTAGCACACTGAACAACTCTCTAGCTGTTTTATCTAAAACTATCAGGGATGTCTTACATCTTATTGGTTAGAGATCGAGCTGATGGGTGATGATCTCTGTTTTGCTTCTTGGCTTCTTGGTTTATGCTTGGGTCTGGTTCCTAGCTGACCTCATCTCTGTTTTCCTACTGTTTGGTTCCTAGGATGATGCTAGTGTTCTAGTCTTGTTCTATAGTTTCCTATATCTCTTCCTTTGATGAGTTGGCTGATGTGGTGCTGGTTTTCTTACTCCCCTCTCATGGCTGATTACATAGTTGTGATGGTCGAGTTCATATGGATCGTTTGTCTGGTCTACCCGCTGAGTGCTGCTGTTTCAAGCGCCTGCTGCTCCTGCTCGATATGATAGTCTGATGACGAGTTTTTAGCTGGTGGTTCTATGCTATAATGGGCGGCTGCTGTGGTGCTGGGTCTGCTCCCCTATCATGGCAGGTGTGCTTAGTTGTGATAGTTGTGTCCTTTTGGCTCGAATGTCTGATCCCCTCTGTTGAGTGCTGCTGGTTCTTCAAGTGCCTGTTGCTCGGAAGTGTGCTTGGGTGTCTTGCTCCCCTCTCATAGTTATTAATGCTATGATGGTTGAGTGCCTTTGGTTCCAGTGCCTATCCTGTTATGGAGTGCTCTGCTGGATTTTTTATTTCTTATGCCTGCTATGGTGCGGAGTTTCTTGCCCCCTATCTTGGTTTATTACATAGCTGCGATGGCTGAGCTCATATGGTTCATGTGTCGGTTCTAGCTGTTAAGTGCTGCTGGTTTCAAGTGACTGCTGTTGATGCTCTAAAGGATAGTCTGTTTTGTGATCTTACTGGCCGTATCTTGCTGTCGTTTCCTTTTTGATGTTTTCTGCCTGATGCTTGCTGATGGGTATGAGTGTTTTATATTCTTTTGGTAGCATCTGCTGTTTGGGCCTATACTTTCTCTTCTCTTTTCGGGGACATATGTTGTAAAGTTTATATCCTTTTTTTCCTTCCTTTACCATCTTTAGTTGAAGATGGTTAGTTTTGTACAGATACTATGAAAAAAATCAAAAAAAGCAACACGAGTTTTTGATCGACCAAAAAAAGAAAATAATATAACTCAATACACAAATTTATTACAAAAGATTAAAGATAAAATCAATTTTCAAGATCATAATTATAAAATCATTAAACGAGGTGTATATACTCAATGTGCTATCGAATTTTTGTACCTTCAAATAGAAGTCCAAAGAAATATTTCAAAAAAACAATCTGAGCCTCAGTACATCCTATGTGTAGTACATGTACAAAGGGAAAAAACTTAATTTTAGCATTGGTGTATCACATTTGTTACACAAATAATTTAGATCTATCCATAAAAGTATACAATTAGCAGCATTTCTCAACCACCGATATCCTATTAATATTAATATCATGAAATTTATACATGAAAAAATTTAACAACAGATATACAGTAAATTAGGTTGTAAATTAGGTTGATGCAGATTTTTACCTACTTGCCTTTGTCAGTCGACTTGTGATCCGTTGATGCTACACGCACACTTGACAGAAGTTGTCACCGTCATTCGAGGTAGAACAGTTAGAATACCATGAACTATCATTTACAAAATATGAACGATCAATACCAAATTAGAAAGAATAAACACTTTATGGATTGGGGGAAATCACCCAAGTTAAGTATTTTTGGCATCCAACATGTGGAAAAAAAAATCAAATTTTTGTCAGTGTGTAATGATGATATCAATTTCTATTTTAAGACCAGGATCTCAAACATGCTACATAAACAGAGCCCACAATATTAAATTTTATTTTTAGGAATGGTGAGGAGGACGATTAGTTTAAATGAACATATTCCAAATATTAGCATATAAAGAGACTGATGTTAGTTTGAGTGAAGATGTTCCAAGTATTATCACACAAAAAGCATAGAACCTACTATCCATTCCTTGCACATTGGAAAGAGAAGATCTGTGAATTCGAAAGCCTGGCCAAACATCATACTAAAGATTTCGCATGTCTGTGTGTAACCCCTGAAGACATTAGTAATATTATTTGAGGAGAGGAACTATCATTACAAATTCTACTATAATTTTTTATGTCTCCTATCCATTGAAAGAACTTATAAGACGAGGGCAATATAAATAAGGTGGCATAGTAGCCTATATGATAAAATTTTACGCTAAAACATTTATCTTAGTGAACACCAGTACTAGATATTGTTTGATAAGGGGTTCAAAAATAAGGTAAAGAATTCTCCTCGAATGTGTGGGTTTGATAATAGTAGCTTACACTTGATGTGCAATGAATTGTCTTCTTGTTGTCACTTTCCAAGTGATTTAGTACAGTGCACAACACGAACAAGATAGATTGTACATAAACTATGAACGATCAACACCAAAGTATTCATTTACAAAATATGAATGATCAACAACAAAAATACTAAACTTGGGCAATTGCCCCCAATCAATAGATACGACCTTTGGCTAAAATTAAAGAGATTATCGAATAACAGATTACCTAATTCAAAATGTTAGGATAAAGAGTATAACGAATTGGGGGAAGCGAGAAGATAGGAGAAGAATGAGATGGCAGAGGGGAAGAGATGTGAATTGTGTGTGATTACTAGTCACATACCTGCAATCTGATGACTTCTTCCCGTGCTGAATCTTTGAGAAAAATCCTGACAACACCTTCAGATTTTAGGCCTGCTACATCGCCCAATCGGAAACCGTGGCCGAGGGGATTTGACGAGGGTAGAAACGGACAGAAGTGATGGTCGAAGGAGAGTGGCGAAAATTGGTGAGAGGTATAGAGGGAAAAGGGAGAGGAACGTGATGGAAAGGGGAGACGAATTTATGCGGACGGGAGAGGGGAGGAGAAGGATAAATGGGAGAGGGGGATGAATTTCGACAGAGAGAAGAGAAGACGTGGGAGCGCAGAGGAGACGGGAAAACGTGGGATCGGGAAGAGGAATCTTGCGCCAGAAAATGATAACGTGAGCCATTGGAGCGGAGAGGGCAGTAATGGTGAGGAGATTTTTGCAAAATTGGGAATGGATGGCAGGAGATGAGGGATCCAGCGCGAGGAAAGCGGGGAGAAGGGGTGGCCAGAGAACTGACTGGTCGGAGCGCGCGTGGAGAGGGTTGTTATCGCGCGAGAAGAGGAATCACTGAGCGTTAGCAGTTAGTTTTTAGGATAATGACCCAATTTTGGAACCCGCATCTGGGACTGAGAGACAGTATACGGTAATCCGACTTTGATATGCCGGAAAAAAATGATGTGGTATCCGGTATCTGTTGTTGTGTGTTATATCAACCAAATATGTTGCAGACTAGTATAGTTACAATAATTAAAATTTTCAAAATGCAACTTTTCTTTAGATATTTCTAACAGCTCCCCCCCCTAACTGAGTCATGTTCTTAGACTCAACTATGTGACCGTGTAGTCTCTATGCTACGGACAAAAAATACTTACAATTAGTAACGTTGGAAAATGAGATTAATAAAATATCACAACACGGTCATTTCAGATTTGGGGCTCGCGCGTTCCGAAATGGAGCGAGCATCTCGGGCGCGCCGGTTGAACGCACATTGAATTTTTGGCACCTGATAACGAATATGCTGCTACAAAATGCCGTCTAATATATAATTTGTTGTAGTGTATTTTCACAATGGTAGCAATGTGTTAGTATTAGATTTCTTTTCTATGTGTATGTATGTATGCACACTGCATAGGTATGTGTGTGCGTGGTGGGGGTTGTAAAAGTGTTAGTATGAATAAAGCAATTATCCTCTTTGTACAACCACGACGCATCTCCATCTAGAACTGGAGTATGCCGGATAGGCAGAGGAGATGCCCTGTAAAATTCTGTCCCATTTCTCGTCTAGAGCATCAATGGAAGTCACGCCTGCATGCACTCCGGAGTCAATTTGTTGCGTGCAAGCTGTTAGCCGCTTTCACCCGGGCTTGATAATGTCCAAACAACTTTGAATATAATAATAGGTCACAATATTAAGAATTTAAGATTGATAATGTCCATGACCCTATAGAACAGTTAACCTAGATTCTTAATCACAATATATGCAATACATGTGTTGCATAAAAGGAAACAACCCAAATAGTAACCAACATTGATTAACTTTTAATTATCACATTAACTGGATATGTACAAGGTTCTATCATCATGGTCTATGTTAGACGTCCTTAATCGAAAAGTTTTGTATCACAAAGCACCAGATCAGCATCATGATTATAAAACTTCTTCTACTCAACTTTACCTAGTGTGGCCTCACTTGCTGTGCAGATTGTTAATGAATTGAGGAAAGGGACATAATAAATAATCTATGTTCAGATGTTAAGGAACAAAACAAAGCAGCATAAAAATATCAGGGACATGTTCCAATAACGATTACATACTTCTAGGCAAAAGATTATAAGAAATAGAATTCGACATAGGAACAATAGCATAGAACTGGTACCTCGTAAAACATAGCATAGAACTTGTACCTCGTAAATGTAACTCTTGTATGAGGAGGCCAGTGTGGGTGTATTTAGGATTCTTTATCCATTCTTTTTCAAGATTAAAGCAGCCATCGTGATCTGTAGAATGGAGGCATACATGTCTGGATACTCGCGATTGTTCGGAAAGAGGGCAGGTGCCGTCGTTGCCTACCAGCCACCAATAGCAGAAGTGGTTCACAGAATTGAGAATAGACGCGCTGAGTGTGAGGTGTCTGAGAAAGAGGGTTGCAAGCTTCGCCGTCTGGCCGCCTCTGGTGATGATATTGTCAAGAGTTTGAAGGTGAAGCCTCGCGAAGGAGAAGATTGGGGGAAAAGTAGGATACGAAGAGGAGAGAGGGACTGAGGGAGGCGTAGATGGTAGTGGTTTATTTTTTATTTAACCAAAGAAAAATAAGTGGGCGGGTCGTGGGTGGAGAGGCGCCTATGGGATGCAAAACTGATTACTATGGGAGTGCAAGCCTCGCGGCGCGCGCGGCGACCGCATCGCTAATTTCTGGCAGTCAGTTTTAGAACTGCCGGGGGTAGATGCCGGAAAAGAGCAATTCTGCGATTCATTTGAGATGGAGCTCTCTCATGGTGAAGCAATCAGGAATGACGCCGGGTTCGTCGGAGCTTTCTTGCGGTGAAGCGATCAGGTAAGGTTCCGGGAAGAGGCCAGGGGCGCCGCCGGCCGGGGTCGGGGATCAGAGTCGCGTCGTGAGGAAACGGGGAAGTGAGGAACTGGGGTAGAGGGGGCGTGAGGAAACAGGGGAAGAGGGGGCGGGCCAGGGGCACCGCCGGTCGGGGTCGGGGTCGGGGTCGGGGATCGGAGTCACTCACGCCAAGAGAAAATGGGGAAGCGAGGAAGTGGGGGAGACGGGGCGCGAGGAAATGGGGAAGCGAGGAACTGGGGGAGAGGGGGCGCGAAGAAACGGGGGCAGAGGGGGCGCGTGGGTGTTATCGCGCCAGAAGATTATCTTGAGCGGTTTTTTTGGGGATTAATTGTTATAGAGTCCGTTCAAAAACCGGGAGGAGAGAGATGTGCGACACTACCAACTAAATATGCCGCTTAAAAATGCTGTGAAATCAAGTATTTGTTGTAGTGAATCTCACCCTATTATAATAGCACTAGTAAATTCACGTGCTTTGCACATGGCGATCTTTAAGTTTCCTATATTATCGAATTATGTATTTTATCCATTTACATTTGTCCTAATAAGGTGTATTGTATGGACAACTTGATTGTATGTTATCTGAAACAAAGTTAAATCATGTATAAAGTTTCCATTGTTCTCTAATATTTGATCTGATATGAATGTTTTTCCAATAATATAACTGGTTTACTACCACTTATAATTTACATTTTTTCTTTTTTATAAATATGACTGTTATCAATTTAAAGCATACACACCCTATCGAGTTTAATTACAAATAAAGAATGTATGAAGGATTTATTGGAAATATTAAGCTTAATGCTTTCCTACTAACACATATGTAATGTTCATCCATTTTTCCTCACCACAAATAAATTTGTCTTAAACATTGACTTTTTTATGAAAATATGTTATGCGTATAAATTTAAGTTCTATGATAGATTTTTCTAAGAGATATATGAAATTATTAGCATCGTACTTTGATTCTTTATTATAGAGCCAAAACAATTATATCCATTTGATATAATAAATATAACATACATGTTACTATCTCTTCGATATTTATTACATATTGGAGAAATGTATCTAACATGAGCATGTAGAGAAATCTTGGTGTATTGATGGTTAATGTTGAAGTGCATAAACATATATAAGATGATCATATCACACTTTCAGATATACGATAAATGATGATATTTGATTGTATTCATTCCAATGTTGTTCCTTGAAGTTTTTACTTGGACTTTTAAATTCTATGGTTGCAAAATAGCTTTTAATAAGCATTTGAATTTGGAAAATATATTCATGTATGTCGTGCACCTAAGTGACGATTATACGTCTTGCCTTTTTATCAAATTTGAAATGTCAAAAATATATTATTTAGGTATATATGTTTCATAAATGGTTAGAACATTGATGTTATATAGAGACAATACACATATCCTTATTTCTATTTTCTAGTTTCAAACTAAAATCTAATATGTGAATTAAAAATGACAAAATTGTTTCATCAAGTTACTAAAAGTATTCAACAATGCCATAACAAACTATATGTAATTCAATTAATATACTCTTGCAACAATATAATGTATATTTTTATAAACAAGATGGTGTGTGACAAATGTGACATTAACGGTCTTGTTGGGATTTTTTATAAAACACAATGTGAAACATGTATTAATGACCATTAGACTTTGAAAGGAAAGAGTTCAAAGTTCATCTTAGTGACGGTATCCATACTGTAGTGATGTTAGGTTACCAACAAAAGAAATCCAAGGGCCAAAGAGAATGGACAGGTAGATGCATTGTAAGACGTTTTCCCACATAAATGACTGCTAAAAAGTGCTTATATATTAATTTTTCCAAGAAAGCTGGGTTGGTCTGACGGACAGTAAATGAAAGAGCATTCAGCTACACTTTCACATGAAATCAAGCAGTTTGTCATTTCTGATGTAAAATATTAACCAGTCATGCCCCCAAGACATGGGAAAATAGAAAACCCCTCAGTTATTTCACCCCAACAAAGCAAGCCATATCGCAAACAAAACATAGTAGTGTAAAAATTAGGAAAACAGTCATATTATTACAGAAAATTATTATTTCATTTGTACAATAAAGTCAAAAATGATGTGTAGAAAAGTATTCTTCTTGATGGTTTCAAGGAAGACAAACTTAATAACTTATTTAACAGAAGCAGGCATAGAGATAGGAATAGATTTCACACAAATTTGTAAGTCATATGGCTTATCATCCTTTGCATTAATCAGAAGTAAACCTTCTTACCTTGTCCAACGCATATGTATCCTGCAGCTGCAGTCCTCCTATTAGAAAATTACACTCTACTATGGTCGAACATTGATCATGTCGGCTTCAGAATTCTTTGCATCCCAGATCGCAATGCATTGCCATACAAGTCCCTTACAGTGCATCATGTTGTGTGAGACCCTTGCCCACTGTTGGGACGAATTACACTGTGCCCAATGAGTCTAAAAGAACTGAGTAAAATCAGTTTGCCACCTTAGAAAGCAAAGGTAGAAATTCAGCCACCCAGGAAGGTACTGCCCCAGATGCCCCATCGGCAAAGCATGCAATAACAATCAGCGTAGTGGTGTGGCACTGCTAGAGAAATCCTCAGAGCTATGTACCAAGCAGATTAAACAACAGGTTGATGCATATAAGGCCACACTATCTCCCAACACGCACAGGTTGGAATTGAATAATTGTCGTACTCGAACAATAGTATCATCCTTATCAATATGTTAGATTTATTGACTTGATAAATGGGATCAACCAGCCGCATATAATATGGAATGCATTGAATGCTACAGGAACCCAATTTTTATGATATAAAACAAGCTATATAGGATGTTTTCATTCAGATTGTATTGAGGACATACATTCCACGATCGCCAATTTAAGGATGATTCACTATAGGGCCGTTGCAGACATTCTAGAGGCCCCGGTGCGAAGATAAAAAATGGGCCATTTGTATACTCTTATTTAACAAATTTAAATAAACATGAGTTTAGTCATAATTGTCAAAACTGTCATCTAAAAAATAGAACATGTTCTTACAAATCAAACTAAAAAGAACGTAAAAATTAAATATAGATATCTCCTTATCGAGCTTCAGTCATCATATAAAATGACTTCTTCGAGCCTTTCTAGATGCAAAATCTTGAATAAAGTATCAACATCAATAATTCCCAACATATTCTTCTCAATACATAACATTGCCAAACCATTCAATCTTTCTTGAGACATTGATGGACTAAGATAATTTTTCAGTAACTTTAGCTTGGACAATCTTTTCCAGACCTTCCGGTCTTTTCCTAACAAGTTATATCGAATCAATCCCGTTCCATTTACAAATGTGTGTATTACAAGAAAAAAAATTCATGGGCCCCTGGCCGTCACCCAAGTTGGCCACCCCAATGGGCCGGCCCTGATTCACTACTTACTAATAGGCCAAAGGTTGATCCAGCTGTCTGCACAACCATATAACTTCATGAACATCTAGTAGTTTGTTGGTTCCCTTTATGTCAGTTCTCAAAGGAGTTTGAGTCCCTTATCTCTCCATGAATCTGAAACGAACGTAGAAGATAATCCCTGAGCCGACAAAAGTGCAGCGCAAAAATATCTATGACTTCTGCATGCATTGTATGGAAAAAAACCATGGATCCTCGCGTAAAGATTATGCATGAAATCCTATTCTCGCTGCTAATGAAACTTGAGCGTCGATGTCGTACATGCTCCCCTTACGGCCGCCTTTATCACCAGTCCTTCACAATTTGTTACACATAAGCCAGACAGTTGACGTTGATGTCGGCCATAAAGCCTCCTAGACAAAACATCGACAGTTGCCCCCCTTCGTCGAGAAAAGCATAGACAACCGTTCCCCTTCATTGAGACTGGTTGCTGAAGTTAGAACGCATGTCGTCCTGGGAAAGTCAGTGTCTTAAACTATCAATGATAGAAGCCGGTGTTGTTGGTGCAGATTGGCGGCGGCAAGCATATTAGGGCGGCATGAACAGAGACGCGATAGTCGGCGAGTATGTTAGGGCTGCATGGACCCAGATGCAATAGCTCATTATTGTTTACTTGTTGAAAGAGTTCTTTTATAAAATAACAATTACATGGTCACGTGATTAGCATGTAGGGACGGAAACGAGTGAGTTTTTGGTCGTGCTTAGTATGGTAATATAGTAGATATAGTAGATTTACTTCAAAACAATTCCATATCATGACGTGTAGTAAGAAAGACAAGTCAAGAGTGAGGACAACTGCAGCGCTGCAATCAGTCACTCTTATATCTTATGAAAAGATGGGGCACGTAGTATATCATACAAAAGGTTGCTAGTCTCTTGACTGGTAAAATTTGAAACGGAAAAAGAATATACACATGTTCTTTTTACTATCACATGTTATTTATACCGCATTACTTCTTTCTTGGCCTTTCTCCGTGCCTTCTTTACAATTGACTTTGATACGAGTCGTGAGAGTCCTCAAAAAATATAATATAAAGTGTTCCTTCACAAAAACAAAAGGATAAAGAAGAGCATGTAGGCAGCTGCCACTTGGTACCCTAAAAATAGACGTGCTATGAAAAAGGTGTACGTGCTACTAAACAGTCCTAACAGCCACTTGTATATGCTTTTTTGAATTATTTCCAGGGGATGGTGACAAATCCCGTGTCAACTTTTCTAGAAAACAATTCTTTTGGTCTACTTGGTGTCAATTTGTTGGGAATGGACCGCCACATGTTGACCCTCTTGCTAAGAATATTTATGTACATAAACATTTTCACAGAAGCATTAAACTGCTTGCAAACACAACTTTTTAAAAACATGTGGATTCACGTAAAACTAGATGAAGAATATATTTTTTACACTTATATACTTAGTAAAACCAACATCGAAACGATGTTAAGATGTTTATAACCTGACCAGTATTTACAATATACACGCATGGTTCTGGAACGTTCGTTTTGAATTTAAAGCAAAGTTGGCGATGATGGAAGATGTAGATCATTCCACTTTTCAACTCTGTTAAGAAAAACAAGTAAAAGGCCTTTCATGAGTAGACAAGAACTCTTAACAAGTGCATTGGGCTCTCTGTGAGCTTGAAACGGCTCCGGGCTGGAAAACAATAGGCATGTTGCCACTGCGGCCAACCTGTTGGCCCTATTACCTATCTATTATCTGTAACATCCCTGACCTATATTTAGATCTAACCCTATTGTTTGTCTTAACTAAGTTTCTTATAACTTTAAGATAATATTCTAAGGTGTTTTGTTATCATGTGACAAACTTATGTTTCAAGTTTGGTCTCGTTTGAATGATGTTTGAGCAATGTTCTCTTATTTTGGACTAAAATACAATATACCCAAGATGAGGGGTTATAATATAATATGTTACATGTTGAACATAACTTAAGTATTTTAACATCATAAGAGAGAATAATGTTAAGTGGCGGCTTGAGGAAAGCCTAAATTCCAAGTTTGCACTTGTTTGAATAATGCTAGTGACTTGTGTACTAATTTTGATACAATTTATAATTTACCCAAAATGTAGGGTTGATATACAAATTACCACCTCTAGAGTGTTCCTACTTCCTCTATGTATCATTTATATGAGAGATAAAGAAGAAGACACCATGTTTGAACCATTTTTGAGTGGTAGTATCCTTGGTGATGAAAAGACCAAGATGGGTTGTGTAATGGAAACCCTAATTTGAGCTTGTATTGAGTGTATCAGGTTGTAGTGTTAAATGGGAGTCCCTATCGGCCAAGGAGCCAAATATGAGGCCCCCATATCGTTTTGTTAGCTCTTTGCCTTTGCATAAACGAGATAAGCACCTCAATAAAGTAATAGATATCGGCTTGCAACTTTCCTTTGGAAAGGTTGTATTGAATTGTGAATATAATAATAATGTGAGTGGAAGTGGCTTGCCCTAGAAGATAACCAAAGGGGCCGACCCTTATCTCTTGCATTGTCCTCAAGTTTTTATTTTGCATGGAAAGATAAAGATGGAATGCATGCAATTACATGTGTCAATCCATGCATGGCCATGTGGCACCTAGTAGTAGTAAGAAAATGACACCTCTTACACTCTATCCCATGAACCTCAAGGATATATACCCTCCCTTTCACCTACTAGTGAATCTTTTTGATCCCTACCACTTTATTCCTCTTAGATATCATGCATAGTAGCTCAAGGAGAAAGGGGGGCTCCAACACCAAGCTTAAGGTGAGGCTATGGTCATCTTAAACCTTGGTTCACCCATGGATCTCGGTTGTAATTCTTTCCTTTCTTTTCTTCTTTACCAAGTTCTTAACTATGGTAATTCCTTGTATATGGAGGAGTTGTTAATGGGCCTTGGACTTTTGATAAGTCATCTTCAACCTTAGGAACATGGGGATTTGGAGCTTGGCGCTTTGAAGTTGATCTTAAGATGGGTTATATAACTTGAACCGAAACATGTTATTACTCACCATCTTTCTTGTTATATTTGATGATCTACTTTAAATTCCGTGATTTTCTTGAATACTTGATATATCTATGAGTTCCAATAGTTGCTTAGACCTGTTATCCAATAACTAGAATAAGTAGAATGAAGGTCTAGAGCTTTAAGATGATGGTATCACCTTACAAAGTGATATCGGGTTCAAGAACACAAGCAAGCACCTCTAACCCAATATGGTGATGCACATACACCACTAAAATGATATAGATATGAGTTTATACTTCCTTGCACGATATGGTGATGAAGTATACACCCTATACACGATATGGTGTAAATGATACACCTCTTGCACGATATGAGATCAAGCAAAGACCCCATGCACGATATAGTGTCAAGCACACACCTTTTGCCCCGATATGGTGTGAAGAACACACACACCTCTTTGCTCGATATGGTGTGAAGCATACACATACCTATTTTCCCGATATGGTGTGAAGCACACACACACACCACTTTTCCCGATATGGTGTGAAGCATACACACACCTCTTTACCTGATATGGTAAGTAAGCATACACCTTTTGCACGATATGGTGTCGAGCACACACCTCTAAAACGATATCATGGGTAACCCAATACACTAAATGACAAAATTGGTAAGGAGGTTAATACCCTAGAACATGTGATGGCCAATACACTAAAGTATGGTGTGGCCAATATCTTCAAGTGAGGTGAGGATGTTACACCATGTATGGTGAAGGTGATACACCATATGATTGGTAAGGTTGATACCTTAATGGGTAAGGGTATGAGGGATATGATGATGCCTAGCCTGATATATACCTAACCCAATACATGTGTTCAACTTGACATACATGATTCAACCCAATACACCTTGTAAAGGTGAGGACAAAACACTGAGTGATGAATGTAAGATCAAGTAATGGTGTGGCTAATACCTTGATAGGTGAAACATCTAATGTGGTTGATCATGGTCAACCCTATATCAACAATGCCTTAACCCGAGATGAGTCCATATCACTTGATGATAGTTGGGAAATTCAAGTGTGTGACTTATGGCCAATACACTAAAGGGTAAATGTGATGGGTTGGTACATAAAGTACTAGGATGGGAAATACCCTAATACAAGATAAGTTGATGAATTTAAGTAAGTTAAAAGTGATGAGGGGATTGATACACCAAGGCATGATAAATATCACATCCAGCACCTCAAGGTTGATACACCTTGATGCACCTCAAATCCAATATACTTGGATGACTAACACATGAAGTGTGTCATGTCAATTGTTACATTAAGATGTAATGGGTTTAACACACTTTGATAAGTGTAGGCTAACATGCTTGAGAAAGGGGTTAAGCCAAGATAATAAAGTATGATGTAATCAATATCCTAGTGAGGATGAGAAAGAAACTCATACTTTGTGTTGATAATCATTTAATGATAAATGATGAGAATAAATAAGTATGATTGAATAATTATGATAACAATGTATGCAACTAGATGTGTGGAGCAATGAATTAGGGTTTGGATTTATAATATGAACATGAAACCCAATTTGGATATAAAGGGAAACCCTAATACTAATAATGGGAAGGTTGTATTTCTCGTATTGAATAAACCTTGTGAGATATGTTAAATACTTGTATAATAAGTATAATGTTTATGTGGTTTGATGACCTAAAAGATATTTTTTGCCTAGTGAGAGGTGGTAAGATGTTTAATGAGCCTTGTGAGCCATGTGAATAGTTGTTTCCTAGTGAGAGGTGACAAGATATTCAATGGGCTTTGTGAGCTATGTGAATTATTTTTACAACAAGTGTAATGTTTATATAATCGTATGTCTTAAAAGATAGTTGTTGCCTAGAGAAAGGTGACAAGATGCTTAAAGGGCTTTGTGAGCTATGTGAATTATTTGTGCAAAAAGTATAATGTATACCTTGGTCTGATGACCTAGAGATAATGGTTACCTGATAAGTGGTAACAGTACCTAGTGATGAATTAAGGGTTTGAATACCCAAGCATGACGATGATAAGAGATTGAGATCCTAAGTGTTATATGTGTCCCAAAGAATCATGAAAGCACTTGATAAACATATTACACCTTTCTTTGTAGCATCTTTTATAAATATGAATGGAACTTGGTTGATGCTAAAAGATACTATAATGCACCTCATTAATCAAGTAGAATATAATCATGTAGTTGCCCTAACCATAGATCCATCAACGTCAGGATTTACTGAATGGTGAAATGGGTTTTTCCCATAGGATTACCTGGAGTGCATATTTTTTAATATGCGGGGGCGTGAGCTTGGACGACCATATGTTGATTGATCCCTTTATGTCCATGATATTGGGGTTTGGCTATATGCCATATCCTAGCTCGAGTGCGACTACGGTCATAAAGTCAATAATGAGCATGATGAACTGGCCCGTGGTTCATAGTATGGTTAAGTACCATAACTCAATGAATCCAGGGATGGATAACTGACATCTCCCTGAAGATAGTAAATGATGTGGCTGTAGCTCTATAGTGAAGATGCCATTATACCTCGACAAGCTATTTTGCAGTTTGACACATGATGTCACTGTCAGTGGTCTCGAACTGACCGAGACGGGTGAGGTCATGGCAGCCGGCTCTGCCACTAACGCTGTATGGTACTGATGCTTAACGTAATCGTGGTCAGTCGGAGCATGAGTGGTATACCTCATCTCCTCAGGGCATAAGTTTGATTATAAATATGTAATCATCCATGTAGCGTATTTGCTTAAGGATCGAATACGAAAGACATTTGTTGATGTACACTTCTTTTATACATCTTAATTGGATAGATGTTATACATGTTTCTTTATATTCCTTGTAAACTGAACATATGATTTATTGCTTTATCATAGATATCTGCATTACTAAAAAGAGAAGAGATTGCTCTGTTCTGCTTATAAACAGTGATTAATCTTGCTTATTTATATAAGGAATCATCTGCTCAGTTTTATATTATTGACCTGTGATAATAATATTGTTGGCGGAGAGTTATATCTCTCGCTGGGACAATTGTCTCACCCTGTGGGATCCACATTTTTTTAGGTGGACGTGCACGAGGGGTTAGAGACCATACTACAGAGGGAGAACAACAACAACAGGGGTAGAAGTAACAACTCATATTGAGTGTATTGTCTGTCGTGTCTTGTAGATAGAAGTCATATGTGTCGTCTCTATACTCTCAGGTCCTTGGATTTAGCATGTGATGGTTTCATGAACAATCTGAGATTTTGTTTTGATTGTCTCAAGGGTTTTATGTTTCTTATATATAGGTATTGGTAAAGCAATTATTATATGTTATCCTTAAGATGAGATGGTACAATATATGTATAATGTGAACCGTGATGTATATAAAGTTTGGTTCTTTCTTTAAGAGTTTCCTGGAAATGGATCTCTTTGTAAAATGGTTTTAATTTTTAGTCATTTTTGTTAATATGTTGCTTATGGTTATTCTGCAATTATTACTGGTGATGCCTTGATTTGATGTCGGGTTGTCACAAAATTTTGGTAATAGAGCATAAGGTTTGCGGAGTCCACAGAGATATAGGACTAAGGTGTTGAGTATTTTCTAGTGTCCTCCAGTATACCCTATAGTGACTTCTACTTATGAAGAAGAAAGGGTGAAGTTTAAAAATTACTAGAGAACATAAGGAACATGTTGCTAAAAGTAATCTTGTTGCACCAAAAGAGGGTGTAAGGGATCAGGCAAGAGAAGAACGAGTTCCTGAGAATTCCCATCTTGACCCAATCAGGATAGAGAATCTTACTTTTTATTCTCTTGTTGGGTAGGTTAGGATAATAGTGATGCATATAGTAGACTGAATACTAGCAATACAACCTAGGTTACTAGTCCTCAATGCAGAAACTTTGGGTTCTGAAAGGGTTCCTGAATGACATAGTCATGTAGGAACTGTGGAAAATGGGGGAAGGATTAACATATGGCAAGAAAATACTCTGCCATAAGTATAGATAGATAGTACATATGTGATGGCAATGCCCAAGGAGGGGAAACAAGCTAAGAATTAAGGAAAGGTCTCTACAATTCTAGAGACATTTGCTTAGTTTTTCTAAAAAGCTAAAGTTTTTGGTGCCACCAGTGCAATAAATGCCTAGTGCACCAGGGCAGTAGTCACTAAGTAAAGGAAAAAGTGCTAACTTTCCACCTGTAAGAATTCCTGGATTAGCTTCTACATCGGTAATACGACTGATAAGACCATGGTATGAGGACAAGACATGTTATAGATATGGACATGTTGAGCATACTAAACCTTTTGTTCAAAAAGAAGGGAGGAAATGACCCAACAACTGAGGCAGACTCGACAAGGCTTACGAAAGTCACAGCCTAATAGTGTAAAAAGGCAAAAGCAACAACATGAAACATCTAGACTCTATGTTTTGAGTCAACCTGAAGTGGTAGATGACCATGAGGGGTGACAGTAAAACAGAGCTGATATGTCTTCTCTTGATTTTATCTGATAATCCTAAGAAGGATTGCTATTGTTGACATCCCTTTGGTTGTCCTATGGGAACATGGGGAAGAAATGATGAGGACTAGAATTTATATTATGTCCAGTGTTTTTTTAAATGCTTTATAATTACTTTTGTCCATATAAAAGAGGCAGAGATGTATATGAGATGCCTAGAGAAATCCAAGGATATTAAGTCATGTGACTTGGATGATATGAAAAGTAAGGTATATGATACAAACAAGGTGCACACTACCTAATCTCAGTACTTGTATACCCTGGCTAGGTATTCAACTATTGAATATGGGGTAAGTATGGAACTCTTAGATTGATATCTTTCTTGTTACTCTGATCAAGTAATCATTTTTCAAATAAAGAGCCTAATAAAATTGAAAATATGGCATGAATGTTTATATCAAATCCTAAGTGCAATAAAATGGAATATGAGAATATCTCAAATCAACCAGTGAGTATGAGAAAGTACAAAGTACAATTCTTGTGATAAGTGAAAGGGAACAAGGAAGATGATCCCTATTCAAATAAAGAATATGTGAAGGATAACGATCTCTTCCATAATGTGAAAATGAGAAATGTGATAAAATCATAAAATGTTTATGAACATGTTAGACAATAATAAAGAAAGGAGTGATGACATGTAATCATCCTTATAATTCCTATGTTGATGGAAAGGAACCTAGGATGAAACAAGAGTAAATGACTCATGAACAGTTGAAAGCTCATGCAATAATCAGAGGAGATGATAATCTCTTCTCTTTGGTGCACAAACATGGGTGATGATGGGGTGATAAGAGGAATATGTTTCTTTGTGTTCTTTCCTTTCAAGTATATGGCAATCAAGTGAGTATTATGACACTTGATGTGCACGAGTCAGAAGTATTCTATTGATGGATACTTAGAAAAGTACCAGCTAGTCTTGGATTTTGGTTCCAAGACAAAGTTATATGTGATGCGTTTTTGGCACATATAATGGATACCAAGGTAAGGCATCCTAGTATCCAATAAGTTTTAGTGGTATGATAAAGTGAAAACATAACTCCTAATCATATGATTTATGTTGGTTACCTGGAATGGCCAATTGTGAGATCAGTCTAGTAACATAAAATAATATGGACATCATATGTTAGGGGTTTATGCTCTACATAAATATGACATCAATAAGGATGTACTAATTGAAGGAACAATTGTAGAATCATTTTGAGAAAAGCTTATCAAGATAAAAATAATTCCTTAGAATATCCCTATCTAAATCTGTTGAGGCAGCTTATACATAACATCTAAAGTTACCTTTGAGATAGTTTTTCTTTGATAAGTAGCCTCTCCTTATGACAAGAAAATAAACAATTAACAGGATAATTGGTAAAAGTCATAAGAAAGTTTAGTGTTGTGTCAACAGATAAGAGTGGCACAATAGAAGCATGATAAGACCTGTCATCCCAAATAGGTGACATAATGAAACTCTAGTCTTTCCTTGGAGGAGAAATGCTAAACTAAGTGAGGGGGTATGGTAAACTCCCTAGAATCAAAAATCTTATCACATAAAGTTGTAAGTTTAGAAGGTGACAAATGAGTGAGGTTTGACACCTAAATTAAATAAGGTATGTATAATGCTTCTCTGACTAAGAAAAGTGTTACCTGACACCAGAGTTGACTCTGCATTCAGTAATGGAAAGGACAGTTGAGTATGTGTCATGTGTGACAGATCTTATGATGATCTTTAATGGAGGAATTTTATGCTGGACAAAGTTCTATAGTATCCCCATGACATCAAGGTGATATGTGAAGGATTGAAGATGTAATAAATGAATAATTTTTGTCTCCCTTTACCTGGGATTTTGGGGACGAAATCCTTGTTAGGGGTTTATAATTGTAACATCCCTGCCCTGGGTTTAGAGATAACCCTATTGTTTGGCTTAAATAAGTTACTTAGAACTTTAATATAATCCTATAAGATGTTTTTTTATCATGTGACAAACTTATGTATCAAGTTTGGTCCTGTTTGAATGATGTTTGATCAATGTTCTCTTATTTTGGACCAAAATGCAATTTACCTAAGATGAGGGGTTATATTGTAATATGTCACATGTCAAACGTTCCTTAAGTGTTTTAACATCATACGAGAGAGAACTATGCTAAGTGGTGTCTTGAGAAAAGCCTAAATTCCAATTTTGAACTTGTTTGAATAATGTTAGTGCCTTGTGTACCAATTTTGGTGCAATTTGTAATTTACCCAAAATGTAGGGTTGATATGCAAATTACCACCTCCAGAGTGTTCCTCCGTCCTCTATGTATCATTTATAGTAGAGAAAAATAAGTATACACCATGTTTGAATCTTTTTTGAGTGGTAGTATCCTTGGTGATGTAAAGACCAAGAAGGGTTGTGTAATGCAAACCCTAATTTGAGCTTGTATTGAGTGTATCGGGTTGTAGTGTTAAATGGGAGTCCCTATCGGCCAAAGAGCCAAGTAGGAGGCCCCCATATCATTTATTTAAATCTTTTCTTTTTCAAAAACGAGCTAAGAACCTCAATAAAGCAATAGATATTGGCTTGCAATTTTCCTTTGGAAAGGTTGTATTGAATTATGAATATAATAATAATGTGAGTGGAAGTGGCTTGCCCTAGAAGATAACCAAACGGGTCGACCCTTATCTCTTGCATTATCCTCAAGTTTTTAAATTTTCATGGCAAGATAAAGATGGAATGCATGCAAGTACATGTGTCAATCCGTGCATGGCCATGTGGAACCTAGTAGTAGTAAGAAAATGACACCTCTTACACTCTATCCCATGAACCTCAAGGATATATACCCTCCGTTTCTCCTACTAGTGAATATTTTCGACCCCTATCTGTGACACCTCATCACACTAAATGAGATTACTCAAAACACAAAACACGATCAACTACTAATTAATCACACAGTAAAAAATGTAGGATAATTAAAACCAATTCCAATAATATAAATAAACTCTAGAACATTTACAAAAGGTCCATCATCCCATTCTCATATACTGTAACAAGTATTTACATATGGGTCCAAAGACCTCAGTCACATCCTGCATACAAAAGATATTTCACATGTACATGTCAAATATTTACAAACATTTGCATACTACCAAAATCTCGTGTTGATACAAGTATATCATCTAGAAAATGCATCCCATACCCAGACCTGAGAGTACATGGATGACACTAGGACTCTACTACTAACATCTACAACTAACTAACCTTCTGAATCTATTGATCACCAGGTTGGTTCTCTTCCATAGTGAGACCTTGACCTCATTTCCCGCGACCACCTAAAAAAATGTGGTGACCCATAGGTGAGACCCAATTACAACGAGAGATATAATTCTCTCCAACATATATTGATTATAACATATTAATTAATAGTAAATACATTGAGCAATTAGGGTATTGAATAAGCAATATGAACAGATTGAACAGTTTAAGCATACTAAGAAGTTAAGCAAATAAGTTGTAACATCAAGTCGAATTGCACAATTTTCATAAGTCTGCATCATGTAAGAACTATGTAGTATAAAGACAAGACAAGGGTTCATCAACCAATGTGATACGTATCAAACCCTAGCATTTATACTACATTGCTGGTATCACTTCTTTTATTATATTACCCTGAGGAATTTAAGAAATACCACTCAAATCCCAACTAACCACTACTAAGTCAAAATCAGTGCCATACACGATCTAGGAAGAGTCAGACTCCGAAGATCTTCTCTGCCCCCAGTCAGTATGAGTCTGCCATAGTGACACATAAGGTCAAGCTGCTAACATCCTAGTCTGTCCTTGGTATAGGTCATGGCACTAGTGAAAGGAGGTGACTATGCATACCCTACTATCTGAGGTACGACCACAGTTGTCCTCCAGTCTCATCACACACACACACACACACACACATATATATATATATATATATAAATCAACAAGACACAACCACAACCATTCTCAAACTGAGGGCTAGGTATGACCACTATCATCCTCCCTAACACTTGAATTCAGGATGACAAGCACCCCACATATTGATCAGTATGCGCTCTGAGTATCCCTTAGGAATACTCATTTCACTATCTGGCAATTGTTGACACTTGGATAGATCTATGGCATACGGAAATACATGATTAGAGTTTCACTTAATTAGTTATGCCAATTGGGTGAACTAAGGCTAAATCATAAAAATGAACATTCAAACCCTAATTCTTTTCTAACAAGAGAATATGTATAACAACTTCAAAATATATAAAACATTTGAGATATAAATCTTAATCACATTACCACATGCTATCATTCATTGCAAATTAATGGACCACACTTATCATCATACTTTTACAAGATACCAATATCTTATCACAAGTTCCAGGGTTTTAACCCTTATTCGAACATGAAGAGGATTTCACCTCAATCATGGCTTCAAACATGCCCAAAGGTCGTTAAGACCATCACATTATTCATAGTAAGTTTATCATCATCATTCCATGCCTTAAACAAGGCTCAAATGATCATTAGCACATATGTGTCCATATATATTAACATGGCAAGGCAATATGATATTCAAATAGTACTACATTGTGGTTTCAACATAAGAAGAGTGTAATTCATTATCACATTAATCATTCAAGAGGTCTGATTATAACCAATCAACATCATATAATTACATTAAGGTTAGGTATAACAAGCTAGATCACATGGGAGTTACACATCCACTTATTATAATGATTTATCAAATATAACTATATGATGGCAAAGGTAAGACTAAAAATTAATGGCATTGGACAATAGAATTATCATCACTAGGACCCACATATAATACCATGTGATTTATTCTAATGTATTGGATGTGGAAGCATCCAGTATTGTTCATCAAATCAGGTTCATTGTTCAAGGTTATCAATTGAAGTATAGGTCTAACCATTAGATCAATTGAACTAAGGAACAATTAGTTTAAGGTTGAGTCAAATCTAAAATTACATTCTTAACTCATCATATATGATTATGAACTAATCTTCCATTACATGTGATCATTAGGTTACCATTGGTTGTTAGATCAGTAATACATTTAGTTAACACCATCAAATATTAAGCTAATGTCATCATCGATTGATAACATCTTTAGAATACTTAGTAGATGATAATTAAACATCTAATTGAGAAAAAACCTGACATAAGGGGGTGACCATAGGTTTTCACCATAAATTTGACACCTTTGATTACGAACATCAGTTGCCAAGATAGCAGCACCATTGGCTATTGAATGGTATGGCCATAAGTGGTGTGATAGGGAAGGAAATAGCTTGAAAACCCTAATTTGAACCATCAACTATTTTGTGCTGAGCACCATAGATTGATTCTATCAACCTATCCTAGATCATGTTACACCTTAGAAAGGTCATACACATGTTTACAAGTTCTTATAGAACTGGAAAAAAATAGAGAACACCATAAAAATTCGTAATTCTAAACAAGCATGGTTTCTTTATGCTTAGATCATCACATTAAAGCATAAACATAAACTAACAAGATTCTAGTAAGCAATATAAGTGAAGAATGTTATATATCTCGCCTCTATAGAGTAGGTCAGATCCCAAACAGTAAGAATCTTGAGAAAATTGGGCAATAAAACCTTGGATTCAGATATGAACATAGCCAAATAGGCACTTCTCTCCACAAAGAAGCAAAACCCTAGAAAAAGAAACAAGAAGGATAGATTTTTTAGTTCTAGGGCCACTTTCACCATGGAACAGAAGGGCCTGACCTGGAGAGATATACGAGGAAGAAGAGAAAAGAAATAAATGGAGGAAATAAGGTAATACTTACACTTTTAGGTCAAGATCACTAGGAGGAAGCTTTTTAGACCCAAAAAGGAAATCAATTGCAACCCTAGATTTTTTTCCAAGAAGATCCCCACTTTCTTCTTCCTTGGGCAACAAAATTTGCAACAACACAGAGGGAGAACGAAGGTCAGAGAAGGAGGGAATATATGGAGAGTAAATGGCTCATTTTAGTGCTTGGGGATAAGTATATGACACTTTATGATAAAGAGAAAGAAAAAGTTGAAGTTCTAGTATCTATCCAAGTGTCCATGGCCTTAAATTATTAAGAATATAAAAGCACACACACAAGAAGATCTCCCACTATCTGTATAGACCTGATTTTCTTTCCTTTGTTGCATTTCCCAGCCAATCACATAATTCATTAGTTGATAGCTACTAAAGTAGCTCATCGATGAATGGGTAAACCCTAAAATACCCTTGATGAAAACACCTTCAAACCATGGCTCAACTAGGATCCCCATGGGTCAAAACACTCAATAATGATAATATAACATCTAAGGAACATAATGTATGTTACAAATTGAAAATAAAACCCCTCAATTGGGTAAATTGCAGAAAGGTCCAAAATGTACAAAAAATTGCATAACTTGCTCAAATAGTGTCCAAATTGGACCAAATTTGAAACTTAAGCTTTTGTTATGATTTCAAAACATATAAAAAGGTTATCTTAGGCTTATAAACATTCAATTATGGTAATTAAACTCATTCAGATCATTAAGCAAGTTCAAGGGCCTTACATCTATAAACCCCTAATGAGGATTTCTCCCCAAAATCCTACACAAAAAGAGATGGATATTTTCTACGCATCTCATTCTCTAGTTCCCATGTGTTTTTCTCTATTCCATGGTGATTCCACAAAACCTTCACTTGTATTACATATTTTTTCTTCAGCTTTTTCACCCTTCTATCTAGGATCAACACAGGACCCTCAACATAGGAGATATCCTCATCTAACTCGACCTCTACTGGTTGGATTGTCTGGTCAATATCTGGATGTAATTTCCTCAACATAGAGATGTGAAAGACATTATGCAATCTATGTAGCTCTGGTGGTAGCTCCAACTTTTATGCTACCTTTCCAACATGAGCTAGGATAGGGTATGGTCCCATAAATCAGGGAACCAACTTATCCTTCTTTCCAAACCTCAACACACCTTTCCAAGGAGAAACATTAAGATATACTCTATCTCCCACTTGGAACTCAAGTGTTCTGTGTTGATTATCTGCATAACATTTCTACCTATCATGGGCTGCTTTCAATT
This sequence comes from Alisma plantago-aquatica, assembly GCA_963693085.1. Lineage (NCBI taxonomy): Eukaryota > Viridiplantae > Streptophyta > Magnoliopsida > Alismatales > Alismataceae > Alisma > Alisma plantago-aquatica. The sequence goes on along the minus strand of OY856414.1, from coordinate 626,867,398 downwards.
GTTGTTGTATCACTTTAATCTTTTCTATAGTCTGTTGTACTAGCTCAGGGCCCAAAAGTTGATATTCATCTGTCTCATACCAGCAAAGAGGAGATCAACATCATCTCTCATACAAAGCCTCATAAGGAGCCATATCTATTCTTCTTTGATAGCTATTGTTGTACACAAAATCTATCAGAGTCAGATGTACATCCCAACTACCAAGAAATTACAACACACATGCCCTCAAGAGATCCTCTAAAGTTTGAATAGTCCTTTTAGACTGGCCATCAGTCTGTGGATGAAAAGCTATAAAGAATCTCAGCTGTGCTCCCCTTGCTAAATGCAGACACTCCCAAAAATGACTTGTAAAGTGTGGACCTCTATTAGAAACTATAGTCACATGAATGCCATGCAGATAGTCTATCTCATCAACATATATTTGTGCCAATTTATCTACTGTAAATGTCCTCTTAACAGTTAGAAAATGAGCTGACTTAGTCAATCTGTATACTATCACCCATACGGAATCATGACCCTTATTTGTCCTAGGAATACCAACCACAAAGTACATAGTAATATGATCTCATTTCCACTATGGTATTGGCAAGGGTTGTAATGTCCCTGTAGGCTTCTGGTAATCTGCCTTCACCTGCTAACAAACTAGACATTTGGCAATGAAACACTACTACAGAAACAACGTTCACTGACGCTTTTCTGGGCGTCGGTTATTTAGGAAAACTGACGCCTATAATAATAGACGTCGGTTATTTATGCAAACCGACATCTATATTCGAAGACCAGCCAGACACGAGTACCGCTTTGTATTCAGCGTCGGCTGGTTATAACAGACCGATGCCTAAAATCGCCCGCGAAATCCAATTTTCGGGCGAAAACATTTTAGGTCACCTACAATGTCGGTGTTTTAACAATTCATCGACGCCTATTTAAAATGAAAATTTGCACGAAAAGTCCCACTTTCAGTGTTGGTTATCCTTCGATAACCGAAGCTGATAATGGTTCCCGCCAAAAAATTTAGGGTAAAGGTTGTCTAGTTGGGCGTCGGTGTTTTACTATCAACCGACGTCGAAGACTTTAGGTGTCATTTATATTTGATAATCGATGCCTTAATGAACTTAATAGACCCACGATCGATCGATCGCACCGGTACCTGTTTCATTATCTTCATCACCCGCTAGCTGCTGCCTGTGCTTCCTCACCTCGCCTCACCGTCGCCGCCGACGCTGCTTCTGCTCTGCTCGCCGGCACTACTTCTTCTTCGCCGCCGCTGCTCTGCTTCTTTGCCTGTTGCTTCTCCGGCCGGCGCTTGCTGCTTCTCCACCCGTCTGTTGCTTCTCCGGCCACCGCCCGCCCCTCGGCTTCTTCGTCTTCTCGCCACCACTGCTGCCTCCGCTCGCCACTTCTCTTCTCCACGCTAGCTCCAGGTTGGCTAGCCTCTTTGCTTCCTTCTCCTTAGCTCCTTACCAACAGCAAGCACGACCATGGCTGTGTTGGCCTACCACGGCCGTGGTAGGCCAACACAGCCACGGCCGTGCTTTCTATTGGTAAGGATATGAACAAATTTTTATGTAATGCTTTATGTAAATCCTAAGATATGAACAAATCTTTTGCTTGCATATATTTGTCATATATTTGTGCTTCTAATCGTAATGTTTGGCCTAATTCAGTAAATTTTGATGCATGTTGAAATAAGATTTAAACTTGTCAATTGTAGCATCCTAATTTGATTTGATTAAACCCTAACATCAATTGTGATGAAACCCTAACATTAATCGTGATGAAACCCTAACATGTACATATCTATTATTGTGTTTGTTGGCCTAGAAACCCATCCAAGATTTACTCATTAGGAGTAAATCTTGGATAGTTCCCGGTTTGGGACTGTTCTTGAACACCTATCTCACTTAGGATGTAAGTGTATAATGTGTATTGGGTTTTCGAGAAAATTTCGGTAGCATTTCCTCGTTTGTTCTCTAAGTACATATGTACTTAGAGAACAGCGGGGAAATGCTGCTGAAATTTTCTTGAAAACTCAATACACATTATACACTTACTAGTGAGATTAGGTGTTCAAGGATGGGATAGGTGGTACACACTTATTATATATACGAATGACATCACATGTGTTTGTTGGCCTAGAAACCCGTCCATGATTTACTCATTAGGAGAAAATCTTGGATAGTCCCTGGTTTGGGACTGTTCTTGAACACGTAATCTCACTTAGGATGTAAGTGTATAATGTGTATTGGGTTTTTGAGAAAATTTCGGTAGCATTTCCCCATTTGTTCTCTAAGTACATATGTACTTAGAGAACAGCGGGGAAATGCTACCGAAATTTTCTCGAAAACCCAATACACATTATACACTTACTAGTGAGATTAGGTGTTCAAGGATGGGATAGGTGGTACACATTTATTATATAAAAGAATGACATCACATGTGTTTGTTGGGTTTGACATTAATGGGTTCACATATTACACAAAGCGCCAAGATGATAAGCGTGTCGTCCAAAACAGTGGGGTCACTCTTCAAGCGTCGACTATGTATTTTGCAAGTGCAAAGGATAAGTGTCCACGTGAAGCTAAAATGTCATATTACGGTGTCATTGAAGACATATGGGAGTTTGACTACATAGATTTCAGAATTCCACTCTTTAAATGTAATTGGGTTGATAACACCAAAGGAGTTATAGTGGATGAATTGGGTTTCACTTTGGTGAACTTTGAAAAGATTGGCGAGAAGGGTGAACCATTCATATTGGCATCACAGGCGAAACAAATATTCTATATCGATGATCCTGCAAATGATAAATGGTCAGTTGTTCTTCATGGTAAAAGACAGTTCATTGAAGATCCTATAGATGAAGAAGAGTACTATGATAAGTATGATGACTCCAGTCCATTCTCAGTTGGGTTGCCAACTCCACAAAATATTGAAGCTAATGATGACTTATATGTGCGCGGAGAACACAATGAAGGATTGTTAATTGATAAAAGATCACAATTTTAGAGACATGTATGTTTATACAAATGCTAAATGTTTGCCTTTTTCTAGTTAATACAAATGCTAAATGTTTGCCTTTTTCTAGTTAATACAAATGCTAAATGTTTGCCTTTTTCTAGTTAATACAAATGCTAAATGTTTGCCTTTTTCATGACATTTTCAGATGGCTGACCATGATGAGCATGATGTCCATGATGAGAATGAAGTCCATGATGAGCATGTTGTCCATGACAAGCATGGTGAGGATACCAATGTAAGTTCTAAAAACATATCCTGTATTTATATAAAATTCATTATCTTCTAGTTATGTCATATATCCTATATCTCTATATTGGGCTAATTCAGTGTGTTTATTTTTGTCAAATTTGAGGTTGATGATGCACATGTACCCATTGAAGCACTGGAGCAACTTGATGCACAACACCAAACACTTAACAAGAAAAGGGGCATCACTCTGTTGAAGAAGTTAATAGTGTTGAGTGGCAGTGGATCCAAATTGGTTGTTGAGTTTGATAATGGAGGAAATGCAATTGGAGTGAGCCGCAATAATTTTGTAAACTATCTTGGGTGTGTCACTCGAAGCCATTGTGGTGTTAAGTATGATAATTGGCATAAAGTTCCTCAGGCGAAGAAAGGCTTGATATGGAAGGATTTATGCATGAGTTATTATTATTTGCAATTCTATTATGTAGATTAAAAATTATATTATTTGCAATTCTATTTTTGGATACTAGTTAATAAGAATTCTATTTTACAGAATCTGTTTGCAGTGGATGAGAAGTTGCATCGTAAAAGCGTGATGCAACACATTGGAAAGATGCTTAAGAACTATAGGACAAATCTAAACAAAGAATACATAAAAGATGGTGATAAGAAGAAGAAGTCAGCCCTTGAGCAGTGGAACTTCTTGGACAAAGAAGATTTGGACAATTTTGTTGCTTCAAGAAAATATGAAGAATTCAAGGTATTAGGCGTCACTCCCAATTTAATTAATATACGTTGTATTCACCTATTCAAGATTAACATTTAGTGCTACTAACCAAATCATTAATGTGCACACTAACTAGGCCCTCAATGACATGCAAAAAGCAAGGCGTACACTGAATGTGCATGACCACACTATGGGTCCAAAGGGCTATGCAAGCCTTCGCCAAAGACTACAGGCGGAGTCTGCGGCTACTCAGGAGTCTGCTGCTACTCAGGAGTCTGCCACACCCATGCCTCACCATGATATCTAGATAGCTGGGAGGAAAAACAAGAAGGGTGAAATAAAGAAGCCCGTAACTACTGAGGCGGCTGCGAAAATGATAAAATACAACTCTTAGAGAAATCATTTGAATATTGATTATTTGTGGTGTTAACTTACCAATTTCTATTGATGGTGATTAGCGGGAGCTGCACGAGCAGAGGAAACAAGGCACATTTATCCCTTAGGGCACAAGGGATGAATTGACAGTTGCTCTGGGTAACCCAGAGCATCCTGGACGTGTTAGGGGTGCAGGCACTGGTATGGGCATCAAAGCTTTCTTTGGGCCATCCCAGCACAAACCCATAGAGGGACTTTCACAAGAAGAGGTAACCTATTCTTTTTTTAGAATGTTACTGCAAAAGGGAATTCAATAATAAGAAGCTAATGTTTCTTTTATCCATGTATAGGAGAATAAGAGAGTCGATGATATAGTTGCAAAGAAGGTCAATGATATAGTTGCTGAGAAGGTCAAGGAAGAAATAGTGCGGTGGCAGGCATCTCAGGCTTCCAATCAGCCTATGGCAACCCACTCTTCTCCTGATGCACAGATTGCGAGTAATCCTGGAGACCCATCGCCTAGCATGTCTCCTGTAAGTATTGTTTATGACATTGTAGCTAGTCTTTTTAAGATGATATGTTTTCAAGATGATATGTATATATGTATAACATTCTTTACGTAAATTTGTAGGCATTGAAGCCATGCCGCTTAAGAATGCAAGACTATGTTATTGCAGATGCGCGGGCTTACCCATCCCTTCCTGGGGCAACGTTTCATGGGACTCCAATGCCACAGGGCTACGTTCGTGTGAGCCCGATATGTGTATTACCCGATTGGAGGGAAGCTGCATTGCCATATGCCCACCCAGATATTGATACACTTGGTGAGGCAGAAGGCGGGGTGATATTGTGGCCCAAAGCAGATGTCGTCTACACTACTGAAATTGTAAGATAAATTTACATTACTTTAGATTGTTAATGTGTATATATGAGGTCAACTGATCTGAAATTATATATACAGGTTAAAAACAAGACACCCAGAGCACCTAGGCCTCCACCTCCACTTCGTGCATTACCAAGTTGGGTTCCAACTGACCTAAAATACCCGTTAGGCCCTGCTTGTAGGGGAATGGCATGTTGGCTACGGGCACATAATATACATTGCCCTATAGTTGTTTCTTTAGAAGCAGATTATGTAGGTCAATCATACGATAGCTCTTTATTTATACAAGATATTATTGAGCTGTTTATGTATGATTGGATGAATACATCAATGATAGAGACATGGATAACGTGAGATCTTGTTTATACATCCATATACCTTGTGTAAGATCTGGTGATCTGGTTTCTTATATATTAATGCATACGTAATACATGTTTTGTAGCTACTTAGTCGAAGATCAATGCAAACAATTTGCATTTGATCATGTGGGATTTTTGATTCCATCATTGATTAGTATGGTAGCTAAAGACCCTGATAGTGTTCAACAATACTGTATAGATGCTTTTACAATTTTTGATCAGCAAAAGAAGACGATAATAATAGCTCCATTCAATGTCAAGTAAGTTTACTTTATTTATATTTTGGACTTAAGAAAAATCCATTTTTATTGTGCATTTTGAGTTATTAATTTTTAACTTTTTTACCTATAGCTCTAGACATTGGGAGTTACTAGTTATTGTCCCCGGCACATTCACTGTTTATTATCTAGATCCTGCGGGAAGTACATTGAACACTAAAATTGGACACACATTGAGAATGTCATTATTCCGGTGAGAAATATTTCATTTTTATATTCGTCAACATCTGTTATTACATTACTATTTAATTATGCAATTTACTGTGTTACATTAACATGTAGGGGTTTAGATGCATTCAAATATGCTGGAGGAAATGTCCCAAGGAGAAAGAACCAGCCAATAATTTGGGAGAACGTAAAAGTAAGATCCCGACTCCAATGTATATATTATTTATTTGAATTGTGCTTAGTTGTATTTTTTAATATTTTGTATGTTTCAATTTATAGTGCGCTACACAAGACAACGGCTGGGCATGGACATACTATGTGATGCGATTTATGCAGATGATTATCCGACATGCCGCATTGGATATTAATAGCATACATGATGTATTATATATAGTCTCATTAGTTAGTATGAAATATATCAATCTTATTTTTATATTATTACTTATATATATACATCATTCTCTTTGCAGGTGTTTAAAATTGACCACACTATAGGTAAACGCTTAAAAAATGTACATGCTCCATATACGATGGAAGCATTAAATGCAGTAAGAGAAGAATGGGCAAAAGCCATACAAGCAGTGGCGATTGTAAGATATAATTGGGATACTGATAGCGATGATGAATGATATTTTGTAAATGAATATTTCTGAATGTTTAAACATGTCTGAATGTTTCTACATGTATTTGAATGTTTCTACATGTGTGAATGTGAGAATTGAATTGATGTCTGAATGTATCTACTTGTGTGAAAAAATATTTGTTGATTTTGCAGGTTTGTGGCCTGTTTGTAGGCTGATATCAATGGATGTCGTAAACCTACAGTTTAGAAAACTAAACTGCAGGTTGTCATCCTGCTGACCAGCCACAGCAGGCCTGCAAACTGATATGAAAAAAATAATTAAAGTATAGGTGTCGGTTGTTTATATAACACCATCATCAAAGGCCTACATCATCGGTTATTTGATAAAAATCGACGCCTAATATGACAAACAACTCGACTGTGCAGGAAAGCATGGTCGTGGTGGAAAAGGCGTCACATATTCGTATAAAACTGACGCCTATAGTACTAAACACGGCCGTGCAGTGAAGCATGGCCGTGTCGTCTGGGAGTATGGCGTCGGTTGTTCAGTTGTTAACCGACGCAGAAAGTGTCCTAGGCGGTGCTCTTTTTTGTGGCGCAAACCCTATAGACATCGGCCAACTATATATAATTGATGCCTATATATCATATAGGTGTCGGTTAGAAAACTGACGCTGAAGAGTTCGACCTTTAGCGGCACCCACATAGGTGTCGCTTGAAAACTGTCGCCAAAGGGGGTTAAATAATCGACGCCAAAGGCGTGTTCTGTAGTAGTGAATTCTGCCACATCACGCTTTAGACTTGGCCACCAATGCATGTCTATCAAGTTTTGGTACATCTTGGTACTTCCAGGATGCATTTCATACATGGAGGAGTGAGCCTCTTCAAGTACCATCTTCCTCAACCCATCAACATTAGGAACTACTATCCTATTGTGGTAACAAGTTGTACCATCATCTGCCTCATGAAAGCCATCATACTTTTCACTACCAATCCCTGATCTGATATTCTATATCACAGTAGCATTCTGTTGTCCATTATGAATTATGCCAACAATCTTTCCAGCAAGGAAACTTCTAGCCATACATTCATCTGGCAAAGAGACACTAGCATATCTCTCTTATGGAACATCAAGGAATTTAATTGTGCATTATCTACCATTGATAATGAAGATGTCTTTCTACTCAATGCATCATCTACCACACTTGCTTTCCCTAGATGGTAGTCTATTGTGTAATCATAATCCTTAATCAGCTCCATCCATCTCCTATACCTCATATTTAGCTCCTATTTTGAGAAGATATACTATAGATTCTTGTGGTTAGTGAAGATCTGACAGTTTTCTCCATAAAGATAGTGTCTCCAGATCTCTAAGGCATGGACCACCGTTGCAAGATCCAGATCATGTGTTGGGTAATTCTCCTCATGTTTCTTAAGCTATCGCGAAGCAAAAGAAATCCAATTTTTATCCTGCATCAACACACATCCCAATTCTTTGAAGCATCACAAAAGACAATATAGCCTTTTCCTTTCTCTGGCAGTACTAACACTGGTGCACTAGTCAATGTTTCTTTCAAAATTCGGAAAGAATGTTGACACTTGTCATTCCAAGCAAAAGGAATATCTGTCCTGGTTAACCTAGTTAGGGGTAACACTATAGAACTAAAGTCTTTGATGAACCTCCTGTAGTACCCTGTCAGACCTAGGAAACTATAGATCTCTATCGGTGTCTTTGGTTGTTCCCATTCTAGTACATATTCAAATTTCTTGGGATCAACTCAAATGCCTTTTGCAGATATAACATGGCCCAAAAAAGACACTTCAGATAACCAGAATTCACACTTGCTGAACTTATCATATAGTTGATGCTGCCTCAACAAAGTCAATGTATGGAGAAGGTGTTTCTCATGATGTTGACTATTCTCGAAGTATATCAAGATATCATCTATTAACATGACCACACACTGATCAAGATAAGGTCTAAACACCTTATTCATTAAATCCATAAAAGTTGCAGGTACATTTGTTAGCTCAAACGGCATAACCACAAACTCAGAATGACCATACCTAGTCCTAAAAGATTACTTGGGTATGTCATCAACCTTAATTCACAACTGATGATAACTTGACCTCTGGTCTATCTTTGAAAACACTGTGGCACCTCTCAACTGATCAAAAAGATCATGTGCATGCAGAACCTCAGAAGTTCAATAAACTTTGATTCATACTCATTGATAGTCATAGTTCCCTGACGAATCTTCTCGAACTGAGAAATTTTCTCATCTAGGTAGGTCTCTGGAAAATATCGGCTAACAAATTCCCTCCGAAACTCCTCCCATAGTATCACAACTCTTGTCCTTTTCTCCTCTTATATGGCCCAGCAGTAGCCAGCACTACCCTTCAACAAGTATAATGCGTGCTTAACTTTGTCTTCTTTAGTGATGTTTAGGATTTTGAGCGCCTTTTCCATCTCAGTCTACCACATGTCAGCTTTTGTTGGATCAGAAGTACCTGCATATTCAATCGCCCCAACACATCTAAGACGTTCAAATGTCTTCCCGACACCTTGGGACTCCATATTAGATGCGGCTGCCCTAGCTTGAAGTGATGGCGCTCTGTCAGTGATAAGTGTAATTGTAGCCATCATCTGTCTAAGCATAGACTGAAACTCAGGATTGCCATCATTGTTGGGTCTACATGAGGCATTGTGGGTTTCTCTGGCCCTTCTTCTAACACTCTCTCATCGTGTGTCTGCCTCCTAGAACCTCCTCCTAGTACAACATAGCTACTCTCAACGTGTTCTTCATGTACTGTAGACATATCTGCATAAGCATAAACTATGACCAGATATATTGGATACATAAGAACAGACTCAAACCTAAGTACTATGTCCCTATAGACTCAGTAAACCTAGAGCTCTGATACCAACTTAACTATGACACCTCGTCATGCTAAAAGAGATTACTCAAAAAATAAAACACGATCAACTACTAATTTATCACATAGTAAGAAATGCAGGATAATTAAAACCAATTCCAACAATGTAAATAAACTCTAGAACATTTACCAAAGGTCTAGCATTCCATTCTCATATACTATAGCAAGTATTTACATATGGGTCCAAAGACATCAATCACATCCTGCATACAAAAGATATTTCACATGTACATGCCATATATTTACAAACATTAGCATACTACTAAAATCTCGTGTCGATACAAGTATATCATCTAGAAAACACATCCCATACCCAGACCTAAGAGTACAGGGACAACACTAGGACTCTACAACTAACATCTACAACTAACCAAACTTCTGAATCTATTCATCACTAGGTTGGTTCTCTTCCACAGTGATATAGTGTCAAGCACACACCTCTTTTCCCGATATGTTGTGAAGCACACACACCTTTCGTTGCCTATTATGATGTGAAGCATATACACACCTCTTTTCCCTATATGATATGAAATAGACACACACCTCTTCCCAATATGGTGTGAATCATACACACACCTCTTTTCCCAATATGGTGTGAAGCATACACACACCTCTTTGCCAGATATGGTAAGTAAGCATACACCTCTTGCATGATATGGTGTTGAGCACACACCTTTAAAACGATATGATGGGTAACCCAATACACTAAATGACAAAAATGGTAAGGAGGTTAATACCGTAGAACATGTGATTGCCAATACACTAAAGTATGGTGTGGCCAATATCTTCAAGTGAGGTGAGGATGCTACACCATGTATGGTGAAGGTGATACACCATATGATTGGTAAGGTTGATACCTTAATGGGTAAGGGTATGAGGGATATGATGATGCCTAGCCTTATATATACCTTACTCAATACATGTGTTCAACTTGACATAAATGATTCAACCCGATACACCTTGTAAAGGTGAGGGTAAAACACTGAGTGATGAGTGTAACACCAAGTAATGGTGTGGCTAATATCTTGATATGTGAAACACCTAAAGTGATTGATAATGGTCAACCCTATATCAACAATGCCTTAACCCGAGATGATTCCATATCACTTGATGATAGTTGGGTAATTCAAGTGTGTGACTTATGGCCAATGCACTACATGGTAAATGTGATGGGTTAGTGCATAAAGTATTAGGATGGGAAATACCCTAATACAAGATAAGTTGATGAACTTAAGTAAGTTAAAAGTGATGAGGGAATTGATACACCAAGGCATGATAAATATCACATACAACACCTCAAGGTTTATACACCTTGATGCACCTCAAATCCAATATACTTGGATGAGTAACACATGAAGTGTGTCATGTCAATTGTTACATTAAGATGTAATGGGTTTAGTGCACTTTTATAAGTGTAGGCTAACATGCCTTGAGAAAGGCGTTAAGCCAAGATAATAAAGTATGATGCAATCAATATCCTAGTGAGGATGAGAAAGAAACTCATACTTTGTGTTGATAATCATTTAATGATAAATGATGAGAATAAATAAGTATGATTGAATACTTATGATAACAATGTATGCTCCTAGATGTGTGGAGCAATGAATTAGGGTTTGGATTGATAATATAAACTTGAAACCCTATTCGGATGTAAAGGGAAACCCTAACCCTCATAATGGGAAGGTTGTATTTCTCATAATGCATAAACCTTGTGAGATATGTTAAATACTTGTATAACAAGTATAATGTTTATGTGGTTAGATGACCTAAAATATATTTGTTGCCTAGTGAGGGGTGATAAGATATTTAGTGGGCCTTGTGAGCCATGTGAATAGTTGTTGCCTAGTGAGAGGTGACAAGATATTTAATGGGCTTTGGGAGCTATGTGAATTATTTTTACAACAAGTATAATATTTATATAATTTGATGTTTTAAAAGATAGTTGTTGCCTAGTGAAAGGTGACAAGATGTTTGAAGGGTTTTGTGAGCTATGTGAATTATTTGTGCAAAAAGTATAATGTATACATTGGTTTGATGACTTAGTGATAATGGTTACCTGATAAGTGGTAATAGTACCTAGTGATGAATTAAGGGTTTGAATACCCAAGCATGGTGATGCTAAGATATTGAGATCCTAAGTGTTATATGTGTCCCAAAGAATCATGAAAGTACTTGATAAATGTATTACACCTTTCTTTGTAGCATCTGTAATAAATATGTTCGAATCTTGGTTGATGCTAAAAGATATTGTAATGCACCTAATTAATCAAGTGGAATCTCATCATGTAGTTTCCCTGACCATAGATCCATCAATATCAGGATTTTCTGAATGGTGAAACGAGTTTTTCCCATGGGATTACCTGGAGCGCATATTTTTGAATATGCGGGGGTGTGAGCTTAGACAACCATATGTTGATCAATCCCCTTATGTCCACAATATTGGGGATTGGCTATATGGCATATCCTGGATCGAGTGCGACTACGGTCATAGAGTCAGTAATGAGCACAGTGAACTAGCCCATGGCTCAAAATATGGTTAAATACCATAACTCAATGAATCTAGGGATGGATAATTGAAATTTCCCTAAAGATAGTGCATGATGCGGCTGTAGCTCTATAGCAAAGATGCCACTATACCCTGGTAAGCTATTTTGTAGTTTGACATGTGATATCACTGCCAGTGGTCACGAACTGACTGAGATAGGTGTGGTCATGGTAGCCGGCTCTTCCAGTAACCTTGTATGATACTGATGCTTAACGTAATCGTGGTTGGTTGGAGCATGAGAGGTATACCTCATCTCCTCAGGGCATAAGTGTGATTGTAAATATGTAATTAGCCATGTAGCATATTTTCTTAAGGATCGAATACTAAAGACATTGGTTGATGTACACTTCTTTTATACATCTTAATTGGATAGGTGTTATACATGTTTCTTTATATTCCTTGTAAAGTGAATTGATGATTTATTTCTCTATCATAGATAGATGCATTACTTTAAAGAGAAGAGATTGCTCTGTTCTTCTTATAAATAGTGATTAATCTTGCCTATTTATATATGTAATCCTCTGCTTAGTTTTATATTGTTTACCTATGATAATAATATTGGTGGTGGAGAGTTATATCTCTCGCTGGGACAATTGTGTCACCCCGTGGATCCACATTTTTTTAGGTGGACCTACACAAGAGGGTAGAGACCGTACTACAGAGGGAGAACAACAACAATAGGGGCAACCGTAACCACTCAGGTTGGGTGTAGAGTCTGTCATGTCTTGTCGCTAGATGTCCTATGTGTCGTCTTTGTACTATCAGGTCCTTAGATTTAGTACGTGATGGTTTCATGAACGATCTGAGATTTTGGCTTGATTGCCTCGAGGGTTTTATGTTGCTTATATATAGGTTTTGGCAAAACAACTGTTATGTTATCCTCGAGATGAGATGGTACAATGTATGTACAATGTGAACCATGATGCATATAAAGTTTGGTTCTTTCTTTAAGAGTTTCTAGGAAATGCATCTCTTTGCAAAATGGTTTTAATTTTTAGTGGTTTTTGTCAATCATCTTCTTATGGTTATTCCACAATTATTACTAGTGATGACTTGATTTGATGTCGGGTCGTCACATTATCCATGCTAAAGTCCTCGATCTCTTTCACATTTAAACAGTGCCCCCTCATTATTAATGTTAACTAAATCTTAGAGGTTCGTCAACTAGGCACTACCATGACATATAATCAAAACACTTGACTTTCATGCCCCCATTATTCAGGAAACCAAATTCCATCTTACTAGTGAATGGTATCTCCATAGATTAAAAGACTCAATTATGGTCAAGACAAACCCCATGGATGTGATACTCTCACTTCCCTCTCACTTAGACAAAAATCAAGAATATTGTTTGTAGCCTTAGTTAAGACAGACCCCTTGGACCTATTGGCCTTCTATTAATCTTGTTTGACACTTGATGAGATTTGTTGAAAGAAGACATCAGAATCAAATCCTTCATGAAGGATTTGAGAATCAATTCTCCAGCAAATTAAGTTTTCTATTTGTAGAATCGGTGGATAACATAAAGTGTGATATTTTCTTTTGGCTCTAAAATAAGGATTTTTTTTTAAAAGTTGATTATCTCTCTAAGAGTGTGCTCTCTCTTAGATGTTTCCTTGAGCCATGCTACCAAATGAAACTATTTTTTCATTTGAAGAGGGGCTTAGTGACCGATCCATGCCAGCTACCCTCTCCTTTGATGAAGTTGAACTCCCGTTCGTCTCATTGTTCTATGTCAACTTCCTGGGTATAAAATAAAAACTCCAAGGAGAGCTTCCGTTCATGTGATATTAGGAGTTATCTCACCAAGTATCCCTCTTCTAGTATATGCTTGCAACCCACCAGGAGCCATGTTTTCTTGGGGGACTTCGCTTAACTTTTTAGCAAATTTTCACTGTGGTTCTTTTGTTGCATTCTAACCTGATTAATTAATGTGGTTGGAAATTTAGCTTCATTTGTACCATCGTCAGTGTAGGGATCCTACTGTCAGGGTTCCCTTGTGGGGTGTAGATCATACATTTTGACCCCAAAAACATGACTTGATTATAACATTTTTACAAAAGCATTGGACAAAAATAATAAAAAAATACCATATGAAATATTTAAAAAATAAAAATTATATAAAATTATGTTACTCATATTTATAATTATATTTGTGTATACAACTAAACTTGTAGTACGAGCATGCATAATTTCAAAAATAACATTTTCTTGGGATCATATTTAGTTATACCTTGCATGCCAAACTATGTCACTTTAATAAAAGATTCCATCTCTATAATCGATGCTTAACTTGAATCCAAATCTATAGACAAAGGAAACTGCTCATGTAGCATGGGAACAAATCCTAATTATTGCAGTCCTGAAATAAAAAAAACACTTCAACTTTCATGAATTCTCCTTCTAAGTGTAGCTCAGTTCCTCTTCATCAGTCACACAATTTATAAAACCTAATTATATTACAAATCTAAATATGAATGTTTGGGTTAGTGAATGGGATCTCTATATCTAGTGCAAACAACCTTACTCAAACCAATCTTATGAAAAGAATAAGACACACTATTTAATAGATTGTATTTAATATAGTTAGATGACATCACTAAATTATGTGCATCCCAAGAGAATAATGTTTCACAAGCTAAAATTCTATAGCAATAGATTAGTAGAGTACTATAATTGTATAACATTAACCTGAAAGTCAACTAGAAACATAGTTACCTTATCCAATTACACAATTTTTTGAATCACTTATCTAGTTATCTTTGTTCTTAGTGGTGTTGGTCATTGTCTTATCAATTTTTTACTCCATACCAATGAACCTTCTTTACCTATACAGATCCATAATATACACCCAACATTGGGCCTATATCTCACAGTCTTCTTATAGTATAACACTTACTATAAGATTTTAAGTATTGGGACCTGAGAGGGGATTCACACCCTACTTAATTTGAGGAATAAATCCATCTAGTTCAAACACACTAACAAGTATGATGGAATATGTGTCTTTTTTCATTAATCAAAATAAATGTATTAAAAACAAAGTATAACAATGCAGGTAAATGTAATGACTATATTCAATATTAGAATATGCATAAAAAATCTCCCATTAAGGGGCTTACATGAAAACATCAACTCCATAATCTAGGTAGAGGGAATTCGAAACTATCTCAATTCTATCTCTCAAGAGTCATCTCCTCTAAGCCAACTCTATGTCATCATGTCAAGTCTTCTATATTCTTTCACCTAAGGGGTTGGAAGTATACCCCACAATAGAAGACAAAATTGGATATTGTAAATACAAAATTACTAGTATGAGCATATAGATAGAGATTGATCACATTAGGGGAAAAGTAAAAAACACTTAATTATTTAAGGATTCCATCAAAAAGGGAATGTAAACATTTAAATGAATATCAAAAGGAAATTATACAAGGTATACAAAAAGATGCACTTGCCATATATCAAAAGACTAAAAAGATGTGCCACATAAGCACAATCAAATATTAGGGCACAATGCAAGTGAGATCAGCATAACACTATGAAAATATAAAGTTAGTGACGGTTAGTGAACATAACCTAAAATCTAATAGAGAATGACGTATAACCAAACTCCATTGCCATACAAGCTAGGGTATGAGGCTTCTGATCTTCCATTCTAATATATAAAAATGTAGTAGGACTAAAACCTCAATGCATGGTATGAGCATTAAAAACTCATTGCTTATGAATATCACATAGGGGAATAACACCCAAAAACTAAAGTATTATAGTACTATGGGCTATTAAATCACAAAGCATGCATAAATGTAGGGGCAAGTGAAAGATCAGTCATATAAATAGAATAAATGAGATTTCCATCACATTAATGGATAATATTAAACATACACCACATAAATGGGCAAAATTGTTCATATCCACAAGTAGGGTTTCACCATGAAACAAAGTACAACGTTAGAATTAATAAAAATATCAAACAAAAGAGTTATATCATCTAACTCGCATGAGCTAACCTCTTAGAGGAGAGAGAGAAAAGTATATTGGGTAGCATGGTCTAACAGACCAAGAGAGTAATAACTGTGGGTAATTGCTCAATATAGAAGTAAAGGATGCAACGTGCAGAAAGAGAGACTAAAACTAGGTTACTTATTCAATATAGATAGTTGAATGCAACATAACTCATATTGAATCTATATGCATCTAGGGTCATCTCAAGTCCACATCAAAGTCAATCAAGTCACCTAACAACATCAAATACGAAATTAGGTTTGAGTTCACATTAATTACATAAATCCAAAAAATTCCCTTTTCGTTATTATTGAATTTGATTATCAATACCACACCATTATGTAGCTTATACTTTTATGATTTTTTGCATATTTTACTTTATTATTTTGACTTATATGTTATTAGTTATGAATTTATAAATTCTAAAAAATTAGGAAAATCCTTAAAAATTATGTATTTATACCATCATATTTCAATGATACAACTAATATCATTGGTTATATAATGATCTCTTGATTCCAAAACATATTTTATTATATTTTTCTAGACTATATACAATTTTTTATGTATTTTTTAATCACTAACCAAGCAGAAAATCTAATAAAGCCATGCATATATTATTATGCATTTTAAAGCCAAAGTGAGATGGCCAGTCAGATTTTTACAAATGGCATGGGCCAACTACAAGCCAAACACATAGCTTGAATCAAAACAACTGCAAAAGGACCATCCTACCCTTGACAATGAGATGAAAAGATTTAATAAGACTAAAGGGAACATTGTGAAATCGCCTACCATCATCTTCTTTATTTGCTCCTTCTTGATGTGAAGATAACAACCAAGAACATCACGAGGTTGTTGGCATCACTTCCATGAGGTGAGTTGCAAAGAAGTGAAATCACCACCTCTTTACTAAATAAAAATGGTAAACAAAATCCAATTGGATACCAGTATAAGTTAAAACTTTGACTATATTCAATTTAACAAAGAGTACATAAATTTTGCAAAAAGGGTGTACATGTTGTATACAAAAAGAGGATCTATGTAGAGGTAAACTGGCTACAACAACATGTCTCCAATAAATACTATCTTAACCAATCATTTGATGAGAGAAGGATGGACTCCTTTCCTAGCCTTAGGCTGGTCCACCATACTCTTGTTGCACACTCTGATCCTAAATTAGGGTGGTTGGGGTCACCCAACAAAAGGAGATAAAATGTATGTGTCAAATAAAGAATAAGGACAATTATAAATTAAAGCAGGAAATAAAAAGATTCACTATGCTAATAGGGTCAACAATATGAGGCAAATAAAACAAATAAGAATTTCTGCCAAGTTAACCAATAACAAAATTACATGCATGATTAATTTTGACTAAATTATACTAAAATAGGGCTGAGACACCTACCAGACCTCAACCTCTAGGTGAGGGAGAGTAACACATTTCCTAACACCTTAATATTTTTATAATTGGAAAGAGTAGTTACATTCCCCTTGGCTCATGCCCAAAACTATGGGTGGTTTATACTCATGTACACTACATTAGTTAATTAGCCATTTTCATCATCATGCTAAAGTATTTCCATGGCAGATATAAGAAATTTAACAAAATTTTCATGTGGGGTCCAAGACACTTGAAAAATTTGTAGTGTAATAGCAAGAATAAATAAATTAGGCTCATGCCTCATTGGGAATTTAGGTTTGGATAAATAACGCCCAAGTTTAGGGTTAGAATGAACATACATACCTCACGTGAGATTCTCAGAGAAGAATTTTCATCAATTAAATGTGTCCAATCTCACTTCTGTCCTAGATACAAGTTTATACACATGGATTAGGGTTTATAAATCATATTAGGTGAGAAACCCTAATTTTTCGACCTCTTATGAAAACCATCGATCTAGGAATCAAAACTTAGACCAATCCATTACTTGGATTCTCCTAATTAAGAAAACATATTTTATTTCTTAAATTTGAGTTAAAATGAATTATATATATATATATTAAGGCTTTTTATATAATAAAAATGGTTTTATAATAAACATTGAAATAGGCATGAGAATCAGTACTCAAAAACCATAGAATCATATTCCTTGTGAAAAATACTTTCCAACAAGTACTTATTTATATTTTTCTGATAAAGCCTCGATTTATTATGAATTATATAAGATTGACCAATTAGAATTTAGGAAAACTATAATGTGACACCGATTTATGTCAAAATAATCTTGATGTAAATGAAACATAGAAATACAAAAATACCTTCGGTGCACATTACATGTAATTGTTCATGCAAGAGTGAAATTTTCATTAGATCCTAAAACATGTATCGGTGCTACAAAATTAAGACCGATGTGTAGATTACCTTGATTGCCCTTGTAACTAAGATGATTCAATTAAAGTGGAATGGCTATTCGAGTCATTCTATTACCTGGGTTCTTCTCAGCCATGGCATTCCACCATTCGACTAGTCGATCTAGGCTTCAGCCAACACGGTAGAAGGGTGATAGTTCTCACAAAACTGAGACATGTGTTGGCTTCCTTACACCAGTCTGATCACGAGCCATCACTTGACAACTCTGACGACTTGAGCATAACACCATGCTTGCAGGAAGAGGGGATACTCAGAGGCTGGAAACTAGGATGCGGTTTGGGAAATAAGGAGATGTGGGTAGGACATTAATCCTTGAGATCTAGCAGATTCAGGGGTGTGGTTTTTGTGGCCATGGGGCCATTGTGATGTCATGGCAACGAGTGTCGATGAGGGGTAGTCCCTGGTCTATAGGACCCCACAACTGGGACCTATGTGGAGAAAAGGGGAAATGGGGAATTGAAGAGGATGCTCTGTGGATGCTCATGGGCTCTTCAATTTGGTCAAATGAGGATGATGGTTTGGTGTTAACTCAGTGCTTGTCAGAGATGGTGGGTGAGTAGGTTAGGGAGTTTGGGGAAGAAGTGTATGGAATTAGAAGAAGAGGAGAGTTATGTGTGGTCTGGGGATGCTTGGTGTTGCCTTATATAGGCAAGAGGAGAGCTAGAGCTCCCTCTACAACTTCTCGGTGGAGACGAGGAGAAAGCCCCAAATGGGCATTTCATAGGTGGTCCATGGTAGCAGATCAGCTATGGCTCATTCAAACCGATAGAGAGAGATGGAATGAATGTCAGATGAATCACTCAAAATGGTGAAGAAATGAGAGAGAACAAGGTCGAGGAATTTACTTCTCTAAAAACAACGTTGAACTGTAAGAGATCAGTGGAAGACGATGACTCTGGAACTGTTGGATTGAAGATGAATGACTGTGATTGTGTGTGCATGATTGAAATACCAGTTGTAACGTGTGATATTGAAATGAAATGGTAACTTTAGCTTAAATGTGTGATGTAATAGAAATCTAATTAAATACTTAATAAAATCATATTTAAATTGTTTAAAATCAAATTTAGGGGTCAAACATGGGTGAAATGACCGCAAATATGAACCATAGCCTAATATTAATGCCTAGATTAATGCTATGTAATTATACTTTCATTTTGCAAAAACTTTGGCCCTTAATCACCATATTGACCATTAATGTGTATATTAATGTATTTTAAAAGGGTGAATTAATACAAAGATATTTTCTTAGCAAATCCTTTAATAAAATTTGAGATGATATTATAAAATCATTCAAGAGTCATGGCTCACCTCCTGTTCTCCTTTTATTGCTTTTAATAACATTTTGGAGGAAAAAGAAAGAAAAAGGATTATTATCACATTAACTAACTCAATTAATTCTCATTTCTTATCCTAAAAAGCCAAAAATACTCTAAATCAACACAATATATTTATTATCTCTCATAATTGTCCATTTCACATAATTATACTCTAATTAACACACAATTTGAGATATTTGTGCAAACACCCATTCATTGTCATGAATGTGGGTAAATTTAGTTCTAGGCATCAACTATAGCTCAAATTCAACATTAAGGCCAAATAGGATAGAAAAAAGCTAGGAAATGTTAGGGAAAAGTCCAAAAAGATAAGAAGGAAATGAAAGGATGAAAAATGGGTAAAATTGCAAAAGAGTCTAAGATTTAGTATGTTACAACGCTCCACCCCTTTAAGAGGATTTCACCCCTAAAATCACAACAAGAGGGAAGAGTGAGTATGTAACAACCCAAACTTAAGCATCCAGGAGGTTACTTTGAATCTATGGTACTTCACATGCTCTACTCATAAGTCATGTTTTTCATGATTCACTAAGGTTTCCACTATTCACATTACTTTTTATCACACACAACACTATTGGCATTTTGGCTTAGTACCATTACGAAATTACATCATCCTTATTATGTTATTAATTTTTTCAGGTTATATACACATTTTTGCCAAAAGAATTATATCTCAATATTACGTACAAATCATATGTATTTCTTATTTATTAAATACGAATTTTAAGTACAATTAGGGTTACTAAGTAATCCCAATGTTAATTAATGTATTAGGTCAGAAAACTTAATAACTTGAATTTATTATCCATTATCCTCATATTACCATCATGTAGAATTAATTATTTTGTAAGAAATAGATAATATTATCAAACAAGTTATTAAGTCGAAATAATGTCACATTAATTTCTTACACCTATATTACACATTGTCACATCACTTTTCATACTCACGTTAATGTCATCACTAACCATTTTCTCCTATTTACACATCATATTATGAATTTTACATTAAATATCACATTAGGTATTTGGAATTGTTGTAGGCTTAATAATCATGCTTATGTAAATCCAATTACCCCTTGTCACATTTGAGTCATTACATATATTTAGGTGAATAGGATGGAAGACATTATTTGCTGAATTGATTCATATATAAATTTATTAATTGGTGATTAATGAGATGTGTATTTGAGATGTGTATTTAGAGAACAAGGTAACATGACTTACATATATTGATAACTCGACTCAACTATGATGAGGTGATTATATACCCCTTATGTATATCAAGTATATTATTATGTTATGACACCTAATGTCACTTATGTATTATGAAGGCATTAAGGATATATATATATATATATATATATATATATATATATATATATATATATATATGCATATGTGTGCGCACGCTAAGGTTAGCTGATGACATCTTAGGGTTTAGGTCAACATGACCATTACATGTTATGCATTCTTAGCATGCATTAGTTCCATTTACCATAGCATTAGGGTGACATGGTCAACATTATGTGTATTCACAATTAGTGATGAGTAACTCACTATTATGTGGATCAACTATTTATTAGAGTTTAAGCATATGAATTATTCCTTTAGATGACTTATTATATTTTCATTTGTATATAAACAAATAAGATAAATTATAATTATAATTTGTTTGTTCAATACTATTCATATAAGCTCACTAATATCTTATATATGGAGTTAGGGTTTCTAATTCTAAAGTGGATAGATTTTTCAATGTAAAGGATTCCATCCCCCTAAAAAAAGGATTTTGTCCTTAAAATCAACAAATGTAAAATCTATCAAGGTACTACTACTATCACTACTCCACCCCTTAAAAAGGGTTGACTAAGTCAAACTAAGCTAGAGGTAAAAGAGTGAGTCTAAACATGTATAAGAACCAACACTTAATTGTCTTACTAATCACTATTACCAAACTTCAAAGTCTAGTATATGGTACACTAACCCTGAACATGGAAATCTAAGTCTCATATAAGGAACTTATGGGGCACAAGGTGATTTTATTTTGTTTCTAAGGATACTCAACATTGAGGTAATATGCCTAAAGGTATGTTCTTTCGGACATTCTGTATTAGATCAGGCTAGGCCGATGTCATATGAACTCGAGAGTCCCCGTAAACCAATCTAGTGGCACGAAGGAAAATATTGCCAACCCCAAGTTCTGACCCTTTCTAGACACCATCACTTTCACTACTAAAAAATGGTCTTTAACTAGAAAAAAAATTGTAATGAAAACACCATATTTTGTAGCTAAAGGCTTTAACTACATATTTCTTTACAGATACATGTTGTAGTATATGCTCGTATAGCTAAAGCCTTTAACTATAATTTTCAAATATGTAGTTACATTATCCATTTGCTACAAATTCATATGTATCCGGAACCATAGTTAGTTATTGTCCTTACATATTTAAATATAAGTATAAGTATAGCTAAATGTATGACTACAATTGCATATATAGTCAGTATGTAGCAAAAACATGCAGTTAATACATTTTAAATGTATTTAATGTGTAGGGAAAGGTAGCAGTTACTATACATATATATATATGTAATTGATTATGCATCTAGCTACATATGTAGTGTCATTTAGTACACATACATATATGCTTAGTTCGACTATATATTCATATATATATATATATATATATATAGGGCTTATCTTTAATACCCGGTGGGTAACTAACGGGTAGCTACCCAGCAACACTTCCTGATATTTTTTTTTCACACTTCTTAATTTTTTTTTAAAAAAAAATTTCGCAATTGTAGAGGAACATTTTACCTAGCTCTTCAAAAACTTTGATAAAAAAATACTATCATTTGCCCCCCCAAAATCAAAACCCGTCCACAGATATTACTGACTGTATATATGTATATATATACACACACACACAGATATATATATATATATATATATATATATATATATATATATATATATATATATATTCACACTTCTTCATATTTTTTTTAAAAAAAAATTCGCATTTGTAGAGGATAATTTTGTCTAGCTCTCTAAAAAATTTGATCAAAAAATAATGTCATTTGCCCCCCCAAAATAAAAAAACCCGTCCATATATATTACTGACTGTATATTTTCTGCGCAGTTACTCTTTTGCACTCTGAGTTACTCCAACATACAATATAGTTACTCTTGCTATTCAAATGGGTTACTCCAGAATACCATATAGTTACTCTTTTGACCCGAGTTACTCCAGCGGGTAGCGAAAATTCTGGCTACCCGCCGGGCAACGAATGAACAACCATATATATATATATATATATATATATATAGTGTAACTTGTGAGTACACAAACTCTTTTAGTAACAACATTGTAGTATTTTGAGCAAGTTATGCTCATTATGCCAACAATCTTTGTTTCATTTATAATGAAGCGTCGAATGTACATGGGAAGGACGTATACCTTGCCCCTATTACACAATGTTAACAGAAAAAGTATATAGATATAGCAATGATTTAGTGGTCTACTAACATCTTTGCGAAAGAGTTGTGTCTTTCTCGACCAGTTATAACATCCTTATTGTCTTCTTTTTTTCGAGCTCTTGTTGTTGTTGCACCATCATGAAGAAGAGCATGTGTTAGATTAAAAAATATAAACAAGAAAATCTTGAATTGGTTGAGTAGGGTTTCCCTCTTGTGAAGATGTTCTTTCTCTTATCTTAGAATCAATTATTTCAGCTAAAACTTGCCGACACCGATGCGTTGCAAAATGCCAGATTCTTAGCGTGTGATCCTTTGTGCGAGCGGGACGAAGCAGGTCTCATAGAGTGGGACATGATGATGAACATGATGTATGGGATGGCTTGGAATGATGTTTCCTTGTTGGACGGAGAAGGTCTGGACTTTTGGTAGGATCATGTTGAAGATGATGGTGCAGGCGAAGATTGGGATGGCTGAGAGTACCAATTTTACTTGATTGACCTCGAATATTGAGCATAGTCTCCAGACTCTCCTTCATGTTGCTTCCATCTTGAACTCTGATGCAAGACTTGTCGAAATATCTGCATGTAAAAATAGATGTTATGTCTAGCCAAAGACATCGATGTACTAATGTTGTCTTCTCAATAATCTCTTTACCTAAATTTATCTGTGTGGCGGAGGTGCCTAATAATGTTGGAATCTTGACCAGAGTTACCAAGATGTAGAGCATTTTGTCACCCACCACAAAGTATCTGAGTGTTAGATGGGAAAGTTTGCTTCCTCTTTGAAATTGCAGCAACAAAAACCTGAGTATCAAAAGCAACATCAGAAACTCAAACACCCACTATATGCAAATGTATATGCATTTATAATATCTCAGAACCAAATGGAAAAGAATATCTCATGCCATGTGATATCTTGTTTATACACCATAACAAAAATGACAAGTCACAAAATAAGGAATATATTCCTGACTCCAGTTAACACAATGTGCTTACTTTGGGATGATGCATCCTAGTTATAATGTGAAGATTATTGATGTCGAGCTGCTAACTAGGAAGTTCCCTAGCTGTTGCAAAACAAACAGATGTACATATGAAAAATGGTCTCATTCAACAAGGAATCCTGAGAAGCAACATTTTCTGGAAATAGAATACTTACCAAATATAATATGTTATGTTTTGTTTTGAACTAACTAATATGTTTTGAACTAACTAATATATCTTACCAACTAGTTATTGTAGATGTCTGTGTGAACGTAGATGAAAAGAGAGGATCTTGAAGGAGTGAAGATCTGGGTTATTGTACACACTGAAGGCTCCTTCTTTATCCAGTGATTGTGCTATCCAAACTGTGATGTTGGACACACTATTGAAACGGTAATTTCAAATGGCAATGAAAACACATCCAATGATAGAAATGTAGATGTGTCAGGGTGCAGAAAGTCTACTTTAAATGTAGAACTTTGTGAGAATGTGAGTGAAGACAAAGATGATTCTAATTATGTATTCTATAAAATAGAAATACAAGAAAGCTCTATTGTATCACATGATTTGATAAACAATGAATTGTAGCCTTCAGGTCCAACAATAGATAGGAATGACCTAGCACTGAACGATCAGCAATCATATGGAACAACTATGTTTACATCTGAAGTGAATTTGGGTCCAGAGTTAGTTACACCTACAAGTCAAAAGCACCTTGTTGGTCATGATTCACACTGCACGGAAAACTCTGAGCACTGTGGAGAATTGACTTACCTTGAAAAAGGGGCTCTTCTGAATTCTAATGAATGCAAGAACACAAAATTTCCTAATATGGATTCTCAAAAATCTGAAATGCAATCTTTGGCAATCAGGTACATGTTGAAGAAAAGGGAATGGCCACAACCATTTCTGATGCAATTGGCATTGATGCTTTCTAACATTCTACTTATTTTCATGATATGGAATCTACTTGATTACAGTTTCTTGCTTTTTGGACTTTTGTCATGTAGGCTTGCAGAAGGTGATGTTTGTAGGTCAGAAAGTATCCATGCTCATGCTTTTGCGGTCTAATGATTGTCCCTTGATATTGGTGGATTGGTCTCAGGCTCCTATGCTTCAAATTGAGTTCAGATCATGTGGGGAAAATGAACACATTCTTAGTGTTCATGTTATTTCTGAGGAACACCCTGTGGTTGGCTGTTGGTTTCATGGCACACACAACACATTATTGTGTTGTGTGTGCCATGAAACCAGCAACCAACCACAGGATGTTCCTCAGAAACAACATGAAGTTACACTAAGAATGTGTTCATTTTCCCCAGGTGTGTTTTGTGTGCCATGAAACCAACAGTCAACCAAAGGATGTTCCTAAAAAAAAACATGAAGTTACACTAAGAATATGTACAACCATGACTCTTCCATGGTGGTTCCTGGTAAGTTATAGAAACAATCATGATTGTATAAACAACATGAAGTGACACTTGTTTGTTCCTGGTAATAATGTACATAACTTCATGTACTTAGGTATAGGAATCTCTATCTCCACCACCTATAGTGTAGCTAGCAAGCACCATAACCCTCAGTCAAATTTCAATAGCTAAGCAATCACTATCATCAACCAAAAGAAGCAATAAACTGAAACATGAGTTATAACATTTTATGTTTGTTCAATGGAAGTTGTTCCTACCTCATAGGCTTTTAAGGTTATATTGGACCTGCCACTTTTTGGGCCCTCTTTCTTGATAATTGTATCCTTCATTATTACTTAAGGTTTTCTTGAGTCATGAAGCACTATGAGCAAACAACAATAGCTTCACATATGTACTATCCAAATCTCACACTATCTACAATGGAAAGGAAGAAAGGAAAATATTTAGAAGTACAACCCATGAGGTGTCATATTTGTGTGTCTAAGATGTAAGACCAGATGATGAGATACATGCACCTCTGATAGGTAGTTTTTAGGCTGGACATGTTCACAATGCAGTAGATTGGGAACTCTTATGCACCAAGACCATAGTTATTGAGATGATTTATTTATAGCCTTGTATGTGGGTGATCCTAACCCATATCTCTCATGTATCTCAGCAACATCTCATCCATGACCTTCATGATACATAATAATTTGGTCTAACAAAATTTCAAGTTAATGTATATACATAAAAGGAGGCAACGAGAAGTAGTGAATCAAGTACTTGATTGTGTTTTCTGTCTAAACCTCAAATATTACAGTAGAAACCCCTTGGATTCAATCTCCTACTTACTCAAAGTGCAATACAAATCTACCAATTTGTCCTCCATCAACCTTAGCTAAGTGTCAACATCCAACATGAAAGACAAAACATAATTTTCCACCCAGGAATAATACAATCTAGTAAGTAGTCCAAGACAATTAATGAAAAGAATCCAGTGCACAATACCTACTAAGAAGAGCATCATAGTCATGGACATATGATCAAATAACCCCTTGAAGGTTTGAATGCAGAATACATCCCAAAATAAGCATATGGCGATAACATGCCAACTAGATCAATATTTACAACAAAGCTAATCAAAAGATCAGCAACATAAGGTTCAAAATCTGACCAGAAATCTTTTCCACTTTATTTTTATACTCTACAATTGTTGTGCAAATAGAATTAGTAACTATCTTTGTACAAATCGGAGTAAAGAAGACATAAGAATGTGGTCACATTCAATTTAATCAACTATTAAATGTCAAAAAGAACAAATTCAGCACCTTAACTTCTTTTAAAGATAACTTTGATCAACAACAATGAAGTAATAAAGAGCATGATTTTATTGCATTTCCTACATGCCATCTTGTATTCTTGAAATAATAAGAATGACCTATAAGATTACATCAGTTTTAGTAACTAAAAATAAATTAGAAGGTATGATATAAATCAGAATAAGGAAACACATCAGGAGGATGGTATTCCATTCTATATATTCACAACTCAAAGTAATTTTCAAGGAACACGTCATGGAATCAGTGTTTGACATGGGAGTTGTCTTTTACAAAAATGATAATGGTGTAGGACGAACATAAGATAACCTCATTCATCTTTAGTAGTAATTAGACTTCCTATTATCTAATGGAAAAAAAATGAGAGGCCTCTTATAACATTTTATTGTTCTATCACTGCACTCCAAGGCTTGTAACCTTAGTGATGGATTAGGTTATATTCCAAACATAATTGAATATGAATGAAAAAATTTAAAAGAACATGTGGAGACAATGCAAAAGTCTACATTGAGTTTTTGGAAGGTGTGGCATCAACATGAGAGAAAGTACTTGTTAAATGCAAAGTTGATGCTACTATTTCAGAAAAAATGTAGTAGCTGCAACAATCATTAGAGATAATAGTAGTAGCTAGCTAGTGGAATATAATACAAAGTTGAATGTGCATTATATTATGAAGATTGAGCTGGCCCCAATAGATATGACATAAGATACAATGAAAAATGGATAAATGAAAGTCAATGTGACAAATAATAGCTCGATGATTGGTATTATAAGTGGCATTAGTTGACATACATGAAAGAAGATTGGTGATTTACTAAAGGGAGGTTGGATGAGGCATATTGGCATATAATTTAATGCCCTAGGTGATTCTCTTGCAAAATTACATATGTGAAGGAACATGGATGCTATCTATGGTGATGACGAATCCCCTAGTGTAGGTGGTGATAAACTTCATCTAACATGAAGATTTTGTGATGGTGCATATTAAGAGAAGACATAACTCCAAAAAGTTAGTTTGATAGAGACATACATGTTAATATAACTACTCTTATGTGTTTGCAATATATTAGACTAAACCTGCAAAAGAACAACATGTGCCAATAAAAATCAAACCAGATAAAGAATATGGAGCATAAAAATTCTTCACAACATGCAACATATTCAAGTTGCATAATCAATCAGAAAGGATGAGAAAATACCTTGGAATGATCACATTGTACTTTGCAGTTAACAAGCGATCTTAAAGTTCTTTAATATGAAGCAATGAATACCAGACTAAAAATCTATATATATTATATACAAGCAAGAAGATGAATATAACTTGGAATGAGTAGATCATACTTCTAACCGACATCGGATAGGCGAGATTGTTGATGGACCTTCATCCATATACAATTGAGGTGAGATAAACAGAGGAAAATCCATCTATGTTAATATATATCTTGGGAACTAACCTTCATGAATGATAATACTTTCAAGGATATAAGAAATTATATAAATATTTTAAATGCAAAGAGAAAAGTCTATGTCAGTAGTTATAATAGTATAAGGAAACTTTCTTATGCATAAGATGGTATTATATATGTAAAGTTTCACACTACAATCTATATAAATGGTAGCATATTAATATTGCTAGGACACAACCCTCATACCTCACTCCTCTTCACTATGTCACATTGCCCTTCTCTTTATCCACGACACACAACATGTTGACCCTTCATCACCTCAACCCCCGATAATAAATTACAAGTATGCGCTCTCCATTAGAAGTGGGGTGCACTGAAAGTAAATGGATGTTCTCAAAATGACTTACGTCTAATATATCGATGACGATGTTTGCATGATCATATTGATGTAAACGATGCAACACCCAAGAATAAATCTTTGTGCTTGGACTTCTTCACCTTCAGTATTTTTTTGATTAAATGTAACTATTTTGTTTCATATATTATGTGATTACTTATTGCTTTAATGCCTATGAAAACACCATCTGACCTGATGATCTTCCTAAAGATTCTCTCCATGTCCCAGTACTTTTATCACACTGATATCAACCAAGAAGCTAGGTTGCATGCTAGGATGAGAGCACTACAAGCTACAATTGACCTTTCTTTTGGATGGCTAGGTTGCAAGAGTACCTTTCATATGTCATTCAAAATGGAAAAATAATACATGATTTACCTTAGTGGCCCCATGAAAGTTAGTTCTTCAAGGTTGTGGTGATACATGTCTGCCAAGGATTGAATTTTCTTGACTCCAACAAATATTTTCTATTTTATGAAAATTAAAACAAAACTCTAGAAAGAACAATGTGTGCTAAAGGTAAAACTAAATAGATAGAGGATGGCGGCGGCGGTTACTGGGGTGAGAGGGGGACATGAAGGAGATGACACCACTTGCGGCTAGGAACAAGATTACGAGAACGACAGTTACTGCTGAGATGGTGTCGAGGAAGGGGCTGAAGCAGTTAGACACTAAAGGAAGGACCCAGGGAAGGTCACTCGGGGAAAGAACGCCTGGACAGAAGCACTGCTAATGGTGGTGGGGTTAGGGTTCAGATCCCCTTGGCAGGTTTGGAGTTCCAGTACGCAGGGATGAGTGGCGTGCCTAATACTAGGAGAGAGATAACCAAACCTCCTCAACCCGACAAGCAAAGTGAAGACGGGGCTATGATCAGTAACTTATATACTACCATGAAGGTACCCCCGGTCTCTAGGCCCAGCGGTGGACAAGCCCTGTCATACAGTGCAACTGCTGTAGGCTGAACCATGAACCAAGGCCATCAAAACATCGAGGCGGACATGTTCTTTCTTGAGAAGCTCTTTGAAAGTCACCTGGACGAGAAGGCCATTGAACTGACGGAGATAGAAGGCTCATAGAATATCTTCATCGAACCAGAGGCAGATGACGAACTCCCCCGCCCATGGATGTACGCAGTTGTCATTAGGCTTGTGGGGGTAGATGTGGGTTTCATGATGATGAGAGATAGGGTGAAACTCAAATGGAACCCAAAGGGTTGCTTGAACATGTATGAGTTGGGTCTGGGACATTACGTGGTCCAAATGTCGTGTAGGGAAGATTATGAGATGGCGATGACTGGAGTGCCATGGAAGATGTTTGGGTGCTATCTAGCCATCTGGGGCTGGTACCCTACGTTCAAGCCTTCTGGAGACATGCCTAGACACATAGTTACATGGGTCCGCATTCTGAACCTTCCCCTACACTTGTATGCGTCCACCCTTTTCAAGTACATCAGACTGGCATTGGGAAGACTTATCTAGGTGGACAGCCAAATGACGTTCAGAACCAGGAGTAAGTTCGCACGATTGGCCATTGAGATTGAAACCTCCAAAAACCTATGTCATTCTATTTTCATCAATGGAGTAGAGTACTTGGTGGAATATGAGATGGAACCTGACATCTGTGCCATTTGTGGCCGGTTGGTCACAAGGAGCAACACTGTAGATCGAAGAAGATGGGCAACCATGACCAAGGAAACTTGGGTTCCAGTAATGTGTCCCCTGGAGGAACGGGTAGCAACGAAGACAATTGGCAAACCCAGAGGAGCAAGAGTAGCAGGAAAAAATGTTTGAGACGGAACAAGTGCAGGGTGCCACATCCACTAGCAATAGATTCTCATCATTTGATGATGCAAAAGGGGAGACCCAAACTGAGTCACTGAGTACCAATAGAGAATAGGTCAGCACCACTCACCTTACGGTGGGCAAGGCCAATGACAAGACAACCAAAGTATGGCACCCAAAGGCAACTATCGACACTACGGATAAGAAGAAGGAATTCATGAAGGAACTCACAGATAATGAAGAACCCACAAGCCAAAGCAGAAGCAAGCCAACACGGAGTTCCGAGGGTAACCACAGAGCCATGAACCATACTATTGATGAGGTTATACTGATCATGGAGGAGGACACATGCAAAGCTAAAACTACAGAAATAGATACCTCCGCTGGTGAATCAACTGAAGACCCCCATGCCATGCAGGTTAACACTATCGAATTAGAAATAGGAGGGGAAAACACTAATGTAGCAACCAATGTGGAGCAAGAAGGCTGGGTCAGAATCAACAGCTCAGAAGAATTTGGGGGTGATCGAGACCACGACCATCACAACCACTGCTTCCCCACTCCCTCCCAGAAGTAAGATGAAGGGCAATGGGCCTATGATGAAAAGAAATGATCTGCCCCTCCCTACGAGCAATGACGAAAGAGCCTACTCCTCATGACCCAAAACATTGCAAAGGTTGACACCGTGAGCAGAGATGTAGAGATCGGGGACAAAGAAAACATTGCCAAAAATCAACAAGCATAAACTCACCTCTCCCATGATGGTTGACATTCTTTGCTGGAACTCAAGGGGAATAGGTAGTGATGCTAGGTGTCATGCTTTGAAGGAGCTTATGTCTGTTTACATGCCTAAGGTCATGGCCATCCTCGATCCTGGGATCAGCGCGAAGAGAGAGAGACCCAAACCATTATACGATTGGGTTTTACTAATTCTTACCATGTGGAAGCGCGAGGCTACTCAGGAGGCATTTGGCTCTGCTGGAACGCTGACCAGTGCACAGTGGAAATAGTTTGTTTCCATAGGCAATTCGTCACTTGCAAAGTTAACAATGTATGTTTTGTATCTATGATCTATGCTAGCCCTCAAAGCTCCACTAGAAGGCTCCTATGGAAACACATCATCGACATGGGGAAATGATTCAAATTGGCTTGGCTAGTTCTTTGAGACTTCAACGCTATCATGAGCCTGAGAGAGAGAAGCGGTACTAGCCACTTCAACAACCAAGAGGCTACTACCTTCTACAACACACTAATGGAGGCTAACCTTACCGATCTTGGTTTCTCGGGCATGAAATTCACATACCGCCATGGGTTATTGTAGAAGAGACTTGATAGAGCAGTAGCCAACAATTTTTTCATCTCTAACTTCCCCAACACCTCAGTCACACACCTTCCTAGAATGGGGTCTGATCATTGCCCGATCCTAGTGCGCAACCGGGCAAAGGAATGGAACCAATATAGGTTCATTACTAGAGCCTCCTGGCAGCATACGATCGGTTTCATGGAGACCTTGAGAATGGCTTGGAACATGGACCTGGAGTTTCACAAGGCCCTCTCCATCGTGCATGATTATATTAAGGGATGGGACATCCGATCATACAAGGAGAAGAGGAAGAGGAAAGATTGCCTACCTAGAAACATCAACCGCCTTCAGGTCGATCTAGCCGAACATTTCAACCCAATCTCTGATGCCCTTTGCAACGACTTTCAGGATGAACTTGGTAGTAGAACTAATGTTGTTGTTATCAATGTTTAAGGTGGCTGCTTTGCATACTTTTTAGTTTATAATAAAAGACATTGCATTTTGTGACCTCTCTTTTCAATTTAGAGCAATATATATACATCCACGTATTGAAAGAATCATGCCTATCAGTGTATTTTGAATAAACTACAACAAGCAAGAATGCAAGGGTATTCCTATTAGAGTGTGTGAGAAGCTTATAAAGTCAAATGAGAGATTATGCTTATCAATTTCATGGAAAACCTACATTAGGGATGTCTCCTCCTCCCTTCAAATGTCCTCCATTACCACACTCAAAGCATCTAAGTCTAGCTACATGATTATCTAATACAAGAAAAAATAAAGACCATTTTAGCTACAAGCATTGTAATTATAAAATATTCACTCAAGGTAAGAATCAAGGATTGTTTGCATGATCTTTAATGAACATACAAGGATGTATATGATGAACTAAAATATAGAAAAGTAACCTTTCTATCAGACAAAAACACACCATGTTGGCATTCAGACTGCTCCATTGTGGTCTGAAGTTTAAACATACCAAACTCCAGTCCCTACTAGCAACGTTTTGAAAAAAGTGAAAAACTAAAACCAAAACAATGGTGAAGACATTTTGAAAACATGAACTAATCCATATCTTGTCAACTAAATATGATATTAAATTCTATTTGGGGTAACATGGCATTGAACATGGTACACATAAAGATATAACTAGAATGTTTTTAATACTCAAAACTATTTCACAAGGTTAAAACTAATAAGAAATTTGCAATAGGTTGCCCAAGCGAAGTGTGGTCTGTGAAACATGTTGCATCAGGGCATTGAAGTAGAATGATTATAAACATAGGATGAAATATGTGAACTTGGTCATTGAAAAAATTAATATAGACATGTATCTAAAACATGTATACATAATTTCAAAATATAATAATACTATTAGTTCATGGCTGTAAGTATACATGGATGACGATCATTTCGAGAATGAAAGGGGACGCTTAAGTATCATTAACTGGTTTTTTTCCTCCAATTCAACATTGACCAAAACATACCTCGTAAAATACCCCATACACCTGCTGCAACAAGAATGTCAATATGAAAGGTTCATAGTATCTGCAACACTCATATTCTCCAGTGTGAGTTAACTATTATTGTGTAAAATGAAATTCATATGATAAAAATGTGCACATTTCATCTTCTTCCCATCTTCTCAAGCAAACTGACGGATGATGACCATACAATGTCCAACAAGTTAGGGCCTCTGGAGTATCTCAAACTGTAAGGCTAGACTAATCCATGAGTGAACTTTAAAAGTAAATATCAAGAAGCCCTATTGTAGAAGGAATAAAAAATTAAACAGAGCAAAATAATACAGAATCATGACACAAGGAAATTGA
The DNA here is from genome assembly GCA_963693085.1 of Alisma plantago-aquatica. NCBI lineage: Eukaryota > Viridiplantae > Streptophyta > Magnoliopsida > Alismatales > Alismataceae > Alisma > Alisma plantago-aquatica. The sequence continues at coordinate 626,833,677 of OY856414.1, read as the reverse complement.
GGATTTCAACACTAACAAGTAGAAGAATCTAAACTATTGATGTTAGCCTCATGTGTGACAGTGTCACAATCCAGTATCCCGCTGTACAAGAGTAGAGATACTAGAATTATAAGTTAAGAATAAATAAATGAAATAAACAGAGATGAAATAGTAAAATGATTGCAAACATAAGGATTCTGACCAAAAGAATCAAATGGTGTACTTCCTGAACATAAATGTAGACAAACAAATTAATGTTTATGGAATTTAGGTGAATCATCAATTAATATATTATATAGTCATTGGAAGAAGTGCAAAGGAAAAACACATTAAAAACAAAATAACAAAGCGCAACATGGGCAATTGTTTCTTAACCTTTATGGACAAACCCATGTTTCTCCCGCATGTGTGTTCATTCTAAATGCTTGGATTACTCTATTGCGGTTTTGAAAACTTGATCTCCTGTCACAGCTGCTCTGCTTGCAAACCTAACACTTAGTCACATTTGGTCTCCTTCAACATAGCCACTGTCTTAGCTAGGATTTCCACAAAAATAGGGAACCATAGAGGAGGACAAAGTGTCACAGGTCAAGGGGATTGCGCACGATGAGAAGGTGGGGGAAGTAAAGATAGGGGAGAAGAAAATGATAGAGATTTTTATGTATGAATAGAGGAAGCAATGAGATCCTTGTTTGAGCATGAAGGTTGTTGTGGAGGAGAAGCCGGTGAGGGTGGGAAAGGTAGATAGAGACCAGGCATCTTGGTGGGGGGTTGTGGGAACAAAATTGGAGGGAGATTTGGGTGTGTAAAGTGGGATGGAAAAATGTCGAGTGAGATGAACAACTACATTTTTAATACACTTATTATAACGTGTAAAGTAAAGTTGTTTCTAATGACATCCAATGGAAATGTAGTTAGGTTATACTTAGTGAGTTCCTATTTTTCTAGTAGTGGTGAGCTATGTCATAGACAATATCTGGTCATATACACCTATTAAACCCAATCGCCCCATACATTCCAATAATTATTAGTTCATGAATTTAGGCGAGAGAGTAGTCAAGGTGGTATTGGTCAAGATATATTCATATTACATTATCAATTCACACAAGTATACTTAACAATTTACTACTAGTGTTTATAGAAAATTAATCAAAATTACTTCCTAAAAATAGAAAGGTCACTATTATTTAAGTTGAAAAAGAAACTAGTCATTATTTTCCAGCTTGTCGACTCTCAAAGTGGCTTAGTTTTGATTATATACTTGCATTTGGATAGACCTACCTTCCTATAGTTGTTTTCACCGATCTTTAGTTTCATTTTGGATCTGCTAAGACAACTTCTCCAAGTATATATTCATTGATGGGAATAGTAGCTTCTACTTGTTAAGTGTTCACCTGATATGTTTAAGGTAGAGAGGGCTAGATTGAATCTCTCCCACTCTCTCTAAATTGAATACTCATAACCCTCTCCTAGATCCCAAAAGAGTCCACTCTTTTGACTTGCAATAGCTGAGGATAGTTCTCACCTTTTTGCCCCAGATTGCCCTTGCCCTAAAAGGCTATTGTTGGTCATTGACAGTTTCTTAGAAAGAGGTATGTGGTTAATTTGTCATGTAGTGTGAAGGGTATGCAAGATAAAGATATGTATCCATTTTAAATGCAAGCATTGCAAAGCATGAATGATTTGGAATGGGGTTTGTTGGAGGATAAAAGTGGTAGATGTCCAGAAAAAAAAGGAAAAGAAGAGAAACAAGAGGCATCAGTTAATGATATGCAGGACGATCTTGCTGATATTGAAGCTACCCTGATGGGGATTAATTAAGAATGATAAAAAATGCATTGTATGAACTTCTAAAGGGCTATGACTAATATAAAAGTAACTACCTGGTGCTTTTTTTGTTGTCCATCGACAAATCACAGAGAAGTAGCTCAAAGCTTAAGTAGAAATTATTTACCAAAGACTGAAACAAAGTCAAAAATATTATAGAGAAGCTACATATCTCATCAGCTTCAAAGAACACCAAGTATACATCATTTCTAAGGCATAAGCATTTTAGTTAGAAGTTAGTCAAGGATAACAAATTGATAGTCAAGCTAAATCTAATATAGGGCATATCAAACTATCTCAAGACAGTGAAATAAGTTGATTATTGCGTACAATATGCATATATAAGGTGTTTAAGAACTATCAAATATGTGACATCATGTGCTCATGTTTAATAAGTGTTGTAGAGTTTCCAAAAGAGATAGAAAGGGGGCTTACTCATGGTGTAAGATTATCATTGGTGACTTTCAATTTTCCACCCTAGGCACTCTAGGAAATCTCATTATCTTGAGAACATTAACTATATCAAAGTTCATGGGAAGTTCATCACCCTCTTTCTAGCAGACGTTAAGTGGAAACAAACAAAGAAAAATGTTGTTTGGTGGAATGCAATACTGATAGAAATAGAGCTTGACACGAAAATGTATTTTAGTTTGGTTCTTCACATTAAAGTTCTTTGGTAAAATGAAAAGAGGATAATAGAAGTAATTAAGGACTAGTATTCATTATATATTGTTAATGAACTTTAAAGTAGATGCTAAACAAGTCAAAAAGAAAGGACTCAATTATACATGCTTGGACATATAAATAATATTACATGTCTACTAATAATTACAGTGATAATCCAAGAATTACTATAAAAGAACACTACCTTTTATCATTAAATGCATGAAATGATTACAAAAGAAAGAATCTTCAAAGACATACGTTGAGTGTTTTATGGCTTCATCATAGGCATGCAATTCCTTCATTGCAGAGATTGGCAAACTCTCAATTTAATAGGCTAGCACCTATATAACACAATCATACCATGAATAGATCCAGAGCTGATAAAAAATAGAGCCAGAGCTGATAAATAATGTGATATTGATGGACATCACCATAACCATTGTACTTGGACAATCAACACAGAGAAATGCTATCAAAATCTATAAAGAAGTTACTATGTGAGTGTGTGACTATAAATAGTGTATATGCCTAGATCATCTTTAGTGTATTATGTACCTAGATCATCTATAGTGAATTTATGCAGAATCTGGCCTTCAACATGCATCAAGTTGTTACTAGTAGGTGGATCCTTTACTTCCTTTTATGGTTCTATCTAAGGTTGTACACCACTAGATCACCAATCAAGGAAGAAAAAAAACACTCTATTGTGTTAAATGGACCAGATGGTCCAGATATGTTCCATGATATGGCAAAGACTATGAGATTTTTGTAAATGGGCACCACATGGTCCATTGAACACGATAGAGTGTGTGTTTTATCTTCCTTGATTGGTGATTCCATGATACGGAAAAACTATTATATCATTGTCCACAAAGAAACTATGCACACCACTGGATATAACCACAACCTTGATTTGATCCTATTTGCAGATGGAGCCAGAGAAGACCTTGTAACCTGGATTCTTTGTAATAGGGATGTAATCACCAGTGAGTATAGATTGATCAATGTTTAGAGGGTCACCCTGTAGAAGATCAACATCAGTAGGGATGATGTTACCTAACTTTCTGTTGATGATATCTCCAGGGACAAGGATTGTTACCTCCTCACTTCATCGACCATCTATGAGAACCCTGGTCTTTGGTACAAGATCAGGCATGGATGCATCATCTGCATTTCAAAGGTTTTTTAACTAATATAACTTACAGTGGATTTGATGACCCACATGACAATGATACTAACAAAGTCCATGCAATATGGTTCCCTTTCATCTCCCTTAGCCAAGGTAAAAACCATGATAGCAACCTTTCTAATGGATAACAAGCTCCTCCAAGAACAATTTGTTCTACATCTTCATCTTCATCAACCTTTTTCTTTGAAGTTTCATCTTCATGAACCTGATCAACTGAACATACAAAAAAAAATTAATTATAATTTATGGTTTCATCTGAATATTGTAGTCTGAATGAGAAATTCACAACCGACAAGAATCAACCAAAATTTCTAGAGGAGAAACTATGACAAATGACTTGATTATTTATCATGTGTGACATTTGAATCACTATGAATTGATTCAACTGGTGATTTATCATGCATGAAAGTTGAGAAAAAAGTTTTATGATTATTTAGAATCTAAATATGATTTTATGGAGTAATTCTTGCTTCTACTATTAATATCATCTTGTTATTTTAAATTTATGACTAGTGGCATGTGGTGTATGTTTTGGCCGTGGGTCTAATCTTGATATGTGGTCTTGCTGCTTGATCAGTGATATTAACAAAGTAGCAACATTTTTTTAGTCTGATTCTCTAGGAGTTGCATGGCTAACATACTTTTGAACAATATATACCAAATGATACTTTCAGTTCCTTGAATCCTAGAGATTAAGAAATGAGGACCTTTTTCACTGATATATACTATCAAATTTTTATATATTGTCGGTTGTCCAATTTGTTATAATCTCATATAGCATAGCACCTAACAACCTGTAAAGGGCACTGTGCAGCTGTAAACCTTGCAACCACTCAGTCTGTTGGTCTCCTTGCCAACAAAATAATATACTAGCATTTGTATGGATGGAGTGCTTCTAGGTTACATCACAAAGTATGTAATGGGAAATATCTAACCACCAAAAATTCAGATCTTATAGGTTTGCAGTAAGAAATTTTAATGAAAGAAAGTAGATCCCAACCTAGAATCATATAGTTTCAACTGACTTCCATGCTTCAGATGACATACACCATGATATAATAATAAAGTTGTAGATGCATATGTTTATTGTTTCCAAAGAACAAGCATTATGTATAGAACTTATTATACCTACACACAAAAACGCAACCCATGTCTTATTAGGCCACACAATACCCTGGATGGAATTGTCTAGTTTTCCAGCCATTGTCCTACTATTTCTCATGTGGGTTTGGAAGATCTGTGGGAACAAATGGTAATGATATAATGCTAAGCTCTATAATTAACAACTAGATTAACATTATTTTTATCAACATAATATTGTTGGTAGATTCACATGGGTACATGCTATGTCAACACATTTTAACTTTATCAAATGAGCATCCACTGTAATGTGAAGTAAGTTGTATCAATATTTAGTTTCTTAGCAAAATCATAATTTGTATTTTTTATGGGAAGAAAACATACAAGTTTCTCACTTAGCTCTGTCATCTACTTGTAATATATGTAGGGCCTAAACCCAATCATATTATTTTTTCACCTATTCTTACTGAACTAGTTCAACCAACAGCTCGCAAGGGACAATAGTTCACAAACGACATATGAAGTTTATTACATATCAAGTCAGAAAACTGAATAAATTGGAAATGAAAGACAAAATAACAATAGCTTAGCCTCACCACTAAAAGGCATTAGTGTTATTGGTCACATTAAGCTCAACCCTACAATTATCAAAGCATCAAGAAATTTGTAGGTTGCCTGCAAATGTGATAAGAAATGAAATACTTATGATGTAAGTAGAGGGGTATTTGAAAGAAAATAAAGAATCTAATTTATATTATGAATGTACTAGTAATAAGAAATATTTTCCACCAACACCTACTAGTTACATATGATTGTTGTATATATGGTTGGGGAATAAATTTTACTTCCATATCATGATGTGGCAGTTATGAGGTCATACATAATAGAGCAGATCATGTAGTGTGTGTGTGTGTTGTTTTTCTTTGAAAGAGCCTTGCGAATGGTGACTATTTCTTTACGACATTGTTAGCATAAAAGTGCAAAGATGAATTGAATGATATTCATATATCATCTACACAATTTAGATGTCATGAAACTGAAGGAAGAGTAGTAGTATACTATTTAGCAATTTGCTGTAGTGGACACCTTGTTATGAACAAAGAAGCAAACTTCAAGGTAGGGTGAGAGGTCCAACAAATAAACAAGGATAGTATTAAGCCCCACTTTCATCTCGCCACAACCATGGATAAACCTGCTTGTATATATTTTCCTCCCCCAACTCACCATGGATTGTTGTCCTCTCCATTACGGAAGTAACTCCTAAATATTCCTCCGCAAGTAATTAGAGAACTGAAGCAACAAATGGACGGAGTGGAGAAGGCATTTTAGGGGCAATGAGGTTGCACATGCAGAGGAGATAAGAGAATAGGATGATCAGAGTGAAGAGAATGCCAGAGTGAATGGTTTGTATGGGCATAGGGTGGTGACAAGCTTCTTCCGTGAGTGTGGCACTTGTGACGGAGGAGAAGGGAGGCAGGGGCTAGGAAAGAAGACATGCATGTGGGGAAGGTATGAGTTTGTGCAAATGAAAATCTAAGCGGGATTGGGTGTGTGGTTTGCACTTTCGCAGGATGGTAAAAATTTGGACGGGAACCCAAACTATGGCTACATTGTTTCTGGATACATTTTCAATAAATTGTAAAGAAATATCATAATTAACTACATATACAAAAAATGTATAGAAATTATGTGTAGTTAATTTATGTTTTTCTCATAGTGTTTAAACTTGGTGCCCTAGTAGATGTCACCTAAAAGTTGATTAATGATACTCTAATATGAAACTATTATGGTTCCAGATAAATCTTTCATGATAGGTTAATTCTAAGGTTAACTAAAGGGAAAACTATATGAGGTAATGTTTTCTAACTAAGGAGAAAAATGGAAATAGTCAAGGATATGACTACCATTGGCTTTGACACGATGCTGTAAAGAAGTGAAATCAATCCACCTCTCTACTAATAACAATGGTAAACAAAATCTAATGAATAGAAGTAGAAGATTAAAAATTTGACTATATTCAATTTAACAAAGAGTAAATAAATTTTCCCAAAATGGTGTACATGATTTATAAAAAAAGAGGATCTACATAGAGGGAAATGGGATACAACAACATGTCTCCAATAAATACTATCTTAACCAATCATTTCATGAGAGAAGGATGGACTCCTTTCCTAGCCTTCAGCTGGTCCACCATACTCGTGTTGTGCACTCTGATCCTAAATCTGGGTGGTCGGGGTCACCCCACAAAAGGAGATAAAATGTATGTGTCTAATAAAGAATAAGGACAATTATAAACTAAAGAAGGAAATAAAAAGATTCACTATGCTAAGACGGTCAAGAATATGAGGCAAATAAAACAAATAAGAATTTCTGCCAAGTTAACCAAAAATAAAATTGCATGCATGATTAATATTGACTAAATTATACTAATATAGGGTTGAGGCACCTACCGGACCTCAACCTATGGGTGAGGGAGAGTAACACATTCCCTAACACCCTATGTTACAACCCAAAATGTTGGGTTCATATGGTTGGAAATGCAATTTCCCAAATAAATGTAGGATTATGGGAATTGTATGATGTATGTATATTGAATGGATTCCCTTTGCAATATTTCCATTGTGCATGTGATTTCATGGATCATAATATGTTAGTGAGTCCAATATGATTAAAAGAAAAATAAGAACTCAAATAATGCATTATTAAGAAGGAAAATTTAGAAAATGAGGGAAAAATAAGAAACTTGTGGAAATATGGATAATGGGATCATCCTAGATGCGATTTCAAGTCCATGTGGTTTCTAATAGTAAAAGGAATTCAAATAAAGAATATAAAAGAGTAAGAGAGAGAAAATATGCATAAAATATGCCTTAATAAGTGAGAACTTACATATGAAGAAAAGTCTTTCATACTTTATTATTTGAGTCCTAAACGTTTCACACATGAATTTTAAGTTATTATGGACTTTTCTTTAAAACTTGGTATTAAAAGGATGCTTGGTTTGGGAGATATGATTTTCGGGTGATTTCCTAAAGTGAGGAGGAATAAAGACATTGCTTTGATGTCACGATTTGATTAAATTTAGGAATTCAGGGACCTAGTTCCCATAATCTTTTTGCTTGGCCTAATGGTCGTTGGATCTGGGATCAAGGGTGGTTGGATCGTCACCACCTCAGAATCAGATCAGGAAATTGAGGTATAGAAGTTTGAACCTTTCCTGACTTCTTTCTCTCTACTCCCTTGATGGTTTTCGATGAAATTAAGTGTTATAGATTCAGGAGAGAGAGATGAATACAACAAGTCATTGCACAGTAGTTGTCCCTCCCTGTAATGACCCTGACCTGGGTTATGAGGTAACCCTATTTGTTTTGGCTAAGTAAGTTGCTTAGAAATTTAATATAATCCTCTAAGGTGTTTTTTTATCATGTGAAACACTTATGTTTCAAATTTGGTCATGTTTGAATAATGTTTGAGAAATGTTCTCATGTTTTGGACCAAAATGCAATTTACCCAATATGAGGGTTTATATTGTAATTTTTCACATGTTTAATGTTCCCTAAAGTGTTTTATCATTATTATAGAAAGAATGATTCAAGATTGTGGCTTGTGGAAAGCCTAAATTCCAAGTTTGAACATGTTTGAATAATGCTTGTACCTTGTGCACCAATTTTGGTACAAATTGTAATTTACCCAAAATGTGGGGTTGATATGCAAATTACCACCTCTAGAGTGTCCCTACTCCCTCCTAGTATCATTTATAGGAGAGATAAATAATGATGCACCATGTTTGAATCAATTATGAGTGATGGTAATCTTGGTGATGAAATGACCAAGAAAAGGGTTGAATATGAAACCTCAACTTGAGTTGTATCAAGTTGAAAAGCTTATATATGAGTGTCTATCAGCCAAGGAGACATATGAGGAGTCCCATATCGTTTTGTGGACTCTTGGAAAATCCCATGACGTGAAAATCACCTCAAGGAGGTGAAGTGTATCGGGTTACAACTTCCTTAGAAAAGTTGTATCAGGTTGTGAATAAAGTGGTGATTTAATTGATATATTTTATTCAAAGGGATAAGTAATGGACGAAAATTCATCCCTAGATCATCCTCAAATGTTTTTAATGTCAAGATAAATTTTTATGCATGCATTTACACGTGTCATCCATGCATGTACATGTGGCACCTAGTAGCTCAAATTGATGACACCTCATTTTTACTCTCCTTCATGAACAATAAGTATATATACCCCTAGTTTCACCCCTTAGTGGAATTTTTCTAATCTTACCACCCTCCTTACATAAGGTATCATGCATAGGGTCCTTGTATCGTGAAGGAGTAAAGTGTTATCGTGCATAGGGCCTTGGATATCGTCCATACCTAGATCATATCGGCCAAGTAAAGTGGTATCGGCCAAGAAGGGTGATATCGTCCATAGTGAAGTATTTTGATCATAAGTGAGTGGAATATATTTCAAGTGAGTGGCATATCATGCATGGGTGGTGTCATATTGAGCAAGAGTAGTAGGGTATCGTGCAAAGGTACTAAGGATAAAGAAGGAGCTCATACTTAACCCTAAGGTGAGGAAATGATCATCTTCAACCTTGAATTGAAGCATGATTTTAGGGTTATGATCTTCCTTTCTTTTCTTCTTCACCATATTGCTTATCCATGGTGATTTCATGTATATGAAGGAGTTGTGAACAATCATTGTATTTTTGATAAGTCATCTTCAACCTTAGGAACGTGGAGCTTTGGATCTTGGAGCTTTGAAGTTGTTCTTAAGGCAGGTTATATAACTTGAACTCAACCATGTTATTATTCATCACCTAAATTTCTCTACTTAATGAACTACTTTTAATTCTGTAATTTTATGGAATAATTGATGACATTATGAGTTCTAGTTGTTTCTTAGACCTGTTTCCATGAACTATAACAGTTATAACAAAGGTCTAGAGCTTGAAAATGATGGTATCACCTTATAAAAGTGATTTCGGGTGCAAGCACACAAGCGAGCACCTGTAACCCGATATGATGATTCACCTACTTCACTAAAACGATATGGATATCATTTTATACCTTCTTGAATGATATGGTGGTGTAGTATACACCTCTTGCACGATATGAGGTCAAGCATACACCTCAAACCCGATATGGAAGAATACATACACCTCAAGGGTGGTATGTTAAGCACACATACACATCAAACCCCAGATGGTAAGCATACATACACTTCAAAATCGATATGGTAAGCACACATACACCTCTAAGGTGATATGGGTAGCAAACACACATCTCATACCCGATATGGTGGAAGCACCTCAAAACCCATATGAAGGAAAGCACCTTAGATGCAATGTACTTGATGAAGTAACACATGGAGTGTCTTATATCATGTCATACATTAAGAGGTATGGAGTTTAATGAATATTGATTAAGTAGGCTAATGTACCTTGAAGTAAAGGTGTAGCCAACTTAATAAAGTATGAAGTAATCAATATCCTAGTAAGGATAAGAGAGAAACTCGTACTTTGTGTTGATAATCATTTAATGACAAATGATGAGAATAAATAAGTATGATTGAATACTTATGATATTAATGTATGCTTCTAGATGTGTGGAGCATTAAATTAGGGTTTGGATTGATAACATGAACTTGAAACCCTATACAGATATAAAGGGAAACCCTAATCCTAATAGTTTTTTCCTAGTAAGAGGGGACAAGATGTTTAATGTCCTTGTGAGACATTTGAATAGTTGTTGCCTAGTGAGAGGTGACAAGATAATTAATGGCCTTGTGAGCTATGTAAATAGTTGTTGCTTGGTGAGAGGTGACAAGATTTTTAATGGGCCTTGTGAGCCATGTGATTAGTTGTTACTTAGTGAGAGGTGACAAGATGTTTATAAAAGTGTCATGACAAAAATGATAATGTTCAAATAAACTAAGAAATGGAAACTTAGTAACATAATAATAATAATAAATGGATACAATAATAATAATAATGAAATCTTCATCATACATGCTTTATGATTATAGCAAAATAAGGGCTATAGTGTTTTGAATATACTTAAAGGAGATAAGAGGAATACTTGTATTATATAAAGGATGTGAATAAGTATGATGGATTGGCCAAGGTATAATGCCTAGTGAAGGTTATGTGGTATTCAGTGATGAGTTGCAGAAGATTGGCATAGTCCAATGCCTGGAATAGATGTACATGATTGGCAAAGTCCAATGCCTGGAATAGATGCACAAGATTGGCATAATCCAATACCTGGAATAATGTCACAGGATTGGCATAGACCAATACCTAGAATTAAACTACAGGATTGGGAAAATTTGAGGCCTGGATGCAACACTCACAGGATTAGCATAGACCAATACCTGGAATAAAACTATAGGATTGGGAAAAACTGATACCTGGATGCAATACTCACATGATAGGCATAGACCAATACCTGGAATAAAACTACAGGATTGGGAAAACCCGATGCCTGGATACAAAACTCACAAGATTGGCATAGACCAATACCTGGAATAAAACTACAAGATTGGGAAAACCTGATGCATGGATGCAACACTCACAGGATTGACATAGACCAATACCTAGAATAAAACTACATGATTGAGAAAACCCGATGCCTGGATGCAACACTCATAGGATTGGCATAGACCAATACCTAGAATAAAACTACATGATTGGGAAAACTCAATGCATGGATACAACACTCACATGATTGGTAACAACCCAATACCTAGTTGTGAATCACAGGATTGGCATAGACCAATACCTGGAATAAAACTACAGGATTGGGAAAACCTGATGCCCGGATACAACACTCACAAGATTGGTAATAACCCAATACTTGGGTATTAATCACAGGATTGGTAGAGTCTAATACCTGGTTGTTAATCACAGGATTGGAATATACCAATACCTAGAATACAACTATAGGATTGGGAAAACCTGATGCCTGGATACAACACTCACAGGATTGGTAATAACCCAATACCTGGATGTTAATCACAGGATTGGTAGAGTCCAATACCTGGCTATTAATCACAGGATTGGTAATAACCTAATACCTAGATGGTAATCACAGGATTGGTAGAGTCCAATACTTGGTTGTTAATCACAGGATTGGTAGAGTCCAATACCTGGCTGTCAATCATAGGATTGGTAATAACCCAATGATTGGTTGTTATCACATGGTTGGTATTAACCCAACACCTGGTTGTTATCAAACGATTGGCATAGTCCAATACTGAGAATAGTTGCATAGGATTGGCAAAGCTAATACCTGGACAGATTATGATGATGTATGTTCACATGACTGGTACAATTCAATATCTAGTTAGCAGATTGGTTGAGGCCAACAAATAGAAATGAGAATGATTCATGGATGTCATACCATGATAATGAGTATCACATGATAAGCTTGAGATATTGATATAATATGATGGGTAAATGACATACATGTTCTTCATATTCCTTGTAAAGTGAATAGATGAATTACAGCTCTATCATAGATAGTTGTAATGCTATAAAAGATGAGAATGTTCTAAACTACTTATCCTTTTCTCAGTTTAATACTATTTACCTGTGATAATAACATTATTGGTGGAGAGTTATATCTCTCGCTGGGACAATTGTCTCACCCCGTGGGATCCACATTTTTTTAGGTGGACGTGCACGAGGGGGATTGAGACCATACTATAGAGAAAGAACAATAGCAATAGGGACAGCAGTGACAGCTCATGTTGAGTAAACTATCTGTCGTGTCTTGTAGATAGGAGTCCTATGTGTCATCTCTGTACTCTCAAGTCCTTGGATTGGTTCGCACTGGTTTCATGGATAATATGAGATTTTGACTTGAATGCCTTGAAGTTTTATGTTGCTCCAGTATGTGTTTTGATAGAGCAACTATTATATGTTGTCCTTGAGATAAGATGAAACAATGTTGTTCAATGTAAATCATGATATGTAGGAGTTTTGGATCTTTCAGTAAAAGTTTTTCTGGACAAGGATCTCCTTGCAAAAATGGTTTTAAATTTTAGTGATTTTTGTTAATCTGATTTTTATGTTTATACTTCTTAATTAGTAACGATTTGTTTGTCAGTTTGGCGACTGTACAAGTTTGGTATCATAGCTTAAGGTTCGTTGAGTCTATAGAGACAGAGGACTAAGGTGTTGAGTATGTGTTAGTGTCCTCCAATATACCCTATAATGACTTCTTCTTATGTAGAAGAAAGGGTAAAGTTTATAAATGACTAGGGAACACGACGAACACGTTGTTGAGAGCAATGTTGTTGCACCAAGAGAGGGTGCAAGGGATCGGGAAAGAGAAGGATGAGTACCTAAGAATTCCCATCTTGACCCAATCAGGATAGAGAATCCTGCTTTTTATGCTCTTGTGAGGCAATTTAGGGCAACAATGATGCATATAGTAGACTGGATACTAGCATTACAGCCGAGGTTACCAGTCCTCAATATAGAAACTTTGGGTTTTGAAAAGGTTCCGGAATGACATAGTCATGTTGGAACAGTGGAAAATGTGGGACTACAATTCTAGAGATATTTGCCTAGTTGTTCTGAAAAGCCAAAGCTTTTGGTGCCACTAGTGCAATAAATGCCTAGTGCACCAGGGCAGTAATCATTATGTGAGGGCAAAAGTCTTAACTTTCCACCTATAAGAACTTCTGACTTAGCTTCTACATCAGTAATGAGACAGATAAGACTATGGTATGAGGATAAGACATGGACATGTTATACATACTAAACCCTTGTATTAAAAAAAACAAGGGAGTAAATGACCCAACAACCAAGGCAGACTCAATAGGGCTTATGATAGTTACAACCCAAAAGTGTGAAAAGGAAAAAGTAAGAATACGAAACAACTTGACTCTATGTTTGAGTCAACCTAAAGTGGTAGATGACTGCAAGGGGTGACAGTCAGATAGAGCTTTCTCATTTTGATATGTCTTCTCTAGATTTTAAGTGATAATTATAAGAAGGTAGTTGTTGTTGAGCTTCCTTTAATGAGTCCTATGAGGATATAGGGAAGAGATAAGAAGGATGAGAACTTATATTTAGTCTAATATTTTCTTATATGTTTTGAAACTTCCCTCTTTATGTAGAAAGGGAAGAGATGTAAAAGAAATACCAGAGAAAATCAAAGATATTAAGTAGTGAAACTTAAAGAGATGAAAAATAATATAAAACAAATGCATACTACCTAATTTTAGTCCTTGAATACCCTGACCAGGTATTCATCTATTAAAGGAAAGGTAAGTATGATACTCTTAGATTGCTATCTTTCTAATTACTCTGATCAAGTAGTCATTTTGAGACAATCTAAAGAGCATAATGAAGTCAGAGATGTGGCATGGATATTTCTACCAACCCTAATTGCTATATGGAGAAATCTGAGTTAATCATAGATCAACTTATAAACAAAATAATATGTTTAGCATAATGTATACCTTGGTATGAGGACCTAGAGGTAACAATTACTTGATGAAAGGTAACAATGTTCAGTGATGAACTGAGGGTTTGAATACCCAAATCTAGTAATCATGATGATGATAATACTGAGAGGTGGTGCCATGTAATCATCACTATAATTCCTATGCTGAAGGCAAGGAATCTAGGATGAAATAAGAGTAAATGACTCATGAACAGTTGAAAGTTCATGCTATAAATAGAGGAGATGATAATCTCTTCTATTTGATAAACAACCCAAGGTAATGATGGGGTGATAAGAGGAATATGTTTCTTTGTGTTCTTTCCTTTCAAGGACATGACAATCAAGTGAGTCTTATGACACTTGATGTGCATGAGTTAAAAGTGTTCAATTGATGGATACATAGAAAAGTATCAGTTTATCTTGGACTTTGGTTCTGAGATAAAGATACATGTAATAAATAATGTCCCAAAGATGAAAGAAAGATCCTTTTATATGTGTGGCTTTGGTAATAACAATATAGAGATGTAAATGGTGATAATGTGATTTGTTTTTGACACATATGATAGGTACCAAAGTAAGGAATTCTGGTATCTAAGAAATATCAGGTGGTATGTGAAAATAAAAACATAACTCCTAATCAGATGATTTATGTTGGTTACTTGGAATGGCCAACTGTGAAATTAGTCTAGTTACATAAAATAGTATGGACATCATATGTTAGGGGTTTATGCTCTGCATAAACATAACTTCGATAATCATGTACTAATTGAAGGAACATTTCTAAAATCATTGTGGGAAAATCTTATGAAGCTAAAAATAATTCCTTAGAATACCTTTACCTAGATCTGTTAAGGCAACTTATACATAACATCTAAAGATACCTCCAAGATAAGTTCGTAATTGATAAATAACCATCCCATATGACAAGAAAATGTACAACTAATGAGATAGTTGGTACAAGTAGTAAGAAAGTTTAGTGTTGTGTCAACATGTTAGATGCCACAGTAGATGTATGATAAGACTTGTAGTCCCAAGTGGGTGACATAATGTAAATCTAGTCTTTCCTTGGAAGTGAAATGATAAACTGAATATGCAGTATGGAAGACTCCCCAGAATCAAGAATCTTATCACATAAAGTTGTAAGTTGGGAAAGGTGAAAAATCAGTGAGTTTTGACACCTAAGTTAAATAGGGTATGTATAATGTTTTTCTGACTAAGAAAAGTATTACCTGACACATAGTTGAATCTACAGTCAATAATGAAAAAGACAGTGGAGTATGTATCATGTGTGACATATTCTATGATAACCCTATGTGGAAGGACTTTGTGTTGATCAAAGTTCTATGGTATCTCCATGACATTAATATGTTATGTGGAGGCTTGATGATATGATGAATGAATAATATTTGTCTCCCTTTACCTGGGATTTTGGGGACAAAATCCTTGTTAGGGGTTTATAATTTGTAATGACCCTGACCTGGGTTATGAGATAACCCTATTTGTTTTGGCTAATTAAGTTGCTTATAAATTTAATATAATCCTCTAAGGTGTTTTTTTATCATGTGACACACTTATGTTTCAAATGTGGTCATGTTTGAATAAGGTTTGAGCAATGTTCTCATGTTTTGAACCAAAATGCAATTTACCCAAGATGGGGGTTTATATTGAAATTTATCACATGTTTAATGTTCCCTAAAGTGTTTTAGCATCAATATAGAAATAATGATGCAAGGTGGTGGCTTGTGGAAAGACTAAATTCCAAGTTTGAACATGTTTGAATAGTGCTAGTACCTTGCACACCAATTTTGGTACAAATTGTAATTTACCCAAAATGTGGGGTTGATATGCAAATTACCACTCTAGAGTGTCCCTACTCCCTCCTAGTATCATTTATAGGAGAGATAAATAATGAGGCACCATGTTTGAATCAATTATGAGTGATGGTAATCTTTGTGATGAAATGACGAAGAATAGGGTTGAATATGAAACCTTAACTTGAGTTGTATCAAGTTGAAAAGCTTATATATGAGTGCCTATTAGCCAAGGAGCCATAGGAGGAGTCCAATATCATTTTGTGGACTCTTGGAAAATCCCATGACGTGCAAAGAACCTCAACAATGTGAAGTGTATCGGGTTACAACTTCCTTAGAAAAGTTGTATCAGGTTGTGAATAAAGTGGTGATTTAATTGATATATTTTATTCATAGTGATAAGAAATGGACGAAAATTCATCCCTAGATTATCCTGAACTATTTTTCATGTCAAGATAAATGTTTATGCATGCATTTACACGTGTCAGCCATACATGGACACGTGGCACCTACTAGCTCAAATTGATGACACCTCATTTTGACACTCCTTCATGAACAACAAGTATATATTCCCCTAGTTTCACCCCTTAGTGGAATGTTTTGAATCTTAGCACCCTCCTTCCCTAAGGTATCGTGTATATGGTCCTTGTATCGTGCAGGAGTAAAGTGGTATAGTGAATAGGGCCTTGGATATCATCCATAGCAAGATCATATCGACCAAGTAAAGTGGTATCAACCAAGAAGGGTGTATCGCCCATAGTGAAGTGTTTTGATCATAAGTGAGTGGCATATCGTGCAAGTAAGTGGCATATCATGAATGGGTGGTGGAATATCGTGCAAGAGTAGTAGGGTATCATGAAAAGGTTCTAAGGAGCAAGAATGAGTTCATACTTAACCCTAAAGTGAGGCAATGATAATCTTCAACCTTGGATTCAAGCATGATTTTAGGGTTATGATCTTCCTTTCTTTTCTTCTTTACCAATTTCTTATCCATGGTGATTTCTTGTATATGAAGGAGTTGTGAACGAGCCTTGGAATTTTGATAAGTCGTCTTCAACCTTAGGAACGTGGAGCTTTGGAGCTTGTAGCTTTGAAGTTATTCTTAAGGCGGATTATATAACTTGAACTCAACCATGTTATTTTTCATCACCTAAATTGCTATACTTAATGAACTACTTTTAATTCCGAAATTTTCTGATATAATTTATGACATTATGAGTTCTAGTAGTTTCTTAGACCTGTTTCCATGAACTATAACAGTTAGAACAAAGGTCTAGATCTTGAAAATGATGGTATCACCTTATAAAAGTGATATCGGGTGCAAGCACACAAGCAAGCACCTCTAACCCGATATGATGATTCACCTACTTCCCTAAAACGACATGGATATGATTTTATACCTTGTTGCATGATATGGTGGTGTAGTATACACCTCTTGCACGATATGAGGTCAAGCATACACCTCAAACCCGATATGGAAGAATACATACACCTCAAAGGTGATATGTTAAGCACAAATACACCTCAAACCCGAGATGGTAATCATACATACACTTCAAACTCGCTATGGTAATCACACATACACCTCTAAGGTGATATGGGTAGCAAGCACACACCTCATACCCGATATGGTGGAAGCACCTCAAAACCCATATGAAGGAAAGCACCTTAGATGCAATGTACTTGATGAAGTAACACATGAAGTGTCTTATATCAAGTCCTACAATAAGAGGTATAGAGTTTAATGAATATTGATTAAGTAGGCTAATGTACCTTGAAGGAAAGGTTTAGCTGACTTAATAAAGCATGAAGTAATCAATATCCTAGTAAGGATAAGAGAGGAACTCATACTTTGTGTTGATAATCATTTAATGACAATGATGAGAATAAATAAGTATGATTGAATACTTATGATATTAATGTATGCTCCTAGATGTGTGCAACATTAAATTAGGGTTTGGATTGATAATATGAACTTGAAACCCTATTCGGCTATAAAGGGAAACCCTAATCCTAATAGTTGTTGCCTAGTGAGAGGTGGAAGGATGTTTAATGGCCTTGTGAGCCATTTGAATAGTTGTTTCCTAGTGAGAGGTGACAAGATGTTTAATGGCCTTGTGAGATATGTAAATAGTTGTTGCCTGGTGAGAGGTGACAAGATGTTTAATGGGACTTGTGAGCCATGTGATTAGTTGTTGCTTAGTGAGAGGAGACAAGATGTTTAATGTGCCTTGTGAGCCATGAGAATAGTTGTTGCCTAGTGATAGGTAACAAGATGTTTATAAAAGTGTCATGTCAGAAATGATAATGTTCAAATAAACTATGAAATGGAAACTTAGTAACATAATAATAATAAATGGATACAATAATAATATTGAAGTCTTAATCATACATGCTTTATGCTTATAGCGAAATAAGGGCTATAGTGTTTTGAATATGTTTAAAGGAGGTAAGAGGAATACTTGTATTGAAAACCTCTAGAGGGGGGGTGAATAGAGTTTTATAGAGATTTTAAAATAATTTAAACTCAAGCAACCACAAAGAAAGATTGGACAAAGAGACACAAGGGTTTAGAGTGGTTCCTAGCCTTAGCAAATACTAAGGTAGTCAGTCCACTACCCGGTTGCTTACCCAACCGGGATTTGAAAAGAAATTATTTTATTACCTCGCAAGGACTTTACATAAAATACATTTCTTTTCCCTAAACCCTTCAAGCAGCCTTCACCTAGAAGTAATCGCCCAACTCGAAGCAGCCTTCCCTTGAAGTAGATGCAGCAACACCCGTTGCACCAGCCTTCTGAAGTAGCTTCCCGTGCGATAGCCTTCTTGAAG
This sequence comes from Alisma plantago-aquatica, assembly GCA_963693085.1. Taxonomy (NCBI): domain Eukaryota; kingdom Viridiplantae; phylum Streptophyta; class Magnoliopsida; order Alismatales; family Alismataceae; genus Alisma; species Alisma plantago-aquatica. Next base: position 626,814,826 of record OY856414.1, on the reverse strand, counting down.
TAGCTTGAAGTCCCCTTCTCCACCTGAGAAGTCCACCCTCTCCAATCCGCAGCCTCCAACCCTAGGAGTAGCAAGGAGAGTACAAGGAATAAATAGGAACAAGAAAGAAATACAGAAATTACAATACCGTTGTAAGCACAAGGCTTGATTTTCCTATATCAAGCGTTTGGATCTCCCAACCAAGATATATAGCAATGTGATTATTATGTGTAGGAGATCCTAGTCTATAGGACACGAAACAGTAGCAATATGAATGTATAACAAGTGTGGGAATTGCACTATTGCTCTAAACAGATTGCCAATGTAGTGTATGCTCAAAGATTGCACAATTGAGTATATGAGTATATGCTAGTGTCCTATGGCTTGTCCTATTTATAGGAATGGCCTAAGTATGCTTAAGGACGTTCTAGACAACTTCTAGGGGGTTCCTAGTGCTTAACTAGCCGTTAGGAATAAGTTAGGCGCATTAGCAACGGCTAGTTAATTAATTCTGCAGTTGCTGTCAGAGACCATCTCGGTCGAGGACTTGTCGACCGAGATGCCCGGTCGGTCGAGGATTTTTCGACCGACAGGCTCTCTGGATTAACGTTTATTTGCAACTGTCAACTGCTGTGTCTAACGGCTACTTTTGGTCAATCTCGGTCGAGAAGTTTGTCGACTGAGAGTGTCTCGGTCGAGGAGTGTGGTCGACCGAGATTGACTCTGTTTTCAATCTTTCAATTAAGATACTAAGTGAGTGCATGAGTGTGCATTATGTGATCCTATTAGAAGGAGATGTCCTAACTAAGTGTAGTGTTTAGTTAGGGAGATCTAACGCTTGATTTACATGAAGTCTAAGTACTTGTACATTATATATTTGTACAAGTTTACATATGATTACATTGCATGACATTTATAAACATTCAAGCGTAAGGATTCCCTAGAACTTTGTCATCACCTTGTTCCTGCACACTTAAGTAGCTCGTTAGATTAATAAGAATGAAATGTTTGTCATCATCGAAACAAAGGGATTTATCATAATATCCAATTTATCCAACAATCTCCCCCTTTTTGAAGATGACAAACATTTCCTAAATATGAAATAAGGAAATATAAAGTATATGAGTTTCATACCTGAAAATTTACCTTTTGTAGCCATTTATGTTTTTCAAGTAAGTGCTGGCCAAGATGTGATGAAACTCTTTTATATATATTTTTATATTCTTTCTCCCCCTTTGTCATTTCAAAAATATCCAAGTTGAATGTTTTATTTTTCTTCTCCCCCTTAATATAATGCTCCCCCTTAATTAGATATCCTATTAGGAACATTGATTTTTATCTAATTTATCCACAATTTGTTTCTCAATCATTCGCAAAGGATGTTAAGCCTTGAAATGAAATGAGATACCTTTAAGCATATGATGAAATGTATATGGATTTCTCATATATCAAAGGATGTTAAGCCCTAGATTAAATGAGAATCCTCTAAGCTTAGAGTATCTAAAAATGTCTCCATCCAAATACAAGGGATGTTAAGCCCCATTTTGGGTAGAGAGTTCCTTCAAGTACAAGATACCAATTTCAATAAATTCATAACTTTCTTGAAAATATTCAGTTATACATAGTGATTTCAAAGTTTTTGTAAGCTTCTTTTAAACAATGATCAAAGTTTTAATGATCTCCCCCTTTTTCTTATGCTTTGCTCCCCCTTCGATAGATATCTCAAATGAAAGTTTGAATACTCAGCAAATATATAAAATGTCCAAGATTTTAACAAAGATGTATGCAATTATGTCAATCTGGAAAAACAGAAACCCAGTCAGTCGACAGTTGCTGGACCGACAATGTTCTCGGTCGACTAGTTGCTCGACCGAGAATGTTTCTGGAGAACTATTTTGTTATTTGAAAATTTAATTGTAATAGTTGCCTGTTTTAATTATTATTATTCCCTTATTTGTTATGCTCTACAATAATGAACTGATAACCCATATTTTGAAGATGTCATCATAAGCCAAACAAATAACCATGCAAATTTCATTCAATATCATGAAGAAGATTACAATCATATAGAATTTGACTAATCATTTGTATTACAACTATTACAACTCCAACACTTCACAGGAAAGATTTAAGAATTACATCGATGTCCGGATCTTTCCCAAGAAATGGCTTGGCTCCATAGTATTGGACCAGAGTTTTCCAATCCAAAGCACCAGTTGTAGTCAACGCATATGCTTCCAGGAAAGTGGGAACTCGGTCAAAACGGAAGTGAGCAGCTATGTCTTGCAATTGTATGGAAGAAAATTGAGTATGTGCAAGATCCATTGATGGTGAAGGTGGAGGTTGATAGTAGTTGTATGAGGGGTTAAATGGGTTGAGCATGCCAGGGTTTAAAGAATGCGGATATTCATCGGTTTGGTTAGGAGAAAGGTTTTGCATTCTTTGATTTAAGTATGTCATGGCATGGTGATTGTAGTTTAATTGTCTACTAAGATGGTATTGGGAGCCAGCAATATAAGTAAGGGTATTTTGGATGGGATCAATGGAAAGGTTAGTAGGAGGAGGGGGTGGTATATCCTGATGTGATGACTCTCCTTCTACTCTTGCCCTTTTATGGCCAAAGTCAATTCCCATCTTCTCTACGGTGTTCTTACTTATCTTTGGTGGTCTACGCTCTTAATATGTATCCCATATCTTCAATGTTTGACTTAAGAAAATGTTGAGTAATCTGGCATACAAAATCGGCATATGGTGGATTGTCAGAAAACTCAAGCATATTTTTAAGTATTATGCGAATGAAGTTGATGGGAATTTCTTTTATGATAGCATAAATTAGACACATACGGAAGATAGGAACCTCGGATTTATTGGCTCGTGGATGTATGTTGGTGGAAACAATGAGGTTTACTATTCTACATGCCGGTTTTAGGTTTATTGCATAATAGGTTCCCCTATCTTCATGACAAGTGGTATTGGCTTGAAATATGGCTCTTTTTATATCACTAAGACTAGTGGTGTGGTCATCATGGGAAAATAAATTTATTGGATTGCCGGTGGAAAGGTCAAGGAAATCTTGATATTCATCTATATCAATTTCAAGCATGTCAAGAATATCCCCTTCGGAAAATTTAAAACTATGCCCATTGACCATGGTGTAGAAGAAAGTGGTGTCATTTTCGGTGTGGGATAGAAGATTGGCATAGAATTCGTTGACTACCTTAATGGAGTAGGAAGGAAAGGATGGATTGATGAAGTCCTTCAGCTTTTGTACTCCAAAGAGATGCTCCAGGTCGACTATGTTGATGAAGTCCATCACTTCGACCGGACGTCGGGGAAGAGGAGCTTTAGAGGAAAGCCGAAAGTATCTATCTCCAGCATCTCCGTCGACGAAGGCGATGTCATTGATGATCGTCAGTGGCGGAGTGGCTTCCCGATCTTCTCTTCTTTTTCTTCCGGCAACTTTCTTCTTCCCACGGACAGTTGATGATGAGGCCATTGTGTTTCTTGAGAGTGGAGAAGAAGCAAGGAAGATTTGAGGGTAAGAGTGCTGAAGGATTGCACGAAATTGCACTAGAGATGGACTATGGAAGCAAGGAAATGCAAGTGTGAGTAAGTGGCTCGTTTTTGCACTTATTTATAGAATTCCAGCGACCCGGTCGGTCGACGACTCGTCGACCGAGCGTCCGCAACGGTCGAGTTGCAGACGCGCCACTTGGTCCTCCAACGGTAAAGAAAACGGTCATAACGGTCGGGTCGTAACGGTCATATCCAACGGCTATTTCTCGGTCGAGCGCTTGTCGACCGACGTTGTCTCGGTCGAGCACTCGTCGACCGATAGTTCGTCCGATACTGAGTCTGTTTAGAATTTGTCGGTCGAGTGAGATGGGCTGACCGAGTGATTCTCGGTCGACGAAGTCGTCGACCGACAGACTTACTGAGTTCAAATTTTTGACTGAATTTTAATGCAAATCATAGAACATTTTTGTAGAGCATATGTATATGTATATTCCAAGGGAGTAATAATATTTAAGGTTTCTAATTACCACAAATGATTTAACGTTTTGATTTAAAAATATGCTAAGATTAAGTTCAATAAAATAATGTTCAAATAAACAATTTTTATCAAAGTTTATTTTAGGTCGCCCTTGATTACGACCATGGCGCCCCTTGGTCAAATTTTATTTTAACCAAGAGGCATATTCTGCAGGTTTCCAGTATGAATCATTCATATGCGAAGTATGAGTTCTGCAGATAGCTTGCAAATATCAATTTGAGACTAATTATGAGAGCTTAATAAGGACATCAAATATGATGAAGCATATTCAAGAATAATATCCATTCATGAATTTAAGATTACTTTGGATAGACTAAAATAAGTGATGCTTAATATAAAAGCACACAAAAATTTATTTGAAACATTTTATTCATTGCAAGTATTTCTGAAAAAGAAATGTGCAATAAAAGAATGATTAAATAGAAATGTAAGCATGATCAGTTAATATTTATTCCATATAATCTTTCAAGAATAATTTTCACATACAATGTAAAGATTTACAGCAGTCTGAGAACAGTGATATGCTCGGTCGACAGTTGCTCGACCGAGGATTATTCGGTCGACAACTTCTCGACCGATCAAGTTTCTGGAAACTGTTTCAGAAATATATTTCAAGTGCAATATAGGCTGTATCTTATTCAATTATTTCAAAGATCAGTCTGAGATAAACATATGTGTATCAAGGTGCTATTAAATCTTTTAATTTTTGATTTTGTTATCCCTAAATGTTAAGTTGAGATAGACATAAGGATATACAAATTAAGGTCTTTGGTCATATCTCAACTTAGTCGAACCTATTTAATTTGGGGTTTTTGGAACCCATACCATCTCGACATGCTTTTTCTTGTATGGGCATGAAAAAGAATAATGTCCAAGGCGTGAGCAATAATGACAACAAATTGAATCAACCTCAAGCCTTTTTCTATGGTTTTGATCTAGGTTATTCTTGGGTATATACATTTTTGTGCCTCTAGGTATATAAGCAGATTGACTCGCTTGTGTTCTTCTAGGTTGTTGATGGGATTTCTCATTAGGCTTATAACCTAGTCCTCTTCTCCCTATTTGATGATAGGAATTTTCTAATATTCTATCAAGGATTCCATTGTTGCTTAACTTACTAACTTCTTGTTGCAACTTAACGATCTCATCCATTCTTTTCTTGATATCTAATTTTGCTTGGTCTAGATTGGATGATAACATATTTCTTTCTTTCACTATATTGTCATAATCTACATGGGTGCACAATATAGGTTGTTTTTGAAAATCATTTAATTTTGTAAGCAATTCATCTTTTTCTTGACATAGAAGATCATAGTTTGTTTCTAGAGTAAAGATCTTTACTTCACTGTTACTTAGAGATGATTTCAAGGTACGATTATCAGACATAATGCTGTCTTTTTCAAAACCAAGAGTATTCAATTTAGCATATAAATCGTCATTTTCGGATGTAAGAGCAAGAAGTCTAGCATTTAGATCATCATTTTCTTTACTGGATTTCTTTAACTTCTTTTTGCATTCAACATATTTATTATGTGTTTCTTCAATAATAGCAACTAACTCCTCCTTGGGTAAATCAAGCAAGCTTACCTCTTCTTCTTCTTCCTCACTTATTGTAGCAACGAAACACTCTTTATGTGCATCTCCTTTCTTTGACCTCCATGGACATTTAGACGTAGAGTGCTTTGTTCCTAAGCACCAATTGCAACTTGTCGAACTTTGGTCCATGTTCCTTTTCTTGTGGTTGTAGTCACCTCCTCCCTTTATCTCTTCAAGACCTTGTTAGGGCTCCTTGAAGCCTGCTCTGATACCAATTGAAAACCTCTAGAGGGGGGGTGAATAGAGTTTTATAGAGATTTTAAAATAATTTAAACTCAAGCAACCACAAAGAAAGATTGGACAAAGAGACACAAGGGTTTAGAGTGGTTCCTAGCCTTAGCAAATACTAAGGTAGTCAGTCCACTACCCGGTTGCTTACCCAACCGGGATTTGAAAAGAAATTATTTTATTACCTCGCAAGGACTTTACATAAAATACATTTCTTTTCCCTAAACCCTTCAAGCAGCCTTCACCTAGAAGTAATCGCCCAACTCGAAGCAGCCTTCCCTTGAAGTAGATGCAGCAACACCCGTTGCACCAACCTTCTGAAGTAGCTTCCCGTGCGATAGCCTTCTTGAAGTAGCTTGAAGTCCCCTTCTCCACCTGAGAAGTCCACCCTCTCCAATCCGCAGCCTCCAACCCTAGGAGTAGCAAGGAGAGTACAAGGAATAAATAGGAACAAGAAAGAAAAACAGAAATTACAATACCGTTGTAAGCATAAGGCTTGATTTTCCTATATCAAGCGTTTGGATCTCCCAACCAAGATATATAGCAATGTGATTATTATGTGTAGGAGATCCTAGTCTATAGGACACGAAACGGTAGCAATATGAATGTATAACAAGTGTGGGAATTGCACTATTGCTCTAAACAGATTGCCAATGTAGTGTATGCTCAAAGATTGCACAATTGAGTATATGAGTATATGCTAGTGTCCTATGGCTTGTCCTATTTATAGGAATGGCCTAAGTATGCTTAAGGACGTTCTAGACAACTTCTAGGGGGTTCCTAGTGCTTAACTAGCCGTTAGGAATAAGTTAGGCGCATTAGCAACGGCTAGTTAATTAATTCTGCAGTTGCTGTCAGAGACCATCTCGGTCGAGGACTTGTCGACCGAGATGCCCGGTCGGTCGAGGATTTTTCGACCGACAGGCTCTCTGGATTAACGTTTATTTGCAACTGTCAACTGCTGTGTCTAACGGCTACTTTTGGTCAATCTCGGTCGAGAAGTTTGTCGACCGAGAGTGTCTCGGTCGAGGAGTGTGGTCGACCGAGATTGACTCTGTTTTCAATCTTTCAATTAAGATACTAAGTGAGTGCATGAGTGTGCATTATGTGATCCTATTAGAAGGAGATGTCCTAACTAAGTGTAGTGTTTAGTTAGGGAGATCTAACGCTTGATTTACATGAAGTCTAAGTACTTGTACATTATATATTTGTACAAGTTTACATATGATTACATTGCATGACATTTATAAACATTCAAGCGTAAGGATTCCCTAGAACTTTGTCATCACCTTGTTCCTGCACACTTAAGTAGCTCGTTAGATGAATAAGAATGAAATGTTTGTCATCATCGAAACAAAGGGATTTATCATAATATCCAATTTATCCAACAGTATTATATAAAGGATCTGAATAAGTATGATGGCTTGGAGAAGGTATAATGTCTAGTGAAGGTTATGTGGTATTCAGTGATGAGTTGCACAAGATTGGCATAGTCCAATGTCTGGAATAGATGCACATGATTGGCAAAGTCCTATGTCTGGAATGGATGGACATGATTGGCATAATCCAATACCTGGAATAATGTCACACAATTGCCATAGACCAATACCTGGAATAAAACTACAAGATTGGGCAAACTCGAGGCCTGGATGCAACACTCACAAGATTGGCATAGACCAATACCTGGAATAAAACTACAGGATTGGGAAAACCTGATGCCTGGATGCAACACTCATAGGATTGGCATAGACCAATACCTGGAATTAAACTACTAGTTTGGGAAAACCTGATGCCTGGATACAACACTCACAGGATTGGCATAGACCAATACCTGGAATAAAACTACATGATTGGGAAAACCCGATGCCTGAATGCAACACTCACAAGATTGGCATAGACCAATACCTGGAATAAAACTACATGATTGGGAAAACCCGATGCTTGGATGCAACACTCACAGGATTGGCATAGACCAATACCTAGAATAAAACTACCGAATTGGGAAAACCCGATGCCTAGATACAACACTCACAGGATTGGTAATAACCCAATACCTAGCTATTAATCACAGGATTGACATAGTCCAATACGTGGAATAAAACTATAGGATTGGGAAAACTCGATGCTTGGATAGAACACTCACAGGATTGGTAATAACCCAATACCTAGGTTTTAATCACATGATTGGTAGAGTCCAATACTTGGCTGTTAATCATAGGATTTTCATAGACCAATACCTGGAATAAAACTATAGGATTGGGAAAAATCGATGCCTAGATACAACACTCACATGATTAGTAATAACCCAATACCTGGCTGTTAATCACATGATTGGTAGAGTCCAATACCTGGCTATGAATCACATGATTGGTAAAAAACCAATACCTGGTTGTTAATCACAGGATAGTAGAGTCCAATACCTGGTTGGTAATCACATGATTGGTAGAGTCTAATACCTGGCTATCAATCACATGATTGGTAATAACCCAATGCTTGGTCGTTATCACAGGGTTGGTAATAACCCAACACCTGGCTGTTATCAAAGGATTGGCATAGTCTAATACCTAGAATAGGTGCACAGGATTGGCAAAGATAATACCTAGACATATTATGATGATGTATATTCACATGACTGGTACAATGCAATATCTGGTTAGCAAATTGGATGAGGCCAACAAATAGAAATGAGAATTATTCATGGATGTCATACCATGGTAATGAGTATCATAGGATAAGATTGAGATATTGATATAGTATGATGGGTAAATGATATACATGTTCTTCATATTCCTTGTAAAGTGAATTGATGAATTACTGCTCTATCATAGATAGTTGTAATGCTTTAAAAGATGAGAATGTTCTAAACTACTTATCCTCTGCTCAATTTAAGACTATTTACTTGTGATAATAACATTGTTAGCGGAGAGTTATATCTCTCGCTGGGATAATTGTCTCACCCCGTGAGATCCACATTTTTTTTAGGTGGATGTGCACGAGGGGGATTGAGACCGTACTACGGAGAAAGAACAACAACAATAGGGACAACAGTGATAGCTCAGGTTGAGTGTACTGTCTGTCGTGTCTTGTAGATAGGAGTCCTATGTGTCATCTCTGTACTCTCAGGTCCTTCGTGTTGGTTCGTACTGGTTTCATGAATAATATGACATTTTGACTTGAATGCCTCAAGGTTTTATGTTGCTCGAGTATGTGTTTTGATAGAGAAACTGTTATATGTTGTCCTTGAGATAAGATGAAACAATGTTGTACAATGTAAATCATGATATGTACGAGTTTTGGATCTTTCAGTAAAAGTTTTCCAGACAAGGATCTCCTTGCAAAAATGGTTTTAAATTTTAGTGATTTTTGTTAATCCGTTGTTTACGTTTATTCCTCTTAATTAGTATCGATTTGTTTGTCGGTTTGGCGACTATCGTTACACTCCTTGTATAGAAAGTTCCCAAATCCTAGACCATTTGGGAAATTAGGGAAAAGTGGGGTAGCCTGCTAGACCATTGCCCATGCCTATAAAAGGATTGTTGTAGAATCCTTGTGTCGTACCTTGCACATTGGAGACCTCAATTGCACGAGAACATCATTGTATCCCCTCACCTCGCCGGTCCTTGTTCTAGCGGGCAGGACTTCTCGTGGAGCACTGCAAGGCAAGTGAAGCCAATTGCTTAAGTCTAGAGGTTGGGGCAAGTCTGTGGCGGAGTGTCAGTTCTTCTCGAGGAGCGAAGGGGACTAACCTACTTGGATCATGCATCAGCGTTGGACTGTTCTATAGGTCGACAGATGTTTCTAGGGCTTCCAATCGTGACCGCCATAGATGGTGGTGAGTAGCTAGATGAGTCTGGGCGAAGAGGGTGGATCTTATAGAGCCATCACACATTGATTCATATAACTATAGGTGGAAGTCAACTTTCTAGTTGACTAAACCATGTCATTGGCTCATGAGGACGAGGAGCAGGGATCGGTGTAGAAGATGACTTTGCGCAGAAGGACTTGTGTACCCCTGGGATCACTACATACGGTAAGGGCCATAATGGACCTTTTGTTCATTTTTGTTTCAGCTAGCTGGGCGAGGAGCACCAAAAAGGCTGACGCCCATTGGATGAAGCCCGTTTCTTGGAAATTAAGGCGTCTAAGTTTAATTCTGAAATGGCACCCCCTATTTGGTTGAGGAATATTTAAAGTGTAGAAATTGCTAGGAAGCTCAGATTGAGACAAACCATATATGCTTTTTGATCAGAAAATTATGTAGAATGCAATAAAATAGTTTTATAGACTAAATCTAATCGTAGTTCAAAAAGTAGTTAAAGTTTCTAATCTTAATGCTTTATAATAAGTAAAACCCTAATTTGATGTTTCTATGGAATTAAGATGAGTAATATAGATAATCTATGGACATATTAATTCTATTGTTAATAAAAAGACGTTTTAATGTCTAAATAGATGATTTATGTGATTAATAACCTAATTTAGGGTTTTTATATGTTAATATGCATTATTGGTCTTAGAAACCCTAATCTATGGGTTAATTGTTTCTAATGTGAAATATTTTGAAATTCATTATACAAGCATGATCCTAATACTATTAGGTGATAGGAAGATGTTAATATGATTAATTTAGATAATTAGTGTTTTGCACCTAGATTTTTTGTTTTAGGGTTTTGTGGTTATAATAAAGAAAAAATGGAAATAGAAGTAAAGGAACCATAATGAAACCCTAATTCGAATTAGAAACCCTAGAAAGTAATTTCAAGTCAATAAAGTAGATTCTTGATAAATGTGTAGTAAATAGGCTACATATGATTTTTAGGATTTTGTGCCTTTGTGTGGTTGACTTGCTTGCTTGGATTGCCTGATTAGATTGGATAGTGCTTATTTCTTGCAAAATCTCCTAATCAGGTATGCGGTTAATTATGAGTATACACTTTAGTTTCTTGGTGTTTTGCTGATGTTTTATTGATTGCATGGAAATAAATTGTTTGGATGCTTTTATTTCTACAATCTTTAAAGTGAATATGATTATCACAACCTAAGTATATATGTGATTGTCTTGAATCCACATACCATCTCTAGATGTATGATGCAAGACCAAGCCACAGAGGGAAGGTCTGAAGTGGTCATGCCCCAGAGGGAAGACCATTGGGCACCCAGAGAGGTGACCCAAGGTACCAAGCTCATGATGGAGAAGGTAGCCTTAAGTCCCTTGCAAGGACTAAAACCTAAGAGAGGGTATCCTAGAGGATGAGTAAAAGTCATTGAAGTGTTACATTGAAAATGTAATTTTGCATTGTTAACAACTACTTGATATGATTAGGTTGTTAACTCTTATGTGCAATGTTTTGTTTGTCCCCAGATACACTATATTCATTTATATGGACCAATGTTTTGTTTGTCGGCATTTTAGGAAATACCTGAAATTAGAAAAATTGTAAAGTGGAACCTGAGAAAGATTAAAGTAAAATTATAAGAAGGATTTAGTTAGATATAATTCTTCTATGGGTAGAAGTCTCAGTTACCTATTCTTGAAGGTATGTAAAAAGTAAAATTTTATTCCAGTTTTCAGTTTAGTCTTTTGTAGAATTTGATAATTATTTTTGATTATTTGCAAAACCATTGATCATGTTTTTGGTTAATGCCTCTGACTTCTTAGTCTTCCTGAATTGGGGGTTACCAGGAAGCGGGCTTGTTACAATTGGTATCTGAGCGATGGATTTCCATTTAATCTCTAATAATTATTAAATTCTACAAAATCTTTAGAACCCAAGGGAGTTATTAGAGGATTTTCCAATGATGGAGGTTTCTAGAAAAGGATCACAATCAAGTGCTAGCAAGATGTTCCTCTATCCTACTAGTCAGTCTACAAGGACTTCCAGATATTGTGTGACTATTTGGCCGAAATCAAAGGTTTTGACTCAAACTAACATACCTCTAGTACTCTCTCTTTTGTCTTCTTTCCTTCTCAACCCTAATTCATATAGGATTCTAAATGCTTAGGGCTTCTCTCTTTCCACACCCCTCTTGTGTTTGGGATAAGATTAATAAGAATTAAGGAATCCTCCACCAAATAATGAAAAGCATGTAAATAAGATATCATGGACATAAGTTTTAATAGTTCAAGCACAAACTAAAGATTAGTTACATGCTTAAGGTTGCATGGCATGTGCTGTCATGCCCTCATGAGAGATCTAAGGTTAGATCTTCTTGTAGGAGGATGAGGAGAAAGTTATCCTTATAGGAAGAAGCCTCTAGGAAGACAAAGATACCTAACGCATCCTCTGCGGACGATGCTAACCCTAACCCTAAGTGGTAGTTAGAGAAATAGATGACATGATGATTTGAATACCTTAGTCTTCTATACCTTCAAGTGTGTGGGTTAGACATACATGCTTTACGTAATGATTTTGAGTACACATGAGGAGCATGAGCTATCTCTGATTGATTGACCTAGTGCCTTTGGCGACCCGACCTTGGGAGGGTCATGCCTGTTAGGGTGAGGGATAGCTTCCTCATTGAGGAGGTTAGTGGTAGCCATATAGGAACCCTTATATATATATATATATATATATATATATATATATATATATATATATATATATATATATATATGGGCCCATCTTTAATACCCACACTAGTAGCTACCCGCCCCCCATTTCAGTTACTTTTTTTTCAAGTTGATTACTTTTGACATGTAGAGGGTTACTTTACCTTGCAAACTGTTGAGTTTCATGCATAGATAGTTACGTTTGTAATAGCATATTTCAAAACACAGTTACATATATAGATGTTGTGTATTTTGTACGGGGTTACTTTTTTAGTCGTATTGTTACTTTTTTATCAACATAGTTACTTTTTTTGATAGAAAAATTACTTTTCGGGTCAGAACAGATACTTTTTTGGCTGCCTAGTAGTGAAATCTAAGCTACCCGTGCGGGTATTAAATAAACGACCTATATATACACATATATATATATTCATTTATATACATATACATATATACATATATATATATATATGAGTTAGAAAGAGGCATGTACTTGCATTGAAGAGAGTGACAATAAGGCTGGCAGTAGGTGTTAGACCTAAGACAGATAGGTTATGCTTGGTAGTGTATGAGTTAATCATGCAAAGCTCTGGGTGATCTTGGTCAGATATAGGTCTTGATAGTATGTTCCACCCAATTACGAATAGACATGTAACCTTAAGAGCTTGACCTATCTTTTGAGAGAGAACTCCAAGTTGTAGGACCAGTTGTAGGGTTATCTCTTGAGAGAAAGTAAGACCCCGAGGAAGAAGGTTGGAAACCTAGACTCCAATACATGAGGAATCATGAGAAGTTGTGTATGATATGGCCTAGAATGGATGACCCTAAGTAGAGGTATGTGGTTGCCTTTAGAGGAACCAAACCTTAGAAAGAGAAAGAGGCTTCTTGAACTGATGTACATATGTTATAAGTGCCTATCATTTAGGTGTAGGAAGGAGAGTTATGTTGACCCTGAAGAGGTATGGTAACAACTTGTGAGGCCTCACACTCAATTGGTTGTCCTTGTGTAGGGCTCGAAGAGTTGTTCACGTGGAAGAGTGTTAGGATGTCTATGCCCAATCTCGTATAGGTTCGGTTCATGTTGGAACAACTGATAATGTAGTTAGATAGTTGATGCATAAGAGTTAAACCTGGGGTTCTTGGACCAAAGAGGAGAAGCAACAGTACATGGTGCACACGATGCTCATAAGGCGGTTGAGTTCATAGAAGTAAGTATGGAACCCCCTCATGTGTTAGAAACCCCACTCGAATAGAGATATATGTTTGATGACCCCCTCACACATGTTGGTGACATATGTATGAGATTGGACAACTCTGAGGAATAAGGAACAAGTATGATATACCAAGGAACTCAGAGTGGCTTAGTAGGTTGTCTTCTTACTAGCTACATGTATAAGTAGAATGACAGGGCTAAGCATGCACACAATGATGTAAACCTTGGAAGTAAGGACGTTTGTGACCTTTGTTACTATCAAGAGATAGTTTTTCCCATCCTGGAAAGGGACCCTTCTGTAGGGTGAGTACCAGCTTTTGTTTAGGTTTGAGGTTACAGAAAGAGGTCTCTTTTAAGATCTTGATGATCTAAGTGGAGAGCACAAAGCATGAGCATGAATCTATATACCCATGTGTGATCATCTCTAAGGGGCATGAGGATATGCTGGATGTAGCTCGTTTGGGGCCAGACCAAGTTAGGTAGGTCACCATGATTCCTATGAGGGGTGTAAAGTTAACCCTTAATGCCCAGAAAGAGGATGGAGATCTGGGTCAGGATTCAAGGATGAGATGTGTTTTGAGTATCAACATAGAAACCACGAGCTAAAGAAGAATCCTAAGTCAACACTACGGTCAAGGAGGGATAAGACCGATGGGAGTAGGAGTTGTCACTTCCCTAAATGCACAAGACCATAGGGTCGGGAGGTAACAACTACCTTCGTCGAGGCTGATGGGTTATGAGGTTGGCCACCTTCATGAGTTCATGGGGCCTAAGATGTAAATCTGAGAGGCACTCCCTAGATGCATAAGGGTCAGATCACCCCGAAAGTACCAACACCCTAGAGACCTTGAGTTAATGACTAAGGATTGTACATAAGAGAGATGTTAAGATCTAGAGGTGATGGGAAAAGTCTTCCCATGGGTGTTAACCCATAATGGAGATGTTCTTGGTGAGGAGTCATGTGAAGTATGTTTCAACTTAGATTGGAAAAAGTAATGGAAATGTGTGATGCACCATCTCTACTCGTGGAATAGGATGAACTCTATATTTGGACTATAGCCAAATGCTTATTTCATCTTGTTATGAGTGTGAGAGATAGGACAAAACACATGTCATATACTAAAGATAGAGGTGATATAAGTTGAAACCCTTCTATGATGATAAGGATATAGGAAGTACCACACCTTTTTTAGAGTATATTAGATAGATGGGACAAAAGCATAGATGAACTAAGGCAATCATGATATGAGAACTTACCTATCCAAAGTTGTTTAGAATCTTTGAGTTACCAGTTTGGGTTTGATGAACGAGATGATGGGAGTAACAACTTGAAGATCTATTGACGCAGATAGACCTAAACATGAGATGAGGATGATGAGTGGAGTTTATGAAGATTTATGTTTTCACCATCACCTAGCATATAAGTAAACTAATATAGTAGTTGATACTCTTAGCCAAGACACAACTCAGGTATAAATTTGTCTGGTATAGCTAGTAGAGAGGCTGGAAGAGGTTGCTAGGTGGACCCTCTGACCATTGGAAGACTAGACCTATGTGGCTAACATTCAGATACAACTGGACCCATTGGTCAAGTTGGTGGTTTCTGAGTTAACCAGTCCAGAGCTTGATGAGATAAAAGGATGGTTGTAAGAACCTCAGATACACCTCTCAGGAAAGGAAGGTGGTGAAACCCACCTACTAGAGTGTTTTAGGGTTTTTGAGTTGTCAACCTTGAGGAATCATGACATGCAGGAGCTCATGATTTTAAGTACACCATACATTGTGGTATTACTAAGATAGTCAAAGTTTGTAGTAGTACTTTGATGACTTGAGATGAAGAAGTATATAGAGTTACATGTGGCCACTTTCCATACATGCTAGAGGGTGAAGGCCGAACACCAATAACCCAGTAAGTTTCTATGGATAATGAAGAGTCCTCGAGAGTGAATGGAGAAGATCACCATAGACATGGTGGTGGGTCTCCCCTAGACCAAGAGAGGTCATGAAGTAATATGGGTTATTGTAGATCACCTTACCTAGTTGACCTAATCCCTTGCCTAAGAGAGAGCACTGTGAGTGTGACAGATCTAGTTGAACTATATATATGGGAGATAGTTCAACTACACCATGATCTGAGTTCAATATCTTGAGTATGATCTTAAGTTCACTTCCATGTGGTGGATGTAGGTACATGAAGAACTTGATGCTAGATTGAAGTTCAGTACAACATATCACCCATGAATGATGGATAGTCCAAAGAGTATGATCTAGACTTTAGAGGGTTTGATGAGAGCATGTGTGCTCGTTCAGGGTGATACATGGGAGCAGTTCCTGCCCCTAGCAGAGTTTTCTCATGATGATAGCCACCATATCCAATATCGGGATGTAAGAAGCTCTGTAAGGGAGGTTGTGTTGGTCACCACTTCATTAGGATGATGTCAGTGAGAGGACCTTATGAAGGTTAGAGAGACCACAGTGGGTGCAGATGAAGTAGCTTTGATCGAGCAATGGCTGAGAAAGCACATGGGCGACAGGAGTCGTGCACTGATGCGAAGAACACTGACATGCGGTTCACTGTGGGAGAACATGTGTTATGAAAACCTGACCCTTCTGAGCTATAACTGAGAAAGTTGAGTCCCCAATACATGGGTCCGTTTGAGATGGATTGGTGGAGATGCTTATGTTTAGCCTTACCCCTCAGGATAACAAGATGTATGATGTGTTCCATGAGTCTGATCTAGATCACTATGTGATGTACTCAAGCCATGTGTTGAGCCATGAACCTATTAAGCCTTAAGGGAGGCTGAAATATCTCGAGTCACCAGTGAGGATTATAGATACCAAGGTGAAAGAATTCAGATGTAAGAATATAAGATGTTAAAGTATCTTTGGAAGCACCATGGAGAGGATTAAGCCACGTGGGAGCCAATGATGGATATGGGAAAGTCTTATCCTGATTGTTTGTATGTTTGGTGGAATTTTGAGGGAAAAATTCTTATGAGGGGAAGGATGTTACAACCCCAAATTTTAGGTTCATATGGTTGGAAATGCAATTTCCCCAATAAATGTAGGATTATGGGAATTGTTTGGTTTATGTGTATTGAATGGATTCCCTTTGCAATATTTCCATTGTGCATGTCATTTCACGGATCATAATATTTTAATGAGTCCAATATGATTAAAAGAAAAAGAAGAACTCAAATAATACATTATTAAGAAGGAAACTTGAGATAATGAGGAAAAAATAAGAAATATGTGGAAATATGATTAATGGAATCATCCTGGATGACATTTTGAGTCCACATGGTTTCTAATGGTAAAAGGAATCTAAATAAAGAATATAAAAGAACAAGAGAGAGAAAATATGCATAGAATATGCCTTAATTAGTGATAACTTGCATATGAAGAAAAGTCTCTCATACTTTCGTATTTTAATCCCAAACTTGGTACACATTAAGTTTAATTCATTGACTTTCCTTTAGAATTTGGTATTAAAAGGATGCTTGGTTTGGGAGATATGATTTTTGGGAGTTTTCCTAAACGGAGGAGAATAAAGACTATGCTTGGATGTCACGATTTGATTAAATTTAGGAAATCAGGGACCCGGTTCCCTTACTCTTTTTGCTTGGCCTAATGGCTGTTGGATCCGCGATAAAGGGTGTTCGAACCATCACCACTTCAAAATCAGATCGGAAAAATGAGGTACAAAAGTCTGAACCTTTCAGGACTTCTTTCTGTCTACTCGCTTGATGGTTTTCCATGAAATTAAGTGCTATAGATTCGAGAGAGAGAGACGAATACAACGAGCCATTACATAGTAGTTGTCCCTCCCTATATAGGAAGTTCCCAAATCCTAGACCGTTTAGGAAGTTAGGGCAAAGTGAGATAGCCCGCACAACCATTACCCATGCCTATAAAAGGACTGCTATAGAATGCTTGTGTCGTACCCTGCACATTGGAGACCTCAATTGCATGAGAATATCATTGTGTCTTCTCACCTCGTCACTCCCTGTTTCCGCAGGCTGGACTTCTCATGGAGAAATGTGAGGCAGGTGAAGCCAATTGCTTAAGTCTGAAGGTTGGGGTGAGTCCACAGTGGAGTGCCGACTCTTCTTGAGGAGTAAAGGGGACTAACCTACTTGGACCGTGCATCTATGTTTGCCTGTTCTATAGGCTAATGGACGTTGTTGGGGCCGCCAATCCTGACCGCCATGGATGGTGGCGAGTAGCTAGATGAGTCTGGGCAAAGAGGGAGGAGCTCGTGGAGCCATCATCCACTAATTTGGAGAACTGTAGGTGGAAGTAAACTTTTCGGTTGACTGAACCATGGCGTTAGCTCATGAGCAGGAGGAGCGGGGATTGGGGTAGAAGATGACCTCGTGCGAAAGGACTCGTGTACCCCTAGGGTCGCTACATACGATAAGGGCCATAATGGACCTTTTGTTCATTTTTGTTTAAGCCAGCTAGGCGCGGAGTGCCAACAAGGTCGAAGCCCATTGGCTGAAGCCCGTTGCGTGAAAATTGAGGCATCTAAGTCTAATTTTGACATGGCACACCCTAATTGGTTGATGAATATTTAATCTTGCAAAAAGTGTAGAAATTGCTAGGAAGCTCAGATTGAGACAAACCATATATGATTTTTGATCAGAAAATCATGTAGAATGCAATAAAAATAGTTTTAGAGCCTGAATCTGACCGTAGTCTGAAAAGTAGTCAAAGTTGCTAATCTTAATGCTTTATAACAAGGAAAAACCCTAATTTGACGATTCTATGGAATTGAGATGAGTAATATGAATAATCTATGGACATACTAACATGTTGCTAATAAAAAGACGTTTTGATGTCTAAATAGATGATTTATGGGATTAATAACCTATTTTAGGGTTTTTATATGTTAATATGCATTAATGGGATTAGAAACCCTAATCTAGGGGTTAATGGTTTCTAATGTCAAATATTTCGAAATTCATTACATGAAAGTAATACTAGTATGATCCTTAGCCTATTAGATGATAGGAAGATGTTAATATGATTAAGTTGGATAATTCGGGTTTTTCACCTAGATATATTGTTTTAGGGTTTTGTGGTTATAATAAAGAAAAATTGGAAATAGATCTAAAGGAACCATAATGAAACCCTGATTCAGATTAGAAACCCTAGAAAGTAATTTCAAGTCAATAAAATAGATTCCTTATAAGTGTGTAGTAAATAGGTTACATATGCTTTTTAAGACTTTATGCTTTTGTGTTGTTGACTTGTTTGCTTGGATTGCCTGATTGGATTGGACTATGCTTATTTCTTGTGAAATCTACAAATCATGTATGTGGTTAATTATGAGTACATGATTTAGTTTCCCATCTTTTTCCTGATGTTTTATCGATTGCATGGAAATAAACTATTTGGATGCTTTTATTTCTGCAATCTTTAAAGTGAATATGATTATCATAACTTAAGTATATATGTGAATTTTTCGAACCTTCATACCACCTCTGGATGTATGATGCAGGACCAAGCCCCAGAGGGAAGGTCTAAATTGGTCAAGCCTCAGTGGGAAGACCATTGGGCACCCAGAGAGGTGACCCCAGGTACCAATCTCATGATGGAGAAGGTAGCCTTAAGTCCCTTGCAAGAATTAAACCCTAAGAGAGGGTATCCTAGAGGATGAGTAAAAGCGGTTGGGAAGTTACATCAAAAATGTAATTTTGCATTGTTAACAACTACTTGATATGATTAGGTTGTTAAAGCTTATGTGCAATGCTTTGTTTGTCCCCACATACCAGTATATTCATTTATACTAACTAACATTTTGCTTTTCGATATTTTAGGATATACCTGAAATTGGACAAATAGTAAAGTGGAACCTGTGAAAGATTAAAGTTTAATTATCAAGGAGGATTTAGTTAGATAGAATTCTTCTATGGGTAGAATTCTTAGTTTCCTATTCTTGAAGGTATGTAAAAAGTAGATTTTTATTCCAGTTTTCAGTTTAGTCTTTCATAGAATTTGATAATTATTTTTTATTATTTGCGAAACCATTGATCCTATTTTTGGGATAATGCCTATGACTTCTTGGTCTTCCTTAACATTTGTAGTGGAATAGAAAGAATAAATAAAACACACTCATGCCTCATTGGGAATTCAGGTTTGGATAAATAATGCCCAACTTTAGGGTTAGAATGCACATACATACCTCACTTGAGATTCTTAGAGAAGATTTTTCATCAATTAAATGTGTCCAATCTCACTTATGTCCTAGGCACAAGTTTATACGCATGGATTAGGGTTTATAAATCATATTAGGTGAGAAACCCTAATTTTTTGGCATCTTATGGAAACCATCAATTTAGGATTCAAAACTTAGACTAATCGATTACTTGGATTCTCCTTATTAAAAAACATACTTATCTCTTAAATTTGGAGTTAAAATGAATTAGATATATATTTTAAGGCTTTTATATAATAAAAATTGTTTTTATAATAAAAATTGAAATAGGAATGAGAATCAATACTCAAAAACCATAGAATCGGATTCCTTGTGAAAAATCCTTCCCAATGAGTATTTATTTGTATTTTTATGATAAAGCCTTGATTTATTATGAAATATATAAGACTGGCCAATTAGAATTCAGGAAAACTATAGTCTGAAACCGATTTATGTCAAAATAATCTGGATGCAAATGAAATGTAAAAATACAAAAATATTGTAGGTGTGCATTACATGTAATTGATCATGCGAGGGTAAAATTGTCATTAGATCCTAAAACATGCATTGGCAGTACAAAATTAATACCGGTGCGTGGATTTCCTAGAATGAACTGGTAACTGAGATCATTCAATTAAAGTGGAATGGCTATTCGAGTCATTCTATTACTTGGGTTCTTCTCATCCATGGAACTCGACTAGTCAATCCAGGCTTCAGTGAACGCGATAGAAGGGCGATAGTTCTTACAAAACTGAGGCCTGTGTTGGCTTCCTTACTCCAGTCTGAGTGGAACGAGCCATCACTTGAAAAATTTGATGACCTGAGCATCACGCCATGCTCACTGGAAGCAGGGGAAACTTGGAGATTGGAAACTAGGTTGTGGTTGGGGAAACAAGGAGATGTGGGTAGGACATTGATGCTTGAGATCTCGTGGAGCTGGGGGTGTGGTTTCCGTGGCCACGGGGCCACTGTGATGCCTTGGCGATGAGAACTGATGAAGGGTAGTCACTGGTCTATAGGACTTGATAGCTGGGACCTCCATGAAGAAATGGGGTAATGCAGAATTGAAGAGGATGCTTTGTGGATGGTCATGAGAACTTCAATTTTGTCAAAGGTGGTTGATGGTTTGGTTTTAAGTCGGTGCTCACTGGAGATGGTGTGTGAGAAGGTCAGGGAGTTTGGGTAAGAAGCGTATGGAATTGGAAGAAGAGGAGAGTTGTGTGTGGTCTGGGGATGCTCAGTTTTTCCTTATATAGGCAAGAGGATCGCTAGAGCTCCCTCTACAACTTATGTGTAAAGATGAGGAGAAAACCCCAAATGGGTGTTTCATCCACAGTCCATGGCAGTGGACCAGCTATGGATCATTCAAACTAGTAGAGAGAGACAAAGTGAATGGCAGAGGAATCACTCAAATGGTGAAGAAATGAGAGAGAATGAGGTCGGGGAATTTATTGCTCTAAAAATGACGCTAAACTGTGAGAGATTGGAGGAACATGACAACTCTAGAACTATTGGATTGAAGATGAACAGTTGTGATTGTGTGTGAGTGATCGAAATACCAGCTGTAACACATGACGTTGAAATGAAATAAAAAACTTTATCTTAAATGTGAGTTGTAATTGAAATCATATTAAATGCTTAATAAAACCATAGTCAATTCGTTTGAAATCGATTTCAGGGGTCAAACATGAGTCAAATGACCTCAAATTTGAACCATAGGCTAATATTAATGCCTATATTAATGTTATGCAATTATATTTTCGTTTTACAAAAGCTTTGGCCCTTAATCACCATATTGACCATTAATGTGTATATTAATGTATTTTAAAATGGTGAATTAATACAAATATATTTTCTTAGCAAATCCTTTAATAAAATTTGAGATGATGTTATAAAATCATTCAAGAGTCGTGTCTCACCTCTTATTCTCCTTTTTATTTCTTTTAATAACTTTTTAGAGGAAAGAGAAAGAAAAAGGATTATTATCACATTAACTAACTCAATTAATTCTCATTTCTTATCCCAAAAAGTCATAGATACTCTAAATCAACATAATCGATTGATTATCTCCCAAAATTGTCCATTTTACAAAATTTGACTCTAATTAACAGACAATTTGAGATATTTGTGCAAACACCCGTTCATTGTCATGAATGTGGGTAAATGTTTTTCAAGCCAACAACTATAGCTCAGATTCAACATTGAGGCCAAAGAGGATAGAAAAAAGCTACTAAAATTTAGGGAAAAGTCCTAAAAGATATGAAGTAAATGAAAGGATGAAAAATGGGTAAAATTGCAAAACAGTCTGAGATTTAGTACGTTAAATGAGTGACACGGAATATTATCACACTGCAAATTCACTAGAAATATAATTCCTAGACTTTACCAAAACCCAAGTGCAATTCCACCCACAAGCGGACAGATCTTATCGCAGTTTAGTTAAGGATTGAATCCCAAGGGACAATGTTTTTAAGAATTATCTAATCAATGTAACTTAGAAAGAACTAGTATTTGTCACAAAAGTTGAGTTTGAGTTGATTAATATAAAATTGCAAGAATGAAAATAGCTAGATTAAGATTCTAGTTGTCAATGGATAAAAACACTAGGGTGGAACCGAGTTTCATCGCCACTACTCAAATATGAGCAATCATTCAAATCCCGACCTATATGAATACAATTGGAGTTATGCAAGTTTCCCCTTTTGGTGCCAGAAACTTGCATGAGTAGATAATCCTGTAAGTTCGATGTCTCATTACTTATAGATCCTCTATCCATTACTCTGAAGATTTTCCTTCATAATTCTCATCACGGTGTCAACCAAAGCTAATCGATATTCAAATATTAAATGTTGAAGTTTCATCGTAAAAGATTATAATAAATCACATAAAGAGGGTGATCACAAAACATGAAATAAATGATTGAATATGAATTATATGAGTTATATAAGAATTGGAACATGAATGAAATTGCAAGAAACATGTAGTGCGGCTAGTCCCCACACCCCATTGAAGAGACTACTCCCTCGACATGTCAAGATTAATATCACAAGAAGAAGAAGAGGACTTCATCATGGTCATGATGGAAACAGAAGCATATTAACATGGTGTGTGATGTTTGTCTTTTATCCTTCTTTCTCATTCAGGTATTAGCCCAGACTTGCAGCAGAAGCAGGTGGATGAACAATAGCTCGGGGAAGAGATCAATCACCTAAGAAGGGAGATCGACGACTTGGAGTTGCGGACAAAGGAGATTTGTGGATCTGTTCTTGGGGTCAATAGGTGTCGACTAGCTAGGTCGATAGAACTAGCTTGGTTAACATGTGTCATCCTTGTTGTGATCTCAATGGCAATGGTTTAGTGTTTCTATCTCCCAAAAATCTGAGATAATTTGTATGGCTATGCTGGGGGCCTTATTATAGGTTGAGGTTTTTGACCTCTTGTGTTCCCTATTAGTGTCATACACTTTCTATCAGTGTCGATTGATGGGTCCATTGATCGATGACTTTTATACTTCCATCCATTAGTCTGTCAGTCGACAGGACTGCTGGCCTTGATAGTTGATAAACCTATCGAGTAGTTGTGGCTGTCGGTAAGTCTTGATAGGATTGTCAACTGATGGGATGATCTCTTATCGGTTGTTGGCCGATGATATTGTCAAGCTGGGGGTCCATCAAGGTGTCGACTGAGTTTTCGACCTTGATCATCGATGATTTCTATGTGGACCTCTTGTATGTCGAACTGGTGGATCGATGGAGCTGAGTGTCATTCCTCTTGGATATTGACCAGTGAGTCGACAAAGCTGTTGATGCTTGATATTTGTTGAAAATTAAAGGTTGATTGGATTGTCGACCGATGGGTTAATTTTTGTCTTGGACACCCTAGGCAAACTTGTTGTAGAGTGATAGAATTCAAAACCTACAAGTGATAGAATTCAAAACCTACAAAGGGAGTTAATAAAAGTATCAAATTCCTACAAATAAACATAAAAACCTAAGTAGATCAAAACAAAGCTATTCTAATAAAAACTAATCCATATGAATGCTAAATTAGACTGAATATTCATCTAAACTAGGATGAATATGCATTCATCAGTGGGAAGCATCAAAACCTCAACCAAAAGCATGGAAAAACATGTAATCATGTTCGTAATGTCATCATGATGATCGTGAGACAAGAACTAGGGAAAGCCATCACTCACCATGCATCTGAACAATTGATAGGATGGAAATCTGTAAATTTAGGAGAAACATACCATAGGTGAAAAACTTCTTACGGGAAAGCTTCCAGGAAATAGCTAGAACTGAAACACCTTCTTTCGGGTCTCCCATGGAAATCTTGGAATATATATAAAAAGGCCATGAAGGGGGAAGTCTGGTGCCAACAAATGGTGGTAGAGAAAACAAAATTTAGGGATTTTTGTAGAGTAAATTTCCATAGCTAAAACGGGGATAGAAAAATCTGGAAAGAAAAGAGGAACCCCTTAGAAATGGAATCTCGGCTCATGGATCAGTTCGTAGGGATAAAATTGCATGAGAAAAGATCAAGGAGAGAAAAGATATAGTGAATAATAGGTAGGGAAAAATTGCTTGTAAATGGAAGGTAGGAGAGTACCCTCTAGTCAGACTATCAGGATCTAACAATGGAGAGAGAGTTTCCATATGAGGAAATTATCATTACAGTAAATAATTTGCAACTATTGAATTGATATTTAATATATTAGAGTATTTATAATGTATTTTCTTTCCTAAACTATTTGGGATGTAAAAAAATTTAAACTAATACCAAATTTGGCAGCTAAGCTAAATTTTATATATAGAGTATGTATTTTCTAGTAGTTTCTCCTTTTGAAGTGGTGGAACATTTTATTGAATATTTTTAGCCTTGCCTTAGAGATTCTTACCTTAGTTAAATTTGGACATGTAGTATTAGTCACTTAATCTCAAACTTTGCACCCAAGCTATTTTGGACCTAATAAATTTGATTTTGCTATTTAGATTTGGGTTTTGAAGTTTCCTTTTATGAGTTCTAATACAATTAGGATTTAGTGTCACTATATTTATATTTATTATAAGATTATATCTTACTAACATATCTTAGTGACTATGTGAATATTAGTTAGAAAAGAAAGCATATGTGACATGTTTTGTGAACTTAATTGCATATTAGCACACATACATGTTACTATGTCAATATGTGATGTTGATTATAGAACCTTATGCTACTTAATATGTTATATGCATTAATTGTATATGTTAAGGTATAACTCCATCCTTGTTTGGTCAAATTTAAAGAACCAAACTTAGTATCCTCCTAAAAATATATATTTTTGGTCTCCACCATGCCAAACAAAATCCCAAATTCAACATTGCATTTTCACCCATTCCACCTCACCCATTCCACTCTACCAAGCCATCATTATCCCATCCACCACATATATGTTTCCCAAAAGGGTTGTGATGTCCAACTAACGTAGTTCACTTTTTTCACTGATTTTCGTATTCTACCACCACTTAACCCTATGCTTCCCTAGCCACTATATATACTTTGTGGTGATTGGAAGATGGGGCTACAACTTATTTCCACACACTCTAGCATTTATTGAGCTATCTACTCTCTCCCACCTACTCCCACTCCATTTTAACCTTCTTCCATCTAAAACCCCTAGTTTTCTAGGTTTTGGCTACTTCCATCCATCTTTCCGTGCCATCCATCCACAAAGGAGAAATGAGGATGAGTTGTTATGGCTAAACATGAAGAAGGAGCTTTTGTCGAGTTTCCATGGCTATCTACTCCTATACCCTTCTTCTTACTCCATTTTTTTGTTCTATGAGTATTTAAGTCCCTAGGTGGGTTGCTTGGGGTTAAAATTTGACATTGATAGCATGTTGGGGGAAAGTAATTTGTAAACTCTATAAATTCGTATTCTAATGATTATTTTCTACTTTTATCACATTTCCCCTGAATTAATTGTGGTGTATGCTTGAAAACACATATGTTCTAGGAGAAATGGCCTATATCTAGCTATTTTGGGATTTGCTCCTAGGCCCAATTAGTGGATCCCGATCTAGCACCCTGATGCACTGAATATCATTAGCTTTTCACTGGCTATTTTATTATTTATTTTCTGCATAATAGCTGATTTTGACATTATTTGTGCATGGTTTATCATTATTGGCATGTGACATACATTTGCATCAAATAGTGCCTATTTCCACTGTTTCATATTGATTTATTATAATTTATTGGACTTATGCTCTTCTTTACTAAATTTTAGGTAAGTTGACAAGTCTTGGATCAGTTCGGTGATACTGACATCATTGTCAATGGTACCGACTGTTGAAGAAAAGGACAGGCACAAGTCAAATGAACTTAGTGGTACCAAAAAAAGAATCAGTGCTACCGACTTGATCAACAGTAACATAACCAAAGACGTTAGATACCACCGACCTCTACTCTTTGGTACAAATTTTTAGCTAAAAAAATTGTCAGGAGATGTTAGGGACAAACTTGGTGCTACCGACCCCGCAGTTGTTAGTACCAAAATTCACATGGAGTCATGACCCAGAAGAGGACTCGGTGCCACCGACATCCCATCAGTGGTACTGACTTGTCACGAGCAGACGAGATTAAAGATTGCAATTGATCCAATAGCCATGACTTAACAACACCCTAAGTCAATCTTATGACTGGGGAGGATTTTGGCCAGACCTAATAATCATGTTGGAGTTTGTTGTATGATAGGAGAGAGTCATGCGAACAGAAAGGAGAGGATAAATCTACATTCTAAACGATTCAAGCACTTCCAGTGTACAAATTTGCAGTTGAAAGACATCAAATCACCACATTTGTTTGAGGGAGTCATCCAAAGCATGCTCTCTAGGGGTTTCCATTAATTCATTAATGTTTTTCTCACCTTCATCTTCTTCTTCTATGTGTATGGAAACTAAAATTATGGGGAGCTAATCCCTAAATTTTAAAGGATCCAGCAGTTGCCCAGTTATATGTTGTAATAGAAATTATGAGTTGATATATATGTTTTTCCTAATTTCTGGATATAACTCTATGATTATTCATGAATTATCTATGCTTGATCACCATAGTTGATTTCATAGATAGCTAATTTCTTTTAGAGAAGAATTAAGGGTTGGAAAAGTCATACATTTTTATAGCTTAGAGCACTCCTAAAGAGAGGGCTTACGACTGTGAAGAGTATAACCCATAGGATTCATTAAAGCACCTAACTAATCATTAAATCATTACAAGAGTGGGGTTCATATTATACTTGTAAGTGAATTACACTATAAAAGAAGACTATTTTTTATACAGATCCCTTGGTCCATGGTTAGGAGAACTAAATATTGGTAAGTAATGTTAATTTTAGTATAAACTATGGTGAAACTTTATTACTAGGGAATCCATTCCAATTTTGATCACAACCTCAATAATTAGCTTTAATCTTGCAATTAGTTAGGTGATCCCCAATCATGATTTTTAATAGGTATAGCTGATTGAGTCATATTTAGTAGTAGTCTTTGGATTCACATTTCCCTGAGTTTGATATTTTGGGCTCTTTTAGCCAATATTATTTTGATATGTGCACTTGCGTTTAATACGTGTAGTAAACAAGCATCAAATTTTTGGCATTGTTTCCTAGGAAATTGCAATCCAACACTAAGAGTGATGTGACCGGTAACTTTAGCTCACAATTTTTATTTATTTTTTATCTTTTTACAATTATTAAGATGAAAATCAAATTTTCATTTAATTACTAGTATCTAGTTCACACATTAATCTCACAATTTGTGGGTACTAGTGCATGGTTCAGACCTAAACCACCGACTATGGAGAGTCAACTCGATAAAGTTCTAGCCAGGAAGAACTCTTACGTAGAGCAAGGGAGTATAGTGATTATGTGGGAGAACCCATCCCAACTCCACCACCATAGGGGACACAACAAGAACGAGTAGAAATGGGTGATGGTAATGTGGAAGATGAAGAGCAAAATATATGGGAGAAAATTAAGGCATCCTCAACCACATCTTAGTTGGGACCAATAAAAAGATATGCAACAAATGTGTGTAGCTATAAAATTGATCCAGGTCTGGTGGCTCTTATAAAATCACAAGCTTTTCACGGGCACATCAGGGAGGATCCAATGTCTCACATCAATAATTTTGTAGAAGGTTGTGACATGTTGATGATTGATATGGTCCCGATAGTAGTGATTTATCTCAACTTATTATTATATTCACTGGCATATAAAGAAAAACATGGTTTCTTTGTCTTCCTCCAGAATCAATAGAAACTTGGAATCAAATGATTGATGTCTTCTTTGACCGTTGTTTTTCTCCGCAGAACACGAATGAGCTTGTTGGAAAGATCTATAACTTTATGTAGCATGTAGAAAATTCATATTCTGAGGTGTGGGAAAGATACCAAAACAGGTTGAGGAAGGTCCCTCATCATGGGATTGACCTTTACGACTAAGCAAAGACTTTCTACTATGGGATGCATAAGGGAGAAAAAACCTCACATCATGGCACATGGTTTGGGCATCTAGGTGTCATGAAATTTTGACGAACATGGTTCAAAATCAATCATGGGGAGTGGAAAGAGAATCTCCAGATATGGTCAAAAGTATTGATGATTCTAAAGCCATCACGACACTGAGTGAGAAGTTGTACAACCTTGCCAAGAAATTAGATAAAAAATCAGGATCATCTGGAGGTGAGGAAGAAGAATGCATGTACATGTGGCAGTAAAACTACAAGGGCATCAATGAATATTCATGGAGGAAGGATCCTAAATTCTCATGGAAGGATCCCAACAACTTTCAACAGGACCCATCTCAACCACAATAGGCCTAGTCATAGAAAGGTTGTGTGGAGCAGAATCATCAGTAAGATAGGGGCCCCAAATAGATAGATCATGTAGACGACATGCTAGGCAAGTTGGTCAGTCAGAATGAGACTATCATAGGGTAGACACAGAGGGACTTGTAGATTTAAGGAGTACAAATTCCTAGCATAGAAAACTAGATTTCTCAATCACCAACATAAGTTGCAACCCTGAAGAAGCCAGGAAAATAGGGATTTCCAACAAATACTAACATTCCATCTAGTAATAGACATGTGAAGGTAGTTTTACTCCGCAGTGGGAAGAAATTGTTGAGTGTATAAAAAACCATCCCAAAAGCATACAACAAGATAGGTAAAAAGTACCAGTATTGGCTACTGATCCCCTTGAGCTAGACACCACATAACAAGAGAAGGAAGCAGTAGAAGAAACTAAAGAGCCAAAGGAAGCTAAGAAGGATGCATATGTTCCCCATCACCAAAGGAATTTGGTGAATCCAATGCCATTTCCAAAAAGGATGAAGGCAGAGAAGGTTGACCAACAATTCAAGAAGTGTTACAACCCCAAATTTGCATGTGTTTTCATAATTGGAATGTAATGATTTTGTGAATTTGGACTTAACTGAAAAGGCTGCATGCTTTGTTTCAAAATATGGATTTCCTTGCAAATTTTCCTTTTGATAGAAATTTCGTGGTTCCTATTAATATATTAATCCATTAATGGATATAAAATAGAAGAAAAGAGGAAAAGTCCAAATAAAGGAAAAAGATAAAAGATAATGGATATTAAGTAAAGTACTTATAAGAAATACATAGAAACCTCTAGAAAGTGGCATTAATGGTCACAATTGAAGTAAAATTTGTTTACATCTGATTCCTAATAAAATAATTAGTAAAAGAGGAAAAAGGAAATAAAATATGAAGAGAAATCCTTGAAAAGAAATCTTTTAATAAAATGTATGCTTAATAGATAATTAAAGAAATAGTTGGAGGACAAGAACACATCTATGTCGCAACCTATTTAATATCTTTCCCTACTTTTCCATGCGTGCCTTGTATTAACCATAAGAAAGAAAAGATGAAAGAAGGAATATAATCCTACCAAGTTGGTATCAAGTCGTTTAGATAATAGAGGAAGGAAGTAATTGTATTAGATGGCAAATAATCACGTGATCGTTCTTGGCTTTTGGAATTAGATCATGGTTTTTGCTATTAACATAGGTGATAATAGATTGAATATCTTCCTGTAACCGGCTGCACACTCTTCCGTAAGTTTTTGCCTTAAACACGAATAGGAAAGGAGGGACCAAGCCGAGAAAATATGTTGGCAAAGATATGTAATCTAATCCATGGAAAAATATATAGAAAGTGAGTAAAAGAGGAAATAAGACCGAAAAGGTAGGACCAGTACAAGGATTCAGTGTATATATATATAGAGAGAGCTGAGAACTCTCACATCCAGGGAGACACGAGACTCCATAGATGGACCCTATTTTCCGTCAACCTTCTTCAATGATCTGCTACATACTCTTAGACATGGTGGATCGGTGGCAAGCTTTGGAGGTGGCCTGAAGCCATGGGATTGCACAACTTTGGTGGCCTCTGCAGGACGCACTCTCCTTCTTCCCTGCTCATGAGCGCGAAGGAGGTTTGAAGAGATGGAGTCGACCTGCTGATGGAAGCAGCGAACTTGGGCATGAGGGTGCCCTACGGATCTAGGGAGGGAGGAGTTGATCGAGCTCATTGGACAGAGGAGCTGGGCGGACATAGGATGCCGCCATGTCTCCTCCGAAGGAGACGTACTCAAGCTCCAAGCCGGCGGGGAGGTGCATCTACAACGGTGGCCAAGACCACTGCACCTACAGCGTGAGAGAGCTTCCGTAGGAGGAAGGTTAGTAGTGGGACCGATGGTAGAAGCAGGACCGAAGGGGACGGAAACCTACATCAGCTACAGGCATGACGGTAATGGGTCGTGGCATCAAGCAACGCACGCGCAGACCTACGATTGCGTCGAAGCCAAGGTAGGGGAAGATTAGAGTCAAAAGACTCCTTTGTCCCTACACGCATGCGCAAGAGCCAAGGGCCGCATGGTCTTTTTGCCAGATTCTGGGCCAAATATTCGGTAAGTCATATGATGTCGACGTGGCAATGTTTCATTGGTCCATTTTCGCTAAAACTTGAAATAATTATAACAAGAGATTTATAGATCGGATTTGAACATATAATATATCAAAGTTGCTTAGAAAAATACGAGGAACACATTAAAATTTGTTTGAGAACCTAGTTCTATCTCCTTTAGCAAAAATACTTTAATTTGGTTGAAAAGTGTATTAAAAAGTAATTCGAAACCCTAATTGTATATAAAGGATGCATCTTTGAAGATTAATAGGTTAAATTGATAAGTTTTAACCTGCTGATTAGTAATATAGAGTTTTCATCTGTTTTGTATGCAATGTTGCCTAATTTAGGGTTTTAATCCATAAATAAAGGATAATATATATGGAAACCCTAATTTGGGATAAAAGAAGAGAAAAACCATATTTATTTCAGATTTAGGAAAAAAAATTCTTAATGAGGATCCTAAGCCTGTTAAGAGTATTAAAATAAGAAATTAAGGGTTTTATGTAGTTTTTATAAATTAGGGTTTGTAATATTAAAAGTGGAGGCAAAAACCCTAATTTTCAAGGAACCCTAAAATTGGAATAGAAACACTAAGGAACAAGATGAATGGATAAGTTTTGATAAAAGGAAGTTGGAATTTCTATTTCAGGATTTATGTGCACTTCGCTTTCTTGTTTGGATTTTCTCTCTCTACATAGTTTATTCTGCATCCAAATCTACTGAACAAGTATGTTGTTACGCTTATGAATATTCCGAGTTAGTTTTCTAAGGGTTTGTCGAGGTTTATCGATTGCTTGAAATTAACTATTGGATGTTTTTATTTCGTGAAACTATAGAGTGACTATGACTATTACCATAAATGTATACATACAACTAGCTTAGATCCGAGTCCACCCCTGTGGCTATGCAAAGACTAAAAAGGATAACCTAGAGCAAGGTCTAGGCTATCATGAGTTAGAAACTAGGCTACACATGTGTAATGCCATGAGACTCTAATCATGTCATGAGTTAAGGAGTGGGATTCCTACGTGTAGTGCCATGTGACTCAACCCTAGAAACTGATTCACCTGTTAGGTGGGATCATGAGGAGAATAATGGGGATAGGATATACATGGATCATGCAGTTATAATCAAATCGTAAAATTGTTTGTTAAACTGTAATTCATTGTAATACAATATTATGGATAATTGCACAATTAGTGTTTCCCCCACATACCAACTTCGGCTGATCGATGTTTTGTTTGTCGGCGTTTTAGGTACAAAGCCAAAAGGACAAACAATAAATCGTCATATTGAGAAATACATAAGTTGAAATACAAGGAGGATTAGTAGAGT
Organism: Alisma plantago-aquatica; assembly: GCA_963693085.1. Taxonomy (NCBI): domain Eukaryota; kingdom Viridiplantae; phylum Streptophyta; class Magnoliopsida; order Alismatales; family Alismataceae; genus Alisma; species Alisma plantago-aquatica. The sequence goes on along the minus strand of OY856414.1, from coordinate 626,782,693 downwards.
AGAAATTCATATGTGGATAGAAGTTTAGAGATCCAAATTTTCAAAAGGTATGCAAAATTTTATTTTCTTACATCTTTCTAGTATAGTATGTTAAAATTTAGTAATTGTTCTTGGTTAAATGCCGAACCTTTGATCTGGAAATTATGGGTGCGACTTCGACCTCTCGGTCCCCCTTAATTGCAGATTCCCACAAGGTGGGGTTGTAACATTTGGTATCAGAGCATAGGTTCCTCACTTAACCATTAATAATTGTTAAATTTTACAAACTCCATAGAACCCAAGGGAGTTATTAGAGGATTATCTGAAAGACGGAGGTGTATAGAAAAGGATCACAACTGGGGGTTGGCAATATTTTCCTCTGCACCGCTATTCGGAATACGAGGACTCCCGGATCTGTGTGAATGCTTGGCCAAATTCTTAGGGTATGATTCAAAATAAGATACCTTTAGGACTTTCTCATCTTATTCATCCCTTCTCATCACAAATTTTGTTAAGGACCTCAAGGATTAGGGTTTTCTCTCTTCTCCTCACCCTCTTGAGGTATGGGTAAGGTTAATAAGGTCTAAGGAATCCTCCACCAAATTAATGAAAAGGTATGTAAATAAGATGTCATGGACATAGGCTTAATAGATTAAGCGGAAACTAAAGGATAGATACATGCTTAGGTCGTATGACATAAGTTTTCATGCCCTCAGAAGAGACCTAAGGCTAGACCTTCTTGTAATAAGGATATATAAAGAGAGTTAGTCTTGGAGATAGAGATCTCCATTACAAGTAGAGACCTGGCACATCCTCTGAGGATGATGTTAACCCTAACCCAAAGTGAAGGTTAGAGAGAGATGGTATGATGAGTTAGACCAGGTGTTTGAATGGACATACCTTGGATGATGTGTGAGCTATGAGAGGTTGAATGACCTAGTACCTCTGGCAACCCAACCTTGGGAAGGGTCGTGCATGTTAGAGTGAAGGATAGCTCCTTCATTGAGGAGGTTAGAGAAGAACCTATGGAAACCCTATGAGCTTATATGAGCATGGCATAAGATGCACCCAGAATGTATCAGTAGTATGAGCAATAGATTGAAACCCTGGCCAGGAGAGTATGAAGGATGGCTTATGAGATATAGAGTTATGGATAATCTTAAGAAAACATAAGTTTGAGCCTAGGCTTCACCCATGTAGAGGTATGCTTGTGAGCTTGATCCCTCTTGGAGAGAGCCTCTCGTAGTAAGATTGAATGTGGAGTTAGCTCTAGAGAGAGAGGAGAAAACAAGCAAGAAGGTTGGAAGCCTAAACCACGAGATATGAGGAACAGTGGGAAGTCGAGGATGATGTGACCTAAGTGGATGATAGTGGTTGCCTCATGCATGATCCTTGGAGGCTGATGATATCTTGGTTGCCTTTATAGGAACCAAACCCTAGAGAGAGGATGATACTTTTGGTACCTATGTGCCTGTGGACCTGGAGAGGTTTAGTAATAGGTTGTGAGGCCTTGTACCTTATTAGTTGTCCTTGAGGAGGACTCGACCCTGATGTGTTGCTCGAGTAGAAGGATGACATGAAGTGCATGTCATACCATGTACATGTTGCGTTCGTGGTTATGAGGTTGAGCATGCAGTTGGACATCAGAAAAGTAAACCTAGGGTTCCTAGGCCTAAGAGGGGAAGTGGTGTACCTAATGCTTATGATGAGATTTGAGTTTCTATAAATACGAGCATGGTACTTCTCATGTTGAGAAGAAAGGAAAACCCCTTAAGTTTAGGGTATGTTTGATGAACCCCTCACAGATAAGTTGATGACATAGGAAGGTATGATCTTGATCCAGTGTTGAGGAAAGAGAACAAGTATGACCTAACATGGTTTAGTAGGTGGTCATCTTGTTCTTTAGTAGCTTTATAGGGTTAAGAATGCTAGACCTAAGGACGTTTGTGACCTTGTTGTCAAGATGTAGTTCCTCCCATCCTAGAAGGGGGACCCTTTTGTAGGGTGTATACCAGTTCTGTCGATTTTAAGGTAACCTAAAGAGGTTTCATAGGATCTTGAGAAGCTAAGAGAGTACATGGTAAGAGAATGAACTTGTATATCCATAGTTAACCATCCCTAAGTGCATATGGATGTGTTACAATGTAGGTAACCAGTAAGGGGCCTGACCAAGGTAGGCAGGTCACCATGACCCCTATGAAAGGATGAAAGTTAGCCCATATGAATGCAAAGAGAGAGAGATGATGAAGGCTTGGGTAAGGTTCTAAGTTGAACATGTACTATAAGAGAATCCTAAGTCTATCCTAAGGTCAGGTAGGGATAAGACCGATGGAAGTAAGAGTTGCCTAATTCCTTAGTTGCACATGACCATAGGGTCGGGAGGTAATAGCTACCATTATCTGAGGGCCATGGGCTAGGAGATTGATCACCTTCAGGAACTCATGGGACCCAAAGGGCAGATGTGTAGGGCACTCTCTGGATGCATAAGGGAAGAGGGATGACCCCTAAAGTGTTGGCACCCTATAGACCTAGAGGATATGACCAAGGAATGGGTGTGGACCTAAATAGGTACGAGACCAGTTCTCCATGGAAGTAACTTCAATAACAAGATGATTGTGATGTAGAGACATGTGTGGCATGTTTCAACTTAGATTTAAATGTGTACTGGCAAGGTGGGATGTACCATGTCTACTCTTGGAATAAGAAGAACTTTGTATTTGGACTGTAGCCAAATGCTTATTTCCTCTTGTTATGGGAGTGAGCGATAGGACAGTATGCATGCCATACACCAAGGATAAAAGATGATGTAAGTTGGAATGCGGCTATGAGCATGAGCACAAAGATGATAACGTACCCTGGTGAAGTGAATGATACATGGATGGTTTGCAAACACTAAGATAATTGAGGTAGACATCTTTATCATGAGCAATGTGGAACTTGCAAGTTATACCAGGTTGAGTTTGATCATCATGTTGATATACTCAGAGTTTTGTTGAGGAATATAGACTTAGAGTTGAGATGAGATAATAAGTGGAACACATGGAGGTGTATGTCTTCAACATTACATAATACCTAAGGATAAGAAGTGGTAATGAATGCTTTGGTTGAGATATAGCTGCCTAGTTTAGTTGGAAACTAGAAGAAGTTGAGGTTGTTAGGCTAACCTTAAGTTGAGAAAAAGAGATAAGTTTGGCTAACACTCAGATGTATCAATAGTGGTTAATCAAGTAAATGGTTGTTTGGTTATCCAGCCTAGTCCTTGATGTAATGAAAGGATGGTTGTAGAACCTCATATGCACTTCTTTTGAAAGGAAGGGGATGAAACCCTAATGAGAGTGGTTTAGGGTTTCCAAGGTATCAAGCTTGAGGAATTATGACATACAAAAGATCATGGTTTTAAGATCATCAAACATTGTGATACTACATAGATAGTAGGTGATAGTAGTACTTAGGATGCTTAATATGAAGTTGCATGTGGTATGTTGCCATGCAAGACAAGAGGTGAAGGACGAACACCAGTAACCCAGTGTATTGATATAAGGAATAAAGAGTCCCTGAGAGGGAATGGGAGTTCATCACTATGGATGATGTGGAAAGTATCCCCTTGACCAAGGAAGGTCATGATGCAATATGGGTTATGGAGGATCGCCTTATCTAGATGACATGAGAAATAAAGAGTTTTGTCAAGGGACATATTTGGTTGAACTACATATGAGAGAGATGGTTCAACTACACCATGATGCAAGTTCAAACGTTCTTGAGTATAATATAATGATTCACTTATATAAGGTGGAAGGAGGTACATGAAGACTTCGATATTAGTACCATTTATCACCCCTAACTAATGGTTAGTATGATCCAGACTAGAGGGTCTGATGAGAGCATGTGTGCTCATTTAAGGTGATATATGGAGATAGTTCTTGTCTTCTATAAGATGTGATGATAATCACCATAGCCAAGTATCGAGACGTAAAGAAGCTCTGCAAGGGAGGTTGTGTCGGGAACCACTTCGTTAAGATGATGTTTGTGAAGGGACCTCATGAAGGTCAAGAAAGGACCATAGTGTATGCAGATGAACTCGCTTTGATCGTGCAATGGCTGAAAGGAGCCAAAGATGACATGAGTTGTACGCTGATGCAAAGTAGACTGACATGCAGTTCACTGTGGGGGAATATGTAACATGAAAATATGACCCCTCTAAGTTATAGCTAAGAGAGTTGAGTCCTCGATGCATGGGTTCTTTTGACATGGTTTGGTGGAGAAAGTTAAAGTTTGCCTTTAACGCTCAGGATAGAGTCATGTCTGATGAGTTCCATGTGTCCAATTTAGAGCACTATGTGAGGTACCTAGGCCATGTGCTGAGCAATGACCCTAGTGAGCCCCAAGGGAGGCTAAAATGACATGAGTCACCTTGAGGTTTATAGATGCCAAGGTGAAATAACTCAGAGAAAAGAGTATGTGATGATAAAGGTTCTTTGGAAGCTCCATGGATAGGGAAAAGCCGTATAGGGGTCAATGATGGACATGGAAAAATCTTGTCCTGAATTGTTTGTTTGCTTGATGGAATTTTGAGGACAAAATTCTTATAAGAGGGGAATTCTTACATGGAAAAATTCTTACAACACCAAATTTGCATATGTTTTCATAATTGGAATGTAATAATTTTGTGAATTTGGACTTAACTGAATAGGTTGAATTCTTTGTTCAAAATATGGATTTCCTTGCAAATTTTCCTTTTGATAGGAATTTAGTGGTTCCTATTAATATATCAATCCATTAATGGATATAAAAGAGAAGAAAAGAGGAAAAGTCCAAATAATGGAAAAAGCTAAAAGATAATGGATATTAAGTAAAGTACTTATAAGAAATACATAGAAACCTCTAGAAAGTGGCATTAATGATCACAATTGAAGTAACATTTGTTTACATATGATTACTAATAAAAGAAATAGGAAAAGAGGAAAAAGGAAATGAAAGATGAAGTGAAATCCTTGAAAAGAAATCTTTTAATAAAATGTATGGTTAATAGATAATTAAAGAAATACTTCGAGGACAAGTACGCATCTATATGGCAACCTATTTAATATCTTGCCCTACTTTTCCATGTGTGCCTTGTATTGACCATAAGAAAGAAAAGATGAAAGAAGGAATATAATCCTAACTAGTTGGTATCAAGTCGTTTAGATAATAGAGGAAGGAAGTAATTGTATTAAATGCCAAATAATCACATGATCCTTCTTGGCTTTTGGAAATAGATCATGGTTTTTGGTATTAACATAGGTGATAATAGATCGAATATCTTCCTGTAACCGCCTGCACACTCTTTCGTGAGTTTTTTCCTTAAACATGAATAGGAAATGAGGGACCAAGCTGAGAAAATATGTTGGCTAAGATATGTAATCTAATCCATGGCAAAAGATATGGAAAGTGAGTAAAAGAGGAAATAGGACTGAAAAGGTAGGACCAGTACAAGGATTCAGTGTATATATATAGAGCCGAGAACTCTCACATCCAGGGAGACATGAGACTCCATAGATGGACCCTGGTTTCCGTTGACCTTCTTCCACAATCTGCTACATACTCTTAGACATGGTGGATCAGTGACAAGCTTTGGAGGCGGCCTGAAGCCATGGGCTTGCACAGCTTGGGTGGCCTCTACACGGCGCACTCTCCTTCTTCCTTGCTCATGGGCGCGAAAGAGGTTTGAAGACATGGAGTCGACCTGCTATTCGGAAGCAGCAAACCTGGGCACGAGGGTGCCCTACAGATCCAGGGAGGGAGGAGTTGATCGAGCTCATTGGACAGAGGAGTTGGGCGGACGGAGGATGCCGCAGTCACATACCCAAGATCCAGGCCGGCGGGGAGGTGCATTTGCAACGGTGGCCAAGACCGCTGCACCTGTGGCGTGAGAGAGCTTCTGTAGGACGAAGGTGAGTAGTGGGACTGATGGTAGAAGTAGGACCGAAGGGGATGAAAACCTACAATAGCCATGGGCATGCCGGTAATGGGTCGCGGCATCAACCAACGCACGTGCAGACCTGAGATCACATCAGATCCAAGGTAGGGGAAGATTAGAGTCAAAAGACTCCTTTGCCCCTGCACGCATGCACAAGAGCCGAGGGCCGCATGGTCTTTTTGCCAAATTCTGGGCTAAATATTCGGTAAGTCATATGATGTCGATGTGGCAATGTTTCAGCAAGATTTATAGATCGGATTGGAACATATAATATATCAAAGTTGCTTAGAAAAATATGAGGAACACATTAAAATTGGTTTGAGAAACTGGTTCTATCTCATTTTGCAAAAGTACTTTAATTTGGTTGAAAAGTGTATTAAAAAGTAATTAGAAACCCTAATTGTATATAATGGATGCATCTTTGAAGATTAATAGGTTAAATTGATAAGTTTTAACCTGTTGATTAGTAATATAGAGTTTTCATCTGTTTTGTATGCAATGTTGCCTAATTTAGGGTTTTAATCCATAAATAAAGGATAATATATATGGAAACCCTAATTTGGGATAAAAGAAGAGAAAAACCATATTTATTTCAAATTTAGGAAATAAATTGCTTAATGAGGATCCTAAGCCCATTAAGAGTATTAAAATAAGAAATTAAGGGTTTTATGTAGTTTTGATACATTAGGGTTCTTAATATTATAAGTGGAGGCAAAAACCCTAATTTTCAAGGAAACCTAAAATTGGAATAGAAACCCTAAGGAAGAAGATGAATGGATATGTTTTGATAAAAGGAAGTTGGAATTTCTATTTCAGGATTTATGTGCACTTTTCTTGCTTTTTTTATTTTCTCTCTCTACATGGTTGATTCTACATCCAAATCTACTGAACAGGTATGTGGTTACGCTTATGAATATTCTGAGTTAGTTTTCTGAGGGTTTGTCGAGGTTTTATGGGTTGCTTGAAATTAACTATTGGATGTTTTATTTCGTGCAACCATAGAGTGACTATGACTATCACTATAAATGTATATATATAAATAGCTTAGATCCGAGTCCACCCCTGTGGCTATCCAAGGACTAAAAAGGATAACCTAGAGCATGGTCTAGGCTATCATGATTTAGAAACTAGGCTACACATGTGTAATGCCATGAGACTCTTAGCATGCCATGAGTTAAGGAGTGGGCTTCCTATGGGTAGTGCCATGTGACTCAACCCTAGAAACTGATTCACATGTTAGGTGGGATAATGAGGGGTATAATGGGGATAGGATATACATGGATCGCATAGTTATATTCAAACTATAAAATTGTTTGTTAAACTATAATTTATTGCAATACATTGTTATGGATAATTGCACGATTAGTGTTTCCCCCACATACCAGCTTCGGCTGACTGACATTTTGTTTGTCGGCATTTTAGGTACACAGCCAAAAGGACAAACAATAAATCGTCATATTGAGAAATACATAAGTTGAAATACAAGGAGGATTAGTAGAGTAGAAATGCATATGTGGATAGAAGTTTAGAGATCCAAATTTTTAAAAGGTATGCAAAAGTTTATTTTCTTACAGCTTTCCAATATAGTTTGTTAAAATTTAGTAATTGTTCTTGGTTAAATGCCAAACCGTTGATCTGGAAATTATGGGTGCGACTTCGACCTCTCGGTCTCCCTTAATTGGGGGTTACCGGAAGGTGGGGTCATAACAAGAAGTTTTTGGATACTTACATAAAACTTCATGTCAACATACCACTAGTAGTTTCAATAGAGAAGATGCCATATTCTCTAAAGGACATAATAAATAAAAAGAGGAGGATAACTAATTCTAATGTAGTGGTGTAGAAGGAGGAAGTTGGTGCACCTATACAAAGGAGACTGGCATAGAAGAGGAAAGATCCAGAATGCTTCAATATAACATGTTACATTGGTAAGACCATGTTTTGTGAGGCTCTTTGCTACTCAAGGGAAATCCTATATCTCATGCCCTTGACAACATTCATGAAATTGGGGCTAAATGAATCCAGATAGAGAAACATGACAATAGAATTGGCTGCCAATTCAGTGGTGAGGCCAATTGATATCTGTGAGGAAGTCATGGTGGAAAAATTTGTTTTTCCAACAAACTTTGTAGTTATGGAAATGTAGGATGATCATGGAAATGAAATACTATTAGGGAGATCTTTCTAAGATACAACATACATGATCCTATATATGGGCAGAGGAAGACTGACATTGGGTATTCATGATGATCACTTTGAAATAAAAATGCCAGACTCTCAAAAAATGGTTAGTGATAAATCACATTGTCACATGTTGTAGAAGTTGAATAGGGAGGTGTCTTTATTTATAGGGAAGCCATTTTTGGATATGTCTCATGTCATGATGAAGGTACAAAAAGTAAATTAGATAGTGGATGTTTTCAAGCATATTAAGGAGGTTTATCTGATAAATGTAGTGAAGTACCTTGATGATAAATAGGAGGAGGCTTTCCCAATGACAATTGAGGAAGCAACATCCTTCACTCTCAGCCAAGCATATACACAACTACCATTAGAGGATTGCATCCTAAATTTGGTGGGTGATTACACTCATTCTCGCTCTTTGTAGGAGTGTTGTGTTTATAAAGACATTAACATGCTTCTACACTAGGCACTATGAATATTTAGGGCCACCTCCGCTACCATTGATCCCATCATTGGAGTGTCCCCAGAGCTTGAGTTGAAACCCCTTCCACCACATTTGAGGTACATTTTCTAGCAGAAAATGAGAAACTTTCCGTCATCATTTTAGCCTCATTGAGCATTCATGACCAGGAGCAACTGCTTCTAGTGTTTAAGAACCACTAAGCATTGTTTGAGTGGTCTATTATAGACGTCAAGGGGATAAATTGTAGTTTTTGTTGGCACAAGATTAGAATTGAAGAAGGAACCAAATCAATAGTAGAACGTCAACGATGTCTAAATCCAATCATGACTGAGGTGGTGAAGAATGAGGCAGTGAAGGTACTATTGACAAGTATAATTTATGCCATATATAATTCTAATTGGGTTAGTACAACCCAAGTTCTTCCTAAGAAAGAGGGGATACCATTCAAAACAAATTTAACGAGTGAGATGATCTCTACTAGATTAGTGACCGGGTGGCGTGTTTGTATTTATTATCGTCGATTGAATGCCACCACACTTAAAGACCATTTCCACCTCTTTTATTGATCAAATCTAAGAGCAACTTGCCGACTGTTCTCATTTTTGTTTTCTAGACGAGTATTTTGGGTAAAATCAGATTTCTATCATGCCACAAGATCATGAGAAGTCTAACTTCACTAGTCCTTATGGCATGTTTGTGTACTGTGGGATGCCTATTCACCTTTGTAATGCACTAGCTATGTTTCAGATATGTATGCTTTCTATTTCTTTAGATATGGTAGAGCATTTTGTTGAGGTCTTTATGGATGAATTTTTGGTGTATGGAGAGTCTTTTGAAGAATGCCTTGATATTCTTGATAGAGTGTTGCAAAGGTGTGTGGACATTCACTAGTGTTGAACTAGGAGAAGTCCCACATGATGGTGAGTGAAGGGGTAGTTTTGGGGCACAAGGAGTCCAATAGAGGAATGGAAGTCGACCCGGTAAAAATTTAAGTTATCTCTAAACTACATCCACCATCGTTGGTGAAGGGGGTTGGTATTCTACTAGGAAACTCGACTTTTATTGATGTTTTATAAAAGATATCTCAAAGATTGAAAAACCATTTTTTGAGTTGTTAGAAAAAAATTCTAAGTTTAACCTTTATGAGCGGTGGTTGAAGGCTTTTGAGGTGTTGAAGGAGAAACATGTCTCCACACCAATGGTATAGGCTCCACATTGGAGCTCACATTTGAGCTCATGTGTGATCCATTGGACTATGTAATAGGGTTTTTTCTTAGACAACACATAGATAAAACCTCGATGTTATTTATAATGCATATAAAACCCTTAGTGGTGCCCAACTTAATTTCCCTTCAATTGAAAAAGTGCTTTTGGCTGTGGAGTTTTCTTTTGAAAAAAATTGCCAATATTTGAATGGGAAAGGGTTATAATGTTGATGGACCATTCAATGATAAAATATTTGTACAGAAGAAAGATGCCAAAGATAGATTGATAAGATGGATTTTCTACTATAGGAATTTGATATAGAAATCAAGGATAAGGAAGGTATTGCAAATTTTATACCAGATCATTTTTCTATGTTGGAAAGAGTAGATGAGAAAGACATAGAAATTCCCAATGTTACGGAGTTCCCTGATGAGCAGTTGTTCGCAATGAAAGATTAAGACCCATGGTTTGATAATATTGTGAACTACATGGCATGTGGCTAATTTCCATAGATTAGGGGTATCAATAGAAGAAAAAAATTTCACTCTTTGAGATTCTAGATGTGGGATGTCCCAATATTTATCAAACAATGTAGGGATGGCATTTGAAGAAGTGTGTGTCTGAGTGTGAGTTTGAGAGTGTATTGGCACATTGACACTCCCTACCTAATGAGGGACATCATGCTAGAATATGGAAAGTGGCCAAAGTGTTAGAAAGTGGTTTCTGTTTGTTTTCGTTATTTAAATATACATATAATTTTGTGCTAAAATGTGATGCATTTCAGCGAGCAAGAAATATACATAGGAGACATGAAACACTCCTACACATTTTTGAAGAAGTTGGGGTATTGATTTATGGAGAATAGATTTTATGGGTTTCTCTTCTAATTCCATTTTATATATTTTGCTTGCAGTTGAGTATGGGTCTAAGTGGGTGGAAGCAATTGCAACCCACACCAATGATGCACATGTTGTTTGCAAATTTTAAAGGACTATATTTTCTACAGGTTTGGGTTACCAAGAGTGATGATAAGTGATGTGGGATCTCCCTTCACTAATAATAAGTTGGGAGCTTTATTGATTAAGTGTGGAGTGAAGCATAGAGTAGGAATCATCCATTAAGAAAACCAAAGGTTAGGCTAAGGTCTCTAATAGATAGATCAAGAAAATTCTAGAAAAAAAAACAAATAGGACCAATTTGAGCATGTAGTTAAATGATGCACTTTGGGGATACATGAAAGCCTAAAAAACAACCATAGGAACAACTCCATTTAGATTAGTTTATGGGTCATCATTTCATTTTCTTGTAGAGTTGGAACATAAAGCCAAGTGGTATTTGAGAAAGATGAACTATAATCTTGATGTTGCAGGAAAGAAATGAATGTTGGAACTCAATGAATTGGATGAGCTCAAGATAGATGCCTATGAAAGCTTGAAGATATATAAGGACATAACCAAGAAAGTCCAGGACCACCATATATTGCATAGACTATTTACTCTAGGACCAAAGGTGCTTCTATTCATTTCTGACCACCATATATTGCATAGAGTGTTTACTCCAGTACCAAAGGCACTTTTATTCAATTCTAGGATGAAATTGCATCCAGGAAAATTAAGGTCTGGATGGAGTGGGCCATTTGTGGTGGTTAAGGCATTCCCTCATGGAGTAGTGGAGATTAGTAATTGGGGCTGATCCATTTCTTGTAAATAGGAAGTGGTTGAAACACTACTATGTGGGATAGTTGAGATATGAGGGAGAGGAGTTGAATCTCCTTGAGCTTTGTTCACAGTTTGCATGATCTGATATTCAAGCCTAGGATGTAAAATAAGGGCACTTGTTGGGAGGCAACCCATTTTTATTTCCTCATACTTTAGTTTTTGTCTTTTACATTCTTTTTAGGATTTTTCATTATGTCATTAACATTTCAATTATAAGATATTTTATATATAAAATGCTACCTTGATTTTTTTGTTTGGTGTGCAGACAATAGAAAAGTCAATGTCACCTACAACTCAGTTTTTGGCACTGACATTAAAGAAAAAATCAACAAGGAAAGTTAAAGTGTGAGTCAGTACCACAACACTCGTTTTGGTGGAACCGATATTCCAGAAAAAATCAACTATAAAGTTGAAGAGCCACTCAGTACTATCGACAATGCAGTTAGTGGCATCAATTACTTGTAGAGACATGGATCAATTTACTATGTAGGCTCGATACTACCGACACCCCGTTGGTAGCATCGACACTTGATGACGCTTCAGATTTGAGATATTGAGGCACTTCTTGATATTACCAAGGGAATTAATGTCTCGATACTACTGACCCATAAAGCCACTGGCACTAGCATATTTTAAAAAATGTCGACTAAAATGCAACTCGGTACCACCGATAAGGTAGTCAGGGGTACTAACACCTACAAAATAGAATCTATGGATGGGCATTCAATGACCAAGATCTTTTCCATCCAACGATCAGTGGTAGAGATCCAACAACACATTCAAGAAGTCGGTACTACCAACACAGAGAAATCTGTGTGTCACTACATCACAAAGAAATGAGATGTCGATATCAATGACCAATATCTATTTCATGTAGATCAGGTGGAATGAGTCGCTTCTAATGACACACTTGTCAGTGGTACCAAAGCAGTGTGTCAGGGTTGTTCATTGGCTATGACAAGAGAGGTGAGGGGTTGTGACTCAAAAACACCCACACCATCTCCCTTGCAATTAGAGAAGCTCCAGAGTTCCCAGGTGACAAAAGTCTTCCTCACTCTCTCTTATTCATCACTTTTCTCTACCAGACCTATGGAATAAGGAGGTCATCTTCATCCGTAAAAGGAGTCAACATGATGGTGCCCAAGCTGGCACACACGTCTCATAACAATGATGACCAACGGAAGATTTATGCCAACCTAATGGAGAGGGATCTCATAAACACATGTATGGTGATCATTCCTTCCTCAATGATGTGGGATCCACTGAGAGTCTCCAACAAATCTATGATATCTAGGACATGAAGGGTAATCAGCCTTTATTTGGTGATTATCCCACCTATTGGGAGATCGTTTGCATGTTCCTAGCATCCTTGGTGGCTTGCTGCATCCCTGAGCATAGGTAAGGCTGGGAGGAAGGTTGGGTGCGCTTCTATCTCTACAACACTACCCATTACTTCACATTGGTAGAGTCCAATGCCATATTTGGGGGGCTAGTACAAAACATGTGCTACACGCCTGGAGACTTCAAATACACATGGGCATTGCAGCTCATGACATACCTTCCACAAGGATTCACCTTCAACTAACACCAGTCTTCCATGACGAATATCCAAGATCTTTTTGCTCAAATTCTTCACTAGTATCTCACTAACACCATCTTCGAAAGGTCTACACAAGGCCATGGGAAGGTGAGTAGGCTGACCTTTATGTTGACATTTTTGTCCAAGGAGGAAGAGAAGGTCAAACTTGGCTCCTTTCTGCAACACATGTTGGTGGTCAAATGGCAGGTGCAAAGGAAGCCCACAATCCACATTGGAGGGCTCATTACACTACTGACATTGCACCACAACCTCGACCTCTCCACCTCCAACCCTTTGAGGACCTCCTCCAAGCTAGATTTCAACCACTTCAAGCGGGCCCATCTTGTCAGTAAGTGTGAGGGAATGGTGTTGTCCTATTTTGCAGTAGATGACCAACTGTGGAAAAGGGCCCTTCTTGACGCCATCTTCAATCTACAAGGGGTGCACTTCTTGAGGTGGCCAGTAGAGGATGTAGAGGAAGTAGAGGAGGATAAAGGCATACCCGAGCCAGAGTAGGGTGCAGACATCAAAGAGGAGGAGGCAACCATGTCATTTACACAAGGGCAAGTGATCTTCTGGTCTTCACTAAGACATGGAGCGTCAAGCTCCGCCGCTCCACCACCCGCTCAACAAGATGATCTGTATTCTATGGAAGGCATGTATGGGATGTTATAGTCTATTCAATGGAAGAAGCAACAACAATCAACAACATTGGAAAGCATCCACGATGTTTAAGGGTGGATTTATCACAACTAGCATGCCATTTTTGAAAATGAGCATCTTCTCCTGGCCAACAGGAGAACATGCACACTCACATGCAATGGATTGAGCACTACCAATAGTCATTCTATGATTGTTACTAGTGTTAGGGGTAGTTTGGCAACTACCTGTAGCCTCCAGATATGCCAAAGCAGCCACCTAGCTTCACCTGGCACATTCTACCCACCAGATCAAACATGCCATCGCCACCATTCTGATTCAGTACCATTGACCACTTCTTTGATTGGATTTTGACTATGCAAGATCAACCTTAGGGGGTTGGTGGAACATCTCTATCTTTATTTATTTTTTAGTTTTATCATTTTGAGTTTGTAGGATCCACAAGTATCTAGTGGTTTGATGGAGTATTAATATCATGATTTTTACCTTCATCATAGAAGTGTGTTCTTTTCTGCTTGTGCAAAAAAAAATTCTTGAAAAAAGAATTGCCATATCTTTGGAAGCTTAATTACATAATCTAAAGTCAACATCACCTAGACTAAGTGTATGGGTTAGTTAGCTTGAGGACATTTGATATGAATAAAAAAATTAATTATCCATGAATTCAAGATGACGTTGTGGTTTGAGCCCAAACCGACCAAACAATTAATGGGACCTTAAGTGGGAATTTTAGAAAGATATCTTAAGGTTACCATGTATACATGTTGATAGTAGAGGGACATATCTTAGATTAAGAAAGGCATTGTCTCTTCATCTAGTGATTTCATCCGCTAATCATACATTCGATCAACCACCTTAAGATGATCAAGTAACCTAAATTGTTTTCTCTTGGAATTTCATGGCACAATAGGTGACATTCTATCTAGTCTTTTTATTTCATTAGTTATCAAAACAATTTTCATATTAAGTAGTTGCATAAAAAATCCATGTAGATTGTATATCTTTTGGATCACATTTTTTCATCATGTACTTATGCTTTCTTCCTATGGAAATCAAGTGAAAGGATACACATCCATACTCCTCAAAATGAAATGCAAAAAAACATTGAGTTGTTATAGTGAAGCCTGAGCATATTCATCAACCATGCTAAAACAATTTGCCGATAAAAACATTAAAAGGAAAAAGTGGTATGGAATAAAGAGAAGTCTTGGATTTTTTTTCTTTAAGAAGAAATGAAAACAACATGTTGTATTCTTTTATTCCACTCTCATCAATTAGATCAAATTTTCGGTGCATGCATCCCACTCAAAATAGTAGGCATTAGGATTCATACATTCCTTACTTCTTCCATCTTATAGATTCATCATGTTTTATTTATACATAAATGATTCAGATTTTACTTGTAATTCTTCATAATCCGCCTACATCATTCCACTCATTACTCTTATTGGTAGGCCACAAATAAGAACTGCTTCCAACTAGTTTGGTAGATAGGAAAATATCAATGTAGATAGGGAATCACATGATGCACCAAGTGAGTTCCTTATGACTATTATATTAACTACTTTATTGATAATGTTTCACTAATCTATGGGTAGAAATCTTTAATGAACATTTTTAGTCACTTGAGAGTATTTATTTGTTCAGTGGACGCCAAGGGACAGTTTGAGACTGCTAGGTGGGGGTGTTTGAGAAATGAATTTCATATTAATTGTCCTTTTGCTGACTTGTTTCAAATATATCTGAAGGTAGTGTTGCTTGAGGGAATGTAACATTTAAGATTAGGTAATTTTGATGCACTGAATATTGTTCACTTTTCACATGCTATTTTATTATGTATTTCATGCATAGTTTCTCATTTTGACATTATTTGTGCATGATTTGTCATTATTGTACTGTGACATATGCTTGCATCAAATATTGCCTATTTCTACTATTTCATATTGATCTATTATAATCTATGGGACTTATGTTATTATTTGTTAAATTTCATGTAATTTGAGAAGTCCTGGATCAACTTGGTGCTACTGACATCATTGTCGGTGGTACTGACAATTAAAGAAAAGGGAAGGCATGGTTTGAATGAAATCAGTGGTACCGAAAAAAGAACCAGTGCTACCAACTTGATCAATAGTAAGGCAAACAAAGTCATTCAATGCCATCGACCTCAAGTCGGTGGTACCGATTTGTACCTGGAAAAATCATCAAGAGATGTTGGAGAGCAACTCGATGCTACTGATGCGACAATCGATAGTAGTGACACTCACATGGCATCGTGATCCAGAAGAGGACATGTTTCTAGCAACATCCCATCGATCATATCGACTTATCACGATCCAATGAGATTAAAGACTGCAATCGGTCCAATGTGCATGACTTAATGACGTTGTCAATAAATCTTATGACTAAGGAGGATTTCAACAAGACCAAATAATCACGATGGAGTTCATTGCATGATAGGAGAGAGTTGTGAGTAGAGAAAGGAGAGGAGAAAGCTACGTATCAGATGAGTTGAGCATTTCTGATGGATATATTTGCAACAGAAAGATAGCAAGTCATCACGTTCGTCAGAGGGAGTCATCTAGATCATCTTCTCCATGGGTTTCCATTTATTCTTTAATGTTTTCCTCACCTTCATCTTCTTTGTGTATGTGTATCACAACTGAAATCATGTGGGGCTAATCCCCTAAGTTATTAGGATATAGGAGTAGCCCGGTTATGTGTTTAACTTACCATTATGAGTTGATATATATGTTTCTGGAAATACTCTGCAATTATTTCATGAATTCTCTATACTTTCTCACCATAGTTGATTCATTAGACTGTTAATTGCTTTGAGACAGGGATTAATGGTTGGATAAGTTATAGATTTACATAGCTTAGACCACGCCTTGAGAGAGCGATTACGACTGTGAATGGTATAGCCCAGAGGATTCATTAAAGCACCTAACGAATAATTAAATCAATATGAGAGTGGAGTTTGTAATATATTTGGTAGTGAATTACGCTGTAAGAGTAGGAAATTCTTGCTATAGTTCCCTTGGTCCAGGGTTAGAAAAACTGAATATTGATAAGTAACATAAATTGCATTATAAATCATGGTGAAACTATATTCCTACAGAATCCATTCCAATTGTCATCACAACCTTAGTAATTTATCTTTAATTCTTGCAATTAGTTAGTTCATCATCGAATCATTGTTTTCAATAGGTATAGTTGATCGTAATGGTGGTCATTGGATTCATGTTTCCCCAAGTTTGATATTCGAGCCTCTTTTAGCCTAAATTATTGTGATATGTGCACTTGGATTTAATGTGTAGTAAACACGCATCACACAACATCTTCCTACATATACATCCCTTCCCCTACTCTATGTGTGAGGTCTAAGTAGCTAGTTTACAAGTGTTTAGTGCAATTAGCTTAGAGATATCTAAATGTTAGATGGTAGCAGATGTAAGGTGTGATACCTTCATTTTCACTCTCCATTACTACCCTTGACCAACGATTTTCCTAAGAAATTCTATCTTACAATTTTCTAGACCGTAGTTCAATTCCACCTAAACTCTAATCCAAATGAGGCTCCCAATGTTGGATAGGGGGTTCCAGGGAGTAGTTCCCCTATATATACTCTTTTACATCTATGGTCAATTAGTAGCTTAGGGAAATTCTCTAGTATCGAACTTGTTGTTTGGTTTGATAATCTAAATGATGAGTAGTTCTTTAATGTTAACACCCCTCAATTTAGGTATGGTCACATTACCCCAAATGGACCATACTACCATTAATTGCTAAAATCCACCATTGCCTTCTTCCTTAGCTAGTGTTTTCTCAATTAGTGTATATACATGATTAATTAGTCTTTTGCATTGTTCATGGTAGTTAGACCTTGCTAGTATGGTTGGTGTCCCTTTGTCATTTCTTGTGCTAATTTTAGCTAGTTATTTGTTAACATAGTCCTTTGCTTGCTTTAGTTGGTAAATGCTAGTACAGTGTCACGAAACCATTTGTTCCCCAAATCCTCACTCCTAACGGCTAGAAAGCCAAAGGCTAGAGGACCTGAGTTTCTGTATGTAGGATAGATCACATAACATATGCATGAATAAAACCATAAACAATAGCTAAGGTATGAGACATAAAAGCATACAATAATGCTAAACTAATAATTGACATAAAAATATAGGTCCCTGATAACACCAAATTTTGTGATTTTTTTTACTATTATTTAGTTATCAAAACTGCCCTTTTTAATTGTTTTCCTCTCTTTTTATATGTACTTTTGCAATAACAGGCTACGCTACGCTCTTAACTCAATATTTCCATCTTTTGCAGAGTTTTCCTCCATTTTTGACTCATTTATCGTCGATAAAGCCCATCCTGGCCCATAAACGTGTTCTACCTGCATCGACCTTTTTCCCCAGGAAGCCGGCCGATACGCCCACTGCCAGATAGGGTAGCACAAAACACCGACGCGCGACATGAGGATGTCGTGCAAGAAGGAACTAATGGGCGATACACCTTTTACCCGACAGGGAGCCGTGCTCGCCACGACAACTGAAGCGTGTCGTGCGATACATGCCACCCACCGGTAGGCTCCACTCGTCATGATGACCGACAGCTGAAATCCTTGTGCCGGGCGATATTGATATCGGTCATCCACCGCCTCCGCGATAATAAGGGCTGATGAAGGACACGTGGCGTCCGGAGCACCATAACGTCTTCCAACCGCTGCCTATAAATAGCAGCTACATGAAGCCGGAAAGACAGTTCGGAGCCCACGAGAGCTGACTGAGGAAAGCATCTGGGAGCTAGTGTGTCGTGCCTGAGAGGTTGTGCCAGGCGATTCTAGGTGAGCACTTCCCCATCCCGAGAGGGAGGGAATGGTTCACTTAGGGCCAGCCTGGGCACCGCTGCAGACCGATATCGGCCGACAAAGATACTTGATAGGAGTGGCCGATACCTGGAAGAAAGACTCTAGCCCGACACGATACTGAACCCCAATACGCATCGCCTGTCGCGGCGTGTCGCCCGAGAGGGTGCCACCCGACATGGTCGTATCGGGCCAGGTCGCCCCGCGTGATACATCCGCCCGTCGTTAGCATGTCACTCGAGAGGGTGTATCGAGCAAGGCTCCTGCCTGGTATCGGGTTGGAGAGTCAGTTGTTGTATGTCGTCCTTCTAAATAAAGAAGGCGACATTTATCTTTGTTATTTCAGTCATTTACTTCTTTTACCTATGCAATGTAATCAAACCCTTATTTGTTTATGGAAATAGAAGAGTTTTAATTATCTTCTGCTTCATGTTTGGTACCTTTGTTGGATGATTGCTATGGTTAACATCTGAACTCTAGCTTGTATGCTTGGATCGCGCTTTGATTAGCTACCGAATCGTGTTTTCCTGTCACAACATCCTCGAGAGAGGTGTTGTGGCTCTAGTGTTTGGACCGATTCTGGAGTATGAGAGTGCCCGGAATCGGAGTTGCTTTAGTAACCTTTCCACTCTAACTTAAGCCCAGCAACATCGAGAGGGGTGTTGATGCTTAGTTAGAGGTACCCGCTTCGAGAGGAGGGGTACATGACATTTATGATGCCACTTGTTTACCGTAGTTTTCTCCATTGTACCTTGCTTTAGCGCTAGTATTATCTCTCTGTTCCTGTTGCACAAAAATCCCTAAAAACAGATAAATGCTTAAAACCTTAATTTTCCTCGTAGCTCCAGTTGGAGATAGATTTCTTTTGTTTTATCGAACTTATCTTATTGTTCCTTTGTTGAATTTTATCATCTCTTTACCCTTGCCAGAGTGTAGCGTGTCGATTCAGTGTTCTCAACACTACCACCCTTATCCCTGTGTTTGACCCCGTATATCTACTTTGACCCCGTAAACAAAGTTGCGGGGGCCTAGAAGGTTTCATGTTAAAAATGTAAAAGTCTGACTACTTCAAATCTGCCTCCAATTTTAGGACACATGATTTGGGTCGGTCAACTTTTTGGCACCGTTGTCGGGGACAAGGAAAAACGGTACTGTTGACGAACCCAAATCCACTAACTACACTCCAATGCCTCAAGCTTTGGAATGAGCTTGACAGTACTCTCTTTTTCTTTCTTTCTTTTCTTTTTGTTATTATTATTATTCTTTGCCTGGAATGAATAACTCGTATTATTAATAATAAGTTTTCTAACTTGATTTTTCGTGCTATTTCAGCTACTCTGAAGAAAGGCATCATGTTCAATTGAACACCAACAACATCCTACATGCCACCTTGCATTGAGCCACCCCATTCAGAAGGTGAACGCCAAGGGAGAGCTAGGCCTCATTCGCCTCCACATGAAGTCAACGACTGCTACAACGACAATGATCAACTTGAAGATCCAGAAATGGAGTAGTTCGAGGAAGATCCTCGTCATGATAGACGTCACCACCACCAAAGGCAAAGGAGGAATCACAATCATCAAGAGCAGCGCCAATAAGCCAGCGACATTGATGATTCTGAAGAAGAAGAAAAGACTCTGAGGGAGCTAGCTTCCACAACGGCTAACAATTCCCGATGCCCTGTCATCATTCCGTGTTTCAACGCCACCAATTTTGAGCTCAAGCCATCGGTCATCTCAATGATTCAAAACAAGAGTTGTAGGGGGAGTTCTAAGAATGACAACCCCTATCACCACTTGGATGCTTTCAAAAATATCTGCGACACCATTAAGATGCAGGGGGTTCCCCAGGAAGTAATGTACTACAAGGGCTTCATCTTCTCCTTGGAAGATAATGCTCTATCATGGTATCTAGGGTTGCCCCACCAAGCCCTGAATGGATGGGGAACACTGGAAGATGCCTTTGTGAAAAAGTTCTATCCAAATGAGAAGACCATGCGAAATAGACAAAGGATAACTTCCTTCATGCAAAAGCAAAATGAGAACCTCCACGACGCTTGGGAAAGATATCAGGAATATCAGAGGGATCGCCCTCATCATAATTACAATAAGGGTTTCTTGGTCACCACCTTCTATAACGGTTTAACCCCCAAGGAAAGAGTTTCACTAAATGCAGCTACAGGAAGTGACTTTCTGGGAATGAAGCCGAGCAAGTCCGAGAGGATTATCAAAAACATGGCCGAGCTACAAGCCGACACTGACTATGATAGATCCGATAGGGGACAAGCTAAGAAGGCTGGTGAAGGACCTTCTTTTGAATCCAAGACTCTAGAGATGATTACTTCTCAAATTCAGAGGATAACAACGGATGTAAAACAGCTTAAAGAATATGGCAGAAAAGGGAAGAAGCAGGTTGAAAAGGTAGTGAAGTGTGTAACATGTGGAGAAGGGGGACATGGGGTAGATAGTTGCATCTATACCCGACCAGACTCATCAAGCGATACTGAATCTGATGCCGAAGAGGCTGAGAATGTCTCTTTTGTAAATTTCAAAAGGTTGGACCACCCCAATTTCAGTTATGGCAACAAGGATGTAGCTGAAAACTCACATCAGCTGCATACTTCCTCCAAGCCACCTGAAGCCTTCGAGAAGAGGGGAGGACGAAGTCAATAAACTAAGAACACCTCCTTCCAGTTGAACAAAGGAAACTTCCAGGGGCAAGTTAAGTATCAAGGATCAGCCAAAGAGTAGGGGCAGGATAAGGTTTCGAGCCAGTCAGACGTGGTCAGACAACTGTTTGGTTTTGTAAAAAGGCAGGACACAATTAACAACCAGCTAGCGCAGAGTGCGCTATCAAATTCGGGTGTTTTGAACTCATTGCAGGCCCAGATGGCAGATATGCAGACGCATCAATGCCAAATTGACCAGCAATTAGCTCAGATGGCTGAATTAATAAAGAATCCCTCGGGCAAAATACCGTCCAACACCGAAAATGCCAAGAAGGCAGGGTTGTGATCGAGAGAGACAGGATAGAGTTGCAAGAGATGAATGATGCTAGAGGCTAAAGAGTGAAGAAGATGGGACCGTCAAGCTGGAGATGAAAACTACAATGCTTCTTGGGAGGCAACCTAAGCTTTCTTTTCTTTCCTAGAATAGGATGCAATTTAGTTTCCTGCAAAAACAAACATTACGAACATTTGGACTGT
The DNA here is from genome assembly GCA_963693085.1 of Alisma plantago-aquatica. Classification (NCBI taxonomy): domain Eukaryota; kingdom Viridiplantae; phylum Streptophyta; class Magnoliopsida; order Alismatales; family Alismataceae; genus Alisma; species Alisma plantago-aquatica. The sequence goes on along the minus strand of OY856414.1, from coordinate 626,760,876 downwards.
AATAAGGTCCGAGTCAGCACATGTGGCACATGCGCTGACTCTTTTGTTTTATGGGCCACCACTCTGTTTCATGGACTGGGATGGGTAATACTATCTGAGGTCGGGGTCTTAACCATGTCCAATGATGTTTTACTCATCGACCGCCTTTTCTCCGCTTTGGTTTTAAGTTTTTCACCTTGATTTTGTTCTGAAGTTTTCGTGTTGGGCAGCAGCTCAATCGGCACACGGAACGCGCTCATTTCGGGCGATGGTATTTTGGGCATCGCAAGGGCGGTGACGGATGACATTCCTAGGCGGCCTGCCCCTGTATCGTGCATAAGGAGTAATTACCCTTGTGTCGATGGATGGACAACCCATCTCACGAATGACCTATCCCAACGGTCGACACATGTTCCAGAAATTACTTGTATTACCCCCGATCGAGATCGCTATAAATAGTATGGAAAGGTTACCGTGTCGGGCTATTGCCTTTACTGTTTCACCTACCCGTATTGTGTTGTAATTTCCTTCGTCTGCTCCCGTATCGCGCAGCCTCCTTCCACTCTCGTGTCGCACAAAATACCTAAGAAACAACAAAGGTATAGCTCAACAACCGTATCATCCTGGATAACCCGACACGACCTTCCTATCGCGCATAACATATCACATAAATGGTTTTACCTGAGCTTTCTTGTATCGCCCAATATGTGTGTCGCACAATACGCCTTTAGCACACATTTGTCTGATACGCCCTGTCGGGCGATAAACAAGTCGCCCTTTATATGCTGCCTCACTTATTTTGTTGTCGGGCAACACATTGTTTTTCTATCCTGAAGGCCATATCGAGCGCTTTGTTTCTCACAACCGTATCACCTGACACACCCATGTCAGGCGACGAGCCTAACACGTAGTTCCATCTATATCGTCCTTTTCTGTGTTGCCTAAGATTAACTTTTGACGGACGACACCCAAATCTCGTATCGGGCATGAGCATACATCTATGAAAGCTTCATATCGCCCGATATAGTGGTGGCGGGTAATTTTGTATCGGGAAGAATCTTATCGTGCATTCAGTTTTTCCTTTTAAACACCGGTATCAAATTTTAGTTCAGCTTACTGAATATCGGTGCTTAATTGATTAATAAATTTGTTTAATGATAACAGAAATGGCCCATAGAAAGCATACCGTCATTCGAGTTGACGAACACGGTAGAAGAATCAACACCAAAGCCACTGCTGAAGCGACAATGGTCGGGAAGAAATGCCCGAACCCTGAGACGGCCGAGCCATCAACCGCTGAAAATGAACAAGAATTCAAGAAGTGGCGGCTCCAGCAACAACTCCAACAGCAGCGGCAGAACCCTTGGATCACACGCCAGGAAGGTTCATGCCGAGAGATGATGAGCATGGACGCCGGTATGCAGAACTGGCGACCAAGCTCTACAGGCCAAGTAGATTTTGCCACCAGTCTTCTTTCATTCAGTTGGGTATCATTGAAAGACTGGAGAGTGTCCTCGCCGTGGCGGGACTGAGGAAGATTTGCCTCAGCCGTTTTGCCTCCTACACCGAACTCACGAGGGAGTTCATGTCGTCTCTCCGCTGGGTGAAAAATACTACTGAGGAAAAAGAAGAATATGGCGGAGCAGATAGACTGCAAGCGCGACTATACAACTCGGAGCATGCCATCTCCGAGAAGCTACTCAACGGGATCTTCTCCTCAAGCGAGGAGGAGAAGAATCTGATGAATACCGGTGAAAGAATCACCGAAGGAGACGGGTTCAATCCCGTGGAGCTCTGGAATAGGCTGACCGGCGAGTCATCGTTTAAGCCAGGAAGCAAGGTGGTGGTAGTGCACTCATGTTTTTAGAGAATAGTGCACAAGCTGGTGGCGTACCTACTGTTCAGCAAGAACAAGTCCAGCAATATTTACACCGAAGAACTCCACGTCATGTGGCACATGATGGAAGGAAGGGTGATCAACCTAGGGCGATTTTTGCTGAATATGCTGCACCCAATATAGGATGCCACCAAGGATTACTGCATGAGTGGCATCGTCAACCTAATCGCGGCTGGGCTTGGGTACCCAAAGGAGCTGCACAGTCTTTCGAGGATGAGGGGCGATGAGCTGATCGACCTCAAGTACCTCGTGAGGGCCAGCATCATAAAGAAGGAGGGGAGATGCTACTTCTACAAGTTTGCAAGGACAAATACCCTCCTTCCACTCCCTCGCTGCACCACCTATGATGCCGAAAAGATGGTCTTCACCATAGCAGAAATAGAAGTTGTGGCGATAGACGCCGCTTACGCCGCCAGCACAAGAATTCAAGAGAGGGCTGCTGCGAGAGGAGAACAAATTCCGCTCGACCCAAGGCAGGACAAAGCGTCAAAGACCGTCGCCGAGCCAACCGCCAATCCAGAGCCACCGATGATAGCAGTTGATAGAGCTATCATCACTCCTACTATACCAGCCACAATCACAATAGCACCTGTTGCGGCTGAAGAGGAACCGATGATTGTTGAGGTCGCCGAGGCAACAACCACGGGAGCTGCCGCGGAAGAGACGACCGCAGCCCCCAAAATTTCTATAGTGCCTTTAGAGGCAGTCGAAGAAGTACAGCCAGACACCGATGAGGGGGTGTTCGCCGAGATCCTAGAAATGGAGCTCAGAGCCACATAGATAACACCGACACTGTCGCTGGTATCCCCTATAGTGGCTGCTGATGAGATCGTCGACAACGTAGAGGTGGAGCAGCATCCACCCACACCACAACCATCTCAACCATGACAAGAAGGTGAGACAGTGACGGCCACAAGGGCGCCAAAGCCTCACCTAGAAGCGTCTGCCTCACGGACGATCGAGTTAGAATCTACCTCGTCAAGTAGACCCTCGCGTGAGGGAGGTATCACAGGGACGAGGGGGAGATCTGCAGGAACCCCTCCATCGCTCGAAAAAATGTTGGGGCACGAATTCGACGACTTGCGGGAGGTAACAGAAAGCCACTCAACTACATTTACTTCTCTAACCCGCAAGTTTTCCTTTTTCCAGCAGAGGTTGAATGACCAGGAACAGGCATTGCTGACTCTAGTTGGACTTCCTGACCAACTAGAGGTATTCAATGAGACGCTTCAGCAGACCCTCCAACGCCTCGACGTGATTGAGGAGAGGCTGAACAGGGGAGACGACCATCCGCGCCGAAGGCAACCGAGAAGGTCTCCGTCGCCCCCTGGCTCTGGCTCCTCACCTTCATCGACAACCTCCTCGAGATCATCGTCCTCTTCCGCCTCCAATGGGCCCTCTACAAAGCCCGAAAAAGAAATGACACATAAGTCTGCCATAGGGTCTCCAACAGGGGAGGAGAGCTCCTGAGGCATCAAAGACTTCTCTCCCTTCGCCTCCCTAAATGAAGTCGAAGACAACGACGAATCTGTCAGCATCGGGGAGGATTCTTTTGATGAATCGGACGGGGAAGGGGGAGACATCTGCACTGCCAACCAAAGACACCCCCTAGAGGAAGAAGCTCGACGACAGATGTGTTCTCTGTGCCGTCAGAGATACCTTCTTTCGAGATGGCAGACTTTGACAGAAGAGCCATCAGATACGTGACGATCAGGGACCAGAAGCTGCTGAATAAGGTCCTGAGGTCACAGGCTGACAAAGAAGAAGTCATCTGGAGTGACAGATATTTCTCAGTGCAACGGGGAACGCTAAGAAGCATATTCCACTCCCCAACCGTCATTGGAAAGAAGTTGTTCAGGGTCCTACAAGGCGTCGTGATAGAGAATGTAGGCGTTAGGACAGGCCGAAAGATGATCCACAATGCCACCCAGACCTTGGCGAGAAGACTAATGAGGGGTTTGTATGAATCTACACAAGTGGCCCGTATGTTGAAGCACATTGAAGAGCACAACCCAAACCTGGTGCTGGCCCCCTACAAACATCAAAAGAACTGGTTCATGTGCGTTGCTGACCTCCGCAGTCATGTTGTTCAAATACTCAGTTGCTGCAACAAAGAGGTCCCACGCACAGGCAACACTTTCGTACGCCTTGAAGACAAACTTCTGAGGCTACTCCCATTGCGCCTCCACCGTGTTATCAAGAGTGGAACCCAACATCACGACGGTGTCTGGAATTTCTTCACACTGAGGGACTTCCCCATCCAAGAGGAAGAGGGAAGTGGAAACAACGCCTTTATAGTCCTGTGAGCCAAGGATATGATACATGTCTTTGGATACTTAAGACAACTCCAGAGCCAAAACTTCTACCAGCTCAGAAGCATATATGCACTGTTGCTGATCAAGGACAAGTGCTATTTCCTAGACGTGGGCGTACCAGAGAGGCTGTTGGACAGTGACCTAGAAGACGCATCTTCACAGCCCAGCAACACTCCTGAGAAAGAAACTGAGATAGAAAAGGACAAGTATGGGGCAGGCAAGCAGTTAAAGATTCTATGGGAAGTGCACAGATTTGAAGATCCAGCTTTGCCTGAAACATCAGAAGATTTGATCAACAAGTTCGACCGCTTCTCGTGTGCTACACTCACGCAGGAGCAGGTCAATGAAATTCTTCTGAAGTTAACTGATTCTACCCCAACAGATGTCATCTACGAGGCAGGCAATGTCATACTCCCGGTTGATGACTTAAGGGACATGATAAAAGAAGGAGGATGCTTGGCTGTATCAGTGGTGGCCGCTTACATCCTGATGCAATGATTTTGAGTCGCATTTATAGACTTGTTTTATATGTGTTTTATGCATTAATTAGTCATTTATGTGATTAATGTGCATAATTCATCTACTTTGGTCTATGATACTTCTCTATGTCAAATCTTCCTTATTTCAGTATTTTGAGCACAAATTATTACAAGAATATGTTTTGTGTAGGCTTATGTGGTTTTGTGTTGTAATTTCAGGAAAAAAAGTATATGCTTCTGTCGATACCATCGACGGTGGTCGATACCATCGACCAGACCACAGGTTGCCAGCCGCAAGGAGCAGAAGTGAGTCGATACTATCAACACATCAGTCGATACTATCGACTGGTGGAGCTACAATGACATAAAAGGACAAAATCGTCGCTACAGGTTTGTCGATACCATCGACACTCATCGATGGTATCGAGATAGAATCAGGCACAAAGACAAAAGAAAAGAAGAACTGCCGATATCACGCCAGGTCGATACCATCGACCCGCATCGATGGTATCGACACCGTCAGATATAAGTTTTCTTCAGATCGATCTAAATCCGATGGCTGTGATTATTTGGCGACCAAACTCAGGGATTATACCTAATGACAGTGGCTAAGAGCAATCTATCACGTCATTAGCCACTGCACACGTTTTGAGAAGGTGTAGAGAGAAGAACGGAGCCCAGAAGCATGCCCCAGCCGATCCGGACACGAAAGAAGACGATTAACACCACCGAAAGGCGGGAGAATGCGTATTCTATGCCAAGGAGCATTTGGATCTTCTTTGTTTAGGGGTTTCACCACTCAATCACGTTTTTCTCCATGTTTCCCTTTTTCTACTCCACATTTTGCTCTGAGATGAAAATGAGGGGCTAATCCCCTTTGTCTTTACGACCGGGAGTAGCATGGGAATTCATTGTATGACAATTTTATCATAGTAATTCATAATTTATCTCTTAAATCCATAGTATAATTTCATTTTCTCAATTATATTGTTATGCTTGATCACCATAATAATAATATAATGCCCTTAATTACTTTGAAAGAAGAATTAACGGTTGAAAAGAGATGAAATTCACGTTAATTGACAAATCCCTTGAACAAGGTGGTGTAAGGTTAATGGTGGATACCGAGAGATCGATTTTAATGCACCTAGTTTAGGGTATAGGTTACTACGACGGTGGAACCGACCTAGACATAGGTAGTGAATTGTACCACGATAGTGGGCAATTCTGATTTCAGGCCACTACCCGGATAGAGAGATAAATCTGAGTAACTACATAGAATTTAATACAATGAAAACCCGCGTTGAAACCGCAATCCTAAAGATCTCATCTTGAATTTATTAAACCAAACATTTAATCGATTGCTTTGTTTTTTTAATTTCATTTTCTTTTAATTTTAACAACAACTTCCAACTCTTTAATCGGTCTAGCTGATTGCGAGTAGTAAGTAGTAGTCTCCGATAATTCACGTGTCCCTGAGTTCGACTCAGGCCTCACAAAGGCTTATATTAAATTGATGTGTACATTTGCGTTTCTACGCATGTAAAAAGCGTGTCAAGTTTTTGGTGCCATTGCCAGGGACACGGCAGTGTCGGCACTATGAGTGCTGCAAGTGGCCACTCTAGGCCACTTTTTTATTTCTTTTATTATTTTGAAATCATTTCCAAAAATTTATATCTTATCTTTGCATCTTGTAGTTGTCTAGCATGCTACTGAACTTAAATTTTCACTTTGCAGGAAATGTGCATGGTGCAGACGCGTAGCACTGACTACACGCAACAGGCACCAGAGGTTCCATTGCCAGGACCAGAAATTGAGGAGGATTATAATCAGGACCATCTGGAGGATATAGATTCTAAACCCGAACAAGAAGAGATGGCAGAGCCACAGACAATATGGGAGAAGATCAAGGCTTCTTCTTCATCTGCTTCCAATGGGCCGATCAAGAAGTCAGCGGTTAATATTCTGACATACAAGATTGATCCTGCATTAATCAACTTAGTGAAGTCGAATGCATTCCATGGGCTTAAGAATGAAGACCCAGTCGCGCATATAAGTCAATTTGTGGAGAATTGTGATATGATAAAAATAGACAAATTTCCACAAGATGTTCTCTGCTTGAAGCTCTTCCCGAGTTCTCTAGCGGGAAATGCACGAGAGTGGTTGCACAACCTAGACAATGAATATGTGGAATCCTGGGACCACATGGTGGAGGTTTTCTTTGAAAGGTTCTTCCCGACTGAGAAGACCAATGACATGATCAGGAAGATCCACAACTTCACCCAGAAAGCAGGAGAGACCTACTCTAAGACCTGGGAAAGATTTCAGATCATGCTTAGGCAGTGCCCGCATCACGGGCTTGACAAGGAGACACATGTCAAGATCTTCTATTTTTCTCTCTTCAAGCACGATAGAAGTAACCTCGATTCAGCAGGCTCAAGATTCTTTTTGAACAATACTGACACGAGGTGTTGGGAAATCCTTAAGAACATGGCCAAGAAGCAATCGTGGGGTGATAGAGACGCTGTAGAGCATGTTCGAGTAGTAGGGGAATCAAAAGCAATCAAGGAGCTGAATGAGAAGATGGACCTTCTCGCGAAGAAACTGCTTGCAAAGGAGGATACTGAATCTGAGGATGAGGCACAAGTCAAATTCATGAGGCAGCAGCAAGGTTATAGAAATAATGATTACTCATGGAGGAAGGACAAGAAGTTCTCTTGGAAGGATCCGAACAACTTCTTGTAGGATCCAGATGCAAAACCCCAGCCAGTAGCGGAGGATAAGAGCACGGAGTTGCTCAATCAAGTGATAAAGCAAAATCAAGAATTAATGACTACTTTTGGCCAGCAGATAAAGCAACAAGGGGAGTTTATGAACCAGTTCAGGCAGACACTACAGAGCCATGGGGCTCAAATGAGGACAATAGAGACGTCCATGGTGCAAATGGCAGCGGAGATAGCAAACCCCAAGCAGAAATTGAAGGTGAGGCCACTGAGGAGCTGCCCATACCGGTCACAGAACCAGTTGCGGATATAGTAGTGGATGCTACTGAAGATCCTAATTTAGATGAGGAGGATACGCAGAGAAGGACACCTTATGTACCACCACATCAAAGGGCACAGGATGTCCCGGTCCCATATCTGAACAGTGCAAAGTCAAGAAAAGTGGATGCCCAATTTAAAAAGTTTCTAGACAGTTTCAGAAAGCTTTCAGTTAACATCCCATTATTGGAGGCAATTGAGCAAATCCCTTCTTACGGCAAATTTCTAAAAGACATCATTACCAAGAAGAGAAAAATCTCAGACACGGAGGTTGTTGTGCTTAAGGAGCAGGTGAGTGCCTTCATCATGGGCACATTGCCACCAAAGAGGCAGGCTTTGGGTTGTTTCAACATCTCATGTTACATTGGGAAAGTTAAGTTTGGTGAAGCGCTATGTGACTCAGGGGCGAGCATTAACTTGATGTCCCTCTCTACATTCAAGAAGATGGGATTGAAAGAGTCACGGACGAGCAACATGACAATCCAATTGGCAGACAATTCAGTGGTAAAGCCATACGGTATTTGTGAAGACGTGCTAGTGAAAGTAGATCGATTTGTATTTCCAGCAGATTTTGTCGTCATGGAGATGCAAGATGAACAAGGCAATGAGCTACTACTCAGACGACCATTCCAAGCTACAATTGACATGATACTTGAGATGGGGAGAGGTCATTTGACCTTAGGTATAGCCGATGATCGATTCAAAATGGTCATGCCTTCTAGCGCCACTTCATCTAAAGCCAAGGAGCAATGCCACATGGTAAAGCATTTTGATCACAATATCTCACTTTGTCTAGGGAAGCCATTTTTAGATATGGCTCATGTAATGAACAAGGTGGAAAAAGGGACATTGGTTGTGGACATCTTGGAGCAGACCAAGGTGGTATCCCTTAGCAAGGCTGTGGGTTTTCCGAACAATGAGGAGGAGGACATTCCTCCCTCTGCTAAAGATGAGGTTATAGCAAATTCGATTTTTGACGCATATCTAGAATTACCACTTGAGGCCTGCCTAGTCAATATCACTCATGATTGGATGAGAAGAAAATCACTGCAGGAGTGCGCCAAGATGCTTCAGATGTTGTCATGCTACTATGCGAGGTACTATGAAGATTTAGGCGAACTCCCACCACCGCTTCAATCATCCTTAATCAACCCGCCAGAATTGGAGTTGAAGCCGTTGCCACCGCACCTCAAGTACGCATTTCTAGCTGAGGAAGAAATGTTGCCTGTGATTATATCTGCTTATCTGAGTGCTGAGGAGGAGGACCAGTTGCTGATAGTGCTGAAGAACCACTAGGGAGCATTTGGGTGGTCTGTTGCAGATATCAAGGGGATCTCCCCTACTTTGTGACAGCACAAGATTCGGCTCGAGGAGGGAGCCAAGTCGGTGATCCAACTACAACGTCGACTAAATCCGAGCATGATGGAGGTTGTTAAGAAGGAGGTGATTAAGCTTCTTTCTGTAGGTATCATCTATGCTATGTCCGACTCGACGTGGGTGAGTCCTACGCAGGTAGTCCCTAAAAAGGGGGGAATCACTGTTACCCATAATCTTTTAAATGAACTTGTCACCACCCGCTTGGTAACCGGGTGGCATGTTTGCATAGATTACCGATGATTGAATGTCGCTACGCTAAAGGATCACTTTCCTCTTCCGTTTTTTTATCAAATTTTAGAGCGCTTAGCTGACAGATCACATTTTTGTTTTCTGGATGGTTATTCGGGGTACAATCAGATTTCGATAGATCCTAAGGACCAAGAGAAGTCCACCTTCACTTGTCCTTATGGAATGTTTGCGTACCACCGTATGCCTTTTGGGTTATGTAATGCATCGATGACCTTTCAGCGTTGTATGCTCGCCATTTTTTCTGATATGGTAGAACGCTGTCTAGAGGTTTTTATGGATGACTTCTCTGGATAAGGTTTTACAACGTTGCGAGGACACACATTTGGTCCTCAATTGGGAAAAATGTCACATGATGGTGAGTGAAGGAATAGTGCTAGGACATAAAGTGTCTAGCAAATGATTGGAGGTAGACCCGGTAAAAATCGAAGTGATTTCCAAATTGCCCCCACCAAATTCGGTAAAAGGGGTGTGGAGTTTTTTAAGTCACGCCGGTTTCTATCGTCATTTTATAAAGGATTATGCTAAGATCACCAAACCGTTATCTGAGCTTTTAGAAAAGGATGTTGTTTTTGACTTCAATGAAAAATGTCTACATGCGTTCAACGTGCTTAAGGAAAAATTGGTTTCCGCACCGGTTGTGCAAACACCGGATTGGACCAAGTCGTTTGAACTAATGTGTGACGCATCCGATTTCGCGGTTGGGGCTGTGTTGGGACACCGGGTGGACAATAAACCCACTATGATTTTTTATGCATCTAAAACTTTGAATGACGCCCAACTCAATTACACAACTATCGAGAAAGAATTACTTGTCGTTGTTTTCACTTATGAAAAATTCCGGCAATATCTAGTTGGATCGAAAGTCGTGGTTTGGACGAACCACGCCGCCATTAAGTATTTGATGGAGAAAAAGGATGCCAAACCTAGATTGATTAGGTGGATCTTACTTTTACTGGAATTTGATATCGAAATCAAAGACAAGGCATGGATTGAAAATGTGGTCGCGGACCATTTGTCTAGGTTAGAAAGGGTAGATGAAAAGGATTTACACATACCCATTACCGAGACATTTCCAGACGAACAACTTTTGAAAGTGAAATCGAAAGATTCGTGGTTTTCTTATATTGTGAACTATCTTTCCTGCAAAATCATCCTGGATGATTGGACATATCAAGAGAAGAAGAAATTTTTCCATTCTCTACGATACTATTTTTGGGATGACCCTATTCTCTTGAAGCAATGCACGGATGGTGTCTTACGCAGGTGTGTACCTGAGGTGGAATACGAGAGTGTTCTTCATCATTGCCATACACTACCGACGGGCGGACACCATGCAAGCTCTCGTACGGCAGCCAAAGTACTGGAAAGTGGCCTATACTGGCCTACCTTGTTTAGGGACGCTTATGAGTTTGTGCGGCAATGTGATTCCTGCCAAAGGGCGGGCAACATTTCGAAGAGACAAGAGATGCCCCTTAATGTATTCCAGGAGGTTGAGGTATTTGACTTATGGGGTATAGATTTTATGGGAACCTTTGTGTCCTCAAATTCTAATTTGTATATCCTTTTGGCTGTTGATTATGTATCAAAGTGGGTAGAGGCAATACCCACAAGGACTAATGATTCCACTGTAGTGTGCAGGTTTGTTAAGGAATATATTTTCTATAGGTTCGGTGTGCCCTGATTGATCATTAGTGATGGGGGTACACACTTCCGAAATCAAAAGTTTTCGGCACTATGGAGAAAATATGGGGTCAAACACAACATTGGTACCCCATAGCACCTGCAAACTCAAGGACAAGTGGAGGTCTCCAATCGAGAGATTAAGAAGATCTTGGAGCGTACTGTGTCTTCCACGAGGAAGAATTGGAGTGCCCTACTACCGGATGTGTTGTGGTCATACATGACGGCATACAAGACACCTATAGGCACCACGCCTTTTTTGTTGGATTATGGTCGAGCCTGTCACTTACCGGTGGATTTCGAGCATAAAGCACATTGGGCGTTGAGGAAGCTAAACCTGAGTTATGATGATGCGGGAAAGAAGAGGTTACTTGAACTAAATGAACTTGATGAGATGTGAATGAATGCATATGAAAACTCTCAGATATACAAGGAGCGCACAAAGTTGATACATGATCACCACATTCAGATGCGCATTTTCAAGAAAGGAGATCGTGTCCTTTTATTCAACTCCAGGCTGAAGATGCATCCCGGGAAGCTAAAATCCCAATGGAGTGGACCATTCACAGTAGAGGAGGTCAAACCACATGGCACAATCATGGTGCACAATGGCGAGACCACATTTTTTGTCAATGGACAAAGGTTGAAATTGTATTTTGGTGAAGATTACACGAGGAAAGTGAATGAGGTCAAACTCATTGCACTTCCGGATGCATGATGAGCTTCAAGTCGTCTAGCCTAAGACGTTAAATAAGGGCACTTGTTGGGAGGCAACCCAGCCATCGATACTTTAGTTTAGTTTCTTTTACATTCGTAGTTTGATTTGTTTTGACTTTGTTTTTAGTGTAAAAAAGATATCGTGATCGTTTGCTCATTGTGCAGGACTGAGGTAGAGTCGATACCATCGACCCTTGTGTCGATGGTATCGACCATGGTACATGTTGGCGAATGCAGAAATCACACTGCGTTGATACCATCGACAGCCTCGTCGATGGTATCGACATACCAACAGGCAGATCGCAAGCAGAGGTCGATAGTATCGACATGGGTGTCGATACTCGCGAGATCTCTGGAGATATTCAGAAGAAATTGTCTCAGTAAAGTCGATACCATCGACGGGCCTGTCCATGGTATCGACACATTCACATACAGAAGGTGGCTGCCTGCCTCGCGAGGGAGTTTCCCTAATCAGAGAGTTGATACTATCGACTTGCATCGATGGTATCGACGCGCCACATCACCGATCTGCGAGAGGAGATCAATGGCGATCGCTGCAACCAGAAAGTTGATCCGTGGGACGGGTCGATACCATCGACAACTGTCGATAGTATCGACACGTCAGCGATCCAGGCCCCGCAGATCCAGCCATCGATGACCATCGATACCAATGACAGTACGGATTGTGCTACGTGTGTCGATACCATCGACCCGTGTCGATGGTATCGACGGGCACACAGCAGCGCTGACGTCAGCTATATATGAGAAGGATTGTCATCATATGACGTCACAACCCAGAGTAATTCTTCTCCACTTGCGTCGAGCGTCCTCCAGAGCAATCCGAGATCGGCGACGAGCATCCAGGAGCACGTTCTTCATCGAGCGGAGATTTCCTTCTCCGATCTTCACCGAGCTCTTTCTCTACTCCTCCTTCTTCTGCAACCATGGTGCATGTCGCTGGTGCATCTTCTTCGCGCGCCAACCCGATGGACATCCCAAAGTTCGTTCCTCCATCGACTGCATCGATCTCACGCCCGCGGATTGTTCATTCATCTGTAGAGGTCAAGAAGATCTACGAGGAGATCATGAAGAGGAAAATTGAGTCGACCCACTATGTTGAGCGGGAGGCGATCTGCAACTTGGGGTTCGACGCTAATCTCACCTACGTCTTGAAAGGGCAGGCGAGACACACGAGCAAGACGCCCAACGAGATGGAGTACCATGCTGATGGCCAACCGTTCTTCGGTGACTGGCCGACATACAAGGAGTTGGTGGCTGAATTCATGGCGTCGTTAGACGTCTGTGTCATGCCAAACGACATCATTGCCACGGACCGTGAGTGGATCAAGGGCCGTGTGTCTTTTCGGCTGTACAACAATGACTACAATCTCACACTCTGCCAGTTCAATGAGATCTACAACTAGAATCATTCGCGGACTGACTACCGAAGGCCAGAAAACCAGACTGACTATGACGTGATCTTTGCCGAGCTTGTGACGGTACCGCCGGGAAAGTCAGTGAGCTACCACAATGCAACGGTAGCAGACTTCGAGCATCCGTTCGTGCAGATTCTTCATCGGATGTTGTGTTCTACCCTGTTTGCTAGGGGTGATCTGTCTCTTAGCAAATTCCAAGAGACAGACCTATTCTTCTTGTACAAACTACTCAAGCGCCAGGAATGCAACTGGGGAGCTTTCTTTCTACAATGAGTGTTGGCGGTAAAGCAGAGTACGCGGAAGGCTCCAATTCACTTTAGAGGACTCATCACTCCACTAGCACACTATCTTGGGCTGAACATCTCAACCTTGACTCCTCTCTCCAACAGAAACAAGGTCAATTTGCAACATCTTCACCTCTCAAACCTCATCTTGCTTCGAGATGGTTTACCTTATGCTCATTGCCATGTAAACCACGCATACCAAGAATGTTCGCTTCTCGATCTTGTCTTCAATATTGAGGGTGCTCAACATTTTCGATGGCCCATCATAGCCATTGCTGACTCTGATGAAGACGGCGGCAACAACGACGACAACAATAATGACGATGAGGATGAAGAGGAAGAGGAGGCCTACACTCCTCTTCGGGCACGAGTGGCACCTAGGAAGCGTCCTTGCGTGCATCCTGGTGCATCTTCATCTTCGCAGCCTCCGCCACCACCACCGCCCTCGCAGCCACGCGAGGATGTCTATTCGATGCAAGGCTTGTATGCTATGATGTAGGACATACAGCAGACGCAGCAGCATCACACTACGGTGTATACCAGTGTTCAAGAGATGACAAACTGGTTACTTGACAATCAGAGGGCGATCTTTGCGAATGAGTGCCTCCTCCTTGGCAACCAACAATAGATTCATGACAGGTTGCATAGGATGGAGATGCAACAACAACCTTTTTATGATCACTACTGGAGCCAGAACTACTTTGGGGGGTATCCACAACCTCCACCCATGCCCCAGTATGATCCTAGCTTTCAGGGGCAGTACCCATCTTGGGACCCTACGGCTCCACAGTACCCACCTCCGCCTAAAGAGTAAATCGATATCTCTGTTCCAACCTTAAAGATTGTTTCTGACTATGAGGCCATAGTCGAATTCAAGCTTGGGGGGGGGGGGTAATTGAAACAACTCTATCTTTTATTTTCTCAGTTTTTAGTTTTATTTTGTTTGTTCTTGTCATTTATTTCTTGCAATATTAGTTTGTTTGTAGGATCCAAATTCTATCTAGTGTAATTGTGGATGTCATAAGTCATGTGTCATCTCACTTGCCTGTACATGGGAATTAAGGGAAAATTAAAAAAATTTTGCGTGTTCACAAGATTGAGTGTTGTTCACTTTTGAGAACATAACTTAAGAAAATGATTGGTTTTGTCAACTCTAAAACAAAAAATCACAACTGTACATTCCTAATGATTTATAAAAAAAGGACGGATTTGGTTGTGTGAGCCTAAACTGACCAAATGATAATGAGACTCTAATTTTGAAGTAGGAGAGAGAAACCTCTTAACTATTATACAGGTCAGTAGGGAGGGATACATAATGATTTTCAAAGGTTCAGTCAATTAGTCTTGTGATCTTTCCACCTCATTTTTTTTCACAATCCACCATAAGAATTTGAAGTATTTTACAGTTTTAATCTTTTTGATTGCATCTCATATAGATAGGTTTTGCATTGCAACCACTTTCACATGTTTTACATGAAAACACAAAATTAGAATAGTGATACATGCACATTATCCTTAGGTGTGTGTCATTTAGCTGCATTCATAATTTTTATGCATAGAGTACATCATGTAACTTATTTCGTCTCTAAGGGTGATTAGCTATTGCATACCTTCATAAATGCTTCAAATATTTGAGCTATGCAGAAAAAGTGAGCCCAACAACTAATTCATTGTCAATTATGGATATACGGGCTTAAGAAAAAAAGAGTAAAAAAGGAAAAAAATGAAAAAGAAAAAGAAATTATTGAGAAGCAAGTAGAATAAGAAGGAGAAAGGAACATAATCGCACCTGCATTGTAAGATGAGTAAGTACATGATGTAGCTCAGTTAAATATTCCATCTCATTTTGACATGGGATGTTAGTGCATGCATCATTCCACCCAATCTTAGGCATTAGGGCATTTTTCATGTGCAAATGCATCATTTAGGGCATTCTTGTTTTATGCATGTTGAAACCATATAATGCTTCCATTTCTTCCATGAGCCACCCATTTCATCCACCCGTTGCTCGAATTGGTAGGCCACTGTTATTTTCTCCTCACTTGTGAATATCGGGAGAGTTGCTTCCATGTAGATGGTAGTTAGGGCGAGCAACGTAGTATAGGAGATCACAAGATGCACCGAGTCTGGACCGGCGAATTTTATTATGTTAACTGCCTTATGTGATAGTTTTCATCAGTTTTGAGGTAGATATCTTTTATGGATGATTACCGTCGCCTTTAGGGTAATTATCATTTTGTGGTTAGCGAGGGCCGGAATGTGAATGTCCGGTGGGAATCATATGGGATGTTTGTTGTGATGATTTGTTCTTTAGTTGACTCTGGCAATTCTATTCTAAGGTTTAGTTGCTCGAGGGCGAGCAATGTTCAAGCTTAGGGGAGTTTGATGCGATGATTTTGAGTTGCATTTATACACTTTTTTATATGTGTTTTATGCATTTATTAGTCATTTATGTGGTTAATGTGCATAATTCATAAACTTTGGTCTATGATACTTCTCTATGTCAAATCTTCCTTATTTCAGTATTTTGAGCACAAATTATTACAAGAATACATTTTGTGTAGGCTAATGTGGTTTTGTGTTGTAATTTCAGGATAAACAAGTATCTGCTTCTGTCGATACCATCGACCGGACCACAGGTTGCCAGCCGCAAGGAGCAGAAGTGAGTCGATACTATCAACACACCAGTCGATACTATCGACACATCAGTCACTACTATCGACTAGTGGAGCTACAACGACACAAAAGGACAAAACCATCGCTACAGGTTTTTCGATACCATCGACACTCGTCGATGGTATCGAGATAGCATCGTGCGCAAAGAAAAAAGAAAAGAAGAACTGCCGATATCACACCAGGGTCGATGGTATCGACACCGTCATATACAAGTTTGCTTCAGATCGATCTAAATCTGACGGCTGTGATTATTTGGTGACCTAACTCATGGATTATACCTAATGACGGCGGCCAAGAGAAATCTATCACGTCATTAGCCGCTGCACACGTTCTGAGAAGGTGTGGAGAGAAAATGGAGCCCAGAAGCACGCCTCAACTGATCCGGACGCCGAAGAAGACGATTTCCACCACCGAAAGGTGGGAGAACGTGTATTCTACGCCAAGGAGCACTTGGATCTTCTCCGTTCAGGGGTTTCACCACTCAATCATGTTTTTCTCCATGTTTCCCTTTTTCTACTCCACGTTTTGCTCAGAGATGAACATGCGGGGCTAATCCCCTTTGTCTTTAGGACCGGGAGTAGCCCGAGAATTCATTGTATGACAATTTTATCATAGTAATTCATATTTTATCTCTTAAATTCGTGGTATAATTTCGTTTTCTCAATTATATTGTTATGCTTCATCACCATAATAATAATCTAATGCCCTTAATTACTTTGAAAGAAGAATTAACGGTTGAAAAGAGACGAAATTCACGTTAATTGACAAATCCCTTGAACAAGGTGGTGTAAGATTAATGGTGGATACCGAGAGATCAATTTTAATGCACCTAGTTTAGGGTATAGGTTACTACGACGGTGGAACCGACCTAGACATAGGTAGTGAATTGTACCACGACAGTGGGCAATTCTGATTTCAGGCCACTACTCGGATAGAGAGATAAATCTGAGTAACTACATAGAATTTAATACAATGAAAACCCACGGTGAAACCGCAATCCTAAAGATATCATCTTGAATTGATTAAGCCAAATATTTAATCGATTACTTTGTTTTGTTTTATTTCATTTTCTTTGAATTTTAACAACAGCTTCCAACTCTTTAATCGATCTAGCAGATTGCGAGTAGTTAGTAGTAGTCTCCAATAATTCACGTGTCCCTGAGTTCAACTCGGGGCTCACAAAGGCCTATATTACATTGACGCATACACTTACATTTCTACGCATGTAAAAAGCGTGTCACATCCAAACACTACAGCCAAGGTTCGAACATGCATACATAGCTCATCCAATGCTATTCAATGACATCTGCCTTGCCGATGAAACAGGAGCAAAACAATATTTTCTAGCAGAGTTGGAGAGTAGAGTTCCACGAACTATCTTTCTACCCATCTTGCACTACAACCACTGGACGCTCCTGACGGTGTACACTCGCCAATGAGCAAGAATATTTTACAACAACTCAGACAACAACAAAGACCATCCGGTGCAGTGTACATCAACATCGTTGACCTCCCTCGAGCGCATAGTATAAAAATATTATGAGGATGTGGCGGCGCTGAAATAACCATTCCTAGACACATCAACATCCAGATGGTACGAGCTTCAGTTCTGCCACCACAGTCCACAACAGATTCCCTTATCCAATGACTGCGACATCTTCGTGTTGGAATGGATATCGAATGAAGCGACGCCTGACCAGCTCCACCACATCGATTACCACAATAAACGAGGAAAATATGTGTGGGAGCTTCTATCTGGTGCAGGCGCGCCCACCAGCTAACCCTCATTGGGTTAACATTACCCTACCTTATCCACTTCACAACTCTGGGACAAAGTGTGGAGTAAGTTTGGGGGGTACCATGTACTAGTGACGGAGGTACAAAAATTCCAAAAAAAAAATTCAGTCTCCACCTTTTTGTTCCCTTCTTTTTCTATATCATGTGTACGTATACATATGCATGCTCATACAAAATTTTTTGAAAAATGTTGAAATTTTTTGCTTATTTTACTTATTTTGTCTCCCTGCATATGTACAAAGACACTATTTAGTAAAAACCTGATACGACTTCTAGCCAGTTTGTTTTCTATGTGCTCAAGGAGATGCAAATTTTGTTATGTCTTTCTGACAATGCAGCCTCAAACAATAAAAGAGTACGACTTTCCATGCCAAAAATTATGAAATATAATCTCGCAACAGCTAAGAGATGAGTATGGAGAAGGAAAAAGCTGCCCAAATAGCAACAAAATTCCTCTTGTTTTCCCTTACCCAACAAAAATCCCAAAAAGAGAGAATAGCCTTATGAGAATGAATAAAAGCACGAGAGTTGTGCCAAATGAAAAGAAAGAAAAACAAATATATATATATACACACTTATTTTCGAAAAGTACCCATCTTTAGGCATGGTAGATCTGGGGTAGTGGTACGTAGGATGTGAAATCACTGCTCTAAAGCCAACTGGCTTGGACTGTAGGGACCACTTTCCCGTTAACAGACCTGTACCTAGATGGACTGATGGGAAACAAGAAAAACCCAAAAAGCCTTAAGCCTACCTAAATACACAACTTTCTTCCCCTTAAAGTTGTTTGGTGTGAAAGCTAACTTCGGAATCATGCACCTAAGTCTCGCCTCAGTTGTAGAGAAATATTTTGTTGAAATAATAAGGCAGGAGAAATAAAGTTCGTTGTTTGTGACCAGGTCGCATTCTCAGAAAGACACCTCAATACTCTCTCTAACCCTTGGTCTGAAAACTACACCGGTCGAGAAGATGCATCACAAAATAAAGTTTAAATATTTATTGAGGACAATCAAAATGCTAAGTTTGGGGGAGTTGATAACACCAAATTTTTTGATGTTTTTGATTGTTATTTCGTTATCAAAACTACCCTTTTTAACTGTTTTCCTCTCTTTTATATGTATTTTTGCAATAACAGGCCACACTACGCTCTTAACTCAATATTTCCATCTTTTGCAGAGTTTTCCTCCATTTTTGACTCATTTGTGGTCGATAAAGCCCGTCTCGGCCCATAAATGTGTTCTACCTACATCGGCCTTTTTCCCTAGGAAGCCGGCCGATACGCCCACTGCCCGACAGGGTAGCACAAAACACCGACGCGCGACATGAGGATGTTGCGCAAGAAGGAATTAACGGGTGATACATCTTTTACCCGACAGGGAGTCGTGCTCGCCATGACAACTGAAGCATGTCGTGCGATACAGGCCACCCACCGGCAAGCACCACTCATCATGATGACCGACAACTGACATCCTTGTGCCGGGCGATACTGATATCGGTCATCCACCGCCTTCGCGATAATAAGGGCTGATGAAGGACACGTGGCGTCCAGAGCACCATAACTTCTTCCAACCACTGCCTATAAATAGCAGCTACAGGAAGCCGAAAAGACAGTTCGAAACCCACGAGAGCTGACTGACGAAAGCATATGGGAGCTAGTGTGTTGTGCCAGGCGATTCTAGGTGAGCACTTCCCCATCCTGAGAGGGAGGGAATGGTTCACTTAGGGCTGTCCCGGGCACTGCTGTAGACCGATATCGTCCGACAAAGGATACCCGATAGGAGTGGCCGATACCTGGAAGCAAGACTCTAGCCCGGCACGATACCGAACCCCGATACGCATCGCCTGTCGCGGCGTGTCGCCCGAGAGGGTGCCGCCTGACATGGTCGTATCGGGCCAGGTCGCCCCATGTGATACATCCTCCCGTCATTAGTGTGTCACCCGAGAGGGTGTGTCGCCCGATACAGGTGTATCAGGCAAGGCTCCTTCCCGATATCAGGATGGAGAGTCGGCTGTTGTCTGTCGTCCTTCTAAATCAAGAAGGCGACGTTTATCTTTGTTATTGCAGTCATTTACTTCTTTTACCTATGCAATGTAATCAGACCCTTATTTTTTTATGGAAATAGAAGAGTTTTAATTATCTGCTTCTTCATGTTTGGTACCTTTGTTGGGCGATTTCTATGGTTAACATCTGAACTCTAGCTTGTATGCTTGGATCGCACTTCGATTAGCTACCGAATCATGTTTCCCATCGCAACATCCTCAAGAGAGGTGTTGTGGCTCTACTGTTTGGTCCGATTTTGGAGTACGAGAGTGCCCATAATCGGAGTTGCTTTAGTAACCTATCCACTCTAACTTAAGCCCAGCAACCTCGAGAGGGGTGTTGATGCTTAGTTAGAGGTACCCGCTTCGAGAGGAGGGGTACAAGATGTTTCTACTGCCGCTTGTTTTACCGTAGTTTTCTCCTTCGTACCTTGCTTTAGCACTAGTATTATCTCTCTGTTCCTGTGGCACGAAAATCCCTAAAAATTGATAAATGCATAAAACCTTAATTTTCCTCATAGCTCCAGTTGGAGATACATTTCTTTTGTTTTATCGACCTTATCTTAATGTTCCTTTGTTGAATTTTATCATCTCTTTACCCCTGCCAGAGTGTAGCATGTCGATTTGGTGTTCTCAACACTACCACCCTTGTCCCTGTGTTCGACCTCGTATATCTACTTCGACCCTGTAAACAAAGTTGTGGGGGCCTAGAAGGTTTCGGGTTATAAATGTAAAAGTCTGACTACTTCAAATCCGCCTCCAATTTTAGGACGCTCGATTTAGGCTGGTCAGTCCCATATATCGACAGTGTGAATTCCATTTGCACGTCATTGTATATCAAATTAAGAGAAATTAATCATAAGTGTGGAAACATTGGTCATCATTAGATATTAATAGTGTACATCTTACCTAAAATCATGAAATGGGTACATGTTAGCACAACTATGTTGAGTATGATGTGCAAACATATAAAATCATAGGTTTAAGAACATTTATTGCTTGGAAAAATAATAATGTAATAAAAAGAATGAAGAAACATCATTTAAACACTCTCTTACTAACTTGCAAGCGGTTTTAAGTTCATTTCCATTATACCAACAATATCATAAGTCCTTTGACTAGCTTCTCAAAAGAAGGGGTCTGTGAGGGAGCTCAAGATTAGCTACCCTTTTTCAATGTGAGGGACTACAAGACTAAACATTAAGAATTAACCCTATTCGTAAGGGACCTCAAGTCCATCGCCAAGAGATAAACCTTGTATCAACATGGTCTGCCTTATCATGACAACTCAAGTAGGAAACTCAACCTTGTATCCTTACCCCTAGAATACAGGCAGGTGCACAAGGTTGTATAATGGGCATCTATCATTATATTTTTAGGTTTGTTCAAAATATGTAATGAAGACCAAAACATAGTGTCATATGGAACATGTAACCCAAACAAGTACATTAATCCAGTCATTTATACTGCATACATGCAAATTTCAATACCACTAGTCTGGTTAATCAGAGGATAAAGTGTACCTTGACACGATCAAATCAGCATTATATAAAATGATTAGATATTTGAAAAGAGTCCCTCAAAGATATTATGATATTACAAGTAAGTGTTACTTGATTAACATTACAAGACTTAGTTCATCTTCTACATATTCATCAAGGGTCGATGTTTCACATAATCTAAGTTCCATATTTCTTAATGATTTATTTGACATCTCAAATGTTCATACAATATTCGTGATCAAGCTACCTATTACATCACATATCATTTGGACTTAGGATGAAAATATTCTTAACAAGATCATGGATTTTAAGCATTAGGTTTCATCATCTAAATAGTGAAAAATCATAATATTTGAATTTAACTGAAGTCTTAATCACCATGTCATCCATTTAATTCATATTTAGTCATTTTCATGCAAGAAAGTCGACATTAGAATACACATGAGTTCAACTTTTATTATGTGTCATACATATCAACAAGTTACTGATTTGAAGTCATCAAATTGCATGGGTGACCATTAAAGTTAGATTAGTATAAGAAATATTTATTGACACAACAACTTGTAGGTTAGGTCACATTTCAAAGTCATGTTTAGGTCACTTAGTCATAATAGGGCACAATATTGATCGATATAGCATTTAGGTCTCAAAAGAATATTCAAGTTATTGATTTGGTGTCTACAAAGAAGTTTCAAACATATTTGATCAACATATTACACAAAGTTAAGGATCCTCATAGAGGGGTGTTGTAAAGGTATGCCGAGAAAGACAATAAAATGATGATTGACATGGCATATAACATAAAGGATTTGATTAATAATCATAAAGGAAAGCTTCCAATTTATCAAGGTTTCACTTATTTATGAGATAATGAGGAAATATTACAAAAGTCTAAAGAATGACAATACTCAATGACGCATGTCTTCAAGTACAAGACTTGGACAATGAGATCATATGAACGCTAAGAGTATGTACATTCTTATTATGTCCCTAGTCAGTTGTTACTATGGATGGTAGATAGACACCAATAACACATACTTGAGTGTAGGTTGGTTGTTGAAATAATCTCACTAGTCATGATATGGAATATAAAACCAAGCATGCATATACATGTAAGGAATAGTGTATCATATTGACCCACCTTGAGAGTGATACATGGAAACCATCATTGGTGGTAATAGTCATCTCTCATAGTGAAGGTGGTGATTGTGGTTCTTAAACATGAAGTCATTACACTCATCACATGTCGTTCGGTATACTTTGAAACCATCAAACATAATCCTAAAATAAGGGTTACCATAATGGTGATGATTGGGTAGTTGTTACACATGCAAATTGAAAGTGAGTGATATATATGGTATTTGTCCCTCCTACTGGAGTTTGATATCCTACCCACTTAATAAGAAAGACTGAGAATTTCATGCACATGCACATGTGAATTAATATATGATATTGATCACATATATATTAGACAATCTGCTCTGGGTTCAAGTAACATGGTTTGATTATTGAGAGGATGATTATTCCATGCCTCGAGTTCATTCTGGATGTTATAGACAAAGGAATTATACAATCAATGCAACACCTTACACAAATTGTAGGTTGAAGTTGTTATCCAACATTCCATTGACTTAGGTAGCATTGATGTGTGACTAGGCACTACTCTCTGCTTATGATGTCATAAATTAGTTATGGACATTCACATCCAACGTGATATTGGACCTATATGGTCACACACATAGGAACTCATCTACAAGAGGAGTTTAATCTTGAATGATGATTGAATAGATTACTAATAGGTTTTGGTATTCAAATTACGTAACAAATCAACTGTAACGACCCCACCTCATGGGAACCCCCAATGAAGGGAGTCCAAGAGATCAGAGCCATTATCCCAATTAACAGGATCAAAGGTTTGACAAATAATCAATAACAATTATCAAATTTTACCAACTAAACAAAAAACTGGTATAAAATAAAACTTTGCATACATTTTTAAAACTTTGGTAAACTACTCTATCCACATCCTAGATTCATTCTATCTAATCCTCCTTGCACTTTTTTTCTTATTTCCACAATGTGTCACTTTACTATTTGTTCTTTCAATTCTTGTACCTAAAACACCGACAAACAAAACGTCAGTCAGCATATAGGAATATGCTGGTATGTGGGAACAACCAAAATTTCACAAAAATGGCTAACAATTTAATTATCACAATTAGGGTAATTAGCAAACCAATTTACATTTTCAATGTGTCATTCTCCACCACTTTTGCCCTAACCCTGGAATACCCCTTTAGGGTTTCTCTTTTGCCATTGACTTAAGGCCACCTTCTCAATCCCGAGCTTGGTGCCTGGGGGTCACCTCTCATGGTGCCCCATAGTCATGCAACATAGACCACCTTCTCATTCCCGAGCTTGGTGTCTGGGGTCACCTCTCATGGTGCCCGTTGGTCTACCCTCTTGGGCCTGACCTTTATGGCATCTTCCATTAGTGTGGCATGTAGGTGTGAGAATACACATGTATTTATAATTGTGATAACCATAGTGATTTTATAATTGCAGTATGAATATACAAACTATTTAGTTTCAATCAATGTGATTAACCATCTGGGAAACCTTCTGGAAAACTAATGTGATTAATCATAATTAACCACATACCTGTTAGGATGAATTGAGATAGAATAGCCCAATCAATCAAGCAAGTACAAGAGTCTTGGAATTTCATCCAATTTGTTTTTATCAAAATATATTCAAACCATCTTGCTACTTAAGGTTTCTATTCCTTTTTAGGATTTCTATCTCTTTTAGGGTTTACTTTGCAATTAGGGTTTTTACATCATTTTACTCTTTTAAACCCTAATTTCTCATCTATCCTTCATAAAAGTTATTAAGGTTACCTTTTAACAACATTTAACCTTAATTTCAGAAACAACACAATTAATCATCAATTAAGTCCATTAAGCCTCTTTTACATTAAAGCTCAAATTTTATCCCTTTTATTCCATGATAAGATCATTATGCTCATTTATCATCAATTCATAGTTCATTATGATCTAATTCACATATGAACTCTATTTGTCATTAATTCTACTTTTATTTATTAGAAAACCCTAATTATTACATTAAGGGTATTTATCCACACTTAGGAAATTTTATACTCAAAATAGCTTAAAACATCATATCTCAGCTTTATTCATGAATTGGAACAATTAAAGCTATTAAGAGTCACAATTATCATCATTGGGGTTTTAGTACCCATTAAAGCTCATTTATGTACATGGAGCTGTAAATTAATTCAATTACATGCAAAGTTCATTACTATCATTCCTAATGAGCCTTTTTATAGTTAAAAGGATAATAACAACTCTGATCAATCATATAACCCTTCCTTAATCATTATTCAACAATGATTAGGGTTTTTCATTAGTTAAACTATTAAACATAGCATTTTTACATACTTTTTGAATTTAAAGAGGAATTAGCTTCGAACTATATTTTTAGTGGAATCCTTGTATTTTTCTGACCATGTTTCATATTTTATACGTTTCCATCGGAGCTACCAATCTTTTCCTACATTTTTTACAAAATAACATACCTTTGAGCCAATTATTGGCTGCCACGTCAGGCCTTTCTTTTCTTTTTTCTAGAGAATCCTTCCTTGGCTCGCGAATCTTGGCACTGGATCTGTCTACCAGAAACCTGAACCCGACATCCCCTTCTCCTTCACCCGACGCTTCACGCGCGCTGCCCTGCTCTACGAACCAATCTTCTCAGATGGTCAACTCTTTAGTTGACTCCATGCTCCAGGCCTCCCCTTCGCTCGAAAAAGCTACCACGGTCGCCGCCAGGCTCCGTCAAAGGTGGTTGGGGCCTCAATTTCCCCGAGGTCATTCGGACCTAGCCTCTATCTTCCTGCTCCTTCAGTAGGTTCACGGAGATGATAGGTGCAAAGGGACGCACCTCTAGATGCAATTGCAAGAGCAAGTCCCCTCGCAGATGTTGGCCGAAAACAATGGGAGGCTTTTGCGATTTTGTTGGGGTCCAATGCCCCCTATATATAGGTAGGTAGACGAGGAGATTCCAACTAGATTTGGGCATTTTTCATGGTGTCCACAAAACTTACCAAGTCCTAGGTCTCCCAGGTTTGGATTATTCTCCTGAATCCACTGGACTAATCGCCATAGCGATTCATCCACTATCTTGCAAGATACTAGTTTTGGAAAGTCCACCATCTCAGCCTCCTATTTCCTTGTCTGACTGAGGAAGGTGACAACACAACCTCTGTTGGATCCGTATCCAACGGCTGTGGTGTCTCACGTCTATGTCAATTATAGATCTAACATGAAATAAAATCGTGACAAAAATACTTTCATCTACACTTTATGAATTTTTGTAAAATCCATATCTCCCAAACCAAGTGTCCAAATAATTACAACTTTTGAGGGAAACTTAGTAACGATTTGATCTACCTCTCTGCCAAATTTGGGTTTATTATCTAAAAGAAAACGTTCCTTTTCTTTAGGTGCAAGATATCATTTAATTATATATATATATATATATATATATATATATATATATATATATATATATATATCTCCTATTCTCTCTTTCCTTTGCTATTAAATTATTATTTTGAGTTCCTTGCACCACAAGAAACCTTAATGGCTCGAAATCCCATCTTGGGAATATCCCTTAGCCTTTTACTTACCTTTTATCCATTATTTCTCTTTATCTTATTTATTTCTTATTGAAATATCTCTTTTCGATAATTTCTCTTTATTTCTCCTTTTATTTTCCTTATTGGAATTCCTTTTAATATTAGAAACCTCATGAATATGAAGATCCACCAAGGATAACTCAATTATGCCTCTTTCCACTTCTTTTCCACATTTTATCATTGTTTTCAATTTCTTTCTTAATAAAGAAATATTTAATTGATCTTTTCTTTTCTTTTTGCATTATCTTTGCAACTTTGGACTCCTCGAACCCCAATGAACCCAGGAGGCACGGAATCCACCTTTGGATTACTTACTTTTGCTGTTACAACCCCAAATTTTGGGTTCCTTTGGTGAGAAATGTAATTTCTCATTTTAAAGATATTGGGACAAATGATGATATATTTTGTGTTGAATAAATGAGTTATGTTGAAAATAGCCTTGTTGTTTGATTTGTGGGCTTTATTGGCTATTGGGCCCAATAACAAGGAAATTCAATTAATTAATGAATAATTGAGTTGTGGAGAAAAGAGAGAAAAGGTAGAAACCTCTAGAAGGCAAATCCAAGAAGGGATTTCGTGCCTCTTGGGTTCCTTGGGTACCAAGGAGACCAAAGTTTCTTAAATAGAGCAATAAGAAAAGAAGAGATCTATTAAGTATTTCTTTATTAAGAAAGAAATTAGAAATAATGATAAAATGGGAAAATAAATGAAAAGAGGTATATTTTTGAGTTATCCTTAGTGGATTTTCATATCCCAAGGATTCCTAATACTAAAAGGACTTCCAATGGGAATATAGAGGAGAGATAAAGAGAAATCCTTAAAAAGAAAATTAAAAAGGAAAAGAAATTGATTAATAAAAGGGAAATATGAGAATTGACTATTAAAAGAAGATAATGCTAAACTAATATTCCCCAATATGGGAATTCGTGCCTTTGGGTTTCCTTGAGGTCCAAGGGACCCAAATTAATGAGATAAAGGCAAAAGAAATAAGGATATGAATTAATTGGGAATATTTAATAAGAAAACTTGGGAGAGAAGAAATCTTGTTCATACATTGCTTTTTTCTTCCCAATTTTCGTAAAAAGATAGAGAATATTAAAAGGAACTTTCCTTTAAAATTTGAGGCCAAAAGGACTTATGGATTGAGAGTTATTAAATTTCAAAGTTATCTTTAAAATAAGGATTTTCCTTGTTTTATTGGGAATTCATTTCCTTTTTTGATTAAGCGCGGGTAATGACGACCGTTGGATATTCATCCAACCGGTCAGGGATCATCATCAAAGTCCCAAGAGTCGGGGACTGTAGCGTAGGTTACAGGTGGATATTCTCCACCTCTTTCCTCGTCATCTGATGGATGGGCCATCCTGGAAATCTTTCCATTGGGATCGGGAGAGGATTCCGAGCCACCCATACCTCGGTTTGGTAATCTTTGGGAGCTTCTAGATGAAATGCCCAATTGGGCTATGGACCATGGCGGCAGCAGGGTTGGGGAAACCCTAGAGGGGTCTCGACACCCTATAAATAGGGTCCCTGCTAGTTCCTAACATCCTAACGAACCCGAGCGGCTATCTTTTAAGACCCTGGTCTTGCCCTAACCCTCGATTCCATCTTCTATGGCGAGAGCTCCGCCTTGCTCTGCCGTGGCGCGAGCAGTAGGGTAGAAGGGAAGACGACGTATAGACGTCGTTGGATTCGAGACCACCGTGATCCGAGGCAGGGATCTAACGGCTCGAGGAAGCGACCGGTTAAGTTAAGACGCTCGCGACTCTAGGCATTCGATCGAGATCCAGCGGCTGAGGGTGAGAAACGGGACGTGCCACTTGGCTAGTGGAGGGCTTCAACGCGGAGCGTCAGATCAACGTGGGGCGCATCGGCGCACCGATCTAACGGCCGAGGTTTTTCCGGTAAAATCTATCTCTGACTAAAAATTACAGAAAATGGCTTTTTCTTGCTAAAACCCTAGTAATTGCTAGGAAACTCGTATAGGGAAACTTTATATATGAAAGTTGGGTAGAAAATTACAAGGAATCTGTTAAAAATGATTGTAGCATCTAATTCCAGTTCGTTTTGCAAAAGTACTTGAATGGTTAGTAAAATGCATTTCAAATTAATTGAAAACCCTAATTACATGGAAAAGATGTTTCTTTGTAACCTAATGGGTTGAATAGAGGGATATTAACATGTTTATTAATAATATGAAGTTTTAATTTGTTTTAATTGCAAATGTGAATAAATTAGGGTTGATGTCCAAAAAGGAGAGATAATGTACATGAAAACCCTAATTTAGGATTAAAGAAAAAGGGAACCTTGTTATTTTAATATTTTGCTAAATAATGACCCTAAAAACTGTTAGGAAGGTTAAAAAGAGATAATTTAGAGGTTTTTAGTGATTTTGATAAATTAGGGTTCATAATACTCAGGAATGAAAGTAAAACCCAAATTTTCAGGAAATCCCTAAAATTGAGATAGAAACCCTAAGGGGCATAATGATATTGGATAAATATTAATAAAAGTAAAATTGTACTTTTATTTCAGGGTTTCTTTGCCTTTCTTGCTTAATCAGATATTCTCTTTCATCATTCTTGATTCTGTATCTAAAAATCCAATAAGAGGTATGTGGCTAAGCTTATGACTAACCGATGTAGTTTTCCGGGATTTTGTCGATGTTTTCATCATGAATTGAATTAAACTGTTGGATGTTTTAATTCAAGCAAATTATAAAGTGAATATGATTATCACATAAGAAGTTATGCCTATTGGCTCAGATCTCAGTCCCTCCTGTAGTTTGATGGGTGACCAAGTAAATGGCTACCAATGGGGTAGGCCATCAGGGCCATAAATGACTTAGTAAATGGCTACCAAAGAGGTAGGTCCATCAAGTCATATCGAGTTAGAGATTGGACTTCCTACGGGGAGTGCCATGCAACTCAACCCTAGGTATTGGTCTACCTGCCTGGTAGGATCATGCAGGGTATAATGAAGATCCACCTAGTGAGAATGGTGGTATGCATGTCCACTGCAGGGACACTACAGGGATAAGGGATAAGAAGGGATTGAGTAGTAGTGCTTAAAATGTAATTTGAATGTTAAATGATAATTGGCTGTTTACATTGTTAATATAGTTGCACGACTTTTTGTAATCCCCCACATACCAGCAATTGTTGATCGATGTTTTGTTTGTCGGCGTTTTAGGTATAACCCTGAAAGCACAAACAGTAAAGTGACACATCTGGAAAGTAAGAAATAAGTAAAAGGAGGATTAGATAGAGGAATTCCAGTAAGGGTTAGATAGTTTTCCAAAGTTTCAAAAAGGTAAATAAAGTTTTAATTTTTCCTGCCAATATTCAGTTTAGTGGTAGAATTTTATAATTATCATTGATTATTTGTTGAACCTTTGATCCTGTAAATTGGTTAATGGCTCTGACCTTCGGGTCTCCCTTAATTAGGGGTTACCGGGAGGTGGGGTCGTTACAATTGGTATCAGAGCGTAGGTTCACCATCTAATCATTAATAATTATTAAATTTTACAAATTCCGTATAACCGAGGGAGTTATTAGAGGATTTTCCGAAAGACTGAGGTGACTAGAAAAGGATCACATCCGGGGGCTGGAAAAATTTTCTTCCACACCGCTAGTTGGAATATGAGGACTCTCGGATCGTGTGACTGCCTGGCCGATGTCTTAGGATAAGACTCGAAATAAGATACCTTTAGGACTCTCTCATCTTGTTCGTCCCTTCTCAACTCAAATTCTTTTAAGGATTTTAAGGATTAGGGTTTTCTCTCTCTTTCTCACCCACATGTGACATGGGTAAGCAAATTAAGGATTAAGGAATCCTCCACCAAAAATTAATAAAAAGCATGTAAATAAGATGTCATGGACATAAGCTTAATAGAGTAAGCGTAAAGGAATAGATACATGCTTAGGCCTTATGACACGAGATGTCATTGCCATCAGGAGAGACCTGAGGATGGACCTCCTTGTCAGGAGGGTGAGTAGAGAGAGAGTTAGTCTTGGAGGTAGAGACCTCCATTAAAAGTAGAAACCTAGCACATCCTTTGAGGATGATGTTAACCCTAACCCTAAGTGAAGGTCAGAGAGAAAGATGACATGATGAGTTAGATATCATGGTTGACCGAGCATTTGGTTGGACATGATGCCATAAGAGGTTAAATGATCAAGTACCATGGAAACCCAACCCTGGAAAAGGTCATGCATGTTAGAGTGAAGGATAGCTCCTTCATCGATAAGATTAGAGAAGAACCTATAGTTACCCTATGGGCTGTTGCAAGTAGGATATAGCTCGCACCCCGAGTACGTCAGTAGTGCCGACAGTAGGATGAAACCCAGGCCAGAAGGGCACAACAAATGGCTTATGAGATAAACATAAAGAGCTAATGATGATGTTGAGCCAAATAGGAGTTGAGAAAAGGCTTCACCCAGGCAGGGATATGCTCGTGAGCTTGATCCAATTTCATGGAGAGATGACCTCCAGTTGTAGGACTGGAGGTGGAGTTAGCTCTAGAGAGAGAGAGAAGGAGTCGAGCAAAAGAATCCCAAGACATGAGGAACAGTGGGTAGTTGAGGATGATACGACCTAGGTGAATGATAGTGGTTTCCCTATGCTTGACCCCTGAAGGCTGATGATGTCTTGGTTAGCTTGAGAGTAACCAAACCCAGGAGAGAGGGTGATGCTTCTATACCTGTGGTATAAGTGATTACCTCCTGGATGAGATAAAGAGTGCTTTAGACCCTGAGGAGGTTAAGTCACCAGTTGGGAGGCTTTATACCTAGTTAGTTGTCCTGGAAGAGGTATCAACTCCAAATTGTTAATCGAGTAGAAAGATCATGGGAGTACATGACATACCTTGGACATGCTTGATTCGTGGTTAAGAGATTGAGCATGCAGTTAAATACCCAAAGGAGAACCTAGGGTTCCTAGGCCTAAGAGGGGAAGTTGTGTATCCGATGCTCATAATGAGGTTTGAGTCTCTATAGTTTCGAGCATGGTACTCTTAATGTGTAGAGGTAAAGGAAACCCCTCAAGGTAAGGGTATGTTTGATGAACCCCTCACCACTAAGTTGGTCTCATGCTGAGAAAAAGAAAAAGTATGACCTAGCATAGTTTAATAGGTGCTCTGCTTGTACCTTAGTAGCTGCTGGGTTAGGCATGCTCATGAGAATGTAAACCCTATGGACGGTTGCGACCTTGTTGTCAAGAGTTGTAGTTTCCTCCCATCCTGGGAGAGGGACCCTTTGGTAAGGTGTGTGCCAGTTTGTGGGTTGTGGAAACCTAAAAAAGTTTCATAGGATCTTGAGAGAGCTAAGTGAAAAGTGCATGGTATGAGATTGAACCTGTGGACCCATAGTTAACCATCTCTAAGGGCATATGGATGTGATACCATGGAGGTAACCAATATGGGGCCTGACCAAGGTAGGCAGGTTGCCATGACCCCTGTGAAGGGATGAAAGAGATGATGAAGGCTTGGGTGAGGTTCTAAGTTGGACATGTACTATAATAGAATCCTAAGTATATCCTAGGGTCAGGTAGGGATAAGACCGATGGAAGAAGGAGTTGCCTAATTCCCTAGTTGCACATGACCATAGGGTCAGGAGGTAACGACTATCATTGTCTGAGGGACATGGGTTAGGAGATTGATCACCTTCACGAACTCATGGAACCCAAAGGGCAGATGAGTAGGGCACTCTCTGATGCATGAGGGAAGAAGGATGACCCCAAAAGTGTCGGCACCCTATAGACCTAGAGGAGATGACCAAGGATGGTGTAGTAACCCAAGCAGGTTCAAGACTAGTTTTCCATGGAAGCAACTTTGATATCATGATGTTTGTGATGTGGAGACATGAGTTGCATGTTTCAATTTAGATTTAAAGGTGTACTGGCAAGTTGGATTGTACCATCTCTACTCTTGGAATGGGAAGAACTCTGTATTTGGACGGCCACCAAATGCTTATTTCTTCTTGTTATGGGAGTGAGATATAGGACAGTACGCATGCCATACACCAAGGATAAAAGATGATGCGAGTTGGAACGTTGCTACGAGGTATGATGAAAGAGATGATAACATACCCTTGTGAAGTGAATGGTACATGGATGGTATACTAACACTAAGAGTATTAAGGAGATCATCTTGTGAGGATGTGATATTGTGAGCTATCTGGAATTTGCAAGATATGCAAGGTTGAGTTTGATCACCATGAGGATGAGCTCAGAGTTTCTTAATGAAGACAAACTTAGAGTCTGAGAGGAGATGATAAGTATAACACATGTAGGTGCATGTCTTCGACATACCTAACACCTAAGGATAAGAAGTGGTAAAGAATGCTTTGGTTGAGATCTAACTGCCTATTTTAGTTAGAGGCTAGAAGAAGTTGAGGTTGTTTGACTAACCCTATGCTTGGAAAGAACATGTGTTTTGGCTAACACTCAGATGTAATAAGATATGTTTAGCAAGTTAATGGTTGTTTGGTTAGCCAGTTTAGTCGTTGATGTAGTAAAAGTATGGTGATAGAACCTCAGATACACTTCTTTGGATAGGAAGGTAATAAGACCCTTTTAAAGTGGTTTAGGGTTTCTGAGGTATCGATCTTAAGGAATCATGATATACCACAGATCATGGTTTTAAGATCACCAAACACCGCGATACTATAAAGATAGTATGTGATAGTAGCACTTGGGATGCTTAATATGATATTGCATGTAGCATGTGTCCATGCAAGTCAGGAGGTGAGGGACGAACACCTGTAACCTGATGCATGGATAAAAAGTATAAAGAGTCCCTGAGAGGGAAGGGCATTTCATCACTATGGATGTGTGGCAAGTCTTCCCTAGACCAAGGAGGGTCGAGGTGTAATATGGGTTATGGTATATTGCCTTACCTTTATGACATGAGAAAGGAAGAGCTCTGTCAAGGGACAGATCTGGTTGAACTACATATGAAAAGAGATGGTTCAACTACGCCATGATGCGAGTTCAAAAGTTCTTGGATTTGACCAAGGTTCACTTCCATGAAGTGGAAGTAGGTACATGACAAGCTTGATGATAGTATATCACCCCTAACTAATGGTTAGTATGATCCAGACTAGAGGGTCTGATGAGAGCATGTATGCTCATTCAGGATGATACATAGAAATAGATCTTATGATGTGACTTTAACCACCATAGCCTTTATCGGGGTGCAAGAAGTCTTATAGAGAGGTTGTGTCGGTCACCACTTCATTAAGATGATGTTGGTGGAGGAGGCCTCGCAAAGGTCAGAAAGGAACCACAGTGTGTGCAGATGAAGTCACTTTGATTGTGCAATGGCTGAGAGAGAGCCCAGTGGCGACATGAGTCACGAGCAGATGCAAAGCAGACTGACATGCAATTCACTGTGGGAGGATATGTGATGTTAAAATCCGACCCCTCTAAGATACAGCTGAGAAAGTTGAGTCCCCGATATATGGGTCCATTTGAGATGGAATGGTGGAGATGATTGTGTCTAGCCTTGCCCCTCGGGATAACGTGATGTGTAATGAGTGGCATGAGTCCGATCTAGAGCACTATGTGAGGTACCCCAGACATGTGTTGAGCCCTGAACCTATTCAGCTTTTGAGAGTCTTAAAAGTCCTGAGTCACCTATGAGGGTACGATATACCAAGGTAAGAAAGAACTCAGATGGAAGAAAATGAGATAATGTAGGTTCTTGGGAAACACCATGGAAAGGGTGAAGCCACATGGGAGCCCTGATGGACATAAGAAGACTTATCATGTCTGTTCTCTTGTTTGATGAAATTTTGAGGGGAAAAATTCTCATAAGAGGGGAAGCATGTTACAACCCCAAATTTTGGGTTCCTTTGGTGAGAAATGTAATTTCTCATTTTAAAGATATTGGGACAAATGACGATATATTTTGTGTTGAATAAATGAGTTATGTTGAAAATAGCCTTGTTGTTTGATTTGTGGGCTTTATTGGCTATTGGGCCCAATAACAAGGAAATTCAATTAATTAATGAATAATTGAGTTGTGGAGAAAAGATAGAAAAGGTAGAAACCTCTAGAAGGCAAATCCAAGGAGGGATTTCGTGCCTCTTGGGTTCCTTGGGTACCAAGGAGTCCAAAGTTGCTTAAATAGAGCAATAAGAAAAGAAGAGATCTATTAAGTATTTCTTTATTAAGAAAGAAATTAGAAATAATGATAAAATGGGAAAATAAATGAAAAGAGGTT
This sequence comes from Alisma plantago-aquatica, assembly GCA_963693085.1. NCBI lineage: Eukaryota > Viridiplantae > Streptophyta > Magnoliopsida > Alismatales > Alismataceae > Alisma > Alisma plantago-aquatica. Next base: position 626,726,463 of record OY856414.1, on the reverse strand, counting down.
TATTTTTGAGTTATCCTTAGTGGATTTTCGTATCCCAAGGATTCCTAATACTAAAAGGACTTCCAATGGGAATATAGAGGAGAGATAAAGATAAATCCTTAAAAAGAAAATTAAAAAGGAAAAGAAATTGATTAATAAAAGGGAAATATGAGAATTGAATATTAAAAGAAGATAATGCTAAACTAATATTCCCCAATATGGGAATTCATGCCTTTGGGTTTCTTTGAGGTCCAAGGGACCCAAATTAATGAGATAAAGGCAAAAGAAATAAGGATATGAATTAATTGGGAATATTTAATAAGAAAACTTGGGAGAGAAGAAATCATGTTCATACATTGCTTTTTGCTTCCCAATTTTCGTAAAAGGATAAAGAATATTAAAAGGAACTTTCCTTTAAAATTTGAGGCCAAAAAGACTTATGGATTGAGAGTTATTAAATTTTCAAGTTATCTTTAAAATAAGGATTTTCCTTGTTTTATTGGGAATTCATTTCCTTTTCTGATTAAGCGTGGGTAATGATGATTGTTGGATATTAATCCAATCGGTCAGGGATCATCATCAAAGTCCCAAGAGTCGGGGACTGTAGCACAGGTTACAGGTGGATTTTCTCCACCTCTTTCCTCATCATCTGATGGATGGGCCACCTTGGAAATCTTTCCATTGTGATCGGGAGAGGATTCCGAGCCACCCATACCCCGGTTTGGTAATCTTTGGGTGCTTTTAGACGAAACGCCCAATTGGGCTATGGACCATGGCGGCATTAGGGTTGGGGAAACCCTATAGGGGTCTCGACACCCTATAAATTGGGTCCCTGCTAGTTCCTAACATCCTAACGAACCCGAGCGGCTATCTTTTAAGACCCTGGTCTTTCCCTAACCCTCGATTCCATCTTCTCTGGTGAGAGCTCCGCCTTGCTCTGCCGTGGCGCGAGCAATAGGGTAGAGGGGAAGATGATGTACATACATCATTGGATTCGAGACCATCGTGATCCGAGGCATGGATCTAACGGCTCGAGGAAGCAACCGATTAAGTTAAGACGCTCGCGACTCCGAGTGTTCGATCGAGATCCAGCGGCTGAGGACGAGCAGCGGGACGTGCCACTTGGCTAGTGGAGGGCTTTGACGCGGAGTGTCAGATCAACGCGGGGCACATCGGTGCACCGATCTAACGACTGAGGTTTTTCCGGTAAAATCTATCTCTGACCAAAAATTACAGAAAATGGCTTTTTCTTGCTAAAACCCTAGTAATTGCTAGGAAACTCGTATAGGGAAACTTTATATATGAAAGTTGGGTAGAAAATTACAAGGAATCTGTTAAAAATGATTGTAGCATCTAATTCCAGTTCGTTTTGCAAAAGTACTTGAATGGTTAGTAAAATGCATTTCAAATTAATTGAAAACCCTAATTACATGGAAAAGATGTTTCTTTGTAACCTAATGGGTTGAATAGAGGGATATTAACCTGTTTATTAATAATATGAAGTTTTAATTTGTTTTAATTGCAAATGTGACTAAATTAGGGTTGATGTCCAAAAAGGAGAGATAATGTACATGAAAACCCTAATTTAGGATTAAAGAAAAAGGGAACCTTGTTATTTTAATATTTTGCTAAATAATGACCCTAAAAACTGTTAGGAAGGTTAAAAAGAGATAATTTAGAGGTTTTTAGTGATTTTGATAAATTAGGGTTCATAATACTCAGGAATGAAAGTAAAACCCAAATTTTCAGGAAATCCCTAAAATTGAGATAGAAACCCTAAGGGGCATAATGATATTGGATAAATATTAATAAAAGTAAAATTGTACTTTTATTTCAGGGTTTTTTTGCCTTTCTTGCTTAATCGGATATTCTCTTTCATCATTCTTGATTCTGTATCTAAAAATCCAATAAGAGGTATGTGGCTAAGCTTATGACTAACCGATGTAGTTTTCCGGGATTTTGTCGATGTTTTCATTATGAATTGAATTAAACTGTTGGATGTTTTAATTTAAGCAAATTATAAAGTGAATATGATTATCACATAAGAAGTTATGCCTACTGGCTCAGATATCAGTCCCTCCTGTAGTTTGATGGGTTACCTAGTAAAAGGCTACCAATGGGGTAGGCCATCAGGTCCGTAAATGACTTAGTAAATGGCTACCAAGGAGGTAGGTCCATCAAGTCATATCGAGTTATAGATTGTACTTCCTACGGGGAGTGCCATGCAACTCAACCCTAGGTATTGGTCTACCTGCCAGGTAGGATCATGCAGGGTATAATGAAGATCCACCAAGTGAGAATGGTGGTATCCATGTCCACTGCAGGGATACTACATGGATAAGGGATAGGAAGGGATCGAGTAGTACTGCTTAAAATGTAATTTGAATGTTAAATGATAATTGGTTGTTTACATTGTTAATATAGTTGCACGACTTTTTGTAATCCCCCACATACCAACAATTGTTGATCGATGTTTTATTTGTCGGTGTTTTAGGTATAACCCTGAAAGCACAAACAGTAAAGTGACACATCTGGAAAGTAAGAAATAAGTACAAGGAGGATTAGATAGAGGAATTGCAGTAAGGGTTAGATAGTTTCCCAAAGTTTCAAAAAGGTAAATAAAGTTTTAATTTTTCCTACCAATATTGAGTTTAGTGGTAGAATTTTATAATTATCATTGATTATTTACTGAACCTTTGATCCTGTAAATTGGTTAATGTCTGTGACCTTTGGGTCTCCCTTAATTGGGGGTTACCGGGAGGCGGGGTCATTACACTTGTCATCTAGGTAAGGCGATCTACCATAACCCACATTGTATCTTGACCTCCCTGGGTCAAGGGGAGACTTAGCACAACATCCATAGTGGTGAACTCCTATTCCCTCTCGGGGACTCTTTATCCTCTATGTCAAAGCATTGGGTTACTGGTGTTCATCCTTCACCCTCGGCTTGCATGGCCACATGCCACATGCAACTTCATATCAAGCATCCAAAGTGATATTATCACTTACTATCTTTGTAGTATCATGGTGTGTTGTGATCTTATAACCATGATCTCTTATATGTCATGATTCCTCAAGATCGATTCCTCAGAATTTCTAAACCACTCTCATCAGGGTTTTATTACATTCCTATCCAAAGAAGTGTATATGAGGTTGTACCGCCATCCTTTCATTGCATCAAAGACTAGGCTGGCTAACCAAACAACCATTAACTTGATCAATCGGTATTTTTTCATTTGAGGGTTAGCCAAACATATCTTCTTTCCAAACGTAGGGTTACCCTAACAACCTCTTCTAGTCTCTAGCCAAACTAGGCAGCTATATCTCAACCAGAGCATCCATTACCAATTCAAATCCTTAGGTATTACGTAGAGTTGAAGACATACACCTCCATGTATTCCACCTATTATCTCATTTCAACTCTAAGTCTATCTTTATCAAGAAAACTTTGAGCTCATTCTCTTGGTTTTCGAACTCAACCTTGTATAACTCATATCTCATGATAAAACATCCTCATAAGATGACTACCTTATTTCTCATAGTTTTTGTAAATCATCCATGTATGATTCACTCTACTAGGGTATGTTATCATCTCTATCCTCATACCTCATAGCAACGTTCCAACTCAATCATTTTTTATCCTTGGTGTATTGCATGCGTATTGTCCTATCTCTCACTCCCATAACAAGAGGAAATAAGCATTTGGCTGCAGTCTAAATACAAAGTTCTTCCTATTCTAAGAGTAGAGATGGTACATCCCACCTTGCCAATACACCTTTAAATCTAAGTTGAAATGTGCAGCTTATGCCTCTATATCACAATCATCTTGTTGTCAAAGTTACTTTTATGGAAAACTAGTCTCGAACCTACTTGGGTCCACACACAATCCTTTGTCATATCCTCTAGGTCTATAGGGTGTCAACACTTTTGGGGTCATCCCTCTTCCCTCATGCATCGAGAGAGTTCCCTACTCATCTGCCATTTGGGTCCCATGAGTTCATGAAGGTGATCAATCTCCTAACCCATGTCCCTCAGACAAAGATAGTTGTTACCTCCTGGCCCTAGGGTCATGTGCAACTAGGGAATTAGGCAACTCCTACTTCCATCGGTCTTATCCCTACCTGACCCTAGGATAGACTTAGGATTCTATCATAGTACATGTCCAACTTAGAACCTTACCCAAGCCTTCATCATCTCTCTCTCTGCATTCATGGGCTGTCTTTCATCCTTGCATAGGGGTCATAGTGACATGCCTACCTTGGTCAGGCCCCATACCTGTTACCTCCATGGTAACACATCCACATGCACTTAGAGATAGTTATCTATGGGTCTACAATTTCATTCTCATACCATGTACTTTTCACTTAGCTTCTCAAGATCCTATGAGACCTCTTTAAGTTTCCTCAAAACCCACAAAACTGATATACACCCTACCAAAGGGTCCTTACTACAACTCTTGACAATAACGTCACAAACGTCCCTAGGGTTTACATTCACATGAGAAAGCTTAACCCAACAACTACTAAGGCACAACCAGACCACCTACTAAACCATGCTAGGTCATAGTTGTTCTCTTAGATGTGACGGGTTCATCAAACATACCTTAAACTTAAGGGGTTTTCCTTTCCTCTAAACATGAGGAGTACCATGCTTGAATCTATAGAAACTCAAATCTCATTAGGAGCATTAGGTACACCACTTCCCCTCTTCGGCCTAGGTTCACTTTTTTGGGTGTCCAACTGCATGCTCAACATTTAACTATGAATCCAGCATGTACAAGGTATGTCATGTACTCCCATGATCATTTTATTCTAGTCGCACCTTAGAGTTGAGTCTTACTCAAGAGCAACCAACGAGGTACAAGGCCTCACAACTTGCTACTTAAACCTCCTCAGGGTCTAAGGCACTCTTTGTCTCATCTCAGTAGGTAAACTCTCTAAGGCACATAGGTTCCAGAAGTATCATCCTCTCTTTAGGGTTTGGCTCCTCTAAAGGACACCGAGATAACATCAACCTCCAGGGATCAAGCATGAGGCAACGACTATCATCCACTTAGGTTACATCATCCTCAACTCTCCACTTTTCCTCATGTCTCAGAATCTAAACTTCCATCCTCCTTGTTTGGGTCCTGCTTTCTCTCTCTAGAGTTAACTCCACATCCAGCCTTACTACTAGAAGTCCTCTCTTCATGTAGGATCAATCTCACAAGCACACCTCTACGTGGGTGAAGCCTATGTTCAAACTTATGTTTGCTCAAGGTTATCCATAACCCTTTATGCTTATCTCATAAGCTATCCCTCAAACTCTCATGGCCAGGGTTTCTACCTACTGCCTGCACTACTTGACGTACTCTGGGTGCATACTATTCCATTCTCATATAAGCTCAAGGGGTTTCCATAGGTTCTCCACCCTCATCATTGATGGAGCTATCCTTCACTCTAATATGCACGACCCTTCCTAGGGTTGGGTCACCAATGGTACTCGGTCATCCAACCTCTCAGGGCTCATATGGAATCCACGACATGTCTATCCAAATGCTTGGTTTACCCTGACATCTAACTCATCATGTCATCTCTCTAACCTTCACTTAGGGTTAGGGTTAACATCATCCTTAGAGGATGTGCCAGGTCTCTACTTATAATGGAGGTCTCTACCTCCACGACTAACTCTCTTTACTTATCCTCCTGACAAGAAGGTCTATCCCCAGGTCACTCCTGAGGGAATGACAACTTATGTCATACGACCTACACATGTATCTATTCTTTTACTCTTAATCTATTTAGCTTATGTCCATGACATCTTATTTACATGCCTTTTATTAATTTGGTGGAGGATTCCTTAAACCTTATCAATCTTACCCATACCTCAAGAGGGTGAGGAAAAGAGAGAAAACCCTAATCTTTATAATCCTTAACAGCATTTGAGTTGAGAAAAGGATGAACGCGATGGGAGAGTCCTAAAGGTATCTTATTTCGAGTCCAATCCTGAGACATTGGCCAGGATGTCACACTAATCTGGGAGTCCTCGTATTTTGACTAGCGGTGCAGAGGAAATTCTTACTAGCCCCCATACGTGATCCTTTTCTAGACACCTCTGTCTTTTAGAAATTCCTCTAATAACTCGCTTGGGTTCAATAGAGTTTGTAAAATTTAATAATTATTAAATATTAAATGAGGAACCTATGCTATGATATCAATTGTAATGACCACACCTCCCGGTAACCCCCAATTAAGGGAGACCAAGAGATCAGAGCCAATATCCCAATTAACAGGATCAAAGGTTCGACAAATAATCAATAACAATTATCAAATTTTACCAACTAAACTGAAAACTGGTATAAAATAAAACTTTGCATACCTTTTTAAAACATTGGTAAACTACTCTATCCACAGCCTAGATTCATTCTATCTAATCCTCCTTGCACTTTATTTCTTATTTCCACAATGTGTCACTTTACTGTTTGTTCTTTCAATTCTTGTACCTAAAACACCGACAAACAAAACCTTAGTCAACATATAGGAATATGCTGGTATGTGGGAATAAACAAAATTTCACAAATATGGCTAATAATTTAATTATCACAATCAGGGTAATTAGCAAACCAATTTACATTTTCAATGTGTCATTCTCCACCACTTTTGCCCTAACTCTGGAATACCCCTCTAGGGTTTCTCTTTTTCCATTGACTTAAGGCCACCTTCTCAATCCTAATCTTGGTGCCTGGGGGTCATGTCTCATGGTGCCCCATAGTCATGCAACATAGACCACCTTCTCATTCCCGAGCTTGGTGTCTGGGGTCACCACTCATGGTGCCCATTGGTCTACCCTCTTGGGCCTGACCTTTATGGCATCGTCCATCAGGGTGGCATGTAGGTGCGAGAATACACATGTATTTATAATTGAGATAACCATAGTGACTTTATAATTGAAGTATGAACATATGAACTTTTTAGTTTCAATCAATGTGATTAACCATCTGGGAAACCTTCAGGAAAACTAATGTGATTAATCATAATTAACCACATACCTGTTAGGCTGAATTGAGATAGAATAGTCCAATCAATCAAGACATCCAATCAAGCAAGTACAAGAGTCCTGAAATTACATCCAATTCCTTTCTATCAAAATCTATTGAAACCATCTAGCTACTTAAGGTTTCTATTCCTTTTTAGGATTTCTACCTCTTTTAGGATTTACTTTGCAATTAGGGTTTTTACTTCATTTTACTCTTTTAAACCATAATTTATCATCTATCCTTCATAAAAGTTATTAAGGTTACCTTTTAACAACATATAACCTTAATTTCAGAAACAGCACAATTAATCATCAATTAAGTCCAGTAAGCGTCTTTTACATTAAAGCTACCATCTTTATCCCTTTTATTCCATGACAAGATCATTATGCTCATTTATCATCAATTCATAGTTCATTATGATCTAATTCACATATGAACTCTATTTGTCATTAATTCTACTTTTATCCATCAAAAAACCATAATTATTACATTAAGGGTATTTATCCACACTTAGGAACTTTTATACTCAAAATAGCTTAAAACATCATATCTCAGTTTTATTCATGAATTTGAACAATTAAAGCTATTAAGAGTCACAATTACCATCATTAGGGTTTCAAGACCAATTAAAGCTCATTTATGTACATGGAGCTCTAAATTAATCCACTTACATGCAAAGTTCATTACTATCATTCTTAATGTGCCTTTTTATAGTTAACAAGATAATATCAACTTTGATCATTCATATAACCCTTCCTTAATAATTATTCAACAAAGATTAGGGTTTTTCATTAGTTAAACTATTAAAGATATCATTTTTACATATTTTTTGAATTTCAAGAGGAACTAGCTTCTAAATATATAGTTTAGTGGATTCCTCATATTTTTCTAAGAAAGTTTCATATTTTATACGTTTCCATCGGAGCTACAATTCTTTTCCTACAATTTTTACAAAATAACATACCTTCAAGCCAATTTTTGGCTGCCACGTCAGCCCTTTCTTTTCTTTTTTTCCAGTGAATCCTTCCTTGGCTCACGGATCTTGGCACTGGATCCATCTACCATAAACCCGAACCCAGCATCCCCTTCTCCTTCGCTCGATGCTTCACATGCGATGCTCTACTCTACGAACCAGTCTTCTGGGACGGTCAACTCTCTAGTTGACTCCATGCTCCAGGCCTCCCCTTCGCTCGAAAAAGCTACCGCAATCACTGCTAGGGTCTGTCAATGGTGGCTAGGGCCTCAATTTCCTCGAGGTCATTTGGACTTGGCCACTATCTTCTTGCCCCTTCAGCAGGTTCACGGCGATGATAGGTGCAAAGGGACACACCTCGAGATGCAATTGCAAGAGAAAGTCCCCTCGTAGATGTTGGCCGCAAACAATGGGAGGCTTTTGCCATTTTGTTGGGGTCCAATGTCCCCTATATATATAGGCAGGTAGATGAGGAGATCCCAACCAGATTTGGGCATTTTTCTTGGCATCCATGAAATTTACCAAGTCCTAGGACTCCCATGTTTGGATTCTTCTCCTGAATCCACAAGACTAATCGCCATAACGATTTGACCACTATCTTGCAAGATACTAGTTTTGGAAAGTCCACCCTCTCAGCCTCCTATTTCCTTGTCTGACTAAGGAAGGTGACAACACAACCTCTATTGGATATGAATCCAACGGTTGTGGTGTCTCGCGTCTATATCAATTATAGATCTAATAGGAAATAAAATCGTGACAAAAATACTTTCATCTACACTTTATAAATTTTTGTGAAATCCATATCTCCCAAACCGAGGGTCCAAATAATTACAAATTTTGAGGGAAACTTATTAATGATTTGATCTACCTCTCTGCCAAATTTGGGTACATTATCTAAAAGAAAGCATCCCTTTTCTTTAGGTGCAAGATATCACTTAATTATATATATCTCACCTATTTTCTCTTTCGTTTGCCATTAAATTATTATTCTGACTTCCTTGAACCACAAGGAACCTTAATGGCTCGAAATCCCATATTGGGAATATCCCTTAGCCTTTTACTTAACTTTTATCCATTATTTCTCATTATCTTGTTTATTTCTTATCGAAATATCTCTTTTTGTGGATTTCTCTTTATTTCTCTTTTTATTTTCCTTATTGGAATTACTTTTAATATTAGAAACCTAATGGATATGAAGATCCATCAAGGATAACTCAATTATGCCTCTTTCCACTTCTTTTCCACATTTTATCATTGTTTTCAAATTCTTTCTTAATAAAGAAATATTTAATTGATCTTTTCTTTTCTTTTTGCATTATCTTTGCAACTTTGGACTCCTCAGACCCCAAGGAACCCAGGAGGTATGGAATCCACCTTTGGATTAAATACTTTTTCCTTCTAGAGGTTTCTACATTTTTCTTTTCTCCATTTCTTATTAATAATGGAGTTCCTTATGTCTTTTCCTTGTTATTTGGCCCAATAGCTAATAGAGCCCACAAAACAACCATCAAGGCTATTGTAAACAGAATCCATTTATTCAAAACAATTTATATCATTATTTGTTAAAATATCTTTAATATGAGAAATTACATTTCTCACCATATGAACCCAAAAATTGGGGTTGTAACATCAACTGATGGGACTATCAACCAATCGGCTCACCCAGTGAGACAACCATTTGGAGTGTTAGGTTGATTATAACTGAATTGGATGAAGTTATAAACAAATTGGGGCACCAACTGATCAACTCATGGGTGAACTGATCAGCTTAGGTGAGCAAGATGACCGGTTCACTTGGTGAACCGATCGACTCGGTTGTGCCGAATGAAGGTTTATGTAGCTTTCCAAAATTTGTTACAAAGATTGCTCATTTCACTTGTTCAATTCGATTGGTACAAGAATTAATATTTGCATTAATTGGAAATAATTTTGCCAATTCATGTGTGATTAGGAAATAGGAGAAACTACATGTTAGGTCTACAAACCGACTGTCTCGTGTGTGAACTGACCAATTTGGTTGCCAACTGACTATTTTGTGATTTGCAGGTTGCAAAAAATCAAGATCTTCTAGTCCCTTCTAGTCTCGCACAGATTGGGAACCCAGACTCTAACCCCCTATAAATATAGGGGTATTGAGGGCTTTGCAAAACACAACTCAATTGCCTATGACATTTGTTGTTATGACGCACTCCAAAGCTAACTATTAAGTTCAATGATCACAACATCATTAAGATGTTTAAGTTAAGTGAGCATAACACTTAGTTCATCATTTAGTTGATTAAGTTGAGTTAACTAATCATAGATGAAATTAGTTCTTTGATCTAGTGTTACAGTCTAATTAGCATGCTTTCATGCCTTGAGAAGGTAGATAATTTCGTGCTTGAAAGTTTGCAAAAAGAATCATTCGATTTGGACCTTCGAGTCAATAGGTATGACATTTTTATGTTTCTTTGGGCTTGGATGCAATTTTTCCAGTAATTATCTATTTCTTTTTTTTCTTTTCCCTTTCTCCCTTATCTTATTCCCCGATGGAAGAGGGACCGCTTGAGCGGCACCCATCTAGCCCGACAAAGAGAAAGCGGGGTCGGGGGATTGTGGGGCGATTTGGGCACCCTTAGCTCTGACCAACAACGCCATCTTCTTCTCCTTCCTCTGCCCTTCTTCTTCCTCTACCTCACCCCCATCATAGCCCTAACCTACGAGGCGATGCCCTAGCAAGATGCAGCAGCACAGCAGCTACAGCAGCGGCCAAGGAGCTACCTTGGGCGCAACTACCACCACCAAACAGCCTTCCCGACTCTGTCCTTAAGGTCTAGATAAGGAAACACAGTACACCACCTCCATTGCGCCACCTGTGCCTCACTTTAGCAGGGGCGGCACCCCATCTTGCAAGAGTAGTAGCAGATACTGCAATAACTGCCAAGGGTCGATTGGGCTTCACCCGTGAGGTACCGACATGATTCACAGCTCCAGCCATGATCTAGCACTCAGCTAGCTTCCCCTTTTGACCTGTGTGTGAGGAAGCTATTGTTCGATTGTCACATGTTGAATTCCAGGTTATTCCAAGGTAGAAGACGACCTACGTATACCCAGAAATTGGCCTTTGGACATGTTTCCAGACGAATTTAGACTTCCCGAACTGCTGTGAGTAGAATCTCACTCCCCAAAGCAAGTATTAACTCCATGAAACAGACGATTTGGGTTCAATCTGTGTTTGTTACAGTTAACAACATATACCCGGGTGTCGTGTAGTGTCGGCGTCGCCTGACATTAAATTTCATGTTTTTTATTTACGTTTGCCCGACCCAAATTATTAATCGATTTAGTGTTATTTGGATTAGTGGAATTATATGGTTGATCAAAACCTAATTTGCTCAATTTAAAAGTGGAAAACAGTATTACACCACCAATAGTTGTACGATTTGGGTATAAACCTAGGCTTTGCAATTTTAGTTCTTTACTAGATGCATGATTTCAAAGAAACGACAATGACATGAAAATATTTAATGGAAACACTAGTTGCACACTCTCTGCTCTGTCTAATGTGAGTAATTTAATATTTACACAAGTTGGCACATTTCTTAGAAATATCATTAGAATTCCTCGGTTATTATTAATAATTCATGTCATAATAAGTAATTAACTCTTAACCCAGTTATGTGATGCACAAATCAGGACTAGGGTTAATGTGCACCTTTTTCGAGGAATTTTAGATAATTAACAGATCCTACCGAAAATTCTCATATGCCGACTAGTTTAGTCTTATTAGTGCATTAAGAGGTCCAATTGCATGATTCTAGTGTATAATTTCCAAGTTGACATGTATTCTATTTATTTAAGAATTTTAGTCTGCCTGCACTTACAATATGATGATTTCTTGGTGAATTACATCATTTGAGTATATTGCATTGCCAAGTTAGAAATGATATACATGTTGTATTTATAAGCTTCAGATAAATAGACTCGGTACCATAGAGATACTAGAGTTAAAAATAAGTAAGAGAGAGATACAATATAGTACGAGTTGTCCAAGAAAATTAAAATAATAGATTAAGGGCCCTGACACCGTAGAATCCCTATGAGAGTTCTGCACCTTAGGAATTAAACAACCTACCCTGGCGGTGCGTCCAGTATACAGGGGTCGGAACGCACCCACAGAATGTGCGGGGAGATGAAGCCCTTGAGGAAGTCTCCTAAGAAAAAATAGGTAACCCAACATGAACCAGAAGTCCCAGTGGTAACCAAGAGGTACCCACAGATTGTAACAAGTTAAGTCCCACAAAGCATCTCAGACCATCTGCCTGTGTACTCAGCCTAGAGGAGGAGTCCATTTTACGACACCATAGGAGTATCGAGGCCAGAGAGCCAGTTTTCCTATTGTAGACCAGGACAACAGTCAGACTTAGCTATCTTGGGGTGTCGGCTAAGTCTTGTACGGTGGGATCATAGTTCGCTATGAGTCCTCATATGTAGAGTACACTACATATGATCAGAGCATAAGATAAAATATGTTCATATAGGTTCATAGATTTAGTTAAAGAGTTAAGAAAGGTTTGAGTTAGTTTCGTAGCAGTTGTCCTTTAAATGAAATTTTAATATTTTCTGCTAATTAATTGTATCTACAACTTTGCAGCAATTGTTATCATAATGAAATGTTGACAGTTCCTGTTGTTTAAATTATATTGCTCAGATCTGCTCAGTGTAGTATTATCTTGTATTTTATTTCAATTTAAAAATCATAAAATGTGTTATCTACGATGGTTGGGTGAAATTCTATTCACTGAGCCAGTAGCTCACCAACCTACTGAAACATTTTTCAGGTCAGCGTCAGCATGAGGAAGCTAAAGGATTGTATCACCCAAGTTCTTAGAAGGTAGTTAGTAGTTAGATAGAGGTCTTTTAATCCTTTCCCCTCGGTCCTTGGGCATGTGGTATGGTAGAGAGAGAGAGAGAATGAAATGTAATATGTAGTTTATCTTGCAATTAACTGTTGCACTTTATATTCCATAAGTAAGATGTAATATATTGTTTGACTCTGAGGTATCCTTCAAGATTTACAAATAGTAACTTTGCTTCTGTAAGTTTAAGTAAGATTTCAGTACTGTCTAAATTATGAGATTCTCCTTTAGATAAATTTTAAGTTATTAAAAAAGAAAACGTTAAGGGTGGATTACCGAGGGTGACTCCCCGGTGTTCGGGGTCATTAGAGATGGCACGAAGATCGGGGCATCACATCTTAATTTGGTATCAGAGCAGTGGTTGAGTACGTAGTTACTCTAAGTCAGGGTCAGGAGACGATAAGAGACCAATAGGATTAGGATTTAGGTGTCTTCCTTCTAACTGCAATTTTCTAATAGGAAGTGTTCTATTATACTATTACGGATGGCAGGAAGAGGACATGTTCATGAGGACCAAGCTAAGAGCCACATTAGACCTGATCCTCAGGTGATGGGTCCAGGTGGTGGAGATGATATGGATGAGGCATCAAGGATGTATAGGATGTTTCTTGAGACCAAGGAAAAGTATAAGATGGAGAGTCGATCTTCTACCTCGAGCAGCAAGGACCTGATGAGATCCTATGAGCTGGTTAAGAAGCTTGGAGGTAATGAGTTCAATGGAAATACATACCCTGTAGTGGTAGATGAATGGCTCAGACAGTTTGAGAAAGTGTTCCGTCTGATGGAGTTGTCTGAGGAAAGACAAATCAATCACGTAGTTTATTTGCTTAAAGGTGATGCAGAGCTCTAGTGGCGTGGAGTGGAAGATAAAAGGAGGGACATGGTACTGACTTGGAAGGATTTCATTGATGAATTCCTTCTTAAGTACTACCCACCTATTATTCTGAGTGGGAAGATAAGATAGCTGCAGAATATCAGACAAGGAAGTATGACAATTAGTGAATACGAGGCACATTTCACAAGGTTGGCAAATTTCTGTCTGCAACTTGTTCCTAATGATGTTGAAAAGTGCAAAAGATTTCAAGAAGGATTAAGGTCAGAGATTAGACACACCAGTTGTTCAAAGATATTGACAAAACTTTGGGGAATTTGTGGACAAGTTAGACACTTTAGAAGGCAATGTCCTCAGCTTCAGCAGTCAGCATCACAGGGTTCCTAGTCACAGTATCAGAATGTCCCGAGACAAGCTCCAGCTAGAGGACCCAGTTCCTCTGTAGCTTTAAGTTCTCGAGGTGGTGCATATCCCAGTGCTAGGGAAGGACAACAATGACATCGTGGGAGAGGAAGAGCTTCAGGACGCTTCTTCTCTTTGGCATCACAAGAAGGTATTGTTTCTTCCCAAGTAATTATAGGAGAAATGCTTTTCGTTAACATCATTTCAATTACAGTTTTGATAGATCTAGGTGCTACTCACTCGTTTATACAATGTTCTTTAGCTTGTGAGCTTAACCTACTAACCCAGGAGTTACTAGTTGAGTTGTTGTTGAGGGTTCCATTAGGTGAACCGACAATGTTGACAAAGTTTTGTCCTGGATGTTTGTTGACCTTTGGTGGTTACACCATCGCGGTTAATCCTATACCCCTATATATTAACTCTTTTAAAGTTATCTTGGGTATGGATTTCCTAGAGACATATCAAGTTCAGCTCGACTGCTGGAAGGAGGAGGTTGTCTTTCAGTAGGGTGGATTTTCTTATGTCTTTTCTAGAGACAGGAAGGTTTTGCCTATGTGTATCATATCAGTTGTTGTAGTTGATAAGATGTTGTATAAAGGTTGTGAGGAATTCTTGCACATGTAGTAGATACTAGATTTGAAAAGAGCACAGTCAGACTATGGGATGTGCCTATGGTCTGTGAGTTCCTAGATGTTTTTCCAGATGAGTTTCCAGGTCTACCTCTTGAAAGAGAGATAGACTTTGAGATCTAGGTGTTGCCAAATAGTCAACCTATAGTGCTACCAGCCTACAAAATGACACATGCAGAGTTGAAGGAACTCAAGATTCAATTACTACAATTACTGGATAAGGGTTTCATTCGACCTAGTTCGTCACCATGGGGAGCTCCAGTCTTGTTTGTGAAAAAGAAAGATGGTACTATGAGGCTATGTATAGACTACTGACAGTTGAATAAGATCACCATCAAGAATAAGTATACATTGCCAAGGATAGATGATTTGTTTGATCAGTTGTGTGGAGTGACGATCTTTTCAAAGATAGACTTGAGATATGTGTATCATCAGTTGAGGATAAAGGCTTTAAATATTCCTAAGTCGACTTTCAGAAAAAGATATGGGCATTATGAGTTTCTGGTCATGTTTTTTGGACTGACTAATGCCCCAAAAACTTTCATGGATATGATGAATCAAATTTTCAAGACATTTTTGGATCAGTTCATAGTGGTTCGCATATATGACATTTTGATCTATTCCAGAGATGATGAGTAGCATGAGAAGCATCTGAGGATAGCATTACAGTTGTTGAGACAACACCAATTATATTCTAAGTTTAGTAAGTGTGAGTTCCGGTTAGCTGAGGTGTCTTTTCTTAGACATGTCATCTCAGGTGATGTAGTAAGTGCTGACACTATAAAATTTGAGACTGTTCTATAGTGGGAGAAGCCTAAGACTCCAACTAAGATCATAAGCTTCTAAGGATTGACAAGTTACTATAGGAGGTTCATTCAGAATTTCAGTGTTGTAGTGTCACCTCTGACACACTTAACAAGAAAGAATGCACCGTTTGCCTAGTTAGACAATTATGAGAAGAGTTTTTAGATCTTGAAGAAGAGGTTGACTACAACACCAGTTTTGATCCTGCCTGAGGCAGATAAAGGCTACACAATGTTTTGTGATGCTTCAATGAGAGGTTTAGGCTATGTGTTGATGTAGGAAGGCAGAGTAGTAGCTTATGCATCTAGACAACTTAAGAAGAATGAGGAGAATTACCCGAAACATGATTTGTAGTTAGCTGATGTAGTTCATGCTCTTAAGACATGGTGTTACTATCTTTATGGTGAGGCATGTTAGGTGTTTACGGATCATAAGAGTTTGAAATATATTTTCACCCAAAAGGATCTGAATGTTAGACATCGAAGATGGTTAGAATTGATCAAGGATTATGATGTGATGGTAGATTATCATCCTGGAAAAGTGGATGTAGTAGCAGATGCCCTCAGTAGGAAGTCAAGTTAAACATCTGATGTATTCTCTATGGCATGTTTGAAGAGAGACCTACTAGTAGAGATGCAAAAGTTGAACTTACACTTTGAGGTGATAGAGCAGAGTGGTTTGATTGCACAGATGCAAGTCAAGCCTACCTTTTATGATCAGATCAAGGAACTTCAGCAAAGTGACAGTGGGTTAC
This sequence comes from Alisma plantago-aquatica, assembly GCA_963693085.1. Lineage (NCBI taxonomy): Eukaryota > Viridiplantae > Streptophyta > Magnoliopsida > Alismatales > Alismataceae > Alisma > Alisma plantago-aquatica. The sequence goes on along the minus strand of OY856414.1, from coordinate 626,710,177 downwards.
GACAGATCTTGTAGGATATGACAGAGGGAAAAAGACCAGAGTTTATGTTACAACCCTGATTTTGGGTTCATTTGGGTGAGAAATGTAATTTATCATATTAAAGATATTTGAACAAATAATTATATAATTCATTTTGAATACATGGATTTTGTTTACAATAGCCTTGATGGTTGTATTGTGGGCTTTATTGGCTATTGGGCCCAAATAACAAGGAAATTCAATTAATAAATGAATAATTGAGTTTTTGAAGAAAAGAATGACGTGGAAACCTCTGGAAGGCAAAAGAATGAAATACAAGGATGGATTTCGTGCCTCTTGGGTTCCTTAGGTTCCAAGGAGTCCAAAGTTGCAAAGAAAAAGCAATAAGAAAAGAAAATATCAATTAAGTATTTCTTTATTAAGAAAGAAATTGAAAATAATGATAAAATGTGGAAAAAGAGTGGAAAGAGGCATAAAGGAGATTTCTTGGTGAATTTTTGTATCCATGAGGTTGCTAATATTAAAAGGAATGCCAATGAGTAAAATAAAAGAGAAATAAAGATAAAACCTCAAAAAGAGTTATTTTAATAAGAAATAAACATGATAATGAAGAAATAATGCATATAGATGCATCTAGAAGGATAATGAATATCCAATAAAAAGGATTTTGAAATAATAGAGTTTCTTGGGATCCAAGGAGTCCCATTAAAGAGGAAGGAAAGATAAAATACTATAATTGTAAAATAAGAGGATAATGTGATACATTATTAATGGATTTTGTGATAAGGATATAAAGGAAGTATTTTCTAATAAAAGAGAATATAAATTCATGGCCAATGAATTAAAGGGCAAGTCTAATGAGATTAAGGGAGAGGTTTTTCATATTTCTAATTATCAATGGAATAATGATTATCAAAGAAGATAATTAGGAGAGAGAGAGCGACTTTCTTCACATTGAAGGAAAAGAGTTTCTTTAAAGAGGGGCTTGGTAACTCGTGGATAACCCACCTAAGGATTCGTACCCTTCTCTATAAAAGGTTAGAACCCGTGGTTCGAGCCCAAGAGATCCCTGCATCCCTTTCTCTCTTCTCCCTTTTCTTCTTCTTTCAAAACCCTAGAATAAAGGGTAGTGTGGCCATGGAACCATGAGGAGCTATTAAACGATCTCTTTGGAGGAAGGAGGCCTCCACGACAACCTAGGAAGAATCGGAAACCCAGACCGTGCTCCTGTCTCCAAGCAATCTCATCTGCGGGACTGCAAGCTGCCGCAAACGCAGCAGCAACCGCAGCCCATTCTTCACTCGTGAATAGCCATGGTGGTCGCGACCTGGAGGGCACCATGTGTGCGCCGAGGAGCGGCGTAGACAAAGGAATAGGACCAGAGGGTCGTCGAGTCCAGGGGGGAGCAGCAGGTGTCACGCAACTTGCGACTAGGGCTACAGGGCGGCACTTCTGCTGGCATCGCGGGGAGGAAGAAGGAGCACATGCGCGTTGGACATAATTACCCTTCTGGGGAATGAAGCAATGGCTGACTTAAGTGGGGGTATAATGATAATTCTGTTATATTTTCCAAATCGAGTGCTTTGCTTGGGATAAGCGACGTGGCACGTTCTGATTGGTCGGGTAACTGAAATCTTGTTAAATTTGTAATTAAAGATTGGTAACTCCGATTAGGACAAGTAATATATGAATTTTGATCAGGAGAACGAGAGTAATCAAATAGAAATTATATTAAAGATAGATTCCGTTCCTAATTGCAAAAGTACTATAATTTAATGAAAAGTGCATTAATGTTAAGTTAAAAACCCTATTTGTGATTAAAGGTTGAATCTAGAATGCTTAATGGGTTAATTGAAGTGTTAATTACTTGTTGAATGATAATGTTAGATTCGAACCTGATCTAGATGTAGAATTGCATGATTTAGGGTTTTACCTCATTTGAGAATGATTAAATAATTTAGAAACCCTAATTTAGGGTAAAAGAGGATAAAATCATATTTAATTTGAAAATGTAAAAATATGTTGTTATATGATCGCTCTAATCTATTTCGAGCTTTAAAGTTCCTAATCATGGATAAATAATCCTAAAAATAGTAATTAGGGTTTTCTCATGAATAAAATGTAGTATTAATGGCAATTCGAGTTCATATGTGATTAGACCATAATGAACTTGGAATTGATGATAAATGAGCATAGAAATCTTGTCGTGGATTAAAAGGATAAAAAATGGTAGCTTTAAAGTAAAAGAAGCTTAATGAAATTAATTGATGGTTAATGGTGCCTTTTAATCTGAGAATAGGGTTATATGTTGTTAAGATAACCTTAATATTGAAGAATAGATAAGATAATAAGGGTTTATGAGTAATGGTACAAAATTAGGGTTTGAAATAGTAAAAGATGAAGGGAAACCCTAATTGCAATGGAAACCCGAAAAGTGAATTAGAAACCCTAGGATGCGAGCTAGGTTTAATAGATCTTGATGACATGAGTAATAAAAAGGGAATTACATGATTATTTTAGGATCTTGTTGAAAATGCTTGCTTGTTTGGATTCTTATTTGCATGAATATTTCTATTCAAATCATCAGATCAGGTATGTGGTTACGCTTATGAATATATCGACTTATGTTTTACGAGGTTTACCGAAGTTTTCATTGATGACATGAATTAATTGTTGGATGATTTTAATTCATGTAAACTATAATGTGGATATGACTATCACATAAGATATGTGCCTACAAGCTCAGATCCTGGTCCCCTCTGTGGCTTAATAGTTGACCTAGTACATGGCTACCTATGGGGTAGGTCCATCAGATCATTGGATGACTTAGTACATGGCTACCAATGGGGTAGGTCCATCAAGTCACATTGAGTTAGATATTGGGCTACCTTCGGGTAGTGCCATGTGACTCTATTACCCTAGGTATTGGCTACCTGTAAGGTAGGTCCATGTGGGCAAGAATCTACTTAAAGAGAGGTAGCATACAAGTCCACTGCAAGGATAGCACAGAGTTAAGGGATAGGTAAGGATTGAGTAGTGTGGGTTAAAACATAATCTTGGTTGTTAAATGATTAATTGAATGATTACATTGTTAAGAATAATTGCATGATTAGTGTTTCCCCCACATACCAGCTTCGGCTGACCGACGTTTTGTTTGTCGGCGTTTTAGGTACAAGCCAAAAGAACAAACAGTAAATCATCATATTGGGAAATACATGAAGTAAAATACAAGGACGATTAGTTAGAGTAGAATCCTTAAGTGGATAGAAGGTTAGAGATCCAAGTTTTCAAAAAGAAAAAAAAGAGGTATGAAAAAGTTTATTTTCTTACAGCTTTTTAGTTTAGTCTGTTAAAATTTAATAATTGTTCTTGGTTAATTATCGAACCTTTGATCCAGGTTATTGGTTAACGGTTCTGTCCTTTCAGTCTCCCTTAATTGGGGGTTACTAGGAGGCGGGGTCGTAAAATTTGGTATTAGAGCATGAGATAAATGGTTCAAATACACCATGATGCGAGTTCAAAGGTTCTTGAGTTTGACCTAAAGGTTCCCTTCTAAAAGGTGGAAGTAGGTGCATGAAGAACTCGATATTAGTATAATTCATCACCCCTAACTAGTGGTTAGTATGATCCATACTAAAGGGTCTGATGAGAGCATATGTGCTCATTTATGGTGATATCTAGAGACAGTTCTTATCCTATGCAAGGTGCATAGATAACCACCATAGCTAGTGTCAGGATTTAAAGAAGCTCTGTAAGAGAGGACATGTCGGTCACCACTTCAGTAAGGTGATGTTGGTGAAAGGACCATGTGATGGATAGAAAAGGACCATAGTGTGTGTGTAGATGAAGTTTCTTTCATCATGCAATGTCTGAAAGGAGCCTAGAGATGACAAGAGTCGTGAGCGGATGCAAAGTAGACAGATAGGCAGTTCACTGTGGGAGAATATGTGACATGAAAATCCGACCCCTCTAAGTTATAGCTAAGAGAGCTGAGTCCCCGATGCATGGGTTCTTTTGACATGGTTTGGTGGAGAAGGTTAAGTTTGACCTTACCCCTCAGGATAAAGTAATGTGTGATGAGTTCCATGTGTCCAATTTAGAGCACTATGTGAGGTACCTAGACCATGAGCTAAGCAATGAACCTAGTGAGCCCCAAGGGAGGCTGAAATGGCCTGAGTCACCTGTACAGTTTATAGACGCCAGAATGAAAGAACTCAGAGAAAAGAATATGTGATGAGAAAGGTTCTTTGGAAGCGCCATGAGTAAGGTGAAGCCACATAGGGGCCAATGATGGACATGGAAAAGTCTTATCCTGAATTGATTGTTTGCTTGATAGAATTTTGAGGACAAAATTCCTATAAGAGGGGAAGGATGTTACAACCCTGATTTTAGGTTCATTTGGGTGAGAAATGTAATTTCTCATATTAAAGATATTTGAACAAATAATGATATAATTCATTTTGAATACATGGATTTTGTTTACAATAGCCTTGATGGTTATGTTGTGGGCTTTATTGTCTATTGGGCCCAAATAACAAGGAAATTCAATTAATAAATGAATAATTGAGTTTTTGAAGAAAATAATGATGTGGAAACCTCTGGAAGGCAAAAGAATGAAATCCAAGGATGGATTTCGTGCCTCTTGGGTTCCTTAGGTTCCAAGGAGTCCAAAGTTGAAAAGAAAAAGCAATAAGAAAAGAAAAGATCAATTAAGTATTTCTTTATTAAGAAAGAAAATGAAAATAATGATAAAATGTGGAAAATGAGTGGAAAGAGGCATAAAGGAGATTTCTTGGTGAATTTTCGTATCCATGAGGTTGCTAATATTAAAAGGAATGCTAATGAGGAAAATAAAAGAGAAATAAAGAGAAAACCTCAAAAAGAGTTATTTTAATTAGAAATAAACATGATAATGAAGAAATAATGCATATAGATGCATCTAGAAGGATAATGAATATCCAATAAAAAGGATTTTGAAATAATAGAGTTTCTTGGGATCCAAGGAGTCCCATTAAAGAGGAAGGAAAGATAAAATAATAAAATTATAAAATAAGAGGATAATGTGATACATTATTAATGGATTTTGTGATAAGGATAGAAAGGAAGTATTTTCTAATAAAAGAGAATATAAATTCGTGGCCAATGAATTAAAGGGCAAGTCTAATGAGATAAAGGGAGAGGTTTTTTGTATTTCTAATTATCCATGGAATAATGATTATCAAAGAAGATAATTAGGAGAGAGAGAGAGACTTGCTTCACATTGAAGGAAAAGAGTTTCTTTAAAGAGGGGCTTGGTAACTCGTGGATAACCCACCTAAGGCTTCGTACCCTTCTCTATAAAAGGTTAGAACCCCTGGGTCGAGCCCAAGAGATCCATGCATCCCTTTCTCTCTTCTCCCTTTTCTTCTTCTTTCAAAACCCTAGAATAAAGGGTAGTGTGGCCATGGAACCACGGGGAGTTGTTAAACAATCTCGTTGGAAGAAGGAGGCCTCCACAACAACCAAGGAAGAATCAGAAACCCAGACCGTGCTCTTGTCTCCAAGCAATCCCATCTGCAGGACTGCAAGCTGCTGCAAACGCAGTTGCAACCGCGACCCGTTTGTCACTCGAGAACAGCCATGGTGGTCGCGACCTGGAGGTGCCATGCGTGCGCCGAGGAGAGGCAGAGATAAAGGAATATGAATGGAGGGCCGTCGAGTCCACGGGGTGCAGTAGGTGTCGCGCAGCTCGTGACTAGGGCGACAGGGTGGCGCTTCTACTGGCATCGTGAGGAGGAAGAAGGAGCACATGCACGTTGGACGGAATTACCCTTCCGGGGTATGAAACAATGGCTGACTTAAGTGGGGGATAACGGTAATTCCGTTATATTTTCCAAATCGAACGCTTTGCATGGGATAAGAGACGTGGCACGTCCTAATTGGTCGGGTATGTAATCTTATTAAATTCGTAATTAAAGATTGGTAACTCTGATTAGGACAAGTAATATATGAATTTTGATCAGGAGAACGAGAGGAATCCAATAAAAATGGTATTAAAGTTTGATTCCGTTCCTAATTGCAAAAGTACTATAAGTTAATGAAAAGTGCATTAAAGTTAAGTTAAAAACCCTATTTGTGATTAACGGTTGAATCTAGAATGCTTAATGGGTTAATTGAAGTGTTAATAACCTATTGAATGATAATGTTAGATTCGAACCTGATCTAGATGTATAATTGCATGATTTAGGGTTTTACCTCATATGAGAATGATTAAACAATTTAGAAACCCTAATTTAGGGTAAAAGAGGATAAAATCATATTTAATTTGAAAATGTAAAAATATGTTGTTATATGATAGTTCTAATCTATTTCGAGCTTTAAAGTTCCAAATCATGGATACAAATCCTAAAAATAGTAATTAGGGTTTTCTCATGAATAAAAGGTAGTATTAATGGCAATTTGAGTTCATATGTGATTAGACCATAATGAACTTGGAATTGATGATAAATGAGCATAGAAATCTTGTCGTGGATTAAAAGGTTAAAAAAATGGTAGCTTTAAAGTAAAAGAAGCTTAATGAAATTAATTGTTGGTTAATGGTGCCTTTTAATCCGAGAATAGGTTTATATGTTGTTAAGTTAACCTTAATATTGAAGAATAGATAAGATAATAAGGGTTTATGAGTAATGGTATAAAATTAGGGTTTTAAATAGTAAAAGATGAAGGGAAACCCTAAAAGTGAATTAGAAACCCTAGGAAGCGAGCTAGGTTTAATAGATCTTGATGACATGAGTAATAAAAACGGAATTACATGATTATTTCAGGATCTTGTTGAAAATGCTTGCTTGCTTGGATTCTTATTTGCAAGGATATTTCTGTTCAAATCATCAGATCGGGTATGTGGTTACGCTTATGAATATATTGAGTTATGTTTTCTAAGGTTTACCGAAGTTTTCATCGATGACATGAATTAATTGTTGGATGATTTTAATTCATGCAAACTATAATCTGGTTATGACTATCACATATGATATCTACCTACTAGCTCAGATCTTGGTCCCCTCTGTGGCATAATAGTTGACCTAGTACATGCCTACCTATGGGGTAGGTCCATCAGGTCATTGGATGACTTAGTACATGGCTACCAATGGGGTAGGTCCATCAAGTCACATTGAGTTAGATATTGGGCTACCTTCGGGTAGTGCCATGTGACTCTATTACCCTAGGTATTGGCTACCTGTAAGGTAGGTCCATGTGGGCAAGAATCTACCTAAAGAGAGGTATCATACAAGTCCACTACAAGGATAGCACAGAGTTAAGGGATAGGTAGGGATTGAGTAGTGTGGCTTAAAACGTAATCTTGGTTGTTAAATGATTACATTGTTAAGAATAATTGCATTAATAGTGTTTTCCCCACATACCAGCTTCGGCTGACCAACGTTTTGTTTGTCGGCATTTTAGGTACAAGCCAAAAGAACAAACAGTAAATCCTCATATTGGGAAATACATGAAGTAAAATACAAGGAGGATTAGTTAGACTAGAATCCTTAAGTGGATAGAAGGTTAGAGATCCAAGTTTTCAAAAAGAAAAAAAAGAGCTATGCAAAAGTTTATTTTCTTACATCTTTTTAGTTTAGTTTGTTAAAATTTAATAATTGTTCTTGGTTAATTGTCGAACCTTTGATCTGGGTTATTGGTTAACGTCTTTGTCTTTTTGGTATCCCTTAATTGGGGGTTACTGGGAGGCGGGGTCGTAACAATTTAGGTTTTTAGATGATGGTTTGTTGTATCAGCATGACAGGTTGTGTGTACCTTGAGAAATGATTTGAGAGAAAGGATTCTTGATGAAGCACATGCATCGATGTACACTATGCATCTAGGCAACATTAAGATGTACATGAATCTCAATGAGTTGTACTGGTGGTCAGGTATGGAGAAGTATGTAGTTGAGTACGTGGATAGATGTAGTGTGTGCCAGCAGGTTAAGGCTGAGCATTAGAAACCTATAAGTACTTTGCAATCTCTTCCTATACCAGAGTGGAAGTGGGAACATATCACAATGGATTTTGTGGTAGGGTTGCCCAGGACACCTAGAGGTTGTGACTCGATATGAGTGATTGTGGATAGACTAATTAAGTCTGCTCAGTTTCTTCCTGTTAAGTCAACCTTTGATGTCTCGAAGTTTGCTAAGATATACGTGGATGAGATAGTCAGATTACATGGTATTCCAGTTTTAATTATATCAAATAGAGATCCTAAGTTCGCATCTAGGTTTTACAATCAGTTGCATCGTGCTTCAGGCACAAAGTTGAGATTCAGTACCACTTTTCACCCACAGAGGGATGGTCAGTCAAAGAGGACCATTCAAACTCTTGAGGACATGTTGAGAGCATGTGTCTTTCATTTCATTGGAAGTTGGGAAGAACACTTGAGCCTTATAGAGTTTGCATACAATAATAGTCACCATTCCAGTCCTGGTATGGCCCCATATGAAGCTCTGTATGGAAAAAAGTGTAGATCACCTGTATGTTGATACGAGGTGGGTGAAAAAGAGATTCTTAGACAAGAGATAGTGGAGTTGACTACTGAAAATATTACAGTGATCAAAGTACAGTTGAATGCTGCACATGATAGGCAGAAGAGTTACGCAGAGATGAGATGTAGTCCTCTTGAGTTTGAGGTTGGTGATGAAGTGTTGAGGTTTGGCAAGAGAGGCAAACTGACTCCTAGGTTTATGAGCCCATATCCTGTCATTGAGAGGATTGGACCTGTAGCCCATAGGTTGGATATGCCATCCGAGTTGGCCAATTTATAAGATGTGTTTCATGTATCGATGTTTAAGAAGTGTTACCCTGGTATAGAAAAGATAGTAGATCCATAACCTACACAGCTCAGAACATATGTGTGCTATGTTGAAGGGCCTATTCAGATAGTTGATCGGAGGATCAAGAAACTCAAGAATCATGAGATATCATTATTGAAGGTTTTGTGGAGCAACCACAACCTAGAGGAAGCCACGTGGGAGCTTGAGTCTGACATGCATAACAAGTTTCCTTTTCTCTTTTAGGAATTTCAGGATGAAATTCTTATAAGGGAGGGAGATTGTTATCACCCACTCCAAAGCTAACTATTTAGTTCAATGATCACAGCATCATTAAGATGATTAAGTTAAGTGAGCACAATGCTTAGTGCATCATTTAGTTGATTAAGTTGAGTTAAGTACTCATAGATGCAATTAGTGCTTTGATTTAGTGTTACAGCTTAATTAGCATTCTTTCATGCCTTTAAAAGGTAGAGAATTTCGTGATTGAAAGTTTTCAAAAAGAATCATTCGATGTGGATCTTCGAGTTAATAGTTATGATGTTTTTATGTTTCTTTAGGCTTGGATGCAATTTTTCCAGTAATTAGCTATTTATTTTTTTTCTTTACCCTTTCTCCCTTATCTTCTTCCCCGACAGAATAGGGACTGCTAGAGCGGCACCCATCCAGCCTGACAGAGAGCAGCGCGGGGGGGGGGGGGGTGGGGATTGTGAGGTGATTTGGGCACCCTTAGCTCCGACCAGTAGCGCCATCTTCTTCTTCTTCCTCCACCCTTCTTCTTCCTGTACCTCACCCCCATCGCAGCCGTAACATGCTAGGCGATGCCCTAGCAAGCCGCAGTAGCACGACAGTCATAGCAACAACTAGGGAGCTGCCTTGGGTGCAACTACCACCACCAAACGGCCGCCCCAACTCCATCCATAAGGTCTAGAGAAGGAAACGCAACACCCCACATCCATTGTGCAACCTACACCTCACTTTAGCAGAGGCGACACCCCATCTTTCTAGAGTAGCAGTAGCTACTGTAATAATGGCCAGGGGCCGATTGGGTGTGAGCAGCAGCACCAAGCATCATCCTTGAGCTTCGCCTAGTCCAGGCATGATTCGCACCTCCATCCATGATCTAGTACTCAGCTAGCTTCTTTTTTCAACCTATGCGTGAGAAAGCTATTGTTTGATTGCAACAGGTTGAATTCCAGGTTATTCCAAGGTAGAAGACGACCTGTGTATACCCGAAAACTGGCCTCTGGACGTGTTTCCAGATGAATTCGGACATCCCGAACCACTGTGAGTAGAATCTCACTCCCCAAACGAAGTATTAACTCCATGAAATGGATGTTTTTGGTTTGATCTGTGTTTGTCATAGTTAACGGCATATACCTGGGTGTCGTGTAGTATCAGTGTCGCCTGATGTTAAATTTCACATTTTCTTATTTACGTTTGCCCGACCCAAATTATTAATCGATTTAGTATGATTTAGATTAGTGGAATTATATGTTTGATCATAACCTAATTTGCTCAGTTTAAAAGTGGAAAATAGTAGCAAACAACCAGTAGCTGTACGATTTGGGTATAAACCCAGGCTTTGCAATTTTAGTACTTTACTAGATGCACAATTTCAAAGAAATGACGATGATATGAAAATATTCAATGAAAACCCTACTTGCACGCTCTCTGCTATGTCTAATGTGAGTGATTTCATATTTACATGAGTTGGCGTGTTTCTCAGAAATATCATTAGAATTCCTAAGTTATTATTAATAATTCATGTCATAATAAGTAATTAACTCTTAACTGAGTTATGTGGTGCAAAAATCAGGACTAGGGTTAATGTGCACATTTTTTGAGGAATTTCAAATAATTTACAGATGCTACTGATGATTTCTCATATGTCGAGTAATTTACTCGTATTAGTGCATTAAGAGGTCCAATTGCATGATTCTAGTGTATAAGTGCCAAGTTGACATGTATTCTGTTTATTTAAAAATTTTAGTCTGCTTGCACTTACAATATGTTGATTTCTCAGTGAATTACATCGTTTGAGTATATTGCATTGCCAAGTTAGAAATGATATACATGTTGCATTTATAAGCTTCAGATAAATAGACTCAGTACCATAGAGATGCTAGAGTTAAAAATAAGTATGAGAGAGAGATCTAATATAGTAAGAGCTTTCCAAGAATATTAAAATAATAGATTATGGGCCCTGACACCATATAATCCCTATGAGAGGTATGTGCCTTAGGGATGAATCGACCTACCTTGGCGGTGCGTCCAGTATGCGGGGGTCAGAATGCACCCACAGAGTGTGTGGGGAGACGAAGCCCTTGAGGAAGTCTCCTAAGAAAAAATAGGTTACCCAACATGAACCGGAAGTCCCAGTGGTAACCCATAGGTACCCACAGAGCGTACCAAGTTGAGGCCCACAGAGCGTCTCAGACCCTCCGCCTATGTACTCAACCTAGAGGAGGAGTCCAATTTGTGGCACCATAGGAGTGCTGAGGCTAGAGTGCCAGTTTTCTTATTGTTGACCAGGACATTAGTCAGACTTAGCTATCCTGGGGTGTCGGCTAAATCTTATACCACTACAGCAAAATTGCCCATTAGCGGCATTTATTCTAGTGGCATTTATAAAAAAAAGCCACTATCTTTTTAATATACAAGCATTTTTAATTAAAATGCCACTAAACCTCCTATTATAGAGTTTCTAAAAAGCACTTAACATTAAAGGCATTTGTATTTTTAATTAGTGGCAATCCTAAATTTCCATACCCAAATTTGCTAAGGCAATATTTCCTTTCCCGCTCCAAATTTCACTGGCTCGTGCTCCAAATTTCACTAACTCTCCCTAATTCAGCCTGTGCCTCTCTCTCGCAAGCTTACGACTTCCTCTCCCTCTCTAGTCTCTCCTTCGCGACGAGCCCTAGCAAGGAAGCCAGCGCAGAGAAGCTGCCTGCCGTAGAGAAGCTCTAGAGAAGCTGTCGTCCAGCGTCGACGGTGAGTCCCTGGAACTAGCATTTACGCATCGAGGAGAGTTTTCGGCCGTGCGCGTCAATCGGGATTTGGACCTAGCCAACCTGAAGCACCGCCTCAGGCGCCGGCGAGCTGGAGGGACTCCAATCATCCAAAGCTTTGCTACTTTCTGAAGAGGTTTGTTGGCGCTCCCCCTCTCCTCCCCGCAATAACTCAATGAGCTCGTCTGGTTTCTCTCCTTTTCCCTCATTCACTCCGCTAGCCCCCTGCACCCCCATAAATCCCACCCATGGTCAAACTCTATTTCTCACACCCTATTCTCACCTCTTCTCTGCCTCCCAATTTGGTGACACTCTCACCATCTTCTCCGCCTCCCACCCCCATCTCGTCCCCTCTAGGAGAAGCCAACCTCCAGTCCAGATCACCAAAGATGGCCATGACAAACAAGCCCATGCACGATTTACTGATTGGGCACAAAATATTTTCCTAAGGCAAATTATACAGGATTTCAATAGAGATTTTAACTTAAGATTTACTGATTTTTTCCCACGCTTATCTTTAGTTGTGTTATTTTATATGGATTGGATTGATATGATTTTTTCCATGGATATGAACCACCACTTTGTTTCATGCCACATTTTCCTCAATTTGGGTCATATTATTCAGGCACGAGGTGGATAAAGTGGAAGGTGGAGTGACCTATGTATGACTGAAATATTTAGAATGTGTCCGAACTTATACACTTGAGGGATATATTTTGTGTGTGTATTTGAGAGTGACACTCTTTGTTTTAGGGGCTTCATAGTTAATAGATAGTATTTTGGGTGGTGCATGAACACAATGTACATACATATCCAAACACTTAATATTTTGGTAACACATAGGTCATACCACATGTAAGGTTGGATAAAATCCGATTTTGGTGTTATATGCATATTTTACCTTGTATTTCCCTTTTTATTCTATTCTTTAAAATATAAGTCTTGTATTTACCTGCATTAAATGATATTTCCACCATTTAGTAATAACTTTCAATCATTTTGTAGGAAATTACTGAGTTGTGGAGCAGAAGAAATTTCATTAGTTGAGATTATTCTTCAACCAATGACCTCTTATTCGATAAAAGGACACTCATAATAAATATTATAAAAACCATTGGTTCATCAATCTATGGAAAACCTCAATCCTTTCCCATCTATAGAAAATCTACAAAAAGTGCTAAGCACATTAACTGATGGTCAGGTAGGTGACCAACTTGAAGACTTGGAACTTTATTCATTAACCAACTAATGATGTATTATTTACATTTTCATTGGTATCCATAAATTGATGGTCCTCATGCTCTAGAAACCTTAGACTTCAAAGACTATGCATTTTCATAAGTATCCATAGACCGATGACAAGAGTAGGTCACCAAATAATGAAAAAGCTTCCTTAATCCTCCTACATACTTGTAGACAAGAGTCCATTGATGGGATCACATACCTCACCTACCTATGTAATTCTTTCTATCTCCCACTAATGAGAACATTGTATTCATTACCAAATGAAGAAACACATCCAATAGTGGAGGACAGACTCCAGTTATCAATGGAGACATAACAAGCTCTCATCTAGTGACAAAGATCCTTTTAACCCCTATGCCTACCTAATTAGTTAAGTGTTTGCCCAAGGAACCTCTCATGATTCTTGGAGTGCAAGAAAAATGCTCATATGCTCATGTGCCTTGATCACACACCAATTCCTATAAATAGGGACCCCAAGCCTTCAAAAAAGGACCCATCTTCTTCCATGAAGTGTTGCCAAACTCATCATCACTCTTCACCACTTGTGGTGATAACAATCAAAATCCACTAGTGTGATTCCTTAAAGATGTCTAAATCATGTCATTGTGACAAGGAAAGTTGTATTATCCTTCCTTGCCACCATCACCACCATGTAGAGTGAAGATGAGGCCTACAATAAGATTCAGTACCCCACGACTACAATTTTGGTTCATTTCCTCGTTATTCCCCATTATGTCTATATCCATCTTTTGTTTTCATTTGTCTATAGCCTACATGTTCAATAAATCATTTGATTCACTAGTTATCATGAGTTTCTAGAATCATTAACTTAGGTTGGAATAATGGTAATCAGGCAATCCCTGGTAATATTCGTGGAGGATATTATGTTCTCTGGATCCTTCAAAATCTGGTTGTTCCCAATGCAAATATTGAAGATTGTATTCTTGTTAATGGTAAGGTGTCCTTGTCGCTGAAAGACTGTTGGGACTTATGCAGGTCCAAGGCTCAAGTTCTGAACTGGACTTCTGATGTGTGGGCGTCCTTGATTCCTAGGAATATCTCTATTTTCTTTTGGAAATGTTACCTTCAACACTTACCTTCTCAGGACACTTTATAGAATTTTAACTTCCAGCTCCCTTCTGTTTGCTATCTATGTTGGAAGCATGAAGAAGATGGACAACACCTCTTCTTTGATTGTTTCTATTGCACTGAGCTTTGGTCCTACTTCAAGCTTAAGTACGGTCATGCTCCTTCATGTCTGTGATCCCAAAGGGGTTTGGACCCTGTGTATACGTGATGTTAATAGCATAAATAGATAGTTATAGTTCTCCTTTCTGTACAGTTGTTAGCTTCTTAGCTTGTAAAGAGTTAAACTCTGTTTTGGTGTTGTTTTTAATAAAGAAGGAGGCACGCATGGTTCAGCAAAAAAAAAGATACATCAAATTATAGAAAATACTAGTTACTTCCTTGAAATTCTCAAAGAAGGATTAGTGAACATTGGACCGATTGCAAAGATATAGGACATGATCTCCTCTATTAGATTTCTTTTCAAGCTATCATGTCTACCATAATAAAGTTGGTTATGACAAGCAATAAAAGGTTAACTAGATGTTATACAACTTTTTCTGAAAATATATAACATCATTATATGTACTTACACTTTGTTAATACTAATATTATACAGTCTCTATCCACCCACAACAGTCACTATGAACTGGGCCTCTATGTCAATGTTAACGTTCCCTATTGAAGAACAATTGGACATCATCCTAGATGATCATTCCTTAAACCAATTGGTCATACCCAAACATTGGCGTTTTCTAAAAGGAAGACACTACATGCCTGGTAAAGTGACCCTAACTTTTGGCAATTATTCACATGTTATCGAGGTTGAGTATGATTTGGCGGGAAATCTTGTATCAAAATCCAGTTGTCGTGATTGGATTGGAGAGATGCAAGTGGGCCTTAGCGACATGATTTTTCTCCGTCCAGTTGGCCATAATTCCATCCAACATCAACTGTGAGACCCCCGATCATCTACTGCGGTATGAGCGCACGACGTCTGATATCATCTATCAACAATTTGAATCCGAGGCCCCTGTCAGTTCAGATTCTTCTAAATACAGTGAGGAGCTTCGCGAGACAGCTTCATCATAAAAAATACCACGATAAGTCCAATTAACAAATATAATTTTCAAGACAAAAAATTTGTGTTTACACTTTTTGTCTGAAAGCAATCAATACTCATAGCTACTTTCTATTCTGAACTTCAGGAGAAGATTGCCACAATGATAAGTCCTCAAAGTTACTGATGCGGGACCATGTTGTTCTAGTATTTAGTTGTCTATCTATCTAGACTTGTCTGTATTAATAGTTTTTTTAATTATGCGCATGTTTAGGGGTACACCAACCCCTTTGTTTAGTTACTGTTTAGGGGTACACCCCTATGTGCGGATGTAAAAAGAGATTAATGAATGGAACTGAAAGTTGCTACACGAATGCTTATAACTGAAGTGTGTGTTCCAATGAATGTTCCCATTTGCATGATTACACTAGTATTTTCTCATATTGTATTGTCTATTTTAATATGACGTACTTAAACATATGGTATATGTTTTATTATTTTTATAGAATGGATAAGTCTTGGATAGTAGAGGATGACCGAACCAGCAGTAAATACTTATGCAAAGTATCTAAATTTTTAGATTTTGCTTTTGAACATTCATTGATTGGAGACAAGATTGTATGCCCATGTAGAAAGTGTGCTAATGTATACCAGGTCACCAGAAAGACTGCATTGAGCCATCTACTGTGGCATGGCTTCTTACCAAGCTATATTTCTTGGGCTTTTCATGGTGAAGATGCCAATGTTCAAATGGATGCTCCTACTGATCAGGGAGATTTCCTTAATGCTAAAATTTTACAAGATATGTTGCACGATACTTTTCCAAGTTTCAGTGAAGATGGAAATACATAAGGAGTGGAGCCATCTAGTGATCAACATTTCAATACAAAAAAAAATTATATCTTTTTTAAAGGATTCTGAGATAGAATTATATCCAGGGTGTAAGAAATATAGCAAACTTGCTTGCATCCTAGAATTCTATCACCTGGTTTGTCTTAATGGCTTCAGTAAGAAAGCATCATCTATGTTTCTTATGTTCTTTAAGAAGATGCTACCAGAAGGAGAACAATTACCTAATTCATTTTATGAGCTAAAAAAGATGATTACGGGGTTGGGCTTAGATTATGTGAAGATTCATGTTTGTCCAAATGGTTGCATGTTGTTTTGGAAGGATTCTGCTGATAAAGACATCTGTGATACATGTGGAGCATCAAGATGGAAACCGATTCCAATCCCAGATGATGATGATGAGCTTGCAAAAAAACCCAAGAGAATACCTATCAAAGTGCTCAAACACTTTCCACTTATACCCCGCCTAATGCGGTTATTCATGTCATCAAAAACCTCATCCTTAATGAGGTGGCATGCAGAAGAATATGAAAAAGATGACGAGTTAAGACACCTGGTTGATTCACCTGCATGGAAAACATTTGATGTGATGCATCCAGAATTTGCTGCAGACGCTAGAAACCTTCAATTGGGACTTGCAACTGACAGATTTAATCCTTTTGGGACAATGAGTACTTCTTACAGTAAATGGCCTGTTGTGATTATTCCATATAATTTACCTCCTTAGTTGTGCATGAACCAACCATATTTTATGTTGTCCCTACTCATTCCCAGACCAACTTCACCTGAAAATATAGATGTGTACTTGCATCCATTGATTGATGAGTTGAAAGAACTATGGGATACTGGTATACATACATATGATGATGGAACCAAGGAATTCTTTCAAATGCGCACTTCTTTATTATGGACAATTAGTGATTTTCTAGGATATGCACATCTATCTGGTTGGATTACTAAAGGCTACAAAGCATGTCCCTATTGTAATAAAGATACTGTCTCACATTGGTTGCCACATAGCCGTAAAGTTTTCTATAGAGGACATCGTAGGTTTTTGCCAACTAGCCATAGATTCTTAAAAGAAGCAAAGGCATTTGATGGTGAGCAAGAATTTAGGTGTCCACCTAAACCTCCTTATGGAGCTCAAATCTTGTCACAATTGGAGGACGGAACAACTGTAATTGGTAAGAAAAGGCCAAGAGGTAAGGATTCAACACACAATTGGGAAAGGAAAAGCATATTTTTTGAGCTACCATATTGGAAAACTAACATTGTATGGCACAATCTCGATGTCATGCACATTGAGAAGAATATATGTGAGAGTATTGTTGGAACATTGCTAGGTTTGAAGGATAAAAGTAAGGACAACTTGAATGCAAGGAAGGATTTGGAGGATACGGGAATCAAATTTCTACTTCATCCAAAAATTGTTGGTAAATATACCATCCTACCTCCATCTTTCTATACAATGAAAAAAGATGAAAAATATTATTTTGCAACCTCCTAAAATCTGTCAAAGTTCCAGACGAGTATGCGTCTAATATATCTAGATGTGCACGGCCGAAGGATCCTAAGATGCTACCAATGAAAAGTCACAATTATCACGTGCTGATGCAACAACTTTTGCCATTAGAGATCACTATGTCCTTGCCCAGTAAGAATGATAAGTCATGTATTATTAATCTTTGTCGCTATTTTCAAAGGTTGTGCACTAAAGTCATAGATCCAATTGATTTTTCTGCATTGGAAAATGCAATAGATGTTACACTTTGTGAGATGGAGAAGATATTCCCTCCATGTTTTTTTGACATAATGGTGCATCTATCAGTCCATCTCTCTTATGAAGCTAAGATAGCCGGCCCTGTTCAGTATCGTTGGATGTATCCAATTGAAAGGTAACATTTCACACGTCGTGATGACTTTACCTATTGGAATGTAATTTATCATAATATTTTCCTCAACTTTGTTTTCAGGTATCTGATGACCCTAAAAGGATATGTTCGCAATAAAAGATATCCAGAAGGGTCAATAGAAGAAGGATATATAGATGAAGAGTGTCTAACTTTTTGTTCAAGATACTTGGATGGAGTTGAAACAAAGTTAAATCGGTCAAATAGAAACGATACTGACGAAGCAAATTTGGAAAACGAGCCAACACTTGACAGTGATGATTGGTCTATTTTCTCGACAGTAGGTCGTGGTATTGGTAAAATGGTAACATGTGTCTTGGACGAACATACATTGAAACAAGCCCATAAGTATGTACTATTCAATTGTGAAGCAATTGAACCCTACATTAAGTAAGTTAGTGTCAACTGTCTTCTATTAATAAAATGCTATAACATATTCCAATAAAATATTGCACAAATTTTGTATTCAGGATGCACTATGATATCATTAGGCAAAAACATCCTCAAAAGTCCTTAAAGCAGGTTCAAAGAATACATAGTAACTCATTTAATGGATGGTTTAACGAACATGTAAGTTTAGTTGTGGTAATTAAATTAGTTATGCTTCATGAATAAAGTCTAACAAACTTTTCTTTTGTTAGATTGAGACACTCCTAAGAACAGATATGGTAGATGATAAAATCAAGTTTCTTTCTCAAGGTCCACATCAACTGGCCATTAAGTACAAGGGCTATGTTGTCAATGGTCACATATTTCATACCAAGGCAAAAGATGCAAATCGAACAACACAAAATAGTGGAGTCTTTCTGGTAGCTAAGACTGATTGTTATTCTAAAACCACTGACCGCAATCCAATTACTAGAGATGTAACCTACTATGGTGTTTTGAAGGATGTTATTGTGCTCAATTATTATGAACACTTTAAGGTGACATTATTTAAGTGTGATTGGGTGGACATCTACTCAATGAGGGGAATAAAGCATGATGAAATGGGTTGACTCTTGTTAATTTGAGACGCCTTCAAACTATAGGAGAACCATTTGTAGTGGCATCTCAAGTTGGACAAGGATTTTATGTAGAAGATGTCACTACAAAAGGGTGGCATTTTGCTGTAAAGATTGCCCCATGGGATATGTTCAACATGGAAGAACAATCTTGTATTGAGAATATTGAAGCTTGTGTGCAAGGTGAAACTGGAGATGGGCCATCAATGACATCAGAGGATGGAGATACTGATTGTGGCATAGTTAGGTTGGATATGGAAGGAATTACTATTGCTAGTTCAACAACTGAAAAAGACCAATCCTGAATTCAGTTGGATGATGAAAGTGATGATGATGACTGTTTTGAATGAGAAGATTACAAAATAGCAGCCAATGCTTCTTTTTGTTTGTCATTAATAATTGACTTAAATAAGCCTTTTTCGGCTCAATGTATCTCTTTAATTTTATGTCTCAAATTGTGCTCGAGCTAGGTGTATCAATTTTACATGTCTGACATTATTCTTATTCATATTTATCCTTGTCTCTACTATTGTTTATAATTATATTTGCTTAAATATTTGAGTTTCATTTTCAAATATTATTAATAAAATTGTTATTATGTTGTTCAATATTTTTCTAAATGTGGCCATTTTTATGTGACTTGATATACTCAAGATGAGAGAACAATATAGTGACAACTGCTATAACATGACAGTCGCAAGCAATGATAAGAACAACAACAATTACTCTTGTACGGTGACTCATTTTCCTAGCATTACTCGACATGCTTGTTGGCAATCTTTGAACATGTCAACCTCAAATCGCTCCAAAAAATTTTTAGCTTCCCTTCCAACTGAAATTCGTAATGATAGAGCAATCAAATTCAATAAAACTGCTGCTAGCTCTGCAAAAAATGCCCAATCAGCCACGTCTCCCCAAGACTCTAATATGGCAAAAAATGCCCAACCTTCTGATGGGCTAGGTAATCATTTCATTCATATCATTGTATTTATAGTGCTGCATTTAATCATATATAATTATGCATATATTTATTTTATCCTTTATGAATGAATGCTTAGGTCAAAAACATCGAGATAAAGTTATAAGATCAAGAATTTCATAGCTACCCCGTGTGCCTAATGCCATTGCTTCCGTGTCTATTCATTCAATAATTGTAGAGAATAGAGCTGCCAGTAACCAAAATAACAATGTATTTCCTGATAACATGGACCAAAATTACATCTTTGATCACCATGTTGAGTCATTGAATGTTACATCAACACCTTCTGATGGGCTAGGTAATCATTTAATTCATATCATTGTATTTATAGTGCTGCATTTAATCATATATAATTATGCATATATTTATTTTATCCTTTATGAATGAATGCTTAGGTCAAAAACATCGAGCAAACTAATTCAATAAAACTGCTGCTAGCTCTGCCAATAATGCCCAATCAGCCACGTCTCCCCAAGACTCTCAAACATGCACAACTGAAAAGGAGATGGGAACAAGGTTCCAAAATCAGCAAAATAAAGAAAGTGGCGATAAAGTTACAAGATCAAGAATTTCACAGCTACCCCGTGTGCCTAATCTCAATGCTTCTGTGTCTATTCATTCAAGAATTGTAGAGAATAGAGCT
This sequence comes from Alisma plantago-aquatica, assembly GCA_963693085.1. Lineage (NCBI taxonomy): Eukaryota > Viridiplantae > Streptophyta > Magnoliopsida > Alismatales > Alismataceae > Alisma > Alisma plantago-aquatica. The sequence goes on along the minus strand of OY856414.1, from coordinate 626,689,629 downwards.
GCCAATAACCAAAATATCAATGTATTTCCTGATAACATGGACCAAAATAACATCTTTGATCACCATGTTGAGTCATTGAATGTTACAACAACACCTTCTGATGGGCTAGGTAATCATTTCATTCATATCATTGTATTTATAGTGCTGCATTTAATCATATATAATTATGCATATATTTATTTTATCCTTTATGAATGAATGCTTAGGTCAAAAACATCGAGCACGTGGCCGGACACAATGTTTGAATGTTTGGAAAAGAAAGCCCGAATATCCAAATCCCATTGAGAAAAATCAATTTGGACAACCAGTAGGTGAAAACCAAAGTCACTTATCAAGTTTTTTGACAACCATTGCAAGAGATCCCAATCTTTGTCCACTAAACTATGAGGATTGGAGACAATTTCCAGCAAATAAAAAAGATTCTATATGGAATTTTGTGAAGGTATATTATTAAATTTTATTTTTAAATGGTTAAATGAAGCATCTAATTGATATCCTTTATGTCGGTAGAGTAAATTCACAATGGATTCAGATCTGAAGGAGTGGACAATGAAGAGACTAGGAAAGAAATGGAAGGACCACAAGTGTGAGTTAAGGAGACTATACTTCGTAGAAGATAGTCCATACGAACAACAACTTGAACAAGTTGTTCCCCGCGTGGACAAGTCACATTGGAAATTTCTTGTCAATTATTGGAGGAGTAATAAAGGAAAGGTAATATTATTTTTTCTATTTGTTGATACTTACAGTACCGCACAGATAATCACTATGCACAATACTGCAATGTTTTCCATAGAGGAAGTCTATAACTAACAAGACAAGAAGAAAATTTCAAAAAGTTAGCCACACAACAGGAACCAAGTCGTTTGCATGTCTGAAATATGATGTAAGTTAGTAATTTTTGTGATCCATTTAGATAATTTGATGGCATCCAATAATTTGATGTTTACAATAACCTTTTTTGAATGATAAAGATGGAGAAGGAAATAGGCGGAGAAGTGGATCCCATAATCTTTTTTGAGAAAACTCATTGTAAAAAAGATGGGAGCATAGTTGATGTTGAATCTGCCAAAATTTTGGTACAACACATAATATCCTATAGTATTATGTTACATTTACTAATTTCATAGAGGCATATATTTGGTATAAATTGCATCTCGTATGATTTGTTGTATGTAGGAAAAATTTTCTGAGGTAGGAGAAGAGCTACGAAGAAAACAACCTGATGTTACTTCAGATGAAATTTATAGGAATGTTATGGGAGAAGAGAGACCAGGATATGTTTGTGGTTATGGACTTGGACCATCACCTTCTGATATCTAGGGCAAGAACCGTAAATCTCGAGAAGCTGAAGAATCACAAAGGAAGCATTTCCAGGATAAGCTTGAAGAACAACAGTTGGAATTTGATGTAAAACTTCATCAACAAAAGGATGAATTCAGCCAAAAATTAGAGGAGTTACTTGCCGTAACTAGAGAAGGAAACAGTCAAGCACATCATGTTGGCACTGGCCAAGTATGAATACTTTTTATACAAGATGTGTGGTATCAATTATTTTCCATGTTGACTTTTATGGACTTATGACAAAAATAAAATAATTGTGCAGACAAACTTATCACTGCAAACTCCACTCCATATAAGACATTCATCATTTCATAAGGGACAAGTATGTTTGTATTACTATGAATTACACTTCATTTTATGTTTATATAAATTTGTTATGTCAACTGTATTTTTTTTGTAGGATGTGTATCTGTTGAGTTTTACAGATCCAGATGCTAGAATTGCATTCGGTCGAGTCTCTGAGGTTGATCCCATGAAAAGGGTGGCAGGTGCAATTTTAGGCTCATCATTTGTTGTTGTTTATGTAGAGGTTGCTTTGTTGGGCAATGATCCTCTATTTAGACCTTATGATCAATATCAATCTGTTGATGATGTTGTTGGCAACGTCATAGCATGGCCAAAAACACATATATTGCCAAGGTGAGCATAAAGTATTACTTATATTGTTACATAATTGAAAACAAAAGTAGTATCTAAAGTCATTTCCATTTGTTGCAGGACATGAAGTTTAAATTTAATTGCATTCATGGATACTATCTAAAGAGAGGAGAGCTGTAGTTGTTTTTATGTAATCCACTTTGTTATTTGTACATGCCGATCCAAAGTAATGGTGTTTCATGTCCATTTTCGTAGACAGTGTTGCCAAATAACAATCCTATTTTGTTTTGTCCTATTTTTAATTTTGTTATGGAGAATCTTAGTATTATGAATGATACACGCATTATGATTGGTTTGTGGTTTTTAGCTATGAGCAGTGTTTTAGATTCTTGTTTGTGGGTACGGATGAGGTGCGTTACTTGTACGAGTGTTGTTCTATTTTCTCACTACGTTGTTTTTGAATGTTTTGTTTTTGGTACTAAGTATAATATAGCCTGGTGTTTTTGCATTTTGCAGAGGCACACTTAGTCATTGTCAACATTTCAGAGGTCTGATCTGGTTGAGAAGTCTAGGAAGAAGCCTCAAGAAAGAATGGGTGTTCTTAGTAATGTGGGTTCCTCCTTGTTCTCTTAATTGTTAAAATAACATTTGTATATTTGTCTTTTTTCCTTTACCCCCTCCATCTAAAATAATACCCTTTCTGTAACATGTGGTTGTGATGCAGGCCCTAAAAGCCAATAACAATGGTAATGATCCTCTGCTAACTGCAGCTCTGTACTTGGAGATTAATTAAAGGCCAATCTCAAGAGCTGACAACCTCTATATTGATGTCTTGTCCGACTTCCCAGGGCTCCCATGGGACACATCCATTCCTAATATAATAGTTGGCACTTTGGATATCTTTGGTATGGATGGAGGATGCCCAGCTGTGGTGAACTTCTCTGCACAATGTGACACCCGTAGGCATATCCAGGACCTCATTCGCTGTGGAAACATGAAGGGCGTTGTAAGTAAAATCTTTTAATGTATTTCGTTTAAATTAGTTAAACAAAATACATAAATATTTTTTTACTGACAACACACTTAATGTTTCCACAATGAAAGAGATCCTGAATAAGCCTGCAGAGAAGTTCACCACAATTGAGCATCCTCCATCCATGCCAAAGATCTCCTAAGAGACAACTATTATACTAGGAATGGATGCGTCCCACGGGAGCCCTGGGTAGTCGGACAAGCCATTAATAGCTAATGTAAGTTTTGAATTTTGACTACTTAGCATATGTATGGGTTTTTGAATGCTTAAGAGATACAAGTTAACTAAAACCTAACCATAATTTAAGAGTTAGGTACATTTTTCACTTTTTCCTTTGTCATCGATGAAGTTATTTTATTTTGGTGTCCTTCAGTGTCATTAAGCTAACACGAAATCATCATTCTATAGTATGCATTCTTGGATACTATCTAAAGAGAGGAGAGTTATAGTTGTTTTTATATAATCCACTTTGGAATTAGAGGCTGATCTTTACCCCTTTGTGTTACAGTTCTATCTTGATGCTGGAAAGGGACATGTATACATGTACAATTTTGTGAAGATCGAGTTGCATTTAATTTCAAAGACTCCTTTTGTTGAATGCATGTATGAAGCTTTCCATGGGCATGACAGACATTCTATTGATGCTAAGTGTGCAAAAAGATGGTATGCTACTAACTTATAATGATACATATCATACAAGTGAACCAGAAGTTACCATCATTATTTCTTCCCATGCTTTAGTGCTTCTATGCTCATCATTTGATTTTTAAAGATACCAAACTTATTTACATATCATTTCAGTTTCCATTGGAGAATCTTAGAGTGGAGAAAAATGTGTTGAGTGCTCAATTAGAAGAGAAGGATGAGCTGAAGAGGGGAGGTTATTCAACATGTCACTTTGTAAGTGTAATTGTAATTTTTTATAAATTGCCCTCGAGTGACCACTCGAGCTGTTGTGATAGTTGAATAATCACATGTGTTTTTGCATATGCTAGATTTTGTTGGAGGTCCATCTGTTTATGAGGCTTGCATCATTAGGGGTGACAAGGCTTCCTCTGTATATAATATGAATTGTGCATGCTCTGTTTTGCATCTACTTTAACACAAATACGGCCAAAAGCCCTGTAGTTCTACATTCCTATCCCTGATCTCTTTCCGATTAACACACATAACTCCAAAGATGCACCCAAAGTGGTGGATTGAGGAAAATACAAATTTTCCATGCCTTTTTATGTATAGTTACTTTCATGTTCTTGAACTGGACATGATCAGGTTAGAAGTGGAGCCAACCAAGACCAAACTAGTTTTTAGCTATAGGGAGGACTATAGTGGCCGAATACAATCCAAGACAACCCAGTTGCAGCCTTGTCAAATATGTGAGATAATGACTTGTTTATATGTCAGATGGTGGAATTTCCTTCTACATTGAGGGAAGCATTGCACTTTGTACAGTGAGCTGTGGCAGCCACATCTTTGGCTAAGAACTACATGCTTCTGAGGAGTATGCTCGGCTTCCCTATAGGACAAGCATGTTTGGTTCACATCTTTTCTACATCTCTGTTTAATAATTAACTCATGAATTTACCATTGCATATTCCACACATTTTTTGTAGAGCAGGAATCATTATTTACCTTGTTATTATGTCTCATTCTTCACATGCCTTCATACATATTGCCAAGGGAATTTCATCTATTGGGGAGTTTTTATATTGTTCTCTGTTGAATAAGCAAACATCACTCATAATTATTGAAGTTAGTTCTCTTATTGCTTTGATAGAGATGGAATGTAAATTTCTTTTTAATTTGATGAATAAGCAAACATGAACATTGCTTTGATAGAGATGGAATGTAAATTTCTTTTTAATTTGATGAACGAATGTACTGTTAGTTAGTCTATTAGTGGATTCGACATGGATGTTGCAGCTGCTCTGTATTAGGCCACTTGGTGGATTCAACCTGGATGTTGAGTACTGCTGCATATGTATTGACTATGGATATGTTTGGACCTATTGTTGATAATGCAGGTGGCATTGTTGAGATGAGTCAGCAGGTAAATTATTTGCTTCTACAAGGATCATCACATTTGTTTCTACACATCTATTAATTGAGCATATGTGGTATATTTCTGTGTTAGTGGTGTGATTATCAACAAATTTGTACTGTTCAAGGATGGCTGTAGCGAGTGAAAATACCTCTTGATGATGTGAATGAAGCTCAAGAATGAGAATGGGGGATGGCCGAGCCCAATAGTTTGATCTATATGTATGGATTTTTTTGTTTATTTCCTATACATGGTGCTAAATGTGATAATCTTGAAATTGATAGTGGCGGTTTGATGTTGTAGGCTCTAATGGATTTGTAGAATGAAAATGAGCAAGTTCTTGAGAATGGCTACTTGTTTATCTATAATATACCCTTTGCTGCCATGTAAGAATGAAATCTTGGGGGCTAACTACTATTGAGCTCCCTGATAAGCAACAATCATTCCAATTAGCAAAGGCATCTTCATGTGTTAGATCCCTTCTTTTTTGCTGCATTTCTAGTTGCTGGTTTTCCAGTTTATTTGTTATTCTAGATGTTGGTTTCCAGCTGATTTGTTATTCTAGATGCTGGTTTACAGCTAATTTGTTATTTCTTTTTCTAAGTCAAGTGGCTATACATCGATCAATTTGTTATTCATATTTGAATGTTCCAGCTGATGCTTATAATTTCCACTCTTCAGTGACCTTTAGCCAGATAGATCCTGAAGGAAAGTTGGTCATGGGCTTCAGTGTGCTTATCATAGGCACCATAGCATGTATGGATTTATTTTTATGGTAAAATGAAGTGGTAGATACTTCTTTTTGTTAATGCTCGCTTTATATTTTGTAGAGGTGAATTATGAAGGGAGGCCATTGAGAATCTTGATTCAGTCCTTTGGTATGTCTACTTAATCTAGAATGAGAAGGTGCTTGCTAAATGGGCTGCTGAATCAACTGTGCTATACTCAATCCATGTAATTGTTGTTGATTGTCGTTAGCCACTACTCCTTGTACATTTACTGAACTATGCAAAGTAGACGACAACCCTTGAGGCACAATTGGCCAGGAAGAAGGTAACATGATGCCCAAAATGACAAGTTGGCTTGCAGGTGGAGGCTGGGTGGTTGAGGGGAATCCACTAGAAAGATACATTTGAAGACGTGGAAGATGTCATGTAGGCTGCAAGTATGGTGGCATATCCTGTTTGTTCTATTGAAGACAAGTTCCTTCAATCAGAAGTTATTGTACTATATAGAAAATTGGTGTATGAAAGCATGTCATTGGTGTTGTATTCAATATAAGGGGCAAGGTAAAATGTCCTCCCCATGTAATTGTCAGTTTTTTATAAATAAAAAATATTCATAATTTCAAAAAACTGAGTTTGGTTGCAATTGGCATTCAATTAGAAAACCTGATAATGAGTTGAAAACTGAATGACTAAAAGCCATGAAAATGTAGTAATACCGAACTAGTAGTCATTAGTGGCTTTTTTTATACACCATTAAACTCAATAAGAACATTTTCATACACCAACATAATACAAAATAGTGGCATTTGTATAAAAGCCAATTGATGGATAGTGGCTTTTTTATAAATGCCAAATGATGGTTTGGTGGCCTTTATGTGGCATTTAATCAAAGCCACTAAAGACAAACCTTTAGTGGCATTTACAACTTAAGCCACTATCTTCCTAGTGGCATTGGCGCTAGAGGCATTTTTTGAAATGTCAACAAATGCCGCTAAACCTATTTACTGGCTTTTATTTTTTCTTTTAGTGGCTTTTCTGAAAGGCCGCTAATGAGTATGTTTGTTGTAGTGTACGATGCGATTGTAGTTCGCTACGAGTCCTCATATGTAGAGTACACTACATATGATCAGGGCATAAGATAAAATATGTTCATATAGGTTCACAAAGTTAGTTAAAGAGTTAAGAAAGGTTTGAGTTAGTTTCACAACAGTTGTCCTTTAAATGAATTTTAATATTTTTTGTTAATTAATTGTATCTACAACTTTGCAACAATTGTTATCATAATGAAATGTTGATATCTCCTATTATTTAAATTTTATTGATCAAATATTCTCAATTTAGTATTATATTGTATTTTATTTCAATTTGAAAATTATAAAATGAGTTATCTACGATGGTTGGGTGAAATTCTATTCACTGAGCCAGTAGCTCACCAAACTACTGAATCATTTTTCAGGTCAGCGTCAGCACGAGGAAGTTGAAGGATCGTATCACCCAAGTTCTTAGAAGGTAGTTCGTAGTTAGATAGAGGTTTCTTAATCCTTTCCCCTCATTCCTTGAGCATGTGGTATGGTAGAGAGAGAGAATGAAATGTAATATGTAGTTTAGCTTTCAATTAACTGTTTTACTTTATATTCCACAGGTAAGATGTAATATGTTGTTTAAACTCTGAGGTATCCTTTAAGATTTAGAAACAGTATGTTTTCTTCTGCAAGTTTAAGTAAGATTTTAGTATTGTCCAAATTATGAGATTCTCCTTTAGATAAATTTTAAGTGATTAAAAAAAGAAAAAGTTAAGGGTGGATTACTGAGGGTGATCCCCCAATTTTCGGGGTCATTAGAGATGCCATGAGGATTGGGGCATCACAATTGTTTTCATATCTAGTTGTGGTAACCATAGAGAGCTAGATCAAGTCCTACCCACTAAAGAGAGGGATAGAAAGGGAGAAACAATTGTGGGAGTGCAAGTTGGTGACTAGTACACTAATGGAAGGGACAATTCTTTCCTGTCTATTCTCCTAGAACGATAGGAGTTCTAGTTGGTTTGTATGGACTTCTCTAGAGGGGAGGAGGCATTTGTCTTCCACTAGGAGGACAACGTCAGCCTACCGTCCTTGGCGAGACCATGGGCTTCTTCAAATGACGTTTGAGTTAGTTGTTCATGATGAAGACCAAGAGCTTCACAGAGACCGTCAAAGAGCAACTAGAAGATAGTTGCAATGCAACAAGTTACAGTCACTGTAATTGCTCCAGGACCAGGTATAAACTTGTTAAACCATCATCCCTATGTCATAATAGTTCATTCAATCTTGTTGTTATGGGGAATACGGATACATAATTTTTTTGTTTTTGCTTCCTTTCTACGTGCCTGTATTTCCCAACAGTTGTATTAGAGTCTTGCCAATTTATTATGTTTTTGGTTTTATCATTTATTTATTCCATAAGATGCCAATATTTAAACTGTCTCATATGTGTATCCAATAAAATACCACATAACCCCAAACTGCTATATATGATATGATATATATGCAATTTACACACGTTGTCCTAAAATAGATTCTGATGGTGGATGTGTTAGCATGGTTCTAGCCAAAAAACCAAATATCTATGTGTGGTTGGATGGTTTGGTTTTATTCATGTTTTATCTTAGTATTCATGTCAAAACTCTACCTCCTTATTCCCAATGTCAACTTAATTCTTTCCTACCCTTGTTTCCATTGAATGTAACTTGAGGTTTCTCTTAACAATGTAATTAGTTTAGTAGCAATAGAATAGTTTCCATTCTTGCAATGATGAAGATGATGATCTATGTCAGGCAATCTGACCATTTCACATCATGAACTGAATGATTGGAGGACCGAGGAGGATAGATTGTGGGAGAGGGTCGATCGGCTGGTGGTCCCAACTGACCTTTTAGAGGTGTCTAGACATCCATTGGACAAGAGGCTAGGTGACCGTTTTAGGAGACCAACCGACCAACCAAGAGGCGAGATGACCGATTCAAAGGTTGAACTGATCATCTCAGATTTGTAAGCGCAAATCTACAACAACATCATGTTCATACATATGATGTGATGATTGACCAAGGTGGTAGTAATTCCTTGTGGCTCCATGGAATTACAACACACGTGGTCATAACCATCACTTTTTATTTTATATGACATGTTTACATTGTGGGATATAGCATGTATATGATACATACTATATATGTGGTGATTGCGTATAGTATATGTATATGTATATATGATATACACAAATCCTTCAATCATACATATTAAGTCTAAGATGCTTTCCATCAGTAGCACACATGAAAATCTTGATGGACCAAGCATAGTTACTACCTAGCATGATGCATCGTCTATCTTGTGGAAGTTTGATGGTAATAATGTAGGTTTCACACTAACATGGTGCATTAGAATTGTATCAACTTTTGGGTCAAGCTTAACTGGTGATTCTTAGAGAGCCTAGGCCCAGAGACATTTAGATAATTATGGCAAGGAGTTGTGCATATTATCTATCAAGAATTGCATATGATGCAATTGGCAAACATTTCCTATATTAATAGTTGATTATTTATTGTGGGATTGGTCGGGTGATAATGGAATCATTTTGGATCTCAACTCTTTAGAAAATTGTTTGCTGAAATGTTTCAAATTGATACTTGAGGATTGTGAATTTGATCAAAATAAGGAGAGTGATAGTTAATTAAAGGCCTAATCAATATTGTTAAATTTTAATCAAATCAAATCAAATAAAAAATGAGTTTTTTACAAAATTGCAAATTGTTTTGTAGAATCAAATGACAACAAACAACAATCATTTTTCTCTGTGGTCAGTCCTTAAGAAGGACAATCTAAATGGGGGCAACTTCCACGACTGGTATAGGACATTGACAATCACTCTCACGAAGGAGATCAAACTCTATATATTGGAGAAAATAGAACCAGATGAACCCCTTCCAAATGCACCAAGGGCTGATAGGGATGCTTACAAGAAGCATACTGAAGACGATGTAGATGTAAAATGTAAGATGGTATGCTCCATGAACTATGAGTTGCAGAGGAAGCATGAGAACATGGATGTAATTGAGATGTTCACACATCTCAAGAACATGTTCCAAGATTAGGAAAGATAAGAGAGATACAATGTCTCCAAGGTGTTGTTCAAGTGCAATATGGAAGAAGGAGACCCAGTAGGTCCTCATGTACTCAAGCCCATTGGGTATGTGGAGAACCTAGCCAGACTGACATTCCCTCATGGGTCAAGGGTTATCCACTGACATGATTTTGTAGTACTACTAGAATCACACAGTCAGTTTGTCATGAACTATAACATGAACAACTTTGACAAGTCATTGATAGAGTTGTTGGGCATGTTGACAATAGTTGATGCACAAATGAAGAAAGACAAGCCCAAGTTTGTGATGATGATCAGAAAGACAAAGGGGAAGTCTAAAGGAAAAGGAAAAGCTAAGAAGAGTTCTAAAGTTGGCCAGAAGCCTAGGTCTTCAAATCTTAAGGAAAAGGGAGGAGTAAAGAAAAGTGGTGATTGTGACCATTGTCACTAGTCTGGGCATTGGAAAATAAATTTCCCATTCTGGTTAGAGCAAAAACAATAAGAAGGAAGGTGTTGATGCCTCCACTTCAGGTATAATGTTATAAGATAAATTTAATTATTTCTTGGTATATGATACTAGATAGAAATCTAACATACATGATGTGCATTATATGAAAAAAAGTAAAATCTTTCATGGAACGACAAAGATGGACAAGGTGGAGCAAGAGTTTCTAAAGCTTTAGTCTATATTTAAATTTATCTTTGACCAATGGGCATGTAATATTCTACTATTTCATTATGCCAATAAAATAGAAACATTTACTTTAAACATCTTGTATGAAATGGATGGTAATGTTGGATCTAGGGATCTAGAGGGGAATGAATAGAGGTTTAAAAATTATCATAAGATTGATTAGACCTTCAAATTACATCAATTTATAACCAAAATATTAAGTGCAATTTGGAGTCCTAACTAACAAGCATAGCAAGGATGAGAGAGATTGATAGTAAGCACTTGGCAAGGTTATGTACAATGGTTCCACTCTCCAAACTAGGAGAGAGTCAGTCCACTACCTAGAGAGGCCAACCTCTAGGACTTTGCAAGTTATTTTCTCTATATGTTCACCATTAAGAGTTACAACACAAGACCACCAAAGGACTTACCCATCCAAGCACCAAGATTCTTCCACCTTACCAAGGACTTCTGACTTTGCAAGAGTCTTCAACCTTCTTAGAAGGACTTAACCACTCTAGCACAAGTCTTCCCCATTCAATGGTTTACCCACTCTTCTTGGATCTTCATCCTTTGCCTTCTCCTTCACCTAGAGAAGATGTTCACTTTTTTCAACCTTGAAGAAGAGCAACAACAGCTCCACCTTCACTCGGAGTAGCTTGCTTCACCTTTGCTTCATAGAGGAAAAGGGTCAGGGAAGATGGAATGGTTGAGACCTTTACAAGCACAAGGAAGTAGCTCTCTTACAACAGGCCTATCTCACTCATAATCACAAAATGAAGTGTAAACTAGAGAGAGAAAGGGGCTCAAGGAGTTGCAACACACTCAACTATAGTAAGGACTTAGAATAGCATAAATAAGAAAACTTGGAATGAACTCCAAGAGGTCCTATTTATAGCTGGGGGTGTTCCCTTGAGTGTGGGATAACTTAGGGTCGAAATATAACCATTTTTCCAAGATGCAACAGATCTATTTTTTCCAAAAACAACTCACCAATGGTTATAATCACTTTTTCTATGTATTCTGTATAGTACGTTCGGTCGAGATTCAATAAAGGTAACTCGACCGATACACTGAATGACAAATCCAATTTTCAAACTATCAATCGATTTTGTTCTGGGAAACTCGACCGATGAGATAAAATCAGATTTGCTCAGTGAGTCATTTGGTCAAGTTCTGTGAGTTTGCAACTCGATTGACGGGTCATCTTCAGAAAATCTATTATAGGATCGGTCGAGTTTCCAACTCGATCGATAAACAACCTATGATAAATTTTCTAAAATGACATTTGAGTGATTAAACCATGGAATTAAGTGTCCCTAATTTTTTCTCATATTAGTTACAAATGATATCATCAATATAAGTGATTACAAAAATTATCTAAGGTCATTTGGAGTGATTTCCAAAAGTGCATACTTGCATTGCTTTTGACTTGAACATGGACAAGCTAAGGCTTGTATAATTTGATCCTTTTCATGTACCTAAAGCTTGAAATCAATCTTAAACAAACATATTACATACACAATAATGGAATGGTTAAGCCATTATCAAAATATGGGCAATGTATAACTCTCAAGTCAACATTTTCCCCCTTTTTGATAATTGCAAACCATTCCTCAATCATATTGAAAAGGATATTGAAGTTATACCTTTGCCTTGTGATTTCAAATGAGATTCAGGATTTGAACAATGTAAATTGCTCCCCCTCAATCTATGCTTACTCTAACCTACATAATTAGTCTACCTAGACAAAGCAACATGACATGTATATACTATATGGTCCTTTAGCAAGTCACATGATAAATCATATAATGAACAAGAAAAGGATCATATAGTCAATAAAAACAATATGGTTGAGCTTCAAAACATTGAACTTTTCTCCCCCTTTTGACATTATCATAAAGGAAGGGGGGTATAAGAGCACATAAATAGATCTTCTTCAAGCACAACCAAGCATACATCAACAAGGAATCTTAAATCATACACCAAAATAGAGATGAGAGAAACAAACAAACTAAGTCATAATATAAATATGGTAAAGCATGGAACCAACTCATGAGATATAGTATATAAAAGAGTAAGTGTACAAAGGATTAAGATTACAACCCAAAAAGCAAGTTCTTAGAAAACAACTACAAGCCAAAATGATGAAATATAGATGATAAAAAAGTACAACTTAGAGCATGTGCCCAAAGGTTTTTAATAAAAAATAGCATAGAAAGATATATATGATCAACAACTAGACTAAAAACTAGAACAACTAAACATCTAGGTCATCTTTATCTACATCATCCACAGCATCATCAGCATCAGAGGCATCAGGCTCGTAGTTGTCATCTCTGTCTGAAATGCAGTAGCATCACCAGAGTCACCAGCGAAGCCATCAAAACCATCATCAGAAGCATCACTATCATCCTCATCAGCCTCCTCATTAGCAGTGACAACCTCCTCATCAGCCTGGTCTAGCATCTCTTAATCAGTAGAGGGACTGAAACCATGACCGGTCCAACATGCATTCTGCTCATCCCAAGACATACCAAGAGCATGGAGCTCATTGGCATGTGGGAAGGAAGGAGTAGAACTACCAAGGCTGGCAAATAGAGTGACTAAGGGGCCACCTGTTAGAGGCAACACACCATGGGTAGATCCACCAGTAGTAGGGAGTGAAGAAGCGGAAGGTGTAGGTGGAGGGACATGGTATAAGTGATCATATGCATAGGATGCATAATCACCTCCTGGGAAGGGATGGTAGGAAGGGTATGGGTGTGCACATGACATGTTCATGTTGGACATGATGGAACATAGGTCCTGGTGTAGGTGCTTGTGAACCTAAAGGTTGTATGCCTATTGATGCATCATGTATCCCACAAGGGTTTCATTTGACACATGGAACGAGGCACGGGCAGGTCGGGTAGGTTGTGGTGGTGGAGGTTCTCGAGTAGAGGTAGAGGTAGACGCGCTATGGGTGGTGGAGGAAAGGATAGGCATGGATTTCTAAAGTGTGGTCTCACTGATGCAAACTCCTTTCTAGGAAGGTTTGTAGCAAAGGTCGTGGAAAAGAGATTTGCCTGTGGTAAGATGGAATAGAACACAAATCAGGGTTGGGTAGGGTGGGTGGGTAACACAGGTATTCTTTCTTGAGTCAAAGAAGGTCATATGATGGAGAACATATCTTGACCAATTGACTCCAATGTTCTTCAAGTGATAATACATGATGACCATAGTGTTTTCTGCAATCTCAGTTTGATTCTTCTTCGGGTGAATATTGTAGTTAACAACTAAGGCAAGATTGCATCTCTTGAGGTCCAAGGCAGAGGAGGGAGGGGTGCACTTCTTCCTATATGGGAATTAATGCTTCTTTAAGAACTTATGAATGTCAATGAGAGTAAGATCATATTGCTTGTAGAAGGCCTCAGGCACAACTAAGTCAAAGTACTCTAGGTAATCCTTACGCCAGGTGTCAATCACTTCAGTACCTAAAAAGAAGATGTTTAGGGTATCCTCAGAGACTTATAATTTCTTCGCAGATATCATGGGTGTAAGGACTACTTGAGTATTAGGCAGGGGTATGAGGGTGTCATAATTCTGACACAAATTTGCATAGAATTTGTGAACCGCTTTGGTGCTAGTGATGGAATTTTTATAGCATGCACGTTCAACACCCAAGGTAGAGAGATGGTGATCATAAAGAAACTCTGCTACTTGATCTATGACCTCTCATCTTCGTGGTCTAGGCTCAAATAGGGCACAAAAAGGGAAAGGGTTCAACGGAAGGTGCTCGTTATACCTATTTAGAGACTCATTTGAGACAAAGAAAGTGTCATCAAATGGAATCAAGCGGGAGTTGGACAAAGATGAAGGTGCATTAGTTGGGGCGACCCTCTTCCTCCTGTTGGATTCCATAGAGATGAAAAGGATAGGAAGAGAGAGTAAAATCTAAAGAACAACCTCCAAAACTCGTCCATCCACCTAGGTTAGAAAGGGGGAATGTCAAGGAAGGTCAAGCTAGGTCGAACTAGGGCTAGGGAAAGGAAGGTCGGGGCTAGGGTTGAGAGATTAGGGGAGTTGGAGGTCAGAATGGTCAACTTTTCTCTAGTTGAGAGGGAGAATGGTCGGCCGAACCCATCTTAAATTTGCTCCAGCCCGACCATCGGTTGTGTTCTGTAAACTCAGATGCTTGACTGATAAGCTCCTTAAAAAAGCTCTCGGCCTCCGATCAGTCGAGTTGGCAACTCGACCAATGGTCAACCTGACCTAAAATTAGAAATCCTAATTTCTAGCTACTACAGTGTTGATTAAATTTATTTTTCAAGTTCATTATGTATTTTGAACATACTTAGGCACATATCACTCATCATTGGGTACTATTTTGCGGTAAAACATGTGTTTGCAAATAATACCCAAAAACACGAGAAAATAAGGCAAAATAAACATGAAAAACTGATTTTTTGCATATTAGCAAGCAATGGTGATTAAAACATAGGCAAGACACATAGGATAGATGAGAACTAGCTAGAAGGAATATCAGATTCATTCAAAGTAGTTATGAATAGTTTGGATCTAAAAAAGTAAAATATCTATCTAGATAAAGGTTTAGTGAAAATGTCTGCCAACTAATCTTCTGTGTCCACATTTGTGATATAGATATCCTCTTGGCAATGTGATTGTATAGAAAATGATGGAAAACCTCTTATATGCTTAGATCTACTATGCAAGATAGGATTATATTATAAGTTAATTGTACTAGTATTATCACAATAGATAGGAGAAGCATCAAAATGAATGTTAAAGTCTTGGAGCATTTGCTTCATCCATAGGACCAAGGCACAACAACTCTCGATTGTAATGTATTCAGCCTCAGTGGTTGATAATGCCACCGTGCTCTATTTCTTGGAGAACCAAGACATCAAGCACGGTCCTCGGAGGAAACAAGTGCCACTTGTGCACTTTCTATCAATCAAGCACCCTGCATAGTCTGCATCACTATAAGTATTAAGAGTAAAGTCCCTTAAAATCCTCTTAACGGCTATAAGATGTGATTTATTAGAGTTTGATTGAAAGTGAGCACACAATCCAACACTAAACATTATATCAGGTCTAAAGGTTATTTAAGTAAAGTAAACTTCCAATCATACCTCTATAGAGCTTCTCATCTACCTTCTCACCTTCTTCATATTTATCAAATTTGGCGGTGTTTGACATGGGTGTGTCCATTGGGTTCGTGTTCTCCATCCCAAAGTGTTTGAGTAGTTCACTTTTATACTGGCCTTGGTTGATGAAGTTCTATCTTTTTTTTACTTGATTTGAAAGCTGAGGAAGAACGTGAGCTCAACCATCATACTCATCTCAAATATACTCTGCATACGATCACTAAATTCTTTGCAAAGATCAAGGTTACTTCTGCCAAAAATGATATCATCAACATATATTTGTATGATAAGAAAAGTGTTAGAAGTGTGCTTAAGAAATAAGGTACAATCCACTTTTCCCATGATATACCCATGATCTAAACAAAAGTTCCTTAATTTCTCATACCAAGCCCTAGGTGCTTGTTTGAGTCCATAGAGAGCTTTTTGCAACAAATAAACATGGTTAGGTAAACTATCATGTTCAAATCCCATAGTTTGTGCAACATACACTTCTTCCTCAATTGTACCATTCAAAAACACACTTTTAAGATTCATTTGATAAAGAATAAATTTTTGTAACTAGAAAAGGCAAGCAACATACGAATGCACTCAAGTCTAGCTATATATGCATATGTTTCATCAAAATCTATACCTTCTTGTTGACTGTATCTTTAAGCCACTAACCTTGCTTTGTTCCTTACCACTTTGCCACTTTCATCAAGCTTGTTGCGGTAGACCCATTTGGTGCCAATGATCGTTCTATCACTTGGACTTGGCACTAGGGTCCATACTTTGTTCTTTTCAAATTGCTCCAACTCTTCTTGCATAGCTAGGATCCAATCATCATCCTCAAGAGCTTCCTTGACATTTTTAGGCTTTAGTTGTGAGATGAAGGCATTGTTGGCTTGTTCTTTGTTGAATGCAACATGCGTCTTTACTCTTTCAAATGGATCACCTAAAATTAGCTCCTTTGGATGATTCTTTACAAACCAGGGGGTTGGATCCTTCTTTTATTCATCTTTCTCCTCTTTTTAAATGACCACCTCTTTTCTCTTTTGGGTGATGTTGAGCTCTTTTTGAATGGAAATTACTTCACCTGCAACATCATCATTTGGAACAATATCTTTGGGAATAGAGGGGTTAGTCTCAATAAACTTATTATTTATGGATGCTTCTACTTTAGCAAGATCAACTTTAAATACTCTATAAGCCTTTCTAGTAGTGTTGCGGCAAAGAAAGAAAGCCTTGTAAGACTTCGATTCAAACTTGTTGACAGACTCTTTTGTATTCAAAACAAGGACATATGAAAACATAGAAATACTCAATAGAAGGCTTCCTACCACGCCATAGCTAATTGGGGGGTTTTATGCAAAGACGGACATGTAAAAACCCAATTTTTCATAAAACATGAAGTAATTACATCTTCAGCCCAAAACTTCTTTGGAGTACCATACTCTAGAAGCATGGTCCTAGCCATCTCCTATAAAGACCTATTATTCCTCTCTACAACCCCATTTTTTTGAGGTGTTTGTGGTGAAGAGAAGTTGTGTACATAACCATATTCTTGACAAAAATGTAAAACGTTCAAAAAGCTCATTTTCAAATTCTCCCCCACGATCACTATGGATGGAAATGATGTGGCAAGAGGCTTCATTCTCAACTCAATTACAAAAGCTCAAGAAAACATCAAGGGTATAACTTTTGGAAATGAGAAAGAAGGTCCAAGTATATCTAGAGAAATGATCGACAATAATAAATCAATACTTGGAACCATGAAGTGATTGAGTTCTAATTGGTCCAAATAGATCAATGTGAAGAAGTTCAAAAGCTCTCTTGGTACTAAGGACTCCTTTGGATTTGAAGGAGTACATGGTTTTCTTTCCTTGGGTACAAGGTTGGCATTCCTCATCCTTTTCAAAATCCAATTTGGGATGTCCCTTGAGCTAGTCCATTTTGCTCAACTTCTTCAACTGATGCATATTTACATGACCAAGCTGACGATGCCAAAGAGAAATATTAGTCGAGTTTACTACTAGGCATGTACCAACAACATGCTTTATAGAGTCTAGAACAATAACATAAAGATTACCACATCTCGTTCCCTTATATATAACTTGGTAGGTGATGGAATATATAATCAAACATTCAAAGGAATTGAAAAGCACAAGGTAACCATTGTCACATAATTGACTAACACTAATTAAATTGTGATGTAAGCCATCCACAAAGAGAACATTCTTGATATACAAGGATTCACCTACATCACCCTCACCTTTGACTTTACCTTTCTTATTGTCCCCAAAGGTGACTGAACCTCCTTTCTTTTTGGTGAAGTTGTTGAAATGGCTTATATAACCTATCATATGCTTAGTTTAGCCACTATCAATAATCCATCTTCCTTTTTCCTATAAGAAAGGAGAGTGTCGGTTTGCAACTCAAACTTTGGGATCTAGAGTTAGCTTGGGGACCCATTTCATCTTTGGGTTCATCCCCTTAGGCTTGTAAGGACAATAAGTAGAGTAATGATCATCACATTTGCAATAAGAATAAACCATATGATTCTTAGTGTCGGAAGACTCTCCTACAAAGAAAGAGGTCTCCTTGATCTTTTTCTTACCTTTGGCTTTACTCTTTCCCTTTTCTGCTCCCCCAACAAATCCCAAACTACTAGTACCACTTTGTTTTGTAGAATGGTCAAGGATTTCATTTAGGGAGTTTTTCCCTTTGAGGAATTTATGTAGAGATGCTCTCAATATATGATTATCATCACTTAGAGAAATAATAGTAGAAGATAAGCTAGAAATGCCATCTCTAGCATGAACAAGATCGGCTTCAAGACACAGGGCTTTAGTTAAATATGAATCTTTCTCAAGGGAAATGGAAGCAACATCATTACTAGGCAAGATAGGTCTAGAAGATAAATCATTAACTTGACCAAGCAACCAAGAAATTTCTAGATTTAAGCATTTTAATTTCCTTAAGATAGACATTTCTTTCATCTCTACGAGCATCAAAAAGAAGCTTAAAATCATCATTTTCAATTTTAATCATTCAAGCTCCTTTACGCAATTTGGTTTTCTTCCATAAGAGTTTCAATTTTCTTAAGGTAGATACAATTCTCAACTTCAACTCCATTGTATTGGAGCTCAAGATCAAGATATTTCCCTTGCAAATTATTAATGCTCTCAAGATGAGTTTTCTCATTAAGCTCAAAAATTTCAAGTTTAGCATATAAATCATCAACAATTTTTCTTAATTGTCTTCTTTTAGATTTACATTTAGCAAAAGTTGAACGGGTAGAAACAAGCATGTCAATAATAGATTCCTTAGATAACTCATGCAAGCTTACATGACTTACCTCACCAATTTCTTCACTAGTGGAGGCCATGAGTTCAAGGTGGCACTCTCCATCTTCTTTGGAGCTTGAGTTGCTTGAAGATGAAGCTTCCCAAGCTACATGAGATGCATTCTTGTGTCTCTTCTCCTTCTTGTCCTTCCTCTTATATTTTCTCTCCTTACTGTACTCCTCTTCTTTCTTTGAGCTACCCTTGGGGTGTGACTTTCTTGACTTGGGACATTCACTCTTGTAGTGCCCCTTTTGTCCACACTTGTAGCATCTAGGAGTAGAGGCGGAGGAGGCTTGTTTTGCCTTGAGTGTTTGCCCATGATGTAGTTAGCTTCATGCTGATTTGGGCCATCATATTAACTAGAGGAGGAGGGAGAAGTCCAAAAATCAAGTTGTTGTTGAAGGATGACTGCCTCCACTTGTACTTTGAAAGAACTATCTTTGATATTATTGGCTTCCTTTTCTTCTTGTTTGGCTTCTTCTTCTTCTTGCTTGTCAAGCCTTAGCTCATGGGCTTGGAGGTTCCCAATGAGCTCTTCAGTTGGGATGTCACCAAGGCTCCTCCCCTCTTCAATGGAGGAGACCTTTGACTCCCATCTCTTCGGTAGAGTCCTTATGATCTTGGTGTTGATCACACCTCTATCCAAAGTGTTTCCCATTGCAGTCGGCTCATTGATGATGACATTGAGTCTTGATTACACCTCTGCAATCCATTCTTTCTTGCCCATCTTGAAGTTATTTAGAAGGTTGTTCAACATGTACATCCTAGCCTCCTTGACTTGCTTTGTGCCTTCATAGGTGATGTGCAATATGTCCAAAATCTCATAGGCAGTGTCCCAAGATGAGATCTGGTTGAACTCCATTGGGGTGAGGCATGCATAGAGGATGCTTATGGATTTGGCATTGAGTTGGGCTTCTTTGAGTGGAAACTTACTCCATGTAGCAACAACTCCAGTTGGCTCCTTGTATGGTGTGAGCATCACCTTCCACATGTCAAAGTTCATGCCTTGAATGTAGAATTGCATACACCTCTTCCAATAGAGGAATTTGGTGCCATCAAAGGCTGGAGGACACATGGAGAAGCCTCCCTCTAGGTTGAAAGAACCAAGCAAGTTGTCACCCATCTTCTCGTCTCATGGGAAATTGTTGGAGAAGATCCTTGGCTCTGATAACACTTTTTAGATCTAGGAATCTAGAATGGGGGTGAATAAAGCTTCAAAAATTCTCACAAGATAGATTAGACCTTCAAATTATATTAATTTATAACCAAAAGCTTAAGTGCAATTTGAAATCCTAACTAACAAGCATAGCAAGGATGAGAGAGATTGATATCAAGAACTTGACATGGTTATGTAGAGTGGTTCCACTCTCCAAACTAGGAGAGAGTCAGTCTACAACCTAGATAGATCAACCTCTGGTACATTGCAAGTGCTTTTCTCTATATATTAACCAATAAGTGTTACAACACAACACCACCAAAAGACATACCCATCCAAGCACCAAGAGTCTTCCACCTTACCAAGGACTTACCTGCTTTGCAAGAGTCTTCAGCCTTCTTCCAAGGACTTACCCACTCTAGCACAAGACTTCGACCTTGAAGGGTTTACCCACTCTTCTTGGATCTCCAGGCTTTGCCTTCTCCTTCACCTGGAGAAGATCTTCACTTCTTCTTCAACCTTGAACAAGAGCAACAACAACTCCACCTTCACTTGAAGTAGTTTGCTTCACCTTTTCTTCATGCAGGAAATGGGGTAGGGAAGATGGAATGGATGACATCTTTACAAGAACAATGAAGTAGCTCTTTTACAATAGGCCTATCTCACTCATAATCATGAAATGATGTGTAAACTAGAGAGAGAAAGGGGCTTAAGGAGTTGCAGCACACTCAAATGTAGAAAGAACTTAGAATAGCATGAATGATCAAACTTGGAATGAACTCCAAGGGGTCCTATTTATAGTTGGGGGTGTTCCCTTGAGTGTGGGGTCAATTAAGGTCGAAATATAGCCATTTTCCAAGACACAACAGATCTATTTTTGCCCAAAACAACTCACCAATGGTTATAATCACTTTTTCTGTGTAGTCTGTATAGTACATTCGGTTGAGTTTAAATAAAGGTAACTCAACCGATCCACTAAATGACAAAGCCAATTTTTAGACTATCGGTCAATTTTTTTGGGAAACTTGACCGATGAGCTAAAATCATATTTTCTCAGTGAGTCGGTCGGTCAAGTTTTGTGAGTGTGCAACTCGAGGTCATCTTTAGAAAATACATCATAGGATCGGTCGAGTTTCCAATTCGACTGATAAAAACCTATAATTTTTTTTTCTATAATGGCATTTGAGTGATTAAACCATGGAATTAAGTGTCCCTGATTTTTTCTCATCTTAGTTACAAGTCACATCATCAATACAAGTGATTACAAAAATTATCTAAGGTCATTTCGAGTGATTTCCAAAAATGCACACTTGCATTGCTTTTGACTTGAACTTGAACAAGCTAGGATTGTATAATTTGATCCTTTTTATGTACCTAAAGCCTGAAATCAATCTTGAACAAAAATATTAGATGCGTATGAATGGAATGGTTTAAGTCATTATCAAAATATGGGGAATGTATAACTCTCAAGTCAACATGTAAATGAATAAAGTGAGTTGTTGATGTTTCTATTTCAAAAGATATAATCTTGTACAAAAATTCCCAAACATATAATGGTCTTTGAATAAAAGAATCTCAAAATGAATGTTTATAATTTTATTACCAAAGGATTATAATTGATAACTCAAAACAATCATTATCAATGGTCACCTTGGACG
This sequence comes from Alisma plantago-aquatica, assembly GCA_963693085.1. NCBI lineage: Eukaryota > Viridiplantae > Streptophyta > Magnoliopsida > Alismatales > Alismataceae > Alisma > Alisma plantago-aquatica. The sequence continues at coordinate 626,667,807 of OY856414.1, read as the reverse complement.
TAGTTTTAAAAAATGCATTTTTAGAATACATATTGATGTAAATCTATACTCCCTTGGTTTTCAAACCAAAGGAATTATGCAAGTCTTACTTACGCACAACATGACATAACATCCTTCAATAAATTTAGTGGGAGGATAAGCCTTGCATTAGACCTCATACATATGAAACACAAAGATCTTATGGAATGAATGCAATAGATAGTTGCTTATATTTCATTTCATGTAGTGGTAATATGATGATATGTACTCAGTAAAAAGAAATATAAATCTCTGGAAGTGTTCAAGCATATATAAATCAAACATAACTTTGATGAAAGTATTAAGACACTTTAATGAGATCAAACATTGTGATTCTTTTACATAAACATCATGGGAACCTTCAAATAATGAACTGTGATAGTGTATCACAAGTCAAATCCATCTGAACATGATGATGTGTCATAATGAAGGAATCATACCATGATGAGTCATGATATGATTATTAATTTATGTAATCTTCTTATATCCTCATAAATACACATACCTATCACTAAATGATGCACCATCTGAATGGTTTATAAGACATCATATGTGATATGATATGTGAATGTCCCAATATGTCTTAAGGATTAAAAACTACATAAAGAAAGTGGATTCTGGAAATTTTTTATCCACAAACCATTACTGTTGAATATTACTATTAATCCCAATCCTATAGAAATTTTTCTTTTAATGGGATAACTGAGTTCCTAAAGAATCAATGGGAGTAAGAGTACAACTCAAAATGTTTGAGGTAAACAAAGAGGTACAATGAGAACTAAGAGAATCACAAGTTATTACGGAATCTCAAGTTCATCATAAGACACTGAACAAAATAGTTATAGTTGAACATGTCTTAGATTAGAGGATTGTGAATCTAACAACTAAGATAGGTTGGTCGTGAGAAGATGAGCCAACTAATCAACTAGAAGATATTGAGAACCATAATCTAAGTAATGGCTCAAGGACATTATGGGTTCCATGTAAGCTAACAAGGTAGGGCCTCGGTAGTGACACCTAAAGGGGTAATACATAAAGGGTTCAATAGGGTCTTGTTGCAAAGAACTTCATCGACAACATAAAAGGATGATATGTTGAAAAGTTTTCAACTTAGTTCAAGTTGTTGAACATGATAGAAATTCCTTTACCATTGTCATTCTTGTTGTTTTAGTTTAAATAGACTATGAGATTAGGCATTTGAAGATTGAATTCGGATTCCTTAGAAGGAATATATCAGAGGATGTATACGTGACACAACATAAAGGTTTTATTACATCAAGAATGCAAATAAAGTCTATAAACAACAAAGTTCAATCTGGGATTGAAATAAGAATCTCATAGATGGGATCCTTTGACTTAACAAGATAGTCAAAGAGTTTGACTTGAATCAAGATAAAGGATGAAATTGTGATTACAAAAGATTTAGTGGGAGGATATATGGATATTCCACATATGATGAGGAATAACATCTCAATACTGTGAAGATTAGAGATGGCATGGAAAACACCTTCAATGAAGGATTAGGTGAAACATCCTATAAGATAGGGATCAAGACCCATAGATATAGTTCTTGAATGTTTCACAACATAAGTTTAAGCACGTACAATAGCAAGGTGTTGAAAGAGTTCAATACAGAAGGATTCAATGAGAGAGAATCTAGATTAGTCTCTCATGACCCATATGTTCCAATTCTTGTGAAGATTGGAAATGACATGATTAAGATACCATAAGTTGTAGCAATGGATCTATCATGAATGTTATCAATATACTTATCCCATATAATCTTGCATGTATTGGACATAACAAGATGATATAAAATTTCAATAAGGGTTATTGGAATGTCATTAAAGATATCCATTAGTACTTCAGAAGTAATTAATAATAGATTTCTAGTCAATAAAAATAGCAATAAAGGAAGAGTTGGGTGTAAAGGGATACATTTATGCAAGATTCTAAAATGACAAAAGTGCTCACAATAAAATATGTTTGATTAAAGGAAAAGTGTTGTTAATTGGAAGGGTTCCGAAATAATAGCCATTAATTCTATTCTACAATAGAAGTCGAGTATACATATGTTATGAACATAGAGTGATGTTGTATGGATATATAATTTCATATGATGAACTTATAGATATTCCAACCATTGATGACTCAGTAGTGATATTTTGACAACAATAGGGTGACTTGAGGGGCATATGGCTACAAAATAGGCATTAGAAAAAAAAATTATCTGCCATATTCCCCATAAACTAGTAGATTGTGTCAATAACTATAATATGGGAAGGATAGTTTTGAGGATATACTTGGTCCTGGAGCAAGTCTAGTGACATCTCCTCATTGTTGTAGATGTGTAACTGTGGACTAGTTGCTCTTGGACGGTGTCTGTGTAGCTCCTAGTCTTCACCACAGACAACAGACTAGCCATCTTCTATAAGGACTCCTACGATCTTGCCATAAACTACAAGTTGATGTTGCCCTCCTAGTAGCAGCAAAAGGACTCCTTCCTTTAAAGTAGTCCATACGAACTGCCTAGAACTTATTTTGTCCTACTAGAACAGATAGGAAGGAGTTGTCCCTCTCGTTGGCATACTAGTCACTACTCTCACACAAAAATGATCCTCAATTGTTATCTCTCATATCTATGCCTCCCTAGTTGGGTATGACTTGCTTGTGCTCTCTTGGTTAGCACAAACAGAGAGGACAAAATTGTCAGAGCAACTGATTATCAAGTGTATATATATGTTGTGTTATGGGAAGCCCCCCGTACCACTCTATTTATAGGAGGGACTTGAGTTAGGGTTCCTAGTCTGTGCAGGAGTGGAAGGGACCGAAAGATCTTGAATTTTCATAACCTACAAACATCCAAACAGACATCTAGCAACCCAAATGGTCCTCTATCATGGGAGATGGCCATATCGTACTATGAGATGGACTTCTGGCAGTTTCCCAATCGCACACAAAATTGGCAATTTTGAATCCAATTAATGCATGACATGGCGTCAATACTAATTCCTTGATGTAATTGAAATTCCCACAAACTGAGCAATCTCACCCATGCGAGACAATCGTCTGGTGATTCGATCAAGCCGATCAGTTCAACAGAATGAACTAGTCAGTTCACACCTCAATTTGAGTAGAACTTTGCCAATTCAGTTCCAATCATCCTTATACTCCAAACCGTCATCTCAACACTTGAGTCGATCGTCTGACACTCTAGAGAGTCATCTCACTCAGTGAGCTAATTTTCTAGAAGTTTAACTAGTTGATTTGTTGCACAAATTGAATAGTTAAAAACTTTTCTAATCAATTCAATCATCATTCGTGATTAGACTCCTCTTCTAGGTCAAGACCTATGTGTGTGACCCTATATGTCACATACTATGTTGGTAGTGAATGTCCATAACAACTTATGACATCACAAGCAATGAGTGGTGCCTAGTCACACATCATTGCTACCCAAGTATATGGAAAGTTGGTGAACAACTTCAACCTAAAATCTATGCTTGGTGTTATAGTGTTTGTATAATTCCTTTGTCTCTGATATCCAAATTAAACTCGAGGCATGGATTAGTCACCTTCTTCAACATTCAATCTTGTTTCTTAAACCAGAATAGGCTATCTCAGATATATGTAAGCTCAATATCACATATTGACTCACACGTTCATGGGCATGCATTTCTTAGTCTCTCTAATCAAGAGACTGAGGATATCATACTCCCTTAGGAAAAAGAAATCCCATCTCTATCACTTACAGTCAGTCCCCATGTGTCACAGTCACCCAATCATCACTTTTATAGCAATCCATGTTTCATGATTGCCTATAATGACATCGAAGCATACTAAATGACATGTGATGAGTGTAGTGATTTTAGAAATAAGAACCAAAAACACCATGATCACTATGAGAGTTGACTACGACTACCATGGTATTGGTTTTCATGTGTTAGTCTCATGGTGGGTCTGTCTGATACACTATTCTCTAATATGTATATGTGTGCTTGGTTTGATAAAGCCATATCATGACTAATGAGATTCTATCATCAACCAACTCACACTTTGATCTTAAATGTCATTGTTGTCTATTAACATTCCACAATAACAAATTATCAGGGACATAATGAGTATATATATGTACTCTTAACATCTGTATGATCTCATTTCCTCAAGTCACGTACTTGAAGACATACATCATTGAGTAATATTATTCTCTAGACATTTATAATGTTATATCATTATCTCATAACCGAATTAAATAGAATAAATGGGAAGCTTGCATTTATTTATTAATCAAATCAATAACAAGTTATGCCATTACAACAATCACATGATTGGCTCTCTGGGCATACATACTAATAGACACCTACTTTCACTTAGAGCCAGTCACCCACAAATGCATCCAAGTGATGTAACATACACATCATGCTTCTTCTATGAAAGTGCCTTTGTTAAGGGGTCAGAGATATTGTTCTTAGTTGGTACTCTGCAAATCTTTACATCTCCTCATTGTATGATCTCTCATATGAGATGGAACTGCCTTTCTATATGGTTTGAGCATTGATGCGATCTGGGTTCCTTATCTTATGCAATATCTCCATTGTTGTCACAATATTGCTCAATTGTGTCGTTGAATCTTGGAACAACCCCAAGTTCTATAATGAACTTGTTGATCCATACAACCTCCTTTGCTGCATTTGATGCAACAATATACCCGGCGTCTGTTGTAGAATCAACAATTGTCTCTTGTTTGGAACTCTTCCAACTTACAACTCCATTATTTAGGAAAAACATGAATCTTGATTGCAATTTGTAATCATCTTTGTCAATCTGGAAGCTTGCATAAGTGTAACATGTTGTCACCAACTCTTCCTCTCTGTCGTAAACCAAGAATTTATCCTTAGTTATTCTTAAGTACTTGAGGATGTTCTTCATGTCTATCTAGTGAGCATCACCTAGATCTGACTGATATATGCTCCTCATGCTCAAGGCATATGAGACATATGGATGGGTACACAACATTACTGTTACAACCCCAATTTTGGGTTCATTTGCTGAGAAATATCATTTTTTTTGAACGAATAAATGATGTAATCTATTTTAAATAAATGGATTTCATTTACAATAGCCTTGTTGTTTGATTTGTGGGCTTTATTGGCTATTGGGCCCAATAACAAGGGTATTCAATTAATTAATGAATAACTGAGAATTTGAGATAAGAAAGGTGTGGAAACCTCTAGAAGGCAAATCCAAAGAGGATTTCGTGCCTCTTAGATTCCTTGGGTTCCAAGGAGCCAAAAGTTGCAAATAAAAGGCAATAAGAAAAGAAAAGAGCAATTAAGTATTTCCTTGTTAATAAAGAAATTGAAAACATTGATGAAACAGGGAAAATATGTGAAAAGAGGTTTATTTGGATAATTCTTAGTGGGATTTCGTATCCCAAGGATTCCTGATGATATAAGGAATACTAATGAGGAAAATAAAAGAGAAATAAGAGAGAGATCCTCAAAAAGGAATTGTTTTAAAAAGAAATAGGCAAGATAATGAGAATAATGCATATTGATGCATTTAATGATAATGAGTGTTCCTTAAACAAAGAATTTCGAATTCTTTGAGTGTCTTGGGGTCCAAGAATCCTCAATAAATAGGAAAGAGAGAGAAACTACTAATATTGCAAAATAAAAGGATAAGATAATACATTCTTAATGAATTTTGTGAATTTGATAAAAGGAAAGTATTTTTCCTATTTAATGAAAAGAGGATTTCGTTCCATTAGAATAAAGGGCAAGTTTTAAGAGAAGGAAATAAGTAATTTTCGAAATTTCTAATAATTAAAGAAATAGGAATGTCTAAGAAATATGAGAGAGAGAAGGATGCTTTTATAATAGGAAAGTGAGTTTCCATATGACTTGGTTGCTTCATGGACAAACAGTCTGGGGTGGGGATACCCTCCCCTATAAGAGGGGTAGAGCCCGGGGTCGAGTTCCAGAGAGATCTCGTGCCTCCCACTTTCTTCCTCATCTTCTTCATGCTTTCCTACGTTCAAAACCCTAACCTTAAAGAAGCTCCACCTCGGGGGCAGCAGGGAGCCGTGAAGGGGGTTGCGATGGGTCATGGTGCTTCCACTTTGACCTAAGGAGTCTCTTCTGTCATCTTTTGGCCCTAACCCCGGCGCACATACCCGCAAAAGGCCTAAAACTTAGCTACAGATCGGGGCTTGGTCCTCCTGACACCGGCCGACTTGGTCGTGGTTCGAAGCGTTGATGGGTGCGGCAGGGGGCGTCGGAGGCAGGGGGTGCGTTCCGGCGAGCTGCAAGCCATGGAGGTAAGGCAGATGGCCTCACACCGAGCTGCAGGGCGACGGCAGCGAAGGGTTCCAGGGAGGAATACGACCCGCCCTCAAATTGACCAGATTGCCCTCCGCAGCAGAGGAGATGATCGACTTAACTGGGGGGCAAGAATGTAATTTGATTATAAAATCAACCGCGGTCGTGTTCCATGCATGAGACGACGTGGCGGCTTGTCATTGGTCCAGAAAGGTATTATTTGCAAAATTCGTATCTATATATTAGTAACTCCGATGATAACAAGTAATATATGAATTTTTCTCAGAAAATCGAGAGGAATCTGAATAAAATATAATTGGAGCCTTATATCTTGTGCAATTCGAAAAGTAATAGAAGATATCATCTTTATTGTATTAGTGAATAAAGAACCCTATTTTGATATTATTAAAGTAATTAGTAGGGTTCAATAGCTGATTAAATTTGATATTAGCCTGTTAATGATAAAAAGAAACATTAGGAATAAAACGGATGAGTTTTGCACGTTAGTAGCTTAATTGAGAGTTCATGAGCATAAATAAGCATTAATGGGCCTTGAAACCCTAATTTTAGTGAATAAGATTATTCAAGGCTTTAATTGATCAATCTGATGAGTGGAGTTGAAACATGTTGAATCTAAGCTATTAGAGTATAAAAGTCCTTAATTCTGGATATATGCCCTAAAGGTAGTAATTAGGGTTTTCTCAGGAGTAAAAAGGTAAAATTATGACAAAACAAATTCATATGCGACTTAGATCCTAATGGGCTATGAATTGGTGATAAATGGTTATAATGAGCTTGCCATGGATTAAAAGGATTAAAATAGTAGCTTTAATGAAAAGAGGCTTGATGGACTTAACTGCTAAATATTGGTGTTATTAGTCCAAAAATAAGATTAAATATTGTTAAAGGATAACCTTAACATCTTTTGTGATGAATAGATGAATAATTGGGGTTTTCATGGTTCAAACCTAATCTTAAGGACCTTAATGGAAAATAAGACAAGATAATTAGGGTTTGATGGATATTTGATAAAAGTAAGATAAAAGTAATAAAAAGGAAGTGAAACCCTAATTATAGTCAAAACCCTAAAAAGGCTAGTAACCCTAAGGCACGAGTAGATCTATTGGTTTTGTGTACCATGATCAATGATAGAAAATATTGGATGAATATTTCAGGATTGAATTGTGTATTTGCTTGATTCTGGATTACTTGCTTGTTTGGAATATTCCTGCATCTGAGTCTGCCTGACAGGTATGTGGTTACGCTTATGAATAACCGCATTAGTTTCCCGTGTGTTTTCCAGATGGTTAATCGCATTGACTGCAACTAAACCTGTTTGGATGTTCATACTTGCAAAACATAAAGTCACTATGATTATCACATTAATAGTAGAAGTATGTATTCTCGCACCTACATGCCACCCTGATGGATGATGCCAAGAGAGTCAGGCCCAGATGGGTAGACCAATAGGAACCATGAGTGGTGACCCCCAGGCACCAAGAAGGTGGCCTATGATATTGCATGACTAGAGGGCACCATGAGTGGTGACCCCCAGGCACCAAGCTCAGGATTGAGAAGGTGGCCTTAAGTCATGGGCAAAATAAACCCTAAGGTGGGTATGCCAGGGTTAGGGCAAAAGCGGTGGAGAATGTCATACTGAAAAGTGTAAATTGGCATTGTTAAATAATTTGATTGTGATTATTAAATTGTTAGTCATATGTGCAAACTTTTGGCTGACCCCACATACCAGTATATTTCGATATACTGATCGACGTTTTGTTTGTCGACGTTTTAGGAACAATTGAAAGAACAAACAGTAAAGTGACACATCGTGAAAGTAAAACATAAAGTGCAAGGAGGATTAGTTAGAGTGGATCCAAGCTTGGATAGATAGATTCCCAAGTTTTTCAAAGGTAAGTAAAGTTTTAATTTTATACCAAATTCTAGTTAGTTAGTAGAATTTCATAATTGTTATTGATTATTTGTCGAACCTTTGATCCTGTTTATTGAATAACGGCTCTGACCTTCTGGTCTCCCTTAATTGGGGGTTATCGGGAGGCGGGGTCGTTACAATTGGTATCAGAGCATAGGTTCCTCATCTAATCTTTAATAATTATTAAATTTTACAAATTCCATAGAACCCAAGGGAGTTATTAGAGGATTATCCGAAGGATAGAGGTGTCTAGAAAAGGATCACGACCGGGGGCTGGCAAGATTTTCTTCCGCACCACTAGTTGGAATACGAGGACTCCCGGATCCGTGTGACTTCCTGGCCAAAGTCTTAGGGTATGATTTGAAATAAGATACCTTTTAGGACTCTCTCATCTCGTCCATCCTTTCTCAACTCAAATTCTGTTAAGGACCTTAAGGATTAGGGTTTTCTCTCTTTTCCTCACCCTCTTGAGGTATGGGTAAGGTTGATAAGGATTAAGGAATCCTCCATCAAATTAATAAAAAGCATGTAAATAAGATGTCATGGACATAAGCTTGATAGAGTAAGCGTAAAGGAATAGATACATGCTTGAGTCGTATGACATGAGTTGTCATTTCCCTCAGGAGAGACTTGAGGATAGACCTCCTTGGCAGGAGGATGAGTAAAGAGAGTTAGTCTTGGAGGTAGAGACCTCCATCAAAGGTAGGAACCTGGCACATCCTTTGAGGATGATGGTAACCCTAACCCTAAGTGAAGGTTAGAGATAGAGATGACATGATGAGTTAGACCGAGTGTTTAGTTGGACATGCCTTGGGATCGTCATACAGGCCATGAGAGGTCGGATAACCTAGTACCTTTGGTGACCCAACCCTGGAGAGGGTCGTGCATGTTTGAGCGAAGGGTAGCTCCTTCATGGATGAGATTAGAGAAGAACCTATAGTTACCCTATGGGCTTAGGCAAGTAAGGTATAGCTTGGTGAAACCCTGGTTAAGAGATCATGATGGGTGGCTTATGAGATAAGCATAAGTTATAATGGATAACTGTGAGTAAACATAAGTTCAAGTAGAGGCTTCACTTAGGTAGGGACATGCTTAAGAGCTTGATCCTTCATAAAGATAGGACCTTTTATAGAGAGGTTGGTTGTAGGATTAGCTCTAGAGAGAGGGAGCAGACCTCGACCAAGAAATTTGGAAGCCTAAAACCCCAAAACTTGAGAAACAACGGGAGTCGAGAATGCTGCGACCTAAGTGGATGATGATGGTTGCCTCATCCCTGGGGGTTGACGATGTCTGGGTTAGCTTGAGAGTAACCAAACCCTAGAAAGAGGATGATGCTTCTGGTACCTATGGTAACCTACTAGATGAGACAGAGAGTGCTTTAGACCCTGAGGAGGTTAAGGCACCAGTTGTGAGGATTTATACCTAGTAGTTGTCCAGGATGAGGACTCAACTCTGAAGTGTTGCTTGAGTAGAAAGATCATGGGAGTACATGACATATCTTGGACAGGTTGAATTCCTGGTTAAGAGAATGAGCATGCAGTTGGATACTCAACGATGAACCTAGGATTCCTAGGCCTAAGAGGGGAAGCAGTGTACCCAATGCTCGTGTGGAGATTTGAGTCTTTATAGTTTCGAGCATGGTACTCCTCATGTGTAGAGGTAAAGGAAATCCCTTACGTAAAGGGTGTGTTTGATGAACCCCTCACAACTATATTGATGTAGTGTGGAGGAAAGAGGACGAGTGTGACCTATCATAGTTTAGTAAGTGGTCCACCTGTGCCTTAGTAGCTACTAGGTTAGGCGTGCTCACGTGAATGTGAACCCTAAGGATGTTTGTGACCTTTGTTATAAAGGTGTAGTTTCCTCCCATCCTGGGAGAGCGACCCTTGGGTAGGGTGTATATCGGTTTTGTTTTGAGGTAACCTAAAGAGGTTTCATAGGACCTTGAGAAGCTAAGTGAAGAGTACATGGTATGAAAATGAACCTATAGGTCCATAGATAACCATCTCTAAGTGCGTGGACGTGTTACCATGGGAGTAACCGGTATGGGGCCTGACCAAGGTAGGCAGGTTGGCATGACCCCTGTGAAGGGATGAAAGTCATTCATGAGTGCAAAAGAGATGATGAAGGCTTGGGTAAGGTTCTAAGTCAGACATGTACTATAAGAGAATCCCAAGTCTATCCTAGGGTTAGGTAGGGATAAGACCGATGAAATATGGAGTTGCCTAATTCCTTAGTTGCACATGACCATAGGGTCGGGAGGTAACAGCTATCATTGTCTGAGAGCCATGGGTTAGGAGATTGATCACCTTCATTAACTCATGTGACCCAAAGGGCAAATGAGTAGGGCACTCTCTGGTGCATATGGGAAGAGGGATGACCCCAAAAGTGCCGGTACCCTATAGACCTAGAGGATATGACCAAGGATTGTATGTAAAGGAAAATAGGTTCGCAGCCAGTTTTCCATGGAAGTAACTTTAATATAATGATGATTGTAATATAGAGACATGAGTTGCATGTTTCAACGGAGATTTGAAAGTGTACTGGCAAGGTGGGCTGTACCATCCCTACTCTTGGAATAAGAAGAACTCTGTATTTGGATGGCCGCCAAATGCTTATTTCTTCTTGTTATGAGAGTGAGAGATAGGACAGTATGCATGCCATATACCAAGGGACAAGGATGTTGTGAGTTGGAACGTTACTATAAGGAATAAGGATAGAGATGTGGAAGGAATGATACAAGGATGGTTCACAAACACTATGAGAGGTAGTGTAGCCAGCTTATGAGGATGTGTTATCAGAAACTATGTGGAATTTGCAGATTAACCAAGGTCGAGTTCGATCACAGTGAGTATGAGCTTAAAGTTTCTTGATGAAGTCAACCTTAGAGTTTGAGATGAGATGATAAGTAGGATACATGGAAGAGTATGTCTTCAACGTTACTTAATATCGAAGGATGTGAAGTGGTTATGGATGCTTTGGTGGAGATAGAGCTGCCTAGTTTAGCTAGAGGCTAGAAGAGGTTGAGGTTGTTCAACTAACCCTAAGTTTGGAAAGAAGATGAGTCTTGGCTAACACATAAATATAATGGGATATGTGGAACAAGTTAATGGTTGTTTGGTTAGTCAGTCTAGTCCTTGATGTAGTGAAAGGATGGAGATAAAACCTCAGATACACTTCTTTGGATAGGGAGGTAATAAAACCCTGATGAAAATAGTTTAGGGTTTCTGAGGTATCGATCTCGAGGAATCATGACTTACAGAAGATCATGGTTTTAAGATCATGATACACCTTGATACTACAAAGATAGTAAGTGATGGTAACATTATGGATGCTTAAAACAAAGTTGCATGTAGCATGTGTCCATGCCAGCCAGGAGGTGAAGGACGAACACCATTAACCCAGTGCATGAATGTAAAGTATAAAGAGTTCTCAAGAAGGAATGAGAGTTCATCATTATGGAGGTTGTGATTCTCTCCTAGACCAAGAAGTTCAAGATACAATATGGGTTATGGTAGATCTCCTTACCTAGATGACATGAGAAAGGAAGAGTTCTGTCAAGGGACAAATCTGATTGAACTACATATGAAAGAGATGGTTCAACTACACCATGATGTGAATTCAAAAGATTTTGATGTGACCCAAGGGCTCACTTCCATGAGGTGGAAGTAGATACATGAAGAGCTCAGTGTTTGTACAGTTTATCGCCTCATACTAATGGTTAGTATGATCCAGACTAGATGGTCTGACGAGAGCAAGTGTGCTTGTTCAGGGTGATACCATGAAGTAGTTCTAAAGATGTGATGTTAACCACCATATCCTTATCGGGATGCAAGAAGTTCTATGAGGAGGTTGTGTCGGTCACCACTTCATTATGATGATGTTGGTGAAGGAGGCCTCGCGAAGGTTAGAAAAGAACCACAAGTGTGTGCAGATGAAGTCGCTTTGATCGTGCAATGGCTGAGAGAGAGCCCAGTGGTGACATGAGTCACTAGCTGATGCAAAGCAGACTGACATGCAGTTCACTGTGGAGGAATATGATGTGAAAATCCGACCCCTCTAAGCTACAACTGAGAGAGTTGAATCCCCGATATATGGATCCATTTGAGATGGATTGATGGAGATGGTTGTGTTTAGCCTTACCCCCTCAGGATAACATGATGTGTGATGTGGTCCATGAGTCCGATCTAGAGCACTATGTGAGGTACCCAAGCCATGTGTTGAGCCCTGAACCTATTCAGCTTTTGAGAGCCTGAAATGTCCTAAGTCACCTATGAGGGTACGATATACCAAGGTAAGAAAGGACTCAGATGGAAGAATATGAGATGATGAAGGTTCTTGGAAAGCACCATGGATAGGGTAAAGCCACATGGTAGCCCTGATGGACATAAGAATGGATTATCCTGTTTGTTTGCTTGCTTGATGGAATTTTGAGGACAAAATTCTTATAAGAGGGGAAGGATGTTACAACCCCAATTTTGGGTTCATTTGTTGAGAAATATCATTTTTCTTGAACGAATAAATGATGTAATCTATTTTAAATAAATGGATTTCATTTACAATAGCCTTGTTGTTTGATTTGTGGGCTTTATTGGATATTGGGCCCAATAACAAGGGTATTCAATTAATTAATGAATAACTGAGAATTTGAGATAAGAAAGGTGTGGAAACCTCTAGAAGGAAAATCCAAAGAGGATTTCGTGCCTCTTAGATTCCTTGGGTTCCAAGGAGACAAAAGTTGCAAATAAAAGGCAATAAGAAAAGAAAATAGCAATTAAGTATTTCCTTGTTAATAAAGAAATTGAAAACATTGATGAAATAGGGAAAATATGTGAAAAGAGGTTTATTTGGATAATTCTTAGTGGGATTTCGTATCCCAAGGATTCCTGATGATAAAAGGAATACTAATGAGGAAAATAAAAGAGAAATAAGATAGAGATCCTCAAAAAGGAATTATTTTAAAAAGAAATAGGCAAGATAATGAGAATAATGCATATTGATGCATTTAATGATAATGAGTGTTCCTTAAACAAAGAATTTCGAATTCTTTGAGTGTTTTGGGGTCCAAGGATCCTCAATAAATAGGAAAGAGAGAGAAACTACTAAGATTGCAAAATAGAAGGATAAGATAATACATTCTTAATGAATTTTGTGAATTTGATAAAAGGAAAGTATTTTTCCTATTTAATGAAAAGAGGATTTCGTTCCATTAGAATAAAGGGCAAGTTTTAAGAGAAGGAAATAAGTAATTTTCGAAATTTCTAATAATTAAAGAAATAGGAATGTCTAAGAAATATGAGAGAGAGAAGGATGCTTTTATAATAGGAAAGTGAGTTTCCATATGACTTGGTTGCTTCATGGGCAAACAGTCTGGGGTGGGGATACCCTCCCCTATAAGAGGGGTAGAGCCCGGGGTCGAGTTCCAAAGAGATCTCGTGCCTCCCACTTTCTTCCTCATCTTCTTCATGCTTTCCTACGTTCAAAACCCTAACCTTAAAGAAGCTCCACCTCGGGGGCAGCAGGGAGCCGTGAAGGGGGTTGCGATGGGTCATGGTGCTTCCACTTTGACCTAAGGAGTCTCTTCTATCATCTTTTGGCCCTAACCCCGGCGCACATACCCGCAAAAGGCCTGAAACTTAGCTACAGATCGGGGCTTGGTCCTCTTGACACCGGCCGACTTGGTCATGGTTCGAAGCATTGATGGGTGCGACAGGGGGCGTCGGAGGCAGGGGGTGCGTTCCGGCGAGCTGCAAGCCATGGAGGTAAGGGAGATGGCCTCACACCGAGCTGCAGGGCGACGGCAGCGAAGGGTTCCAGGGAGGAAGACGACCCGCCCTCAAATTGACCAGATTGCCCTCCGCGGCATAGGAGATGATCGACTTAACCGGGGGGCAAGAATGTAATTTGATTATAAAATCAACTGCGGCCGTGTTCCATGCATGAGACGACGTGGCAGCTTGTCATTGGTCCAGAAAGGTATTATTTGCAAAATTCGTATCTATATATTAGTAACTCCGATGATAACAAGTAATATATTATTTTTTCTCAGAAAATCGAGAGGAATCTGAAAAAAATATAATTGAAGCCTTATTCCTTGTGCAATTCGAAAGGTAATGGAAGATATCATCTTTATTGTAATAGTGAATAAAGAACCCTATTTTGATATTATTAAAGTAATTAGTAGGGTTCAATAGTTGATTAAAGTTGATATTAGCCTGTTCATGATAAAAAGAATCATTAGGAATAAAACGGATGAGTTTTGCACGTTAGTAGCTTAATTGAGAGTTCATGAGCATAAATAAGCATTAATGGGCCTTGAAACCCTAATTTTAGTGAATAAGATTATTAAAGGCTTTAATTGATCAATCTGATGAGTGGAGTTGAAACATGTTGAATCTAAGCTATTAGAGTATAAAAGTCCTTAATTCTGGATATATACCCTAAAGGTAGTAATTAGGGTTTTCTCAGGAGTAAAAAGGTAAAATTATGACAAAACAAATTCATATGCGACTTAGATCATAATGGTCTATGAATTGGTGATAAATGGTTATAATGAGCTTGCCATGGATTAAAAGGATTAAAATAGTAGCTTTAATGAAAAGAGGCTTGATGGACTTAACTGCTAAATAATGGTGTTATTAGTCTGAAAATAAGATTAAATATTGTTAAAGGATAACCTTAACATCTTTTGTGATGAATAGATGAATAATTGGGGTTTTTGTGGTTCAAACCTAATCTTAAGGACCTTAATGGAAAATAAGACAAGATAATTAGGGTTTGATGGATATTTGATAAAAGTAAGATAAAAGTAATAAAAAGGAAGTGAAACCCTAATTATAGTCAAAACCCTAAAAAGGCTAGTAACCCTAAGGCACGAGTAGATCTATTGGTTTTGTGTACCATGATCAATGATAGAAAATATTGGATGAATATTTCAGGATTGAATTGTGTACTTGCTTGATTCTGGATTACTTGCTTGTTTGGAATATTCCTGCATCTGAGTCTGCCTGACAGGTATGTGGTTACGCTTATGAATAACCACATTAGTTTCCCGCGTGTTTGCCGGATGGTTAATCGCATTGACTGCAACTAAACTGTTTGGATGTTCATACTTGCAAAACATAAAGTCACTATGATTATCACATTAATAGTAGAAGTATGTATTCTCGCACCTACATGCCACCCTGATGGATGATGCCAAGAGAGTCAGGCCCAGATGGGTAGACCAATGGGCACCATGAGTGGTGACCCCCAGGCACCAAGAAGGTGGCCTATGATATTGCATGACTAGAGGGAACCATGAGTGGTGACCCCCAGGCACCAAGCTCGGGATTGAGAAGGTGGCCTTAAGTCATGGGCAAAATAAACCCTAAGGTGGGTATACCAGGGTTAGGGAAAAAGCCGTGGAGAATGTCATACTGAAAAGTGTAAATTGGCATTGTTAAATAATTTGATTGTGATTATTAAATTGTTAGTCATATGTGCAAACTTTTGGTTGACCCCACATACCAGTATATTTCGATATACTGATCGACGTTTTGTTTGTCGACGTTTTAGGAACAATTGAAAGAACAAACAGTAAAGTGACACATCGTGAAAGTAAAACATAAAGTGCAAGGAGGATTAGTTAGAGTGGATCCAAGCTTGGATAGATAGATTCCCAAGTTTTTCAAAGGTAAGTAAAGTTTTAATTTTATACCAAATTCCAGTTAGTTAGTAGAATTTCATAAATGTTATTGATTATTTGTCGAACCTTTGATCCTGTTTATTGAATAACGACTCTGACCTTCTGGTCTCCCTTAATTGGGGGTTATCGGGAGGCGGGGTCGTTACAATTACATACATGATTGATCCTATTGCTAAGGCATAAGGAATCAAACTCATGTGTTCCTTTCTTCACAATAATTGGGACTCTAACTCTTAGAGATGGTAACTCCATGTATCATGGGTAGGTTTCCTCTCTTTGAGATCCATGATGAACCACTTCAACACTTTGTCAATGTATGCACTTTGACTTGGTCCAAGGAGCCCTTATCTATCTATATAGATCTTTATCCCCGATATGTAGGACGCTTCTCCCAATTCTTTCATAGCAAATGTATTTCCCAGTCATGTCTTTACCTTTTGTAAAGTAGGGATGTCATGTTGGTATGTATGCCCTGAGAGCCAATCATGGGATGATTGGTGGGATACATTAAGATTGATTTGATAAACATCAAAGGCAAGCTTCCAGTTATTTCTGGTTAAATCATATGATATACTGATAGAACTTATTGAATGTCTAGAGAATGAAAGTACTCAATGACGTATGCTTTTAGGTTGAGGACCTGAATGATGATATCATATAGATGCTAAGAGTTTGTACATTCTCATTATGTCCCTAGTCAGATGTCATTGTGGAAGGTAGATAGACACCAATGACACACAAGACTAGATTGTGGTGTTGGTTGATGACAAAATCTCATTAGTCATGATATAGAGATATCAAACCAAACACATAGGTACTTGTTAGAGAACAAGTGTACTGGACAGACCCACCGTGAGTTTGACAGATGGAACCATGACATGGTAGTCACAATCAATACTCACAGTGATGGTGGTGAGTGTGATTCTTTGACCTGAAATCACTACACTCAACACATGTCGTTGGGCACACTTTGACATCATCAAACGCAGTCTTGAAACATGGGTTGTTATAAAGGTGATGATTGGGTGGCTTTGACACATGGGGCTTTTGAGGGGTGAGTGATAAATATGGGATTTGTCTCTCCTGAGGGAGTTTGATATCCGTCGCCAATTGATGAGTAGGATTGAGAAAGGCATGCACGCATGTGTGAATCTATATGTGATATTGATGTCATACATATCTCTTCCAATCTACGCTAAGATCAAGAAAGTGAATGAACGTTGACATGATGACTGTTCCATGCCTCGAGTTCATTCGGGATATTAGTGACAAAGGAATTATACATTCACTGTAACACCATTCACAGATTGTAGGATTGAACATTGTTCTCCAACTTTCTATTTCACTTGGGTAGCACTGATGTGTGACTAGGCACCACTCTTTGCTTGTGAAGTCATAAGTGTTATGGACTTTCACTGCCAACGTGAAATGGATCTGCAGGGTCACACACATAGGATTCAACCTAGAAGAGGAGTTTTGTCCACAAACAATGTTAAGATTGATTACTAAAGGAATTTAGTAGTTCAATTAAACACTCAATCAATTGATAGCTTAGTATCATAATGTTCAAGGTGTTGGACTGATTGATTAAGAGTATCAGATTGATTGAAACTACAATTGACTGTTTCTGCACAATCTGCACTCCTAACTGATCGGCTCATGTGATGAACCGGTCGTCTGAGCTTGGTGAGCCGATCAGCTCAGGTGGTGAGTTGATCGGCTCATGGACAGGTTGAAACGGTCGGTTCAACTGGTCCAACCAAGCAAGTTGGGAAAGTCAGGTTGGTGAGAAATTTGTTTTTCGTTTCACTTGCCCAATTTGATTGGAACAAGGATTGGTATTAGGTAACAATTAAAAACAAAAGAAGAAAAGTCAATCGGGAACTGACCAAGACCACGAACCGACTGGTTCAGAAGTGAACCGACCATTTCATGGGTCCCAACCGATCAGTTGAGGTGTCCACCGATCGGTTGAGGTTTCAACCGATCGGCTCAGGTCTCCAACCGACCATTTCAGAAACGAAACGATCAATTCATGTTGCGCAGTTGGTTGTTTTTGTGGAAAATCTCGAACCCTTCTACTCCTGTTTTAGTTCCACATTGCCCAGGATAGAGAACCATGTCCCATGACCCTCTTATATATAGGGGTATTGGGGGCTTCTCAAAGAACAACACAGGTTGCTACATCCATTAGAGTGAGTAGGAAATCTGTAAGAGAGCTAGTCCTACATGTATATCTTGTGAGGCTCTCACTTCCACCACCTCCCTTTCTATCTTTTCAATCATGAAGGTGAAGGTCCTCTCTCTTATCCAAGAGAGGTGAAGAAGAACATGGGAAGGAGTCCCTTGGTGAAGATCAAGGTTGAAGACTTGGAGCTAGAGTGGGTAAGCCCTTGGAGAAGGCACAAGACTCAAGCTCAAGTGGGTAAGTCCTTGGTGGAAGCTTCTCCGATTGAAGGTGAAGTCTAAAGTTGAGGATCCAAGAAGAGTGGGTAATTCCTGCAAGGCTGAAGACTTGTGATAGAGTGGGTAAGTCCTTGGAGAAGGCCGAAGACTCTTGCAAAGTGGGTAAGTCCTTGGTAAGGTTGAAGACTCTTTGTATTGGATAGATAAGTCTTTAGTTTGGTCATGCATTGTATGTCTTATGAATGAATATAAGAGTGCAATACTTTGGAAGTCATAGAGGTTGACCTCTCTAGGAAAGTGGACTGACACACTTCTAGTTTGAAGTGTGGAACCACTCTAAATAGCTTGTCTAATTGGTGCATGTTCAATCTCTCTCTCCCTTGCTATGTATGTTTTAGTTGCACACAAATTTCCTATTTAGCAACCTTATCTTGTGATATATCTTGAAGGTTTAATGAATTTTGTTTAAGTGCTTTCATCACTATTCACCCCCTCTAGAGCATCTAATCACCCATCCCAGGATCCAACAATTGGTATCAGAGTGGGTCTTCTCCAAGCATACTTCAACAAGTATGAGAAGATGGGTGACTACCTAGGAGGGAGATACTCGACTAGCCTTCCAATCTTTAATGGGAGAAATTTCCTCTATTGGAGAAGAAGGCCTCAATTCTACATCCAAGGATCAAGTCTTGAGATGTGGCAAATGGTGAACAACCCATATGAGAAATCAAAGACAAAGATTGAAGAATGGGATGAAGATACCTTGAAGAAAGCAACCTTGAATGTTAGAGCCATGCACATCCTCTATGCCTCCATAACCCCCACTGAGTTCAACAAGATTTCTTCTTGTGAGACGGCCTATGAGGTATGGAGAAAGCTATGCATCACTTATGAAGGGACGAATCAAGTGAAGGAATACAAAGTGTACATGCCAAACAGGTTGCTAGAGAACTTCAAGATGGGAAAGGAGGAGAGCATAGCAAACATGTACTCAAGGCTCAACACTATTTTGAATGGTCTTGTTGTTCTAGGACATCCTATGTCTAGTGGAGAGATCAACTCAAAGATCCTTAGAACTCTTCCCAAAAGATGGGAACCCAAAGTGACTTCCATTGAAGAAGCAAGGTCTCTTAGGGATATTCCTATTGAAGAGCTCATTGGAAATCTACAAGCACATGAATCCATGCTTGACAAGAAGGAGGAAGTAGAAAGACAAGAGAAGAATGAGAAAAAGAGAATGAAGAAGGCTGAAATGAAGGCTCAAATTGAAGCTATCAATGAACAAGTCTCTCCATCCTCTGAAGCTAAAGAATATGCCATGTACTCTAAGGGTAAACTCTACAAAGGCAAGTCCCCCTCCATCTGGTGCTTCACATGTGGAAAGAAGTGTCACTACAACGAACATTGTGCACAAGGCAAAAAGATCCATCCTCACAAGAAGAAATGGCAATCAAGCTCAAGTGGCACCTCCAACTCAAGCTCAAGTGAAGATTCAAGTGAAGGATCAAGCTCAAGCTCTAGTGATGAAGGAGAATGCCATTTTTCTCTCATAGCATCAACAAGTGAAGACTCAAGTGAGGTACATCTAAACTCTTTAGATAAAGAATCTTTGATTGCTATTATTCATGATATTTGTGCCTCTCTTAAGTCTTCTAAAAGGAAAAAGAAAAAGCCTGCTAAAATTGTTGATAATTTGCATGTAGCATTAGATGATCTTGAACATGCTAATTCTTGCTTGCTTGATGATAAAAATGATTGCCTTAGCCAAGTAGACTCTCTTAAACTTGAAAATTCTAGTTTGCTTGATAAGATTAGATTTCTAGAAGCTCAACCTCTTATGACTAGTTCTAATGAAGAGCATACCTTAATTGTTGATTCTCTCATGCATGATATTGATGTTCTTAAATCTGAAAACAAGGACAAAGATTTTGTTTTGCATGAATTAGAAATAGAAAATGCCTCCTTCCTTGCTAAAATCAATGGGCATGAATCTTGTTCTCGTTCTACTAGTAGAGAGAATGATGTTGTTGCTCTTTATATTGATAGAGATTCTTACTTAACTCAAGCTCTTTGCTTAGAAAATGAACTTTTGCATGCTAGAGATACTATCAATCAATTGTCTTCTACTATTGCTTCTCTTAAGCATGATAATGACAGTTTCAGGTCTTCTTTGCAAAGATTCTTAGTTGGTAAAAAGAATCTTAATGATATCCTACACCATACTACTAAAAAAAATGGTAGACATGGTCTAGGGTATGATGGTAGTCAAAGGAACAACAAAGATAAAGGAACTCCAATATTCCTTGGAGAATCCTCTAGTTCCAAGACTATGGGTACATGCAACTATTGCAATAAAATTGGTCATTATTCTACTTTTTGTCCTTGTAGGAAAGCACCCAAGAGTAATAGGACTTGGGTTGCTAAACTAACTCCTCTGGACCCAAAAACATGATTGGGGACCATTTCATCTTTCTTCTTGTAGGTACTTGCAAATGGATTGAATTGACCTATTGAATTGCTAATTCACTTCTCAATCAACATGAAAGAAGAAAGGTGAGATGTGTAGTGGGTGACAACAAGTGGAAAAAGGAATGGTAAGAAAAAAGATAATGTTTCTCTTGCTTATAACCTATCCTAACTTGTTTTTGTCAAGTTAGTGTGCACTATACATATGGTTATTTAGTAAAAAGTGGTATTTTGTGTTTCTCTTCACACTCTTACTCAAAAAACTATTTCTAATGCTTCTATAGTGCATTATTAACATGCTTAGACATGTTTGGATATGGTTTGTATTTTTAGCATGCCTTTAAATATGTTTTTATGAAATATTTGTGCCTTTTGACAGCTACTCTGTCGGTCGAGTTTGTCCTGTTTGCAACTCAACCGATAGGCACCAATGGGTGTTGCCAACAGCTGTCATCGGTCGAGTTGTCAATGCACAGAACTCGATCAATAACACTGTGTGTAAAATATACATTTGGCTAATTGAATGAGAATTTCCCTCACAACTAGATTTACTCAACCAATAGCCTTATTGTTTGGCACCCTCATTTGGTACCTTTATATATGCATATTGCCATGATCTAAATTGCCTACCTTGCTTACAACTCTATCTCTCTAATTTCTCTAAATTGGTATGTCTATATCGTGCAATTACTTGCTTTGACTTGTTTTGCAGGTTTTGATGATGAACTCTTTGGATCTCTTGGTTTTTGTCAAAAATTGTTTCCATTGTGCTCTAACTTGCTACATCTATATAGGTGTATATCTTGTGTTGATACAACCTTGAGCTTCTTAGGGGTAATCATCTTATGGTAAGGATGCATATCTACTGAGTTATATCCTTTCATGCTTCTAAAATTGCATATCTCTTTGTTTGGATATATCTCTACATCTACTCATAGCTTGCCTTTATCTTGTGTATCTATTGGTATCTCTTGCAATGATCTAGATCCTACTAGTAGTCCTAACATGTGATATCATCTACTAGTAGTTCATATACATGTAGTTCTAACCTTGTTTATAATGGACATCTTTGCTCATCTACATGCTATGCTTGTATCTTGTCTCATACATGCTCAAGATTGTTCCTTGAATTGCATATCTACTATCTTGAGTTGCTTGCATAACATTGTGATGCAGGGTACATAGATCTACATTATATGTAGAAATTGGAGTATTTTTGGATTTTATGCAGATTTTGCTCCAGTTTTAGTTTTTAGTGCAAGACTAGTGTTTTTCATGCAGAAGCAACCTTCTAAGCAAGGCTCATTTCTTGGCAAAGAGCTCTGATGGTTTTTGGTCAAATTCTGTCATCTTGAGGGTCAAAATTGTGATTTATTGTTTTTCTACAGCACCTTATCTTGCATCTTTGGGTTGTTCAAGTATATGATTTAACTTGCTTTTCTCTCTATGCTTGGACAAGACCCTATCTGTGCTCTTCTACTCTCCTTATATACATTTTGTGTTATCTTTTTTCTCTTTAACAAGTGATGTTTCTTATTTCTTCATACCCCCACCTTTTTGAAATGACAAAGGGGGAGAAAGGTATGTCCTCTTTTAAAAAGAGGAAGAAGGCATGTCTTACATGAAGAAGAGAAGTATGTTCATGTAAAGGGGAGAAGGTAAATGGGAGAAAGGCATATATGTGTAGAACATATATGAGTAGAAGACATAGTATTCCATAAATGTTATGAAAGGTAACCATGTAGGAGAAATAACATCAATTGAGGGGGAGTATGAAAACTCCATGTGCATCAATTGAGGGGGAGCATATGAACTCAATTCTATTGAAACCCCTAGGTTTCTCCAAAGGTATGACTTTACTTAAAAGCTTTCAATACTTTTATGGAATGGTTTGTCATCTTCAAAAAGGGGGAGATTGTTGACTCAAGGAAAATTAGGTCAATGTTGACTCACGTCTAAATTGACTAAACCCGTGTTTTGATGATGACTAACCATTCCACATATTGATGTCTAATGTCTCTACTTGAGTGATTTTAGATCATTATAGACACACTCCAAATGCCCTAACTTGCGCATCTCAAATTGGGGAAAAGACAAGTCAAAGTCATACAAGTGCACATTTTTGTAATATGATGTATATCCATTAGAACCATGTTGTAAATCACTTGTAATGATTGTATGACTTGTAATTAAGCTTAGAAAAATATCAGGAACATTTAGATCGAATATTAGAGCACTTTTTCTGCAACTTTAAAAATTGATTACAGGAACTTTGTCGGTCGAGTTTCCCAGCCTGAAAATCCGATCGATCATCCTTGATCAATTTTCTGAAGATTGCATCGGTCGAGTTGTATTTACACTGAACTCGACCGATGGAGTAGCTGACCAAATTGATTTTCATTGGTCAGTCGAGTTTCCTCAGGACAAACTTGACCGATGGTCTGAATATCGACTTTGTCTTTTACTCTATCGGTCGAGTTACCCTTATAGAAACTCGACCGATTGCACTGTACGAAAAAGTGCAGAAAAGTGCTTCTAGCTATTGTGGAGTTGCAACAAGTGAAAATAGATCTGTTGCAAGCCACAAAATGGCTAGTTTTCATTCTCAAGTGTTATTAAAGGCTAAGAGGCATCCCCAGCTATAAATAGGACCCCTTGGGCTTCATTCCAAGGTTGAGCATTCATTGCAAACTCTATGTGAGGCTCCTATTCTATTGTTGAGTTCTTCCTACAACCTCTTCTCTCTTTCTCTAAGCTTAATCACTTGCTACATCCATTAGAGTGAGTAGGAAATCTGTAAGAGAGCTAGTCCTACATGTATATCTTGTGAGGCTCTCACTTCCACCACCTTGATTTCTATCTTTTAAATCATGAAGATGAAGGTTCTCTCTCTTGTCCAAGAGAGGTGAAGAAGAACAAGGGAAGGAGTCCCTTGGTGAAGATCAATGCTGAAGACTTGGAGATAGAGTGGGTAAGCCCTTGGAGAAGGAAGAAGACTCAAGCTCAAGTGGGTAAGTCCTTGGTGGAAGCTTTTCCGAGTGAAGGTGAAGTCAAAAGCTGAGGATCCAAGAAGAGTGGATAATTCCTGCAAGGCTGAAGACTTGTCCTAGAGTGGGTAAGTCCTTGGAGAAGGCCGAAGACTCTTGCAAAGTGGGTAAGTCATTGGTAAGGTTGAAGACTCTTTGTATTGGATAGGTAAGTCTTTTGTTTGGCCATGCATTGTATGTCTTATGTATGAATATAAGAGTGCAATACTTTGGAAGTCCTAGAGGTTGACCTCTCTAGGCTAGTGGACTGAAACACTTCTAGTTTTAAGTGTGGAACCACTCTAAATAGCTTGTCTAATTGGTGCATGTTCAATCTCTCTCTCCCTTGCTATGTATATTTTAGTTGCACACAAATTTCCTATTTAGCAACCTTATCTCGTGATATATCTTGAAGGTTTAATGAATTTTGTTTAAGTACTTTCAGCTCTATTCACCCCCCCTCTAGAGCATCTAATCACCCATCCCATGATCCAACAATTGGTATCAGAGCGGGTCTTCTCCAAGCATACTTCAACAAGTAGGAGAAGATGTGTGACTACCTAGGAGGAAGACACTCGACCAATCTTTGTATCTTTCCTCTATTGGAGAAGAAGGCTTCAATTCTACATCCAAGGATTAAGTCTTGAGATGTGGCAAATGGTGAACAGCCCATACGAGCAACCAAAGACAAAGATTGAAGAATGGGATGAGGATACCTTGAAGAAAGCAACATTGAATGCTAGAGCCATGCACATCCTCTATGCCTCCATGACCCCCACCAAGTTCAACCGGACTTCTTCTTGTGAGATAGCCTATGAGGTATGGAGAAATCTATGCATCACTTATTAAGGGACGAGTCAAGTGAAGGAAAGCAAAGTCTACATGCTCAACGGGCTGCTTGAGAACTTCAAGATGGGAAAGGAGGAGAGCATAGTAAACATGTACTCAAGGCTCAACACCATTTTGAATGGTCTTTCTGTTCTAGGACATCCTATGTCTAGTGGAGAGATCAATTCAAAGATCCTTAGAACTCTTCCCAAAAGATGGGAACCCAAAGTGACTTCCATTGAAGAAGCAAGGTCTCTTAGGGATATTCCTATTGAAGAGCTCATTGGAAATGTACAAGCACATGAAGCCACACTTGACAAGAGGGAGGAAGTAGAAAGACAAGAGAAGAAAGAGCTAAAGAGAATGAAGAAGGCTGAAATGAAGGCTCAAATTGAAGCTATCATGGAACAAGTCTCTCCATCCTCTCAAGATAAATAAGATGCCATGTAATCTAAGGGTAAACTCTACAAAGGCAAGTCCCCCTCCAGTCGGTGCTTCATATGTGGAAAGAAGGGTCACTACAAGGAAGATTGCCCACAAGGCAAAAAGACCCATCTTCACAAGAAGAAATGGCAATCAAGCTCAAGTGGCTCCTCCAACTCAAGCTCAAGTGAAGATTCAAGTGAAGGATCAAGCTCAAGCTCTAGTTATGAAGGAGAATACCATTTTGCTCTTATAGCATCAACAAGTGAAGACACAAGTGAGGTAAATCTAAACTCTTTAGATAAAGAATCTTTGATTGCTATTATTCATGATATTTGTGCCTCTCTTAAGTCTTCTAAAAGGAAAAAGAAAAAGCTTGCTAAAATTGTTGATAATTTGCATGTAGAATTAGATCATCTTGAACATGCTAATTCTTGCTTGCTTGATGATAAAAATGATTGCCTTAGCCAAGTAGACTCTCTTAAACATGAAAATGCTAGTTTGCTTGATAAGATTAGATTTCTAGAAGCTCAACCTCTTATGACTAGTTCTAATGAAGAGCATACCTTAATTGTTGATTCTCTCATGCATGATATTGATGTTCTTAAATCTGAAAACAAGGACAAAGATTTTGTTTTGCATGAATTAGAAATAGAAAATGCCTCCTTGCTTGCTAAAATCAATGGGCATGAATCTTGTTCTAGTTCTATTAGTAGAGAGAATGATGTTGCTGCTCTTCATATTGATAAAGATTCTTACTTAACTAAAGCTCTTTGCTTAGAAAATGATCTTTTGCATGCTAGAGATAATATCAATCAATTGTCTTCTACTATTGCTTCTCTTAAGCATGATAATGACAGTTTAAGGTCTTCTTTGCAAAGATTCTTAGTTGGTAAAAAGAATCTTAATGATATCCTACACCATAGTACTAAACAAATTGGTAGACATGGTCTAGGGTATGATGGTAGTCAAAGGAACAACAAAGATAAAGGACCTCCAATATTCCTTAGAGAATCCTCTAGTTCCAAGACTATGGGTACATGCAACTATTGCATTAAAATTGATCATTATTCTACTTAATGTCCTTGTAGGAAAGCACCCAAGAGTAATAGGACTTGGGTTGCTAAACTAACTCCTCTGGACCAAAAAACATGATTGGGGACCATTTCAACTTTCTTCTTGTAGGTACATGCAAATGGATTGAATTGAGCTATTGAATTGCAAATTGACTTCTCAATCCACATGAAAGAAGAAAGGTGAGATGTGTAGAGGGTGACAACAAGTGGAAAAAGGAATGGTAAGAATAAAGGTTATGTTTCTCTTGCTTATAACCTATCCTAACTTGTTTTTGTCAAGTTAGTGTGCACTATACATATGGTTTTTGAGTCAAAAGTGGTATTTTGTGTTTCTCTTCACACTCTTGCTCAAAAAACTATTTCTAATGATTCTATAGTGCATTACTAACTTGCTTAGAAATGTTTGGATATGGTTTGTATTTTTAGCATGCCTTTAAATATGTTTTTATGAAATATTTGTGCCTTTTGACAACTGCTCTGTCGGTCGAGTTTGTCCTGATTGAAACTAGACCGATAGGCACCAATGGGTGTTGCCAACAGCTGTCATCAGTCGAGTTGTCATTGCACAGAACTCGACCAATAACATTGTGCGTAGAATATACATTCGGCTAATTCAATGAGAATTTCCCTCTCAACTAGATTTTCTCAACCAATAGCCTAATTCTTTGGCACCCTCATTTGGTACCTTTATATATGCATATTGCCATGATCTAAATTCCCTATCTTACTTACAACTTTATCTCTCTAATTGCTCTAAATTGGTATATCTATATCGTGCAATTACTTGCTTTGAGTTGTTTTGCAGGTTTTGATGATGAACTCTTTGGATCTCTTGGTTGTTGTCAAAAATTGCTTCCGTTGTTCTCTAACTTGATACATATATATAGGTGTATATCTTGTGTTGATACAACCTTGAGGTTCTTAGGGGTAATCATCTTATGGTAAGGATGCATATCTAGTGAGTTATACCCTGTCATGCTTCTAAAATTGCATATCTCTTTGTTTGGATATATCTCTACAACTACTCATAGCTTGCCTTTATCTTGTGTATCTTTTGGTATCTCTTGCAATGATCTAGATCCTACTAGTAGTCCTAACTTGTGATATCATCTACTAGTAGTTCATATACATGTAGTTCTAACCTTGTTTATAATGGGCATCTTTTCTCATTTACATGCTATGCTTGTATCTTGTCTCATACATGCTCAAGATTGTTCATTGAATTGCATATCTACTATCTTGAGTTGCTTGCATAACATTGTGATGCAGGGTACATAGATCTACATTATATGTAGAAATTGGATTATTTTTGGATTTTATGCATATTTTGCTCCAGTTTCAGTTTTTAGTGCAAGACTAGTGTTTGTCATGCAGAAACGACCTTCTAAGCAAGACTCATTGCATGGCAATGAGCTCTGATGGTTTTTGGTCAAATTATGTCATCTTGAGGGCCAAAATTGCGATTTATTATTTTTCTGCAGCACCTTATCTTGCATCTTTGGGTTTTTCAAGTATATGCTTGAACTTGCTTTTCTTTCTATGCTTGGAAAAGACCCTATCTGTGCTCTTCTACTATCCTTATATATATTTTGTGTTATCTTTTTTCTCTTTAACAAGTGATGTTTCTTGTTTCTTCATACCCCCACCTTTTTGAAATGACAAAGGGGGAGAAAGGTATGTCCTCTTTTAAAAAGAGGAAGAAGGCATGTCTTACATGAAGAAGAGAAGTCTGTTCATGTAAAGGGGAGAAGGTAAATGGGAGAAATACATATATGTGTAGAACATATATGAGTAGAAGACATAGTATTCTATAAATGTTATGAAAGCTAACCATGCAGGAGAAATAGCATCAATTGAGGGGGAGTATGAAAACTCCATACACATCAATTAAGGGGGAGCATATGGACTCAATTCTATTGAAACCCCTAGGTTTCTCCAAAGGTATGACTTTACTTAAAAGCTTTCAATACATTTATGGAATGGTTTGTCATCTTCAAAAAGGGGGAGATTGTTGACTCAAGGTCAATTAGGTCAATGTTGACTCACGTCTAAATTGACTAAACCCGTGTTTTGATGATGACTAATCATTCCACATATTTGTGTCTAATGTCTCTACTTGAGTGAACTCAGATTCGTTATAGACACACTCCAAATGCCCTAACTTGCGCATCTCAAATTGGGGAAAAGACAAGTCAAAGTCATACAAGTGCACGTTTTTGTAATATGATGTATATCCATTAGAATCATGTTGTAAGTCACTTGTAATGATTGTATGAGTTGTAATTAAGCTTATAAAAATATCAGGAACACTTAGATCGAATATTAGAGCACTTGAGATGCAACTTTGATAATTGATTACAAGCACTTTGTCGGTCGAGTTTCCCATCCTGAAAACTCGACTGATCATCCTTGATCAATTTTCTGAAGATTGCATCGGTCGAGTTGTGTTTACACTGAAGTTGACCGATGGAGTAACTGACCAAATTGATTTTCATTGGTCGATCTGAATATCGGCTTTGTCTTTTACTCTATCGGTCGATTTACCCTTATAGAGACTTGACCGATTGCACTATACGGAAAAGTGCAGAAAAGTGCTTCTAGCCATTTTGGAGTTGCAACAAGTGAAAATAGATCTGTTACAATCCACAAAATGGCTAGTTTTCATTCTCAAGTGTTCCCAAAGGCTAAGAGGCATACCCAGCTATAAATAGGACCCCTTGGGCTTCATTCAAAGGTGGAGCATTCATTGCAAACTCTATGTGAGGCTCCTATTCTATAGTTGAGTTCTTCCTACAGCCTCCTCTCTCTCTCTAATCTTAATCACTTGCTACATCCATTAGAGTGAGTAGGAAATATGTAAGAGAGCTAGTCCTACATGTATATCTTGTGAAGCTCTCACTTCGACCACCTCCCTTTCTATCTTTTCAATCATGAAGATGAAGGTTCTCTCTCTTGTCCAAGAGAGGTGAAGAAGAACAAGGGAAGGAGTCCCTTGGTGAAGATCCAGGCTGAAGACTTGGAGCTAGAGTGGGTAAACCCTTGGAGAAGGAAGAAGACTCAAGTTCAAGTGGGTAAGTCCTTGGTGGAAGCTTCTCCGAGTGAAGGTAAAGTCAAAAGCTTAGGATCCAAGAAGAGTGGGTAATTCCTGCAAGACTGAAGACTTGTGCTAGAGTGGGTAACTCCTTGGAGAAGGCCGAAGACTCTTGCAAAGTGGGTAAGTCCTTAGTATGGTTGAAGACTCTTTTTATTTGATAGGTAAGTCTTTTGTTTGGTCATGCATTGTATGTCTTATGAATGAATATAAGAGTGAAATACTTTGGAAGTCCTAGAGGTTGACTTCTCTAGGCAAGTGGACTGACACACTTCTAATTTGAAGTGTGGAAGCACTCTTAATAGCTTGTCTAATTGGTGCATGTTCCATCTCTCTCTCCCTTTCTATGTATGTTTTAGTTGCACACAAATTTCCTATTTAGCAACATTATTTTGTGATATATCTTGAAGGTTTAATGAATTTTGTTTAAGTGCTTTCAACTCTATTCACCCCCCTCTAGAGCATCTAATCACCCATCCCAGGATCCAACAATTGGTATCAGAGCGGGTCTTCTCCAAGCATACTTCAACAAGTAGGAGAATATGGGTGACTACCTAGGAGGGAGATACTCGACCAACCTTCCAATCTTTGATGGGAGAAATTTCCTCTAATGGAGAAGAAGGCTTCAAATTCTACATCCAAGGATCAAGTCTTGAGTTGTGGAAAATGGTGAACAACCCATACGAGCAACCAAAGACAAAGATTGAAGAATGGGATGAAGATACCTAGAAGAAAGCAACTTTGAATGCTATAGCCATGCACATCCTCTATGCCTCCATGACCCCCACCGAGTTCAACCGGATTTCTTCTTGTGAGACGGCCTATGAGGTATGGAGAAATCTATGCACCACTTATGAAGGGACGGATCAAGTGAAGGAAAGCAAAGTCTAATTGCTCAACGGGCTCCTTGAGAACTTCAAGATGGGAAAGGAGGAGAGCATAGAAACATGTACTCAAGGCTCAACACCATTTTGAATGGTCTTTTTGTTCTAGGACATCCTATGTCTAGTGGATAGATCAACTCAAAGATCCTTAGAACTCTTCCCAAAAGATGGGAACCCAAAGTGACTTCCATTAAAGAAGCAAGGTTTCTTAGGGATATTCCTATTGAAGAGCTCATTGGAAATCTACAAGCACATGAAGCCACACTTGACAAGAGGGAGGAAGTAGAAAGACAAGAGAAGAAAGAGCTAAAGAGAATGAAGAAGGATGAAATGAATGCACACATTGAAGCTATCATGGAACAAGTCTCTCCATCCTCTCAAGCTAAAGAAGATGCCATGTACTCCAAGGGTAAACTCTACAAAGGCAAGTCCCCCACCATCCGATGCTTCACATGTGGTAAGAAGGGTCACTATAAGGAAGATTGCCCACAAGGCAAAAAGACCCATCTTAAAAAGAAGAAATGGAAATCAAGCTCAAGTGGCTCCTCCAACTTAAGCTCAAGTGAAGATTCAAGTGAAGGATCAAGCTCAAGCTCTAGTGATGAAGGAGAATGCCATTTTGCTCTTATAGCATCAACAAGTGAAGACTCAAGTGCGGTAAATCTACACTCTTTAGATAAAGAATCTTTGATTTCTATTATTCATGATATGTGTGCCTCTCTTATGTCTTCTAAACGGAAAAAGAAAAAGCTTGCTAAAATTGTTGATAATTTGCATGTAGAATTAGATGATCTTGAACATGCTAATTCTTGCTTGCTTGATGATAAAAATGATTGCTTTAGCCAAGTAGACTCTCTTAAACTTGAAAATGCTAGTTTGCTTGATAAGATTAGATTTCTAGAAGCTCAACCTCTTATGACTAGTTCTAATGAAGAGCATACCTTAATTGTTGATTATCTCATGCATGATATTGATGTTCCTAAAGCTGAAAACAAGGACAAAGATTTTGTTTTGCACGAATTAGAAATAGAAAATGCCTCCTTCCTTGCTAAAATCAATGCGCATGAATTTTGTTCTAGTTCTACTCGTAGAGAGAATAATGTTGTTGCTCTTCATATTGATAGAGATTCTTACTTAACTAAAGCTCTTTGCTTAGAAAATGAACTTTTGCATGCTAGAGATAATATCAATCAATTGTCTTCTACTATTACTTCTCTTAAGCATGATAATGATAGTTTAAGGTCTTCTTTGCAAAGATTCTTAGTTGGTAAAAAGAATCTTAATGATATCCTAAACCATACTACTAAACAAATTGGTACACATGGTCTAGGGTATGATGGTAGTCAAAGGAACAACAACAATAAAGGACCTCCAATATTCCTTGGAGAATCCTCTAGTTCTAAGACTATGGGTACATGCAACTATTGCAATAAAATTGGTCATTATTCTACTTGTTGTCCTTGTAGGAAAGCACCCAAGAGCAATAGGACTTGGGTTGCTAAACTAACTCCTCTGGACCCAAAAACATGATTGGGGACCATTTCATCTTTCTTCTTGTAGGTACTTGCAAATGGATTGAATTGAGCTATTGAATTGCAAATTGACTTCTCAATCCACATGAAAGAAGAAAGGTGAGATGTGTAGAGGGTGACAACAAGTGGAAAAAGGAATGGTAAGAACAAAGGTATTGTTTCTCTTGCTTATAACCTATCCTAACTTGTTTTTGTCAAGTTAGTGTGCACTATACATATGGTTTTTGAGTCAAAAGTGGTATTTTGTGTTTCTCTTCACACTCTTGCTCAAAAAACTGTTTCTAATGCTTCTATAGTGCATTACTAACTTGCTTAGACATGTTTGGATATGATTTGTATTTTTAGCATGCCTTTAAATATGTTTTTATGAAATGTTTGTGCCTTTTGAAAACTGCTATGTCGATCGAGTTTGTCCTATTTGAAACTCGACCGATAGGCACCAATGGGTGTTGCCAACAACTGTCATCGGTCGAGTTGTCAATGCACAAAACTCGACCGATAACACTGTGCATAGAATATACATTTGGCTAATTGAATGAAAATTTCCCTCTCAACTAGATTTTCTCAACCAATAGCCTTATTCTTTGGCACCCTCATTTGGTATCTTTATATATGCATATTGCCATGATCTAAATTTCCTATCTTTCTTACAACTGTATATCTCTAATTTCTCTAAATTGGTATATCTATATCGTGCAATTACTTGCCTTGAGTTGTTTTGGAGGTTTTGATGATGAACTCTTTGGATCTCTTGGTTGTTGTCAAAAATTGCTTCGGTTGTGCTCTAACTTGCTACATCTATATAGCTGTATATCTTGTGTTGATACAACCTTGAGGTTCTTAGGGGTAATCATCTTATGGTAAGGATGCATATCTAGTGAGTTATATCCTTACATGCTTCTAAAATTCCATATCTCTTTGTTTGGATATATCTTTACATCTACTCATAGCTTACATTTATCTTGTGTACCTTTTGGTATCTCTTGCTATGATCTAGATCCTACTAGTAGTCCTAACTTGTGATATCATCTACTAGTAGTTCATATACATGTAGTTCTAACCTTGTTTATAATGGGCATCTTTGCTCATCTACATCCTATGCTTGTATCTTGTCTCATACATGCTCAAGATTGTTCCTTGAAATGAATATCTACTATCTTGAGTTGCTTGCATAACATTGTGATGCAGGGTACATAGATCTACATTATATGTAGAAATTGGAGTATTTTTGGATTTTATGCAGATTTTGCTCCAGTTTCAGTTTTTAGTGCAAGACTAGTGTTTTTCATGCAGAAACGACCTTGTAAGAAAGACTCATTGCTTATCAATGAGCTGTGATGGATTTTGGTCGAATTCTGTCATCTTGAGGGTCAAAATTTCGATTTATTGTTTTTCTACAACACCTTATCTTGCATCTTTGGGTTGTTCAAGTATATGCTTGAACTTGCTTTTCTTTCTATGCTTGGACAAGACCCTATCTGTGCTCTTCTACTTTCCTTATATCTATTTTGTGTTATCTTTTTTCTCTTTAACAAGTGATGTTTCTTATTTCTTCATACCCCCAACTTTTTGAAATGACAAAGGGGGAGAAAGGTATGTCCTCTTTTAAAAAGAGGAAGAAGGCATGTCTTAAATGAAGAAGAGAAGTATATTCATGTAAAGGGGAGAAGGTAAATGGGAGAAAGACATATATGTGTAGAACATATATGAGTAGAAGACATAGTATTCTATAAATGTTATGAAATCTAACCATGCAGGAGAAATAGCATCAATTGAGGGGGAGTATGAAAACTCCATGCGCATCAATTGAGGGGGAGCATATGAACTCATTTCTATTGAAACCCCTAGGTTTCTCCAAAGGTATGACTTTACATAAAAGCTTTCAATACATTTATGGAATGGTTTGTCATCTTCAAGACGGGGGAGATTATTGACTCAAGGTCAATTAGGTCAATATTGACTCACGTCTAAATTGACTAAACATGTGTTTTGATGATGACTAACCATTCCACATATTGGTGTCTAATGTCTCTACTTGAGAGATTTCAGATTAGTTATAGACACACTCCAAATGCCCTAACTTGCACATCTCATATTGGGAAAAGACAAGTCAAAGTCATACAAGTGCACATTTTTGTAATATGATGTATATCCATTAGAATCATGTTGTAAATCACTTGTAGTGATTGTATGACTTGTAATTAAGCTTAGAAAAATATCAGTAACACTTAGATCGAATATTAGAGCACTTGAGATGCAACTTTGAAAATTGATTACAGGCACTTTGTCGGTCGAGTTTCCCAGCCTGAAAAGTCGACCGATCATCCTTGATCAATTTTCTAAAGATTGCATCGGTCGAGTTGTTTTTACACTGAACTCGACTGATGGAGTATCTGACCAAAATGATTTTCATTGGTCGGTTGAGTTTCCTCAGGACAAACTCGACCGATGGTCTGAATATCGGCTTTGTCTTTTACTCTATCGGTCGAGTTACCCTTATAGAAACTCGACCAATTGCACTGTACAGAAAAGTGCAGAAAAGTGCTTCTAGCCATTGTGGAGTTGCAACAAGTGAAAATAGATCCGTTGCAAGCCACAAAACGGCTAGTTTTCATTCTCAAGTGTTCCCAAAGGCTAAAAGGCATCCCCAGCTATAAATAGGACCCCTTGGGCTTCATTCCAAGGTTGAGCATTCATTGCAAAGTCTATGTGAGGATCCTATTCTATAGTTGAGTGCTTCCTACAACCTCCTCTCTCTCTCTCTAAGCTTAATCACTTGCTACAACCATTAGAGTGAGTAGGAAATCTGTAAGAAAGCTAGTCCTACATGTATATTTTGTGAGGCTCTCACTTCCACCACCTCCCTTTCTATCTTTTCAATCATGAAGATGAATGTTCTCTCTCTTGTCCAAGAGAGGTGAAGAAGAACAAGGGAAGGAGTCCCTTGGTGAAGATCAAGGTTGAAGACTTGGAGCTAGAGTGGGTAATCCCTTGGAGAAGGCAGAAGACTCAAGCTCAAGTGGGTAAGTCCTTGGTGGAAGCTTCTCTGAGTGAAGGTGAAGTCAAAAGTTGAGGATCCAAGAAGAGTGGGTAATTCCTGCAAGGTAAAGACTTGTGCTAGAGTGGGTATGTCCTTGTAGAAGGCCGAAGACTCGTGCAAAGTGGGTAAGTCCTTGGTAAGGTTGAAGACTCTTTGTATTGGATAGGTAAGTGTTTTGTTTGGTCATGCATTGTATGTCTTATGAATGAATATAAGAGTGCAATAGTTTGGAAGTCCTAGAGGTTGACCTCTCTAGGCAAGTGGACTGACACACTTCTAGTTTGAAGTGTGGAACCACTGTAAATAGCTTGGCTAATTGGTGCATGTTCAATCTCTCTCTCCCTTGTTATGTATATTTTAGTTGCACACAAATGTCCTATTTAGCAACCTTATGTTGTGATATATCTTGAAGGTTTAATTAATTTTGTTTAGTGCTTTCAGCTATATTCACCCCCCCTCTAGAGCATCTAATCACCCATCTAGGATCCAATAGATATGATGACCAAATGTTCTCAAGACCGTTTGGAGGTCATCCAAACAATCCCAAGACCGTGTGGGGGTCACCCAAGACCGTTTGGAGGTCTAGGGTTGACTATGGTTAGGTGTTTGAAGATATAAAGGTAATAAGTTGAAGTGCAATCAAATGATGATTTGGTGATCAATCTAATGATCCAAACTTTGATTGATTGACTTGGATTTTGATGTTGACATGGGAAAATGGTCTCGAGACCATTTGGAGGTCATCTAAACGACCTCATGACCGTTTGGGGTCAGGTCATTCCCAATTTGGATGATGGTCCAATGGTTTTAAAGTAACTAGTTTCACATTGGTTAATGTTGAAGGATCATCAATTCCAAACCCTAATCCAATTGATTCAAACCCTAATTGATGATCAATTGAGGGTTAATTGAGGGTCAAATTAGTTTAAGGTTGACCTATTTAACTCAATTGAAGTATGGTGATAGGTCCAATTGATGATTGGATACATGAATTCAATGATTGAAGGAACCAATATTGAGAGCCCCAAATCGATTTGATTGGTTGAGACCATATTTGGTCGATGCGGTTTTGAGGAGGTTTGGAACAAACGGTCTCAAGACCGTTTGGGACCAAACGATCCCAAACCGGTTGAGTCCATGCGGTTTCAACAAGGTACTTTAGCAAACGGTTTCAAGTACTTGGTTTAGCAAACGGTCTCAAGCACCACCTTTACCAAACAGTTTCAAACCATTTGATATTTGAAAGACTAAGACCGTTTGGGGATCAAGTAGTCAAGATTGATTGAGGATTCAATTGGTTAATCCACTTGGACACCTATTGTAATTGAAGATCCAATTGGCCAATTCAATTGGATACTTTATGTATTGGAGGTCCAATGTAATTGAATCTCTTGAGAATTAAGATGATGAATGATCCATTTATCCAATGATGATTAGTAATGACAATCAATGAAGGTACAAGGTTGAAACCCTAATATTACCTAAGTGATTAGTGACAATTAAGGAATGAACCCTAATTGCTTATAGGAACAATGAGGTGGTACTCTATTTTAATCATAGTTGTATGTACTTGATTGAAGGGTTGATATGACCTAATCAAGTTGAGAAGATGATATCTTGAGGTTCATACATGAATATGATTCATGAGGTGATTAAGGGTATGGTTCTTAAGAAAAGAAATCATGAAACCCTAATCATGAACATAAACCCTAGTTGACAGGGCTATTGAACTCTAACCCTAATTAAGGGAAATTCTGAATCAAACCCTAATCCAGGGTGAGGATGTAACCCTAATCTAGGGTAATGATATATGAAACTCCAATTTAGGGAAATGAGATGTAAAACCCTGATTGGAGATGAATAGTAGACCCAGGCTGTGGGTAACCATAGTGGAAACCTTAATTGAGGTTGATTCCATGTGAATCCTTAATTGAGGTTGATTCAATGTGAATCCCTAATTGAAGTTGATTCCATGAGAAACCCTAATTGAGGGTGATGCCATGAAAAATCCCTAGTTGGGACAAATAGTAAACATTAAGTACAGGAAATGAGATGTGGAAGCCTAATGAAGGGTGATGCTATATGCAATCCTAACTCTAATGAAGTATGATAGCATGTCAAATCCCAAAGCCCTAATCAAGGGTAAAGGTATGTGAAACCCTGATTGAAGTTATAATACATGAAGCCTTAATCTTGAACAACATGATGACAACCTAGAACCCTAATAATAAAATAGTGGGTAAAACCTTATAAGGGTGAAATATCATAAATGGTTGATTATAGGCAAGCTTATTGTAATCAATTCCTTAACCTGAGATGAGTTCATATCATTTAAGATAATTGGACCATTCTTATGTGTAACCTATGCACTTCATGGTAAGAGTGATAGGTTAGTGGATGAAAGGATTAAGATGGGAAATACCTTAATCCGAGATAAGTTGATAACTTAAGAAAGTTGGAAGTAATGAGGTAAGTGATACATCAAGATATGAAAGACTTCACAGTTAGCATCTCAAAGTTGATATACTTTGATAACTATGAAATCCTAATGTGAGATGGGAAATCTTAACCCTAACTTGGGTAATGGGACATGAGAGATCATAATATGATATGAATAGTAAGCCCTAACCCTATTGAGGGAATAGAGGTGTTACTATTGTATTACATGAAGTAATATGTTATTGTTGCCTAGGGAGAGGTGACAAGATGTTTAATGGCCTTGTGAGCCATATGGTTAAATGTTTCCTAGTGAGAGGTGACAAGATGCTTTATGTGCCTTATGAGCCATGAGAGCAATTATGGCATAGTGAGAGGTACTAAAATGATTATAAAAGTTTATTATAAGAAAGGATAATGTTTTAATAAACTTAATAAGAGGAACAATTGTATTCAATAAAGAATGTGTAAAGTAATGTAGGCTAACCTCAGGGTTCAGAGCCTAATGTAGTATGTGACGATCAATGTTGAGTTAAAGGAATTAAATTCCATGAACTATGTAATCAGGATTGGTTAAAGTCTAATGCCTGGCTGTGTAATCAGGGTTGGTTAAAGTCTAATACTTGGCAGAGGTGTAATGCCTATAAACAGGATTGGTTAAAGTCCAATGTCTGGCTGTGAAATTAGGATTGGTTAGAGTCCAATGCCTAGCTGTGAAACCAGGATTGGTTAGAGTCCAATGCCTGGCTGTGAAATCAGGATTGGTTAAAGTCCAATGTCTGGCTGTGAAATCAGGATTGGTTAGAGTCCAATGCCTGGTTGTGAAATTAGGATTGGTTAGAGTCCAATGTCTGGCTGTGTAATCAGGGTTGGTTAAAGTCCAATTCCTGGCTATGTAATCAGGTTTGGTTAAAGTCCAATACCTGGCAGAGGTGTAATGCCTGTAATCAGGGTTTGCTAAAGTCCAATTCCTGGCTATGAAATCAGGATTGGTAGTGTCCAATGCCTGGCGGTGTAATCAGGTTTGGAAGAGTCCAATACCTGGTAGAGGCTAAATGCCTATAGTGATACCACAGGATTGGTAATAACTCAATGCCTGTAATGATGATTTAGGATTGGTATTAATCCAATTCTTGTATTAATGATAAATGAGTACATGGTAGATATATCTCTTTATTTGTTTAACAGGTTGGCTAAGGCCAACAGAATGAAACAAGAATGTTTCATGGGTGACATAACAAGATGTTGAGTGCCACAAGAAAAGTTTGATATGATGGTATAACATGTTGGATAAATGATATACATGTCATTCCTATTCCTTATTAAAAGAATAGATGATATATTGCTCTATCATAAAAAGTTGCAATGCTTACAAAGTTGAGAATGCTTTAAATTTCTTAACCTCTGCTCAGTTTCATATCTTTAAATTACAATACAATGTTTTGGCGGAGAGTTATATCTCCCGCTGGGGAAATTTACAATTGTTTCACACCCGTGGGATCCAATGTTTTTAGGTGGATGCGGACAAAGAGGCAGGAAACCTTTAGCAGAGAAGGAACAACAGCAGCATCAATGACAGCAGTAATATCTTAGGTGGAGATATTGCCTGTCCAGTTGTATAGATAGTAGTCCTATGTGTCGTCTTTGTACTCTCAGGTCCTCGGAATTTATAGATAGTGCTTTCATCATCGACTTGAGATTTTGGCTTGATACCTCATGGTTTTATGCTTTCTATACATAATGTTGAATAGGACAGCTAATGTTGTAATCCATGAGAAGAGATAGTACAGGTTGAGTACTTATGGAACAAAATGTAAATATTATATTTTGGTTCTTGATGAAAATGATTTCCTATGTGTGGATCTCTTTGCAAAAAAATTTTATTTTTAGTAATCCGATGTAAATGATTCGCTTCCGCTTAGTAATCTTGTGTTTTATAAGTTGGATGCCACATATTGCATCATACTTTATTAACTTGGCTTAACCCTTTCTCAAGGTATGTTTGTCTACACTTATGAAAGTGCATTAAACTCATTACATCTTAATGTAACAATTAAAATGACACACTTCATGTGTTACTCATCCAAGTATATTGGATTTGAGGTGCATCAAGGTGTATCAACCTTGAGGTGATGGATGTGATATTTATCATGCCTTGGTGTATCACTTCCCTCATCACTTTTAACTTACTTAAATTTATCAACTTATCTTATATTAGGGTATTTCCCATCTAATACTTTATGCACTAACTCATCACATTTATCCTGTAGTGTATTGGCCATAAGTCACACACTTGAATTACCCAACTATCATCAAGTGATATGGACTAATCTTGGGTTAAGGCATTGTTGATATAGGGTTGACCATTATCAACCACTTTAGGTGTTTCACCTATCAAGGTATTAGTCACACCATTACTTGGTGTTACACTCATCACTCCTAAGAGTGTTTTTCCCTCACCTTTACAAGGTGTATCAGGTTGAATCATGTATGTCAAGTTGAACACATGTATTGTGTTAGGTGTGTATCGAGCTAGGCATCATCATATCCCTCATACCCTTACCCATCAAGGTATCAACCTTACCAATCATATGGTGTATCACCTTCAACCAACATGGGTGTTACATCCTCACCTCACTTGAAGATATTGTCCACACCATACTTTAGTGTATTGGCCATCACATGTTCTAGGGTATTAACTACCTTACCACTTTTATCATCTAGTGCATTGGGTTACCCACCATATCATTTTAGAGATGTGTGCTCAACACCATATCGTCCAAGAGGTGTATGCTTAACC
Source organism: Alisma plantago-aquatica (assembly GCA_963693085.1). Lineage (NCBI taxonomy): Eukaryota > Viridiplantae > Streptophyta > Magnoliopsida > Alismatales > Alismataceae > Alisma > Alisma plantago-aquatica. The sequence goes on along the minus strand of OY856414.1, from coordinate 626,627,841 downwards.
CAATATTGGTTTAGAGGTGTATGCATGCTACTCGTATCACCTTAGAGGTGTATGTGTGCCTACCATATCGAGCAAGAGATCCATATCGGGAAAAGAGGTGTGTGTATGCTTCATACCATATCGGACAAAGAGGTGTGTGTATGCCTCACACCATATAGGACAAAGAGGTGTGTGTATGCTTCACACCATATCGGGCAAAGAGGTGTGTGTATGCTTCACATCATATCGACCAAAGAGGTGTGTGTATGCTTCATACCATATTGGGAAAAAGGGTATAATTCATCACCATATCATGCACGGAAGTATAAACTCAATCCATATCATTTTAGTGGTTTATGTACACCACCATATTGGGTTAGAGGTGCTTGCTTGAGTTCTTAAACCTGATATCACTTTGTAAGGTGATACCGTCATATTCAAGTATTCAAGACCTTCGTTCAATGCCTCTTTGTCTGCATCCACCTAAAAACATTGGATGCCACAGGGGTGAGACAATTGTAAATTGCCCCAGCGGGATATATAACTCTCCGCCAAAATATTGTATTGCAATTTAAAGATATGAAACTAAGTAGAGGTTAAGCAGTTTAAAGCATTCTCAACTTTGTAAGCATTGCAACTATTTATGATAGAGCAATATATCATCTATTCTTTTAATAAAGAATAGGAATGACATGTATATCATTTATCCAACATGTTATACCATCATATCAAAATTTTCTTGTGGCACTCAACATCTTATTATGTCACCCATGAAACATTCTTGTTTCATTCTATTGGCCTTAGCCAACCTGTTAAACAAATAAAGATATATATCTACCATGTACTCATTTATCATTAATACAACAATTGGATTAATACCAATAGTAAATCATCATTACAGGCATTGGGTTATTACCAATCCTATGGTATCACTACACACATTTTGCCTCTACCAGGTATTGGACTCTTCCAAACCTGATTACACCGCCAGGCATTGGACACTACCAATCCTGATTTCACAGCCATGCATTGGACTTTAGCCAACCCTGATTACAGGCATTACGCCTTTCCCAGGTATTGGACTTTAACCAAACCTAATTACACATCCAAGCATTGGACTATAACCAACCCTGATTACACAGCTAGGCATTGGACTCTAACCAATCCTGATTTCACAACCATGCATTGGACTCTAACCAATCATGATTTCACAGCCAGGCATTGGACTCTAACCAATCCTGATTTCACAACCAGGCATTGGACTCTAACCAATCCTTATTTCACAGCCAGGCATTGGACTCTAACCAATCCTTATTTCACAGCTAGGCATTGGACTCTAACCAATCTTGATTTCACAACCAGGCATTGGACTTTAACCAATCCTGATTATAGGCATTACACCTCTGCCAGGTATTGGACTTTAACCAACCCTGATTACACAGCTAGACATTGGACTTTAACCAATCCTGATTACATAGTTCATGGAATTTAATTCCTTGAACTCATCATTTATCATCACATACTACTTTAGGCTATGAACCCTAAGGTTAGCCTACATAGCTTTACACATTCTTTATTGAATATAGTTGTTCCTCTTATTAAGTTTTTTTAAACATTATCCTTTCTTATAATAAACTTTTATAATCATTTTGGTACCTCTCACTATGCCATAATTGCTCTCATGGCTCATAAGGCCCATAAATCATCTTGTCACCTCTCACTAGGCAACATTTAACCATATGGCTCACAAGGCCATTAAACATCTTGTCACCTCTCCCTAGGCAACGATAACATATTACTTCATGTAATACAATAGTAACACTTCTATTCCCTCAATAGGGTTAGGTCTTACTATTCATATCATATTATGATCTCTCATGTCCCATTACCCAATTTAGGGTTAAGATTTCCCATCTCACATTAGAATTTCATAGTTATCAAAGTATATCAACTTTGAGATGCTAACTGTGAAGTCTTTCATATCTTGATGTATCACTTACCTCATTACTTTCAACTTTCTTAAGTTATCAGCTTATATTGGATTAAGGTATTTCCCATCTTAATCCTTTCATCCACTAACCTATCACTCTTACCATGAATTGCATAGGTTACACATAAGAATGGTCCAATTATCTTTAATGATATGAACTCATCTCAGGTTAAGGCATTTCTTACAATAAGCTTTCCTATAATGAACCATTTATGATATTTCACCCTTATAAGGTTTTACCCACTATTTTATTATTTGGGTTCTAGGTTGTCATCATGTTGTTCAAGATTAAGGCTTCATGTATTATAACATCAATCAGGGTTTCACATACCTTTACCCTTTATTAGGGATTTGGGATTTCACATGCTATCATACTTCATTAGAGTTAGGATTGCATATAGCATCACCCTTCATTAGTCTTCCACATCTCATTGCCTATACTCAATGTTTACTATTCGTCCCAACTAGGGATTTCTCATGGCATGACCCTCAATTAGGGTTTCTCATGGAATCAACTTCAATTAGGGATTCACATTAAATCAACCTCAATTAGGGATTCACATGGAATCAACCTCAATTAAAGTTTCCACTATGGTTACCCACATCCCCAATCAGGGTTTTAAATCTCATTTCCGTAAATTGGAGTTTCATATATCATTACCCTAGATTAGGGTTACATCCTCACCCTGGATTAGGGTTTCATTCAGAATTACCCTTAATTAGGGTTAGAGTTCAATAGAACTGTCAATTAGGGTTTATGTTCATGATTAGGGTTTCATTATTTCTTTGCTTAAGAATCATACCCTTAATCACCTCATGAATCATATTCATGTATGAACCTCATGCTATCATCTTCTCAACTTGATTACATCATATCAACCCTTCAATCAAGTACATAAAACCATGATTAACATATAGTACCACATCATTGTTCTTATAAGCAATTAGGGTTCATCCCTTAATTGTCACTAATTACTTAGGTAATATTAGGGTTTCAACCTTGTACCTTCATTAATTGTCATTACGAATCATTATTGGATCAATGGATCATTCATCATCTTAATTCTCAAGAGATTCAATTACATTGGACCTCCAATACATAAGGTATCTAATTGAATTGACCAATTGGATCTTCAATTACAATAGGTGTCTAAGTGGATTAACCAATTGAATCCTCAATCAATCTTGACTACTTGAGCCCCAAACGGTCTTAGTCTTTCAAAGTGCAAATGGTTTCAAACCATTTGGTAAAGGTGGTGCTTGAGACTGTTTGCTAAAGCAAGTACTTGAAACCATTTGCTAAAGTACCTTTTTCTTGAAACCGCATGGAGTCAACCGGGTTGGGATCGTTTGGTCCCAAACGGTCTTGAGACCGTTTGGACTCAAACGGTCTTGAGACCATTTGGTCCAAACCTCCTCAAAACTGCATGGACCAAATATGGTCTCAACAAATCAAATCGATTTGGGGTTCTCAATGTTGGTTCCTTCAATCATTGAATTCATGTATCCAATCATCAATTGGACCTATCACCATACTTCAATTGAGTTAAATAGGTCAACCTTCAACTGATTTGACCCTCAATTAACCCTCAATTGATCATCAATTAGGGTTTGAATCAATTGGATTAGGGTTTGGAATCGATGATCCTTCAACATTAACCAATGTGAAACTAGTTACTTTAAAACCATTGGACCATCATCCAAATTGGGCATGACCTGACCCCAAACGGTCTTGAGGTCGTTTGGATGACCTCCAAATGGTCTTGAGACCATTTTCCCATGTCAACATCAAAATCCATGTCAATCAATTAAAGTTTGGATCATTGGATTGATCACCAAATCAACATTTGATTGCACTTCAACTTATTACCTTTAGATCTTCAAACACCTAACCATAGTCAACCCTAGACCTCCAAACGGTCTTGGGTGACCCCCAAACGGTCTTGGGATCATTTGGATGACCTCCAAACGGTCTTGAGACCGTTTGGTCATCATATCATAATCAACCATGTCATTCAATTAGGGTTTGGATCCTAGGATTGGTCACCAAATCCACACTTAATTGTATTTTAATTTGGTATCTTTGGACCTTCAAACACATGAACAAACTTAACCCTAGACCTCCAAACGGTCTTGGGTGACCCCCAAACGGTCTTGAGACCATTTGTGTGATTCCCAAATGGTGTCATTAACCTACATCATTGTGATCAAGTCCCCAAATGGTCAACTGTGGTCAACATCACCAAACGGTCTTAAACCATTTGCTTTTATGTGGTTTAATGAAATCGTTTCATTCCAAACGGTTTGAAACCATTTGCTCCAAAAACACAAACCGTTTGGACATTTGATTGAAACCATTTGGTCTAGATATTTGGGGAGGTGTGTGCTTATGATGATGTCATCATAATCAAGCTCTAGACCCACGAAACCTGTTGTGATTTCCATGGAAAATTGCATCAATCAACCAAATCAATAATTGTAAATAGAGAAATGATCATTATTTGATGGGGAATTGAATGCAATAACAAAGTTAGGGTTTCAAGTTATAAAACCCTCCTCCAATTGAGCTCCAAAGCTCCAAGCTCACGCCAACAATGGTGGATGAAGCTTTTGCAACTCCCCCTAAGCTCTTCCTCAAGATTTAGGTTGAAAATATTGGCTACGGTTGAAGAGGAGATCGAAATAAGAAGAAATCCATAATTTATTTTTGATTTTCACCATGGAATCAGGGTGAAATGGATCAAGAACCTTACCAACAGGTTTGGGGTCGTCCTCCAGATCCTCCCTAGCTCCCTTGGTCGGTTTCCAAGCAAGGAGAAGAAGTGAAAATGAAAAAGCCTTGCATTTGGCTTGTAAAGGGTCTTTTTATAAGAAATTCAAGGAGAGAGAAAATGCCTTATAAAATTCATTTAATCCCAAAAATGGTGCCACCTCTTCCCCATCAACTTCCTTAGGGACGAGGCTATCTTGTTTGCCTCTTATTCCTCTCAATTATCCATGATTTAAAGAAAAGCAAATCAAGCACCTTAAATCATATAATATTAATATCCATATGTTAGTGGATATTTCTTTTTCTTATAAAATTGTAAGTGAGTTATCCATTCCCTTTGATATTTTCGTGGTCCTTGCAAGGCTCAAGGATGTCCACGAACATCAGAATCCAACCATTTTAATTTTGGTTGAAGGCCCTTTAATTAATACATTTATGTTTGCCCTAAATCAAATTAGGGTTTCAATTAGGATTAAATCTTGATTATTTTAATATCAAGATTCTCTCTCCTCCAACTTAATTCAAATGAGGCGCCCCTCTCATTTTCATTGCTCTACATGGTGCCGAGAAACATTAGGGACCTTATTGAAGTGGTAATTTATATATTGAACCCTAGGTTTTGGGTAAATTGCACTTTACACCAAAACTAGGTTTTAATGCACAAACATTGCTTTATCAGCTTTTCCTTGGTACTCAGGCTACCACAAGCCATACCTCTGCATCACCTTCATTCTCATGATGCTTCAACATATGAGGAACATCTTATCATGCAAAATTTGCAATTTAACCTCTCAACTTGGGTAATTTGCACTTTAGTCCATAATAAGCAAATATTGTTTCAACATTGTTCAAACATGACTAAAATTGAAACATAAGTTCATCATGAGCCCTAATTACTTTTCACAAGATAACATTAAGCATATAATCATCTTTATTAATCAAAACACCTAGGGTTAAAGCATAACCCAGGTCAAGGTTGTGACAGTCACTATGACCTGGTGGATGGGGTTCATTTGATCATGGTGGATAGGCAGGGGTGAGGCAGAGAAGGTTATATTGGCAGTTTCAAGTGGAGTCTTGGAGGCTCAATGACCATGACCATTTTGGGTGCCACAGTTGTGGTGAGTAACAAGCAACACAAGCTTATCACAGATCATGACCGTGGTGGATGGAGGTGGTCACAGTCATTCTACTAAAGGAGGTCATTGTCGATGCTAAATGCCAGGGCGTGGTGGGATCCATGTCTTGGGGGGGCTTTGGAGGGCCAATACCATGCTAGTTGAATCCTAGTCATTGTATAAGCTCTTTTCCATGTTCATGGCAATGTCCACGAACGAGGTGGGTCTTTAGTGCCAATTCCATCTTGGAGGCTACATGTAATGACTCTAACCTAGGTTATGAGTTAACCCTATTTGTTTAATTAAAAAAGTTTCTTAGAAATTTAATATAATACTCTAAAAAAATTGTTATCAGTTGACAAACTTATGTTTCAAATTTGGTCATGTTTAGATAATATTTGAGCAATGTTCTCTTATTTTGGACCAAAATGCAAATTACCCAAGATGAGGGGATATATTGCAATTTATCACATGTTGAATGTGCCCTAAGTGTTTTAGCATAATAAGAAAGAGAATGATGCTAGGGGGTGGCTTGTGGAAAGCCTAAATTCCAAGTTTGAACTTGATTTAATAATGCTAGTAACTTGTGTACCAATTTTGGTGCAAGTTGTAATTTACTCAAAATGTAAGGTTGATATGAAAATTACCACCTCCAGAGTGTCCCTACTCCCTAGTAGTATCTTTTATAGGATATAGAAAGAAGGAGGCACCAAGTTTGAATCATATTTGAGTATTATACTCTTGGTGATGAAAAGACAAAGAAAGAATTGTATGTGAAACCCTAATTTGAGCTTGTATCGGGTTGTAGAGTCCATATGGGAGTGCCTATCGGCCAAGGAGCCATAGAGGGGATCCTATATCATTTTTTGAACTCTTGGATTTTTCCATGATGAGAAAATCACCTCAAGGAGGTGATCCATGAGGAGTTATATGCTCCTTGCAAAAGTTGTATCGGTTTGCATAATTTATGAAGATAAAGATGAGATATCTTATCAAACAAGATAACTAATGGCCAAAATATCATCTCTTGATTATCCTCAAGTTTTTTTCATGTCAATATAAATATGAGTGCATTCAAGGACACGTGTCAACCATACATGGACACGTGGCACCTAGTAGCTTTAAAATGGTAACACCTCATATACACACTTTTTCATGAACCTCAAGTATAAATACCCTTCCTTTCACCTATTAGAGGAATTTTTCGAAATATATCACCCCCTTTCTCTTATATATCCTTCATAGAGTCTTTTTATCATGCAAAGGTGAAGGAGTATCATGCATAGAGCCTTAGTATCGCCCATATCAAAGTGATATCACCCAAAGCAAGTGATATCAGCCAAGTGAGGGATATCGGCCACAAGTGGTGAGGTATCATGAATAGGGCTGAGGAGCTCAAGTCTTAGAACTTTGATAAGATCATCTACAACCTTAGGAACATGAATAATTGGATCTTGGGTCTTTGAAGTTGCTATGGAGGTGGGTTATATAACTTGAACTCAATTATGTTATTATTTACCATCAATCTTGCCTTAGTTAAATGATTTACTTTGAATTCAAAATTTCTTGCATAATTAATGAACCCATGAGCTCTAGTAGTAACCTAGGAATATTTTACATGAAATAAAATAGTAAGATAAATAGTGTAGATGTTGATAATGATGTCATCATGATCGTGCAACCCAATACTGGGTTGAAGCACCTCTATCCCAATATGGTGTTGAGGGATACACCTCTTACCCAATATGATGTTGAAACCCTAGATAATGATGGTTATACATTTCTATAATGATATGGTGATGAGCATATACCTCATGGAAGATATGGTGATACACACACATACACCTCAAGGTCGATATGGTGAGCATATATACACCTCTTACTCGATATGGTGTTCAAACCCTAGATGGTGATATGGTAACCTGATATGATGATATGAACACAACCATTAGAATGATATGGTGATGAATTTATACCTCATGGATGATATGAGTGACACATACACACACCTTGTGAATGACATGGGGTTCAGCACACACCTTATACCCGATATGGTGTTGAGTAAATACCCTAACCCGATATGATGTTGAAACTCAACATGGTGTTGTGAAACCCGATATGCAAACCCTTAAGGTTGAGTAATCCGATGTGGATGCATGGTATGGTGATGAGGAGACACTTGTATACCTGATATGAAATCATACCTACACCTATATAACCGATATGGAGGAAGCACCTCAATCCAATACACTTGATTGATTGATACATGTAGTATGTTATGTCAAATGATACTTTAAGACATGAAGGGTTTAATGCATTATGATAAATATGGGAAAATTTACCTTTAGAGAAGGATTGAGCCAACCTAATGGAGTATGATGTAATCAATACCCTAGTGAGAGGTAACAAGATGTTTAAAAGGCCTTGTGAGCCATGTGAATATTTGCTGCCTAGTGAGAGGTAACAAGATGTTTAAAAGGCCTTGTGAGCCATGTGAATAGTTGTTGCGTAATGAGAGGTAACAAGATTTTTAATGGTCATTGTGACCCATGTGATTAGTGGTAACCTAGTGAGAGGTAACAAGATATTTAAAAGGCCTTGTGAGCCATGTGATTAGTTGTTGCCTAGTGAGAGGTAACAAGATGTTTAATGGGCCTTGTGAGCCATGACAATAGTTGTTGCCTAGTGAGAGGTAAAAGATGTTTATAAAAGTCTCATCTAAGAAATGATAATGTTCAAAATAAACTAGGAAATGGAAACTTAGTAACATAATAATAATAATTTTAAATGGATACAATAATAATAATGAAATCTTGATCATACATGCTTTATGCTTATAGACAAATAAGGGATATAGTGTTCTGAATATGCTTAAATGAGATAAGAGGAATACTTGTATTACATAAAGGATGTGAATAAGTATTATGGCTTGGCTAAGGTATAATGCCTAGTAAAGATGTTGTGATATTCATTAATGAGTTTAAGGGATTGAGATCCCATAATGACGGTGAAAGGGGAACATAAAGGTATTCCACTACTATGGAATCCTTAGCAAGAAAGCCATGATATCACATGATTGGTATCATCCAATATCTAGATTTAGTTTCACAGGATTGGTATCCTCCAATACCTAGATATAATTTCTTAGGATTGGGACAACCTAATACATGGATATAATTTCACAGGATTGGTATAATCCAATACCTAGATGCAACACTTCACAGGATTGGGACAACCCAATACCTAGATATAATTTCACAGGATTGGCATTATCTAATACAGGGATGCAACACTTCATAGGATTGGGAAAACCTAATACTTGGATATAATTTCATAGGATTGGCATAATCCAATACATGGATGCAATACTTCATAGGATTGGGACAACCCAATACCTGGATAGAATTTCATAGGATTGGCATAATCCAATACCTGGATGTAACACTTCACAGGATTGGGACAACCAAATACCTAGATATAATTTCATAGGATTGGCATAATCCAATACATGGATGCAACATTTCACAGGATTGGGACAACCCAATACCTAGATATAATTTCACAGGTTTGGCATAATCCAATTCCTAGATGCAACACTTCACAGGATTGGGACAACCCAATACCTGGATATAATTTCATAGAATTAGCATAATCCAATACCTGGATGCAACACTTCACAGGATTGGGACAACCCAATACCTAGATATAATATCATAGGATTGGTATAATCCAATATCTGGACATAATTTCACAGGATTGGCATAACTCAATACCTGGACATAATATATTGATGTATATTCACATGATTAGTGCAATTTAATACCTATCTAGCAGATTGGCTAAGGCCAACAAATAGAAATGAGGATGATTCATGGATATCATACCATGATAATATTATCACAGGATAAGCTTGAGATGTTGGTATAGTATGATGTGTAAATGATACATATGTTCTTTATATTCCTCATAAAGTAAATAGATGATTTACCACCCTATCATAGATTATTACAATGCTTTAAGATATGAGAAATGTTCTAATATGATTATCCACAATGATTAACCTTGCTTAGTAATATAAAAGAACCTCTGCTCAGTTTAATAGTATTTACATGTGATAATAACATTGTTGGTGGAGAGTTATATCTCTCGCTGGGACAATTGTCTCACCCTGTGGGTTCCACATTATTAGGTGGACATGTACAAAGGGTAGAGACCGTACTGTAGAGGAAGGACAACAACAACAGGGATAGCAGTAACAACTCATGTTGAGTGTACTATCTGTCGTGTCTTGTAAATAGAAGTCCTATGTGTTGTCTCTGTACTCTCATGTCCTTGGGTTTAGAACATGACGGTTTTATGAACAATCTGATATTTTGTCTTGTATGCTTCAAGTTTTGATGTTGCTTTAGTATATGTTTTGATAATGCAATTGTTATATGTTAACCTCAAGATTAGATGGTAAAGTGTACGTACAATGTGAACCCCGATGTATATAAAGTTTTAAAATGGATCTCTTTGGGAAAAAATGGTTTTAATTTTAGTGAGTTTTGTTAATCCACTGCTTATTATTATTCCGCATAATTAGTAACATTTTGGTTGTCGATTTGGTGGCGGTCGTTACAAAGTTTGGTATCAGAGCTTAAGGTTCACTGAGTCTATAGAGACGTAGCAATAAGGTGTTGAGTCTGTTCTAGTGTTCTCATGTATATCTTGTAGTGACTTCTACCTATGCATAAGGAGGGATATAACTTAAAGATGTCTAGAGAACACGAGGATCATGTCGCTGAGAACAATGTTGCTGCACCAGTAGGAGGTGCAAGGGATCAAGCAAGAGAGGAATCAGTGCCTATGAATCTCCATTTTGATGAAGCTATGATAGAAAACCCAACATGTCATGCTCTTTTTAGGTAAGTCATGACCACAATGATGCATATGGTAGACCGAATGTCAGCACCATCACCTAGGGTACCAATTCTTAATGAGGGACATGGGTCTGGTAAGACTCTTGAATGACTACGTCGTGTAGGAGCTATAGAATATGCTCCGAGAACTAACCCAATAGATGTTGATATATGGCTCACTGAGTTAGAAAAGGCATTTAAGATCCTTAGTATCCCAGATGTTGACAAAGTCAAACATGATGTTTACCTTTTGAAGGGTAGTGCTAGCCATTGGTGGGCCATTGAAGAAGTAAAAACGAATGATGAAGAGGTTGGTTGGGAGGAATTTTGTTGAGAATTCATCAATAAGTATATTCCAAGAACATACTTAGATGAAAAGATCTCACAGTTTGAGAAGGTTCGGTAGGGAACCATGTCAATAAATGAATATGAGGCTAGGTTTATGGAACTTTTGTGGTTTTGTCCTCAAATGGTTGCTACTGAGCAGGAGAAGATTTGATGTTTTGAGAAAGGACTGAATGTTGAGGTGTCTATTTCGACAGTTGCATTAGAAAGTAGAGAGAGATTCGCCACATTTGTAGAGTCAATTCATAGGATAGAAAGGTCTGTGAAAAAGAAACATAAGGCAAACCTCGTAAGGAGGTCTACACAATCACATGAATAGTGGATTGGTGGTACTAAACAACTAAAGTTTTTGGTAACACCGGTTCAATCACAATATAGTACTCCAATGCAGTAGGCACCAAGTGAGGGTCGAGCTTGCCATAAATGTGGATAGATAGGACATCTTAGGTAGCAGCGTCCAAGAAGAAATAACAAGGTCGCACAACAGTCAAGGCATAATATGCAAAACGCACAAGTACCCCAATTTTGTGGAGTAGAAGGCCGAGGATGAAGACAAGTGTCATAGTTGGTCCATCTACTTCTGGTTGTAGAGGACAAAGGCAATAGCATATGACAACTAACTCCATGTATTGAGTTAGACCAGATACTAGATAACTCATAAGAGGTAACATGTCACGATAGAACTTTTCAATCTGAATCATCTTTCGTTTTCCACTCTCTACCTACTAAATATAAGAATGGTAGTTGTGGTTGAGCTTACTTTATTTAGTTCCATGAGGACATAAGGAAGAGATGAAAAAGAAACACCTAGAGAAAATTTGAGATATTAAGTAGTAAAACTTAAAGAGATGAAACATAATATAAAACAAATGCATACTACCTAATTTCAATTCTTGAATACTCGTGCCATGTATTCATCTATTGAAGGCAAGGTAAGTATGACACTCTTAGATTGCTATCTTTCTAATTACTCTGATCAAGTAGTCATTTGAGACAATCCAAAGAGCATAATGAAGTAGGAGATGTGGCACAAATATTTCTACCACATCCTAATTGATGTACGAAGGAATCTGAGTTAATCAAAGATCAACTTATTAACAAAAGAAGATATTTAGTATAATGTATACCTTAGTCTGAGGACCTAGAGGTAACAGTTACCTGATGAAAGGTGACAATGTTCAGTGATGAACTAAGGGTTTGAATACCTATATTAGTAATCATTATGATGATGATGCTAAGGGATGATGACATGTAATCGTCTCTATAATTCATATGTTGATGGCAAGGAACCTAAGAGAAAATAAGATTGAATGGTACATGCACAATTGAAAGTTCATGTAATACTCAAAGAAGGTGATAATCTCTTTTCTTTAATAAACAACCCTGGATTATGATGGGGTGATAAAAAGGACTATGTTTCCTTGTGCTTTTCTTTTCAAGGACATGACAATCAAGTCAGTGTTATGACACTTGATTCACATGGATTAGAAAGTATTCTTTTATATGGATACTATGAAAAGTATCAGCTAGTCATAGATTTTAGTTCCAAGACAAGTATATGTGATAAGAAATACGTTTGGTTTTGGTAAATAACTATAGAGGATTGAAATGATAAGGATGTGATGTGTTTTTGACACATGTAACTAATACTAAGGAAGTTTTAAAGGTATGAGATGGTGAGGACATGACTCCTAATAAGTTGATTAATGCTTGGTTACCTAGAAAGGTCAACTTTGAGATTAGTTGGATGATATGGACATCATATGTTAGGGGTTTATGCTTTGCATAAACATAACATCGATAAGGATGTATTAATTGAAGAAACATTTATAGAATCATCTTAGAAAGGTTTATCAAGCTAAGATAACTTCTTAGGATATCCCCATCTAGATATGTTGAAGTAGCTTATACGTATAACATCTAGAGTCACCTCTGAGATAATACTTCTTGATATATGTAACCTCTCCTTTTGACAAGAAAATAAATAGCTAACAGGATGGTTGATTCTAATCATAAGTAAGTTAGTGTTGAACCAACATATTAGACTGGTACAACAAAAGTATGATAAGACTTGTAGTCTCAAATGAATGACAGAATGTAACTCTAGTCTAGGAAGGACGGTTGAGTATGATAGATTCTATGATAACCCTGTGTGAAAGAACTTTGTGCTGGACCAAGTTCTATGTCATCTCCATGACATCAAGATGTTATAAGATTTGATGATATGATGAATGAATGACATTTGTCTTTCTTCATCTGATATTTTAGGGATGAAATCCTTGTTAGGGGTTTATAACTTGTAATGACCCTGACCTAGGTTATGAGTTAACCCTATTTTTTTGTCTAAATAAGTTTCTTAGAACTTTAATATAACCCTCTAAAGAGTTTTGTTATCAGTTGTCAAACTTATGTTTCAAATTTGGTCCTGTTTAAATAATATTTGAGCAATGTTCTCTTATTTTGGACCAAAATGCAAATTACCCAAGATGAGGGGATATATTGCAATTTGTCACCTGTTGAATGTGCCCTAAGTGTTTTAGCATCATAAGAAAGAGAATGATTCTAGGTGATGGCTTGTAGAAAGCCTAAATTCCAAGTTTGAACTTGATTGAATAATGTTAGTAACTTTTCGAGGTGCCCTACTTCTGTGGAGGAACTGGTGAATTGCAGCAACAAGAAGAGTCATCTTACAGCTTTATGTGTTCTGCATAGACTGTGGAATGAGAGGAACGCTAGAATCCACCTGAATGTGGAGATCTCTTGTGTTAAACTTTGGGAGCTGATTAAGAATGATTTGAGTCTGCTTGATTTCTGTTGATCTGCTCTGTTCTGTGTGTGGACTGCTGCTCTCCTTTATGCTCGGCTGCTGCTCCTGTTTGGAGTCTTGCTGTTCTGGTTGGCTCCTTTTTTTGGGCTGTTCTCTTTTTGACCTGTTGTAGGGGCAGTGGAGTGGGATAGTTTTGTCCCTGTTTTCCTGTTTTGTTTGAAGTTTTGACTTCTTTTGTACAGCCTCTTATGGGGTTTGCTTGTAATTACAACACACAAAATAGTAATTCTATGAGCTCGGATTACCAAAAAAATAATGTTAGTAACTTGTGTACCAATTTTGGTGCAAGTTGTAATTTACTCAAAATGTAGTGTTGATATGCAAATTACCACCTCTAGAGTGTCCCTACTCCCTCATAGTGTCATTTAGAGGATATATAAAGAAGGAGGCACCGTGTTTGAATCATATTTGAGTATGATACTCTTGGTGATGAAAAGACTAAGAAAGAATTGTATGTGAAACCCTAATTTGAGCTTGTATCGGGTTGTAGAGTCCATATGGGTGTGCCTATCAGCCAAGGAGCCATAGAAGAGATCCCATATAGGTTTTTGTACTCTTGGCTTTGTCCATGATGAACTAAGCACCTCAAGGAGGTGATCTATGTCGAGTTAGATGCTCCTTGTAAAAGTTGTATCAGTTTGCATAATTTATGAAGATAAAGATGAGATATCCTATCAAATAAGATAACTAATGGCCGAAATATCATCTCTAGATTATCCTCAATTTTTTTCAATGTCAATATAAATATGAGTGCATGCAGTGACACGTGTCAACCATGGATGGACACGTGGCACCTAGCAGCTTTAAAATGGTGACACCTCATATACACACTTTTTCATGAAACTCAAGTATATATACCCTTCCTTTCACCTATTAGTGGAATTTTTCGAAATCTATCACCCCCGTGCTCTTATATATCGTGCATAGAGTCTTAGTATCATGCAAAGGTGAAGGAGTATCATGCATAGAGACTTGGTATCGCCCATAGCAAAGTCATATCACCCATAGCAAGTGATATCAGCCAAGTGAGGGATATCGGCCACAAGTAGTGAGGTATCATGAATAGGGCTGAGGAGCTCAAGTATTGGACCTTTGATAAGCTCATATTCAACCTCAGGAATGTGAACATTTGGAGGTTGGAGCTTTGAAGTTGCTCTGGAGGTGGATTATATAACTTGAACTCAATTATCTTATTATTTACCATCAATCTTGCCTTAGTTAAATGATTTACTTTGAATTCGAAATTTCTTGCATAATTGATGAACCCATGAGCTCTAGTAGTAACCTAGGACTTTTGTCCATGAACTAGAATAGTAAGAACAAGATTATAGAGGTTTATGATGATGACATCATAATGGTGCAACCAAATACTGGGTTGAAGCACCTCTAACCCGATATGGTGTTGAGGGATACACCTCTTACCCAATATGATGTTGAAACCCTAGATAATGATGGTTATACACTTCTAGAATGATATGGTGATGAGCATATACCTCATGGACGATATGGTGATACACATACATACACCTCGAGGTGGATATGGTGAGCACACATACACCTCTTACCCAATATGGTGTTGAAACCCTAGATGGTGATATGGTAACCCGATATGATGATATGAACACAACCATTAGCACAATATGGTGATGAATTTATACCTCATGGATGATATGAGTGACACATACACATACCTTGTGCATGATATGGGGTTAAGCACATACCTTATACCTGATATGGTGTTGTGTATATATCGTAACCCAATATGATGTTGAAACTCAACATGGTGTTGTGAAACCCGATATGCAAACCCTTAAGGTTGAGTAATCTGATATGGATGCATGGTATGGTGATGAGGATACACCTCTATACCTGATATGAAGGCATACCTACACCTCTATACCCGTTATGGAGGAAGCACCTCAATCCAATACACTTGATTGAGCAATACATGTAGTATGTTATGTCAAATGATACTTTAAGACATGAAGGGTTTAATGCATTTTGATAAATATTGGCCAATGTACCTTGAGAGAAGGATTGAGCCAACCTAATGGATTATGATGTAATCAATACCCTAGTGAGAGGTAACAAGATATTTAAAAGGCCTTGTGAGCCATGTGAATAGTTGTTGCCTAGTGAGAGGTAAAAAGATGTTTAAAAGGCCTTGTGAGCCAGGTGAATAGTTGTTGCCTAGTGAGAGGTAACAAGATTTTTAATGGGCCTTGTGATCCAGGTGATTAGTTATTGCCTAGTGAGAGATAACAAGATGTTTAATAGGCCTTGTGAGCCATGTGATTAGTTGTTTTCTAGTGAGAGGTAACAAGATGTTTAATGGGCCTTGTGAGCCGTGAGAATAGTTGTTGACTAGTGAGAGATAAAATATGTTTATAAAAGTCTCATCTAAGAAATGATAATGTTTAAAATAAACTAGGAAATGGAAACTTAGTAACATAATAATAATAATAAATGGATACAATAATAATAATGAAATCTTGATCATACATGCTTTATGCTTATAGCTAAATAAGGGCTATAGTGTTTTGAATATACTTAAATGAGATATTTCATAAAGGTATAATGCTTAGTAAAGGTGTTGTGATATTTAGTAGCGAGTTTAAGGGATTGAGATCCCATAATGAAAGTGAAAGGGGAACATAAAGGTATTCCACTACCATGGAATCCTTAGCAATATGGCCATGATATCACAGGATTGATATCATCCAATACGTGGATTTAGTTTCACAGGATTGGTATCATCCAATACCTAGATATAGTTTCACAGGATTGGGATAACCCAATACCTGGATATAATTTTATAGGATTGGCATAATCCAATATCTCATTGCAACACTTCACAGGATTGAGACAACCCAATACCTGGATATAATTTCACAGGATTGCCATAATCCAATACCTGGATACAACACTTCACAGGATTGGGACAACCCAATACCTGGATATAATTTCACAGGATTGGCATAATCAATTACCAGGATGCAACACTTCATAGGATTGGGACAACCCAATACCTGGATAGAATTTCACAAGATTGGCATAATCCAATACATGGATGCAACACTTCACATGATTGAGACAACCCAATACTTGGATATAATATGACATGATTGGCATAATCCAATACCTTGATGCAACACTTCACAAGATTGGGACTACCCAATACCTAGATATAATTTCTCATGATTGGCATAATCCAATACTTGGATGCAACACTTCACAGGATTGGGACAACCCAATACCTGGATATAATTTCACAGGATTGGCATAATCCAATACCTGGATGCAACACTTCACATGATTGGGACAACCCAATACCTGGATATAATTTGATAGGATTGGCATAATCCAATACATGGATGCAACACTTCACAGGATTGGGACAACCCAATACCTGGATATAATTTCACAGGATTGGCATAATCCAATACCTGGACATAATTTCATAGAGTTGACATAGCCTAATACCTGGACATAATATAATGATGTATATTCACATGATTAGTTCAATTCAATACCTATCTAGCAGATTGGCTGAGTCCAACATATAGAAATGAGGATGATTCATGGATATCATACCATGATAATATTATCACATGATAAGCTTGAGATGTTGGTATAGTGTAATGTGTAAATGATACATATGTTATTCATATTCCTCATGAAGTAAATAGATGATTTACTACCCTATCATATATGATTACAATTCTTTAAGAGATGAGAAATGTTCTAATCTGCTTATCCACATCAATTAACCTTGCTTATTAATATAAAATAACCTCTTCCCAATTTTATACTATTTACATGTGATAATAACATTGTTGGTAGAGAGATATTTCTCACTGGGACAATTGTCTCACCCTGTGGGATCCACATTTTTTTAGGTGGATGTGCACGAGGGGGTAGAGAGAATACTATAGAGGAAGGACAACAACAACAGGGACATCAGTAATAACTCAGGTTGAGTGTATTATCTGTCGTGTCTTGTAGATAGAAGTCTTATGTGTCGTCTCTATACTCTCAGGTCCTTGGATTTAGAACGTGATGGTTTTATGAACAATATGAGATTTTGTCTTGTATGCCTCGAGGTGTGATTAGTATATGTTTTGACAAAGCAACTGTTATATGTTAACCTTGAGATGAGATGGTAAAGTGTATGTACAATGTGAACCCTGATGTATATAAAGTTTTGAAATGGATCTCTTTGAAAAAAAATGGTTTTGATTTTTAGTGATTTTTGTTAATCCATTGCTTATAATTATTCCTCATAATTAGTAACGATTTGGTTGTCAATTTGGTGGTGGTCGTTACACTATGACCATGGTGAACCTTGATTTCCTTGACGTCATCACTATTATTTTTTGTTATTTGGCCACATTCGTGGTAGAGTACCATGCCCCGTGTTGAGGGTTGAGCTGCTCAACTTTTTTCTTAGCTCATCCAAATTGATGCTTTTTTCCTTGGACCAATTTTATTCTATCCAAGGAATGCTTAAGAAATATCTAGGTCCAATCTCAGGGTGCAAAAACCCAAGGATCCTCACCTTCTCTCTCATGTACATCCAATGTATGTACAAAAACCCTGAAAAACATACAAAAGAAGCCATAAGTGCATTTTATATGAAATCACATGTTAGGGGAATAACTTTCATTCTAACAATGTCTAGATGTGATAAAAGTGCAAAAAGACACAATATGGACCCCTAAAATAGGGCTGCATCAAATACCAATTCCCTTGTCTCATGAGGATTTGCTTTAATTTTGGGGACAAAATTCGTTTTTAGGTGGGGTGGATGTAACATCCATGATTTTTGCTCCCCTCCAACTATGCTCATCTTCACTCAAAATATGTCCAACTTGATTCATTAACTTTCCTCATCATCTATTTGATGTTTTGGAATGAAATGTTGCTCAATTGATGAGTGTTGATTGCTAAATTACAATTTTGAACTAGATTGTAGAATATTGACTTGACTTAATATACATCAAGGGAATTCGAATTTTGAGGTCATTAATCATCCAAATATTGATCTCAATACTTTCTTATTAGATATAGGGTGAAACTTGTCATCCAATGGTTTATATTTCACCCATGACGGAGGTTCTAGGAGAGAGATATGGAAATTCGAAATATACTCCATTTCTAGCTTCTCTTTCATCGATTTTTCCTTTTTTTCCCTTACTAGGCCTCGACCCTTTTGCTATTCTCGATGGTCAGATACTAAGACGTTCCTATATTGTCACCTCCCATGCACATTGGTCCTTTAATCCAAGGATTGTGGGTCACCACGTAAGATCTGACGACTTGTGGTCATCTGCTACATTGCATTGGTGCCATAGTTGTTTCCTTAAATGCACAAGTTTTCATATTTGTAAAATCGAACACTACCATACAAGTATATAGGTGCATGTAGTACTAGTGACGTCATCCAAGGGAGAAAGGCACTATTAGGCATAAGATTTTACTGCTCGACAATCTGGATCAATTTGTAAAAGTTGAGTTGGATTATGATTATAACTTGCAATTAAAAGAAATAAATGACTAAACTAAGAGGATTAAGATCATATTTTAAGAGATCATGGTCACATGATTTCACTTCCACACTATTTCTCACATGTAAATACAAAATTATCAATTTTATTAATTTTCAAGGAGGTTGTTGTAATCATACACCTTACAATGTTATGAAATTGTTCTTATCGTTACATGGAACTCCCATGCTTATGCTCATATTCGAACTACAACCTAGGATCCTCAACATACCCTAGACACTCCCATGGTCAGAGATTTGTTGCCAAGAATACTACTCCATACTCCCCTATATATTCTCCCAAATCACATAAAGAAGCATAAAACATGCAAGTTTGATGGCCAAGCAAACATGCAAGCAAATAACACAGTAGAAATTCTTGTAGAAGCAAATTAACTAACATTATACCAAAATTATTAGTTCACATGAGTAATAGCATGGTAGATAATCTCCCACACCCAAGAAAGAGTTCTATCCACATAATGAAGAAACACAAGTGGAATGCACACATTTTAGAGTTTTCCATGATTTGAGAGAAGACCAGACTCTCTATGGGGGACCAAGAGGTGTGAGGGGGCCGAGGGGGTGGCGGCAACTGTGATTGAGGAGGAAGGGGATTTGGGGAAGAAGACATGCCAAAGACTGAGTAGGAGAGAAGGAATACTTTCCCTACACTAGAGGGGAACCGTAGGAAGATGTTGACCTGCAAGAAGAACCAGGAGGAAGATCTGAAAATGGAGTTAGGGTTTCTATGCTAGGTGTTAGAATTGACTTTCACTTCACCAAGATGAGAGGGAATCCAAAGGAAAAGGTACAAGACTTCATAGAGGAGACTGGAAACCTCAACACGGCCGGTGTGGAGCACTTTTCTCCGCTCAATGGAACATGTACTACAGAGAAAGATGGGGCGGAGGAAGACCTAAACCCTAACATGGGTGTAAAGAATGCTATAAATATAGATAAACAAACTGGTGCATCCAACAACTATGAATATGGGAGAGAGACATTCTTCTTGGATACCCTATATGAAAGTAAACTTTTTATATATGATTTCATGTTGAGACAAGTCGATGGCCTTCCCGCTCTGGAGATAGAACTAGATGTAGAGGAACATCTAGCATGACCATGGAGGTATACAGTGGTGGCCAGACTAATTAAATCATATGTAGGATATATGAAGATGAGGGATAAATTGATGATGATATGGAATCCAGTGGGAAGATTCAACATGTATGAGGTGGATCTGGGACATTACATTATAAAATTATCTTACATAAGAGACTTCAACACAATGTTGGTGGGCGGGTAATGGAAGCTCTTTAAATGTTGCCTTTTCATTTGGCAATGGTTCCCATCCTTCTGACCATCTATGGAATCACTCAAATATTTAGTCACTTGAATCAAAATCCTTAACCTTCCCCTACATCTCTATGTCCCTACTATGTTTGACAACATAGGGCTTTCTTGGGGAGCTTGGTGAAGGTTGACATGCATACTATGGAGAGGACAAGAAGCAAGTCCACAAGAACTTCTATGGATGTTGAATACAACAAAACCTCTCATACCCAACATCCTTATCAAGAACAATATATATCATGTAGAATAGGAGGAATTTCTAAAATCATGTGAAGTGTACGGAAAGTTGGTCCATAGCCAAAAGCATTGTACCATGCGAGAAAGCAATACTTCAACTAATACAAGCAATGAGGGGACCACTTAGATGATCCAATAAGAGAAAGAGGGAACAACTAGCAAATGCAGTGAAAGAAAGCCAATGTGCACAAGTCATGTAATGCACACAACACAAAGAAATCAAAGACCACATGAGATACAATAGCTACAAATAAATTTGCAAATCTAGAAGATCTAAATGATTAGGAGGAAAATGGAGAGCAAACTACTATAGAAGAGAAGGAGACATAGATGATCAACTCATAAGGAGAGAAAATGAAGGAAAGCAAAGAGAAACATGAGGAAGTGTGGAAGAAAAAGAAAATAGTATTGGTAGATGACAAAAGAGAGGTATCGAGGAACATCACTAAATATGAATCAAACAAACAAGACAATACAAAAGATTATACAGATGTTCACCCAGATGTAGATGAGGTAATTGAAGAGGTGATCGATGTGGAGGACATGGAGGATACTGAAATGTCTACTACATCAACCACCATGAAGGAACTTAAAGACACTTGAAATTTTCTGGTGATTGAAGAAGAGGCAACCATATCTGATCAACATGAAACAAGTAAAGTGGAAGGCAAACCACCAGATGAGAGAGTGCCAACAACACACATGAAAATAACAACTCACTAACATCTCTTCCTCCAGGGAGGAAAATCAAGGGCAATACATCAAAGATGAAGGATGATAGGCCTAAACCGCCATATGAGAAAAGAAGAAAAAGCCCAATACTCCACATGTAGCAGGAGGTCAGGATAGAAGAACACAATGCTGGTAAGGAGAGCCAAGACCCTACTGTAGAACTCCAATAGTAGGTCAAGGGTACACACTCCACCGTCCCCCATCTTTTTGTTTATTTAATGTTAGATATACTATGTTGGAACAAGAGAGGAATCAACAACTAGGATACCTTCCATGTCCTCAGAGATATGATCTCATAAAAGAAACCCAAAATTGTTGCTATACTTGAACCAAGAATTAGTGGAGATGAAGCTGCACATACCACATGAAAACTTGGCATCTCCAAATCCCACTGTGTTGAAGCGAGAGGTTTTTCTGGTGGCATATGGATTTGTTGGAGATATGATATTAAAGTGGTTAACAACAATT
Organism: Alisma plantago-aquatica; assembly: GCA_963693085.1. Lineage (NCBI taxonomy): Eukaryota > Viridiplantae > Streptophyta > Magnoliopsida > Alismatales > Alismataceae > Alisma > Alisma plantago-aquatica. The sequence goes on along the minus strand of OY856414.1, from coordinate 626,605,573 downwards.
GATAGTTCAACACCTTCCTCATCAGTGGCACTACCTATGTTACTTTTATTTATGGCAATCCACATATCTCAGTGAGGAAACATCTATCGAAACATTTAGTAAATATGAGCAGAAGTTTTGACAAACCTTGGGTTGTTGTAGGTGATTTCAACACTACAATTAATCCTAATGAAAAGCAAGGATGAAAAAGATATGTCTTCAATGAAGCAGAATTGTTCAACAATACACTCCTGGAAGTAGGCCTTTCAGACTTGGGTTTCATGGGTATGGAATTTACCTACAAGCATGGGAAACTACAAGAAACATTGGATCGTGCCGTGGCAAATACATAATTCATCATGAAATTCCTTGACTACATTTTCAAACACCTGCTAAAGATATGGTCTGACCATTGCCCTATTCTTATCAGGTTAGCTACTAAAAGAAACCCAAGAAAAATATTCATCATTAGGAGATCTTGGTCAAAGAACACAAACTTCCAAAGCATGCACCATGATGTTTGGAACCCAGAATCTGATTTCAATAAGGCCCTGTATACGGTAAAAATTGACAACATCAAGTGGGAAATCAAATATAATGGCAAACAAGGTAGAGAGAAGGTTAATATTCTTTGGAACTTAAATCTACTTCAAACGAACCTGGACAATCACTACGATGATATTACTAACAAGATGATCCTAAAGATGTAAGAAAAATTCTCCAATATCTTGAAAATTCCGGAGGAGGTTTGGAAATAGGAAAGCCATATTCAATGGCTAACTGATGGCAACCTGAACACTCGGTTCTATAATGTTTATGTTAAAAAACAAAGAAGAGACACCACTGTAACCATGTTGAAGAACACTAATGGAGAATGAATCACTAAGGAAAATGAAGTGCACTATCGTCTTATGAATCATTTCAAAAACTTACTCGTAGAAACACCTATTTTGGACACACATAAATTCAAAAACTATTTTGGGAAGTTTGAGAAACTTTACAGATAGTCAATGTAATAACATGGTTGCCACACTGAAGCTTGATGAAATATAGAAAATATTAAAGTCCTTAAACCCATACAAAGCTTGTGGACCAGATGACATTGATGGTTCCTTCTTACTAGCCAATTGGCATACTTTAAAAAAGTCTATTCTTATGACCATTTCGGGAGCCCTTTCAGGTGAAGATCTCAATGACTCATTGTGTGATGCCAACATTGTTCTTATACCAATGGTATAGAAACCTAAACTATGTGAACAGTTCAGGACGATCTCTTTGAACAACATCACCTTAAAGCTGACATCAAGGGTGATAGTCGAAATACTTATACAATACCTCCATAACTGGATATCCCCAACATAAAGTGCTTTTGTCCCTGGTCACAAAATATCTGATAATATTGTGGTGGTCCAAGAAATCATTAATAATATGCCCATAATGAACTCCACCAAATCTATGGCCATCAAAGTCGGCTTGTCAAAATCTTATGACAAAATTACTTGGCCATTTTTAGTAGACACTTTGGAGAAAATTAGAATCCCAAGTCCTATTACGAAATACATTCTAAACCCTATTTCTGGAGGACATGCATCGATTATATGGAGTAGCAAATCGGTTGGTAAATTCAAAGCCAATAGAGGCTTACGAAAAGGAAACCCCCTATCTCATATCTCTTCATCTTATGTCTTTATCACCTGAGGCAACACATTGAAGATAAAATAGATCCAAAGAATGGAATCATGCTAAGCTGACAGCCAAAGGCCCCTATGTGTCTCACTTATGTTTCACATATGATATTGTTTGTCAAGGTTGACATTAAGAAAATGAACATGATCCTTCAATGCTTCAAAGAATTTGGAGAGGTGCCAGGACATGTGATATCCATCAAGAATTCCTGCACTCATTTTGCTAAGATAGTTCCAAGGAGGATAAGGAGGAAAATTTTCCATAGAAGTGGTTTCTTAGAAGCTAATGACCTTTGGAAAGTACTTTGGGGTTCCCCTCTATGGAAACCTAGTTTTCTCTCATCAATTATACTCTTTATATCTCTTCAGTAGACCTATCTCACTCAATTTGATTTCAATTACTTAAATGTGTTGATGACCCAATTTGATCACCTAGATGACTAGTTTCATGGTATGTAGCTCTAATTTGAGATTTTGGACTAAGTATCAAACTATATCATGTCACCTTCTTACATCTAACATTGATCCTTAAAATGATGACATTTTAGATTTTTAATATATACCATATTATAGTGGATTCAGTTATCTTACCAATGGTGCAAGAATCGTCTCAATTGGAACTTTGTAGCCTAAGTTATGGGATTTCAAAGATAGCCTTGTTTTTCTTTGATTTAATTCAAATTTCAACCCATTTTGCTATTGTGGATTGGTCTAGTTGGAGCCTAAGAAGAGGCACGTGGCCGAGCCACAACCCCTCCCTTCACCTAACCCTAATTCAACTCCATTGGGGACTGTTGGATGGTGGATCATCCGAGATCCAAGGGTTGAGAACCAGTCACCCTCCTCTGTACATACCACCACCAGAAATGGTGCTGCTGTCACCAACTCCACCTTTCAGATCTGCCAATCATCCCCTCTTTCCCACCCTTGGATCAAATTAAAGATTGGTTTCCACTCATTTCTAACCCCTTCCTTTCCCCCCTCTCATTTATCACTTGTTCACACACTAAGGTTCCCCTTCACACCTCCTTTGGGCTCCATCTCCATGGTGGCCACCACAGTTGGCCCTTTTGGGCATTTCTCATCTAGCCTTCCCCTACATTGGTTTCTTCCATCATTATCTTTGGGGTGATGCAGTAATGATGGGTGGCTCTTTTTCATGCACATTTAGCCCAGGTTGCTACCTCGACACTCACTCTCCGATGAGAAGCAGCTGCAACGCCATCGTGGCTGCGAGCAGCCTACGCATGGGTTGTTGGCTAGGAGGGATGAGGCCCCACACCCTCAGATCCTAGGTGGATCACCATGATCGAAGGAGATCTAACCCACTTGACCACCACCTCTCCAAATTAGGGTCAAGATTGACCGATACAAACCACTAGCATGGCGCCACGCGGCCAAGGGGCCCAATCGAGGGCGCGTGATGGGAAGCAGGATCGGGTCATAGGGCGAGCGATCAGGGATCACGATGTGATAGGGAGAGGACCACTCATTGCGGGCCACGTGGTCAAGGAGCCTTGATGGGCATGGGTGAGACACCTGTTGGATGAAGAATCTCCGGCCCAGATTGGGAAGATGATTGGTAATGCCCTTATCCCCTAATCTATATAGTTTTTATATAAATATTGGAAAATACATATCTCCTTGATCCTAAGGTCGTCAAGTTGGGCAAAATTATATATTAAATTCATCCTCTCGACGAGACCTACACAATGGACTAGGTTTTAGACACTAATTCAACCTTTTATCCTCCTCGTTTTCCCAAAAAGGTGTAACCTTTGATTGTGTGAATGAAATATTGCATGTTTATGTGAAATGGTGAATGTTTGGTGCACTCCTGCTATCAGATTCATCAAATTTGTATCTTTGTGAAATTTGAACTATATGAGCATTCTAAATAACTTTGTTGCTCAATGATGAACCCTAATGCACTTATGTGACTTATTTCGAATGTGAAGGATGGACCTTACCCTAGATTGCTAATCTTTTTCTTTGTGCCATTTAAGCTTACCAAAATCTATAAAATCAATAACTATGTGACATGACTCTTGTAGCACTCGTGACCCCCCTATTCTCTTGTTTAGTGATATGCATAAATGCATGAATATGAGACCTTTATGGTGATGTGTGTTTGTAATGTGGAACATTGGTCCTCTAAAACATCAAACCCTCTTATATCCTTGAAATTTGTACCCCTATGATGTTTGAAGACACTTATGCACATGAGCTCCCTAATTGGTGTTATGATGTTGCATATGACTCTAACTCCACTAGTGGGGACCTTGTGTGACACATATGACTTGTCTTCCTAGCTTATGCCCAAATCTCAACATGAGTCTTATTGTTATGCTCTTTCATCTTAAATCAAAGTCATTTCTTCTTTTCCTTATCACCTTGTTGAGGATTCCCACCCAAGTCTTATATTGACCCCTAACGACATATGAACTACATGGATTTTGCATTTATGTGGAATGTGTTGGAACCAATGGTTGATATGATGCTTAGACCTAGTCATGAACATTCACCTAATCTTGGAATATGATCCTTATGTCCATACTTTTCTGATTCTAATCCATTTCTTATGCTTGTCTCTCTCATTTTGATGATAGTTGACCTTAATTTTCCATAATGCTAGTCCTTTGACCCTAAAATGCACCAATGTAATAAAGTCTAGTAATGTGCATATAAAGTAGATGGAACCTAGAAATGACTTGAAACTTGAACCGCACCTCCTTGATGACCTCTAAATTGGTAAAAGATCATCTAATGTACTAATAAAAAACTTGGTTCCAAATTTGGTCAAAACCCTAAAATGAATCTAATTATGGTTAATGATGAGAATATAATACAAAGATGTAATTTTGTGCTTATTTAGGTGTTTCTTACAGCTATATGATCAAGGATGTGTTAGGTTATGAATCTCTGAATCAAGTACGAGCTTTAATAATCATAAGACTATGGCTTTCTTGCTTGAAATGTGATACATATGTATGCTTGTTTACTTGATCAAATATTTCCATGTAGTACTCTAGTATAGTACTTGATGTTTGTCTCGTACATGTTTTATAACTTGCAAACATAATATAGAAACTCCATTATACAAACCTTATGCACCTGCCTGAAGTTTTGGGTAAAGACATGAGGATGGGTGACATACATGATTATCAAAATAGGACGGATCGTTGATAAAAGGGTTAGCTAATCTTGAGCACCCTCATTGACTCTTCTAGTGAGAAGTTGTCCATAGAAGGCCTTTCGAATACATGATATTGATGAATGCATGAAATGATGGTATAGTTGGAGTCAAATGACATAAAACACGAGCTCTCATTTTGCTAAATACTTAACTCATTTTTTTCTTGTTAATTACTTCTGTAAATCTTTTCAAATTATGCAAAGCTTATGTATATGTATCTTTTAGCCTTTTACTTGGCACCTTATGTGCTTGACCCGCCTTGTTTCACATATTTTATAGGTTCAGATATGGCTATAAGTGATGGGCTTGGTGAGCTATGTTAGGTGTACTTGTTGTAGGATACCTAGTATACATGAATAGTCTTGTGAAATTGTACTCTTGAATATGTAAGTGAAAGCTTGTAATAAAAGGAAGTTGCTTAATAATATTGTTGAATGTTGAGAGTTTGTGTCTTTATCTTGTTATTTGTTCATGTATGCTAAGTTTTATGATTTTAAATTCACACTTTGATAACACCATGTGTACGATGAACTATTGTTGGTGTCCTGTCGCCATTGACTTTATAGTCATTTGGTGTTAGGATTTGGGTAACAAACAATTATGTGACACCCTCATACATGGCAGAGTTAGAAATGATACATATAGTGATACTCTATAGTAGATAGAAGCTAACATAAATGCCTAGTCAACTCGTAGCCTATCTCTGGCAGGAAGACTCCGTTTGGCCAAGTTGAATCTAAGTGCTATCCCAAGCTATGTCATGCAAACAACAATGTTTCCTTTAATGGTATGTGATAGAATCGACAACAATATTTGATCCTTCGTCTGCGGAGGAAATCATAAATAACATCCTTTATCCTTAGTTGCATGGAACAAGATCACAAACAACAAACAATGGGGAGGGTTGGGCATAAAATCTATGAGGGAATGGAACCTAGTCCCATTAACAAACATGACTAGGAAGTTAGATCAGGACGAAAGCCCTAGTAGTACAAAGGTATGGTCAAGAAATATACCAGATACCTGGGATCAAATACCAACAATTTTTCCAGGTTGGGAAGAGTAGTGTTGAAATGTAAGGACTTTATTGAAGAAAATTCTATGTGGATTCCTATTAGTGGGAAAGACATCAATGTTTGGAACGATAAGTGGTGGATCACTGAACACACCCTACTAAATTGCACAAAATGCCATACCTCCTTTCTTAGAATCTCTACAGGTATCAAGCATCATCAAATTTCAACAAGAGTGGGACATAGAATTCCTACAGGAGTGGGTCACTGATGAGGACATCATAAAAATAAAAAGAGTGCAGATCCCTAAGAGTCTACACACCAAATACTTAAGGTCCTGGGCACACAATGATTCATGAATTTTCACAAAAAAAAGTGTGTATGAACAACTAAGAACATGTAAAGAAATTTGCACCCTAGGAAAGTGGGATCTCATCTAGAAGACAAATATCTCTACTAAAACTAAGATGTTTATGTGGTTAGTAGGGAAAAATGCTATCCTTACTAATAGCCAAAGATTCAATCACCACATGTCGAATGACAGCAGGTTACCAAGATGTAGCAGTCACAAAGAGACAACTTTACATGCTCTAAGATATTATATTAAGGTCAAAGAAGTCTGGAAAAATGTTCTAGACCAACAACATTGGAACAAATTCTTTGCATAGAACAACCTATGGTAGTGGTTTTTGAACAACATGTCAAATGTTCAATATCACATAGTGGGGTTCATGATCAGATCCTAGAACATTTGGAACAGTAGAAACACAGAAATCTTTGAAAAGAAGAAGACAACTATTGTGCAACTATGCTTGAATATCACTGAGGAGGCTCGTATATCCACTATGGTTGGGTCCGAATAGGCTAAGACAAACAAGAAGAAGAAAATTGCTGGGAGAAGTCAATACACCAATGTCTTAAGCTAAATGCCGATGCAACGTTCAGAAACCAACAAGATTGTATGGTTGTAGTTTGTAGAGACCATGTCGGACACTGGCAAGGAGGAATGGAAAAGATAGAGCGAGCATATAACCCCCTAGTTGTGGCGGTGATGGCCATTAACCTCTCTATGGACATGGAAACAGACATGAATATACAGGATGTTGTAACCGAGTATGACTCTCTTTTGGCCTATAATGTGATTCTAGCTTCACTAGAGGAATGACCTAAAGCAGAAAAATGGATTATGGAGGTAAAGACAAAATTGAGGAACAACTGGAGCATCTCCCAATGTAGGAAGATATGGTAACCATGTAACCGAAAGACTAGCAAAGTGTTACCAAAAATCTGGGAATGGATTCTGTTATTACAAAACACCACCCAAAGATGTAGTAAAAATCACCAGAAGTGATTCATGTGATGGTAGTACTACTACCAACTTTAATTCAAGAAACAACAATTTGACATGTAATACTTTGATTAATTTCATTTGCATGAGGAGGGCGAAATGAATAAAAATCCTCTCGACTTATCCAAAAAAAAGACAGAGGAGAAAAAAAGAAAACCAAAGAGTGAAGTGAAAAGAGGTAAAAATCCAACTTGTGGATGGAATTCCACCCTTGTAGTTGCTTCTACTTGGATTGATTTCCCTCCCAAGAAGCTCAGACAGAGTAGAGGAGCTCTGCTAAACTCTTTGGAGAAGAAGTTGTGAAAAATGGAAGCTATTCCCCAACAAACTTCTCCTTCTATAAAATCACCCTCCTTTTTCTCAAGATTTTCTCTGGTCATAAAGTGTTTCTAATGACGAGAGATAATCCTCCCATATAGTTGTTCTCATATTTAATATGAGAGATGGTTTTTTTTCAAATTTTTGCAGAAATTGACAAAGACACGACACATTATGAGAAAGACATGCCGTGCTACAATGTGTGACTACTGAGTGAAACTTCCTCCACAAAGAGTACATGACGTGTCACTGAAAGACACACCATGTAGCTGCAACTTGAAGTTGACCTGAAAAAATGACACACGACTTATCTAAATAAACACATGTTGCATGAGTTTCCAAAACTTTAAAATATAGCTTTTGAACGCATAGACATGCCATGTTTTAGTAGCAACACAATTTGTCTCTTTCTCTAAAGATGGGGAATGTGTCTTTATAATCTTACACGTCATGTCTTTAATAGAAGATATCATGTCTTCTTCAATTTCTTCAAATCAACTCTATCAAGCATGCAAACTCTTCAGGGATCCCATGAAGGTAGGATTTTGGTTGGATTGACCCCACATCTTCATCAAAATAATGTAGATGTGATAAAAAAACACAAGGCGAGTAAAATAACTAAAATGGTGACAAATTAGGTATGATAAGAGGCCAAATGGAGAGAAAAATGGACTAAATTTGTGTGAAGAAGTGGGAAAAAGTGTATATAATATGCATACATCAAATCCTCCTATGATTGAACTATTTTCTTGTCCTCTAGGAAAAACAACATAGAAACACAAATGAAGAAATTGTCAAGTTTATGCATAGATCAAATGAAATGAAATATGTATATGAGACCAACCCAACCGTAATCAACATGTTTATACTCATAGACATGAATTCAACTTAAACACCCAAGAATGAAAATTTTAGTTCAGTAGGGGTGGTAACAATTTAAATGAATCAATCAACTAACAACAATAGGTAGAAGTTGGATAATCAAGCTAAACAACTAGTGGATATGCAACCAAAGATTTCAATTATTAAGGATATAAATGATACAATCTTAGTTAATATTAACAATTTTATATGTGCTCTCCTTATTTATAAAAAAAGATATGACAATGATTACGAGTTTCGACATTTGATAGCTAATGTAGGCTTATGCACACATGGTGTGTCGGTTGGGGTATTTTACCCTCGTTTAAGACATACCACCTAACCGTTGTGGCTAGATTTGTGACACCCCTAACCTGGGTTATGAGGTAACCCTAGATGTTTTTCCTAAGTAAGATGATTCGAACCTTGTCTTAATCTTTTGAAAAGTAATTAAGAATTAAGGAGAGATCAAGTTTCAAGTTTGAGCTTATTTCAAGATTGTTTGTGCTTTATATGATAGTTTTGGTGCAAATCATAATTTACCCAAAATATGGGATTGATGTGCAAATTACTATCTTTAAAGCATCCCTTCTCTCTCTTAGCATCATCTAGAAGATAGAGAAAGTAGGGGGCATCTTGTTTGAGTCTTCGTTGAGTGATAGCACTCTTGGTGGTGAAAAACACAAAGAATGTTGAGTATCTTGAACCCTAGATAAGGTTGTGTCCAGTTATGAAGAGTATATGGGAGTCCCTATCAATTTAATAAGAATAGAGGAGGTCCCATATCGATGTAATAACTTTTTGGAAGTATTCATATTGGGATAAGCACCTCAAGAAAGTGAAGCATATCAGTTTAGATGTTCCTTGCAAAAGTTGCAGTTTGCACATAAAGTGATATTGGGTTGTGATATCTTGTCAAGCAAGCTACTCAATGACCGATATCTCATCGTCAAATTATCGACAAGAGTTTTGCATGTCAAGATAATTATGGTTGCATGGTGCCACCATGCATGGACATGTGTCACCTAAGTGCATATGATGATGACACTTCACACTCTCTCTCTCATGAGCCTCAACTATATAAGCCTCTATTTTCTCCTACTAGTGAACATTTCGAGCCTCATATCATCCCTCCCTTGGTTGATGACCCTAAGAGATTAAGGATCAAGAGGAAGGAGGTTGAGAACCAAGACTAAGTGTTGTGATCGAAGTCTTGATAAGTCATCTTCAACCTTGGGAACATTGAGTTTTGAAGCTTAAAGTCTTGTGTTGATCTTGTGGTGGGTTATATAACTTGAATTCAACTCTATTATTATTCACCTTCAATCATGCAATACTTGATGATTTCTTTTTAATTTCAACTTTCCTTGGTTGAATAATGATTCTATCTAATGGATAGATGGGGTTGTTGTCCATGAACTAGAGTGTTAGTGGATGAAGGGTTGAAGCTTGAAGATGATGGAATCTCCCATTTACAAAATCATATTGAGTTGAGAAACCCTAACCCGATACAAGGATATATGAAGGGAGAGTCATATACATGAGTTCCTAGCCCGTTATCAGTTTTATACATGTGATGGACTATTGTTCTTATAGTTGTTTTTCCTGTCACCTAAGGCTAAAGATGGGGGCATGCCAATCTCTTGAAGTTGAGTGAAGATAGGAAGTCAATAGGGTTAACCCGATATAATCAAAACCCTAGCAACTCGACACACTTCTATCCCAACAAAAATGTGATGGGCGGCACACCATGACCGACACACCATGTGAAGGTGTGGGCGACACACTCCTTGAAGTCATGGGTGACACACCAAGTAGTGGTGAGGTCGATACCTTAATAGGTAAACGAATATAAGGGTGTTGATGATGGATAACCTGATACAATCAAAACCATAGAAATAAATATCATTTGGCGATATCTAGGGTGACACAATAGATGGTGATATGGTCGATATACTAAATGATAGTGAGGTTGATACCCTAGAAGTTACTATGGTCGATACATAAAGTGATAGGGTGGAAAATACAAAAAGTAATAGGGTGTTCGAAACACAAAGTGATTGGGTGGCCGATACACAAAGTGATAGCGTGGCATATACCCTATGGTGAGGACGAGATGTTATGCTAAGCGAGGTAAAAATATTATGCTAAGTGTGAAGAAGGTGATGCACTAAGGTATGGTCAAGTTAATATAGCAAGATAAGATTCATGACTGTTGTCACTCCAAGCACCTCAAACCCGACATCACCCTAAGCACCTCTAAACCAATATCACTTTGATGTGCCATGGTTGACACAAGCAATAGTGTCTAGGCCGACACAAGTGGATGTGTCTAGGCTGACACAAGTGGATGTGTCTACTAAAATAGGTGGATGTGTCTAGGCTGACACAAGGGATAATGTGTAGGACAATACACCTTGATGAGTGTAGGCCGATACACCTTGATGAATGTAGGTCGATACATGATGAATATAAGAAATTGATACACTATGAAGTAATGAGATGGATACACTTTAATAATTGTAGAGTGATGAACCCTAAAGAGGGTGAATCCAATGTAATAGGTATGTTGAAATCAATATCCTAGAAAGGATGAGTGAGAAACTTGTACTACTCATATGAGAAAGGTAATACTTCATGTTGATAGTGAACTAATGATAATTGATGAGAATAATTAAGTATATTTCAAAAGATATGGCAATAAAATAACTCTTATGATGTGAATTAGGGTTTGGTCATTAAATATGAACTTGAAAACCCTAATCGGCTACAAAGGGAAACCCTAACCCTAATTATGAGAGGATTGCAATTTGAATGATTCTCTTTATGACATGGCAATGATATTTACTTGATATTGCTTTTACCATGAAATCCTAACCATGCAGGTATTATGAGATGTTGAGCATTGCCAGGTATGAGCTATGATGATTTAGCATTACACATATTATGTAAAGCCTTGTGAGGCATGTGAAATACTTGTACAACAAGTATGATATATATATATATATATATATATATATATATATATATATATATATATATATATATATGGATTTGATGACCTAGAGATAATTGTTGCCTGGTAAGAGGTGACACTATTCAATTACGAACTGAGGGTTTGATACCGAAAACATGCAATCATCATAACGAAAAGATTGAAGGGATAAGATTCCCAATAATGTGATCAAGGGGTTGAGATCCCAAGATGGGTATAACATGATAAGTTCCAGTTGATACAAGATTCCTTGAAAAATGTATTACACCTTTCTTTGTAACATTTATTTATAATTATGCTTGTAACTTGATTGATGCTAAAAGATGATGTAATGCACAAAACTTTTCAAGTGAAACTAAAAATGTAATTTTCCTTGGCCATAGATCCATTTAGTATCAGAACTTGTTGAATGGTGAAACAAGCAATTCCTACCAGATTCTCAAAGAGCATATTGTTGAATAAGCAGGGTGCAAATTGAGGTATCTCCTTGTATCCTTAACTCACATGATTGGCTGTGGGCCATACCCTGAGTATTAGGATTGGCTTCGGGCCATACCCTAATAAGAGTGTGGTTGTAGGTCGTAACTCAATATACATTAAGGATTGGTTACGTACCATACCCTAACACAATCTGGGTTGATTATGGGTCATACCCTAATGAGTGAACAACACCAAGCTATATCTCTCTAGCGATGAGCCTATATACTGAGGCTAGATAATTGTAGTTTGACACATAATGTCACTTCCAATAATGTCGTACTGATCGAGAATGGAGAAGTCATGGAGTTTGTCTCTTCCTTGGACCTAGTATGATACTAAGACTACCTTATTTAGGTTGTTTGGATCTTGAGTGGTATACCACATCTCCTCAGGTCATATGATTGATTGTTGAAAATGTAATCAACTGTGTGGTGTATTTGCTTAAGGATTGAATATGGAAACATTGAATGAGGCCGCAATTGCTTCTACATCTTATAGTTGATCAATGTTATACATGTTTTTCATATTCCTTTTAAAAGTGATTAGATGATATAATGCTCAGTCATAGATATCTAAACTACTTAAATGCTGATATTGCTCTACTATGCATTATAAGCTTGGGCATTGTGTGCATAAGTGTGTGCATAATCATAAGATTGATTATTGAAAGATTCAGTTATCTTTGTGGTATATATCTCTTGAGATTGAAATATAGAAATTTTGAATGGGGTTGCAATTGTATTTGTATGGCACAATCGGTAGTTGGCATACATGCTCATACTCCTTCTAAAGTGATTACTTGATCTACTGTTCAATCATAGTAATCTAAACTACTCAGTTATGATAATATTCTACCATGCTCATAATATATGGTCATATCTGTTTAGTATAGTGTAGCTTTACTTTATGTTCTAGTAATTGTATATCTGTGATAATAATAGTGTTGGCGGAGAGTTATATCTCTAGCTGGGACTTTTTTCTCACCCCGTGGGTTCCAAAACTTTTTAGGTGGATGAGCATAAGAAGGTAGAGATCATGTAGTTGAGAGCGGGTAGAAGTAACAACTTAGGTTGAGTGTGTTGTTATGTGTCTTATAGAAATAGAGTCATATGTGTCATCCATGTACTCTCAGGTCCTTTGGGTGTTAGTGCTTAAATAGTTTTATAATCAATCTAAGATTTTTTCTTGGATTCCTTGATGTATAATGTTGCTTTTGTATATGTTTTGATAAAGCAACAAATATCTCATATCCTTGAGATATGATAGAACGATGTATGTATGAAGTGAACCGTGATATATATATGGCTTTGGTTCTTTCTGTAAAGATTTTCCTAGTAGTGGACTCTTCATAGAAAGGTTTTAATTTTTAGTTATTTTCGGTAATTCACTGCTAATGGTTATTTCCATGTAGTTTTGTGTGATTTTGGTGTTGGTTAGATAGAGATTGTCATAGTTTTTGGTATCAAATCTATAGGTTCACTGAGTGTACAAGGACATATGACTAAGGCTGTTGAGTCAGTTCCAGTATCATCCAGTATGTCTTATAGTGACTTCTGCCTCTACAGAAGAAAGGGTAAAGCATAAAGATGTATGGAGAATATGATGAACTTGTTGCTGAGAGAAATGTTGCTACACCTAGAGAAGGTGCAATGGATCAGGAAAGCACAAAACGAGTGCCTGAGAATCCCCAACTTGATCCAGTCATGATAGAGAACCTTGCTTTTTATGCTCTCATTGGGAAAGTTATGAAAACAATGATACATATAGTGGACCGGACACTTGCAATACAACCTAGGGCACCAGTCCCCAATGTAAAATCGTCAGGTTCTGGTAAGATCTTTGAATGGCTACGCCATGTAGGGTCTATAGAATATGTTGGAACAATGGAAAATGCAGGAAAGACTAAAATATGGAAAGAAAATAGAGTTTTCCACAAGTGTAGGAAGATAGGACATCTGAGGTGGCAATGCCCAAAGGGGGAAATAAGTTGAGTATTAAGGAAAGGTTTGCACAATCACAGGGAAATTTGTCTAGTACCTCTTAAAAGACAAAGTTTTTGGTGCCAGTAGTACAACAAACACCTAGTGTGATGCCCTCGGTTTTAGAGTTTGATAACCAATATAACACTTGAGGTTCATCAGATGACCAATCCTTTATTGAAGTAAATTCTATTGAATGATGGATCCCTTTCACTTAATAAGTGTTGTTAGATAAATATTTTATGATCATGACAACTAATTAAGCTCCTTTATGATGATGAATAGCATATCTTAATTTAATTAAGTATTGATGTGGTAAAATATCTTTTAGTAGCATTTGTGAATTCGAATGTTTGAATATTGATCTAAGCATTCTTGAAGTTGTTTGATTATAAGTAAAAAAATGACAATAACATGTGACCATTTTCCCTCTGTATAATCTTATTTGAAGAAATTATGTGACATATCATACATTGAACTTTCAGTCTCAAAGTTTGAGGAAAGGTTCAATAGGTTATGACAAACATATAATTGAAAATTGGGTTCCATTAGAGCTACCCATTAAATCCTATTCAAGATGTAAGATCTTAAATTATTTGATTATGTGGGGATGAGAACTATAGCTGATTAATTGTCTTGTATCACATGGATACGCGGGGCTTGACTCTGTCACCCATTGGTTCTGAAATGCCAGAAGCAGATGCTTGCAATTTGGACTCCCTAGGAAGCAGTCATGCCGAGAAACATGGGATGCTAGCAAGATGGGTTGAGTCTTCCACCCTCTGTGGACTAACAACCCCTAACTCGAGAGATATGGGCAAGATGAGGGACTTCACTGACATCCTCATCATATTATCTTCATCATTGCTCCCATACAAAACCAAGAAGACATAGAGGTTCTATGACAAGCCGCAAGGGTTGAGACTGGGAAGAACCCACCACGATAGTATACCCATGTGCGAAGGATTTCATAGAAACATAAAGGCACAAACTCGTTGGCTCCATTGTCGGCAATCCTATTGGCATAGTGGGATGCCTTACTAATAGATCTGACACCTGAGTAGCATTGTAAGGAAGATATTCATACGATCTTCTTTGGGTGCTCTCCCTATGAAGAAGTTGTTCCACCCTTCTATCATGTCTTCTCCAACACCGCTACTGGCATGCCCCAACAGCCACTGTCGACCACGTCGTGTTAAAGCAGTAGGATCTTCCCATCTGTGATTGGAAGCTGGTGAGATGTGTCCGCCACCCAGGAGCGTGTGGAACACCTCAAAGTCTCGCAAGCAGGTCTGGATCACACGCTACTCCTCGTCGGAGCTCGTGGCCAGGGCGACGCCACAGTCAGAGGATTGCGCGTGGAGTCGGCTATGGAAAGACTAGGGGCGGCCAGTCAAGCGTCCTCGATCTAGTGACCTAGCCACCCTTTCCCCTTGGATGAACATTGTCAAAGATCTTCTATGTCATCTGAATAAAAAAAACACCTCCAAGCTTCCTCTTTCTACACTGCGTCAATAGACACCACTCACCAGGCTTCCCCTCCGGTTGTGTTCGAAGCTGGTGAGGTAGCTTGATGAAGTTGTAGCCTTGATCACTAAATGTATCACGAACTAGAGTCTTCGGTCCTGACTCCTTAGGGCAAGCCATGGATCGACAAAAACCAGTAGTCGCACTAGAGTCCAGCAGCCACAACAACCCTTGGGTGGTCACGAAGACCACTGAGGAGCAGCAGGGGCCTGGATCTGTGTGGAGAGGCGATAATAGACTTGATGACCCATCATCCGACAGAGAGAACATTTCCTACTGCCTAGTTTCCTCATTATAGTTGAATGCAATGCCATCGTCGACCTTTTGTCCTTCCTCATCATGGAGCGAGAGGGCCTTACTGGCCGTGAGAGAATTTTGGTGGGATCTGTCAACCACCTAAAGTTGTTCAACAGACGAAAGATCCCAGGGAGGAGGCCTTGATTACATGCTCCCCTCGTCGGTACATCCTACAGATGGTGCCCACACAAGTAGAAGACAATGCATGTGTGCGTGAGACGGACAGACGTGCGACCAGTGTCATCGGGTCAACGAGCAGAAGAGACAGCGGATCTACCAAGTAGGTCTGACTATTATATCTAAAAGGTATATTCCCTCTTAGAATTCAATTAATATTGCAATATTTGATAAATCATAGAAAAGACATCCATTATAAAAAAATTATGAAAATATAACCAGACCTAAATTTTTTGTCATATAGATCAGTAGAAAAATATCGGAAACAAGTTTAGAGCTATTTGAACCTAGATCTGGCCTAAACCCAATTTGGACCTAAAATACCAAGAATATGGTGTACCTATATTAATGATGATTAATTTCTTTAAATCAGGTGTTGACCAGTTTATCTAGATGATCATGGATATGTGAGGAATATATGATCTCAGGCACGTGGATATAATTATATTACTAGATTTGCTGGATGTTAAATATATGTACTTGCTTGTATTTGAAATACATTGTTGGATGTAGATGTATGTATATTGACAATTTTCCACCTTGAACAATAATAACACTAAAGAAAGAAAATACAATGTAGTTACTGATGGTTCATTAATCTCCCTATTAGAGAGGGAAAGTATTAATGTTGACTAGAACCTCCCTAATGGTCTAAGGTACACGGGGAGATCCCTAACGGTACAAGGTACGCGGGGATAGGGCCCAATAATATATGTTTGTGCTAAGTCCACCATAATAATACATGTCCATTGAAATATGGTTAATAACTTGGGTTTACCTGATTTTCTACCTTAAATAATGCTTCCATTTTTCTTTCTTCTTTTTCAAGTATTTTAAATATGCCAGCATAGTATAGTATCTTTCAACCACGTACCAACTTTATGTTGATTAACTGTTTCACATATGTTTTAGGTTCAGAGATAGCATGGGATACAAGGATGGGATGTGAGAAGTTGTATAGGTTTACCTATTGTGTTAAGATCCTGAGTAGCATACATGTTCATAGACTTATGAAAAATTTTCTATTCAATGTGTAAATGTGATCTATAATAGTTCATGTTATAATTAATATTCATGTTGAATGTTGAGAATGTTATGGTGTATATTATAGTTGTATGTTCATGGATGTGTATTATGCTTCCTCATCGCTCTCTAAAACAATAAGCTAACGTTTTCGGATTTGTCCTCTTGGGCCTCTTAAGTCTCAAGAAGGTGAAAATCTGGGGACGTTACACCTAGTGCACCACCACAGTGGCCACCAAGTAAGGGCAAAGGTCCTAACTTTCCACCTGTAAGAACTCCTGACTTAGCTTCTACATCATTAATAAGACTAAAAAGACCATGGTACAAGCGCAAGACATGTAATAGATGTGGACATGTTGGGCATACTACACCATTTTGTCTAGAAAGAAAGGATGAGATGGCCCAACAATCGAGGCAGACTCAACAGGGCTAATAGAAGTTGCAACCTAAGAGTGCAACAAGGCAAAAGTGACAACATGAACAACTAGACTCCATGCTTTGAGTCCACCTAAGATGGTAGATGATCCGCACAAGGTGATAGGTCACATAGAACTTTTTCATTACGATTTGTCTTTTCCTTATTTTACCTGTTAGTCATAAGAAGAATAGTTGTTGTTGAGTTCCCTTTGGTTAGTCCTATGGGGACATGAGAAAGAGATGAAGAGGACTAGAATTTATAATTTGTCCAATATTCTCTAATTTTTTTTAGAATTACTTCTATTTATGTAAAAGAGGAATATGTAACGACCCCGCCTCCCGGTAACCCCCAATTAAGGGAGACCAAGAGGTCAGAGCCGTTATCCCAATTTCCCAAATCAAAGGTTTGACAAATACTCAGTAATAATTATCAAATTCTACCATGACTATACTGAACAACTGGAATAAAATAAAACTTTGCATAATTTTTAAAAACTTTAGATATCTAACTTCTATCCACAACTTCAATCTATTCTAACTAATCCTCCTTACACTTTAAATCTTAATTTCACAATATGCCACTTTACTATTTGTCCTTTTCAATTTGTACCTAAAACGTCGACAAACAAAATGTCGGTCAACACAAATGATTATGCTGGTATGTGGGGACAAACAAAATATCACACGTAGGGCTAACAACCTAATTATCACAATCAAATTAATTAACAATTCAATTTACGCTTTCAATGTGTCAAACTCCACCACTTTTGCCCTAACCTTAGAATACCCTCCTTAGGGTTTCTCTCTTGCCATGGACTTAAGGCCACCTTCTCCATCCTGAGCTTGGTGCCTGGGGTCACCTCTCATGGTGCCCATTAGTCATGCAATAAAGACCACCTTCTCTATCCTGAGCTTGGTGTCTTGGGTGACCACTCATGGTGCCCTTGGGTCTTCCCTCTTAGGATTGACCTCATTGCATCATCCATCAGGGTGGCATGTAGGTGCGAGAATACACACTTGGTTAATCATCCAAACTGATAGGTAGCATTCAATGTGGTTAATCATCTAGAAAACCTTTGGGAAACTAATGCGATTAACCATAATTAACCACATACTTGTCAAGCTGATTTCAGTACATAAATAATCCAATCAATGCAAGAAATCCAATGAGCAAGACACAAAGAGATCCTGAAACATGCATATAATTTGATATCATTACTCATGTCATCCAAATCTATTAAACCTAGCTCGCTTCTAAGGATTTCTAGCCCTTTTTAGGGTTTCAATTGCAATTAGGGTTTTTCTTGTACTTTTACTACTACAAACCCTAGTTAAACAAAATAATTCTCAAACCCTAATGGTTCTAACCTATATCGTTCAATAGGCTTGGGATCAATTTATTATCACATATATCTCTATAAAAGTGATCTTTTCTCCTTTTTCCCTAGATTAGGTTTCTATGTTCTTAATCCTTCAATTAATCATCTAAATCAGGTTAAGATTCAAATTTATCATATAATATGTTAATAATACTCGACTTAACCTATTACTACTCATAAAACTATCCATTACCATCAATTTGGGTTTCTAACCTAATCCATAAGCACTATTCATTAGATTAGCACACTTTTGCAAATAGGAACGAAATTCAGTTCTAAAACCAATTTTATTGTTTTCCTCATATTTTTCTAAGAAACTTTCATATATAAACTTTATTCGTCAGAGATCCCTAGCAATAGTTATGATTTTTGTATAGAAAATCACTTTTCCAAATTATCTGTTATATTTAGAAAATTGTAGGCCGCTTGATCTGTGGTCCATTGGACCACGCAGGATCCAACGACTCACGATCACACACCCTAACTTATTTGTCCTTACCTGAACTAAAGGTGTGGGTTGGCCTTTTGGTAATTTGCCCAGAGGTCGTCTTCTTCCTCATGTGAGCAACCTACATCCTCCTCGCAGTCAACTCCACCGTTGACCTCATGATTCCATCCACCTACGAGAGTGTCAAAGGTCTGGGAAGCTTCATCACCTCCAACTGAACTCGCCCAGGCACTCAATTGCTCGCCATGACCCCACTGTGATCTTATCCTAGTTGCTGGACTCCGACGAAGTCCTCTGGGATGATGAAGGTGAAGGTAAAGGTGAAAGATGGAATTAAGGGCACAGAATTGTTCTTCTTGGTCCGCCGTAGAGTTTAGGGTGGAAAAAGATGATGTGGGTACCCTCTCTCATCCTCCTCTATATATAGGGTCGAGAATAGGGTTTGGGTGAATTGGGAACTCTCCAATCATCGACCAAACCCCTACAAAGTAGGGGATGTCCTCTCCAGACTTCTCTCTCAAGTTCAACGGTGCAATTCTCACGATCTAACTCTCTTTCCTTTTCCCACAATGATCCTACTTTGGATCAATGCCAGTCTTCCTAGAGCAGACTCCTTGTGCCAAAGGGATTCATCCTCAATCATTGGATCACAATCTAATGGTCCACACAAAACCCAAAATTAGCAAATTGGAAGGATTATCCAATTAAATCATGACATTGATTTCTTAGGCAATTATTAACCAAACTTTAGGTCATTTTTGTAAATTTCATAACTTGGAAACCGTGCATTGTTTTTCAACCAAAATTTAGGGAAATTTTTATATTTGCATTATCTTCCTTTATTCCAATTTTGAGCCTTTAAGTCGAAAGGAAAGATGTGTTTTCTTCATATATAAGAAATTGTTTAATAAAACTTATTTTATTCGTACTTTCTCTTTTTATTTTCCTTATTTGAATTCCTTCTACCATTAGAAACCTTATGGATACGAAAATCCACTCATGATGACTCAATCATACATCTTTACACTTATTTCCCATATTTTATCATCATCTCCAATTTCCTTCTTAATAAAGAAATATTTAATTGATCTTTCTCTTTCTTGTTGCATTATCTTTGCAACTTGGACTCCTTGGAACCCAAGGAACTCAAGAGGCACAAAATCTAGCCTTGGAGAATATTCCTTTGCCTTCTAGAGGTTTCTACCTCTTTTATTTCTCCATTTCTTAATTATTCATTTACTAATTGAATTTCCTTTTTCCTTTCTTTTTATTTTTCTTTCAATTGGGCTCAATGGCCAACTAAGCCAATTAACACACAATCAAGGCCATTGTAAATGAAATCCATCCAATTCAAACAAATCACACCATTATTTATTCATATTTCTTTATTAAGATAAATTGCATTTCTCACCAAAAAAAACCAAAATCGGGGTTGTAACATCCTTCCCCTCTTATAAGAATTTTTTCCTCAAAATTCCATCAAGCATACAAACAAACATGATAAGGCTTTCTCATGTCCATCATGGCTCCAATGTGGATCTATCCTCTCCATGGTGCTTCCCCAGAACCTTCATTATCTTATATTTTTACAATATGAGTTCTCTCTCACCTTGGTATCTCGTACCCTCATAGGTGACTCAGGACATTTGAGCTTCTCACAAAGCCAAATAGGTTTCATGGCTTAGCACATGGCTTGGGTACCTCACATAGTGCTCTCGATCAAACTCATGGAATGCATCACGTTATCCTGAGGGGTAAGGCTAAACATAACCATCTCCATCAATCCATGTCAAATGGACCCATGTATCGGGGACTCAACTTTCTCAGTTATAACTTAGAGGGGTCGAATTTTCATATCACATATTCTCCCACAGTGAACTACATGTCAGTCTGTTTTGCATCAGCTAATAACCCATGTCACCCCTGGGCTTTCTCAGCCATCATATGATCAAGCGACTTCATTTGCACTTACTGTGGTCTCACTGACCTTCATAAGGTCTTTCCACCAACATCCTCTTCATGAAGCGGTGACTGACACATCCTCCCTTACAAAGATTCTTACATCCCGATAAAATCTATGGTGGCTATCATCAAATGTTTTATAGGATAAGAATTGTCCCCATATATCACCCTGGATGAGCACACATGCTCATATCAGATTCTCTAGTATGGATCATACTAACCATATGGAAGTGAAACTTTAGGTCATACTCAAGAACCTTTGAACTCGCATCATGGTGTAGTTGAACCATCTCTCTTTCTTATATGTAGTCCGACCAGATCTGTGCCCTTACAATACCCTCTCTTTCTCTTAGATCATGTTATCTAGGTAAGGTGATCTACCATAACCCACATTGCATCCTGACCTTCCTTGGTCTAGGAGAGACTTACTACAACATCCATAGTGATGAACTCCCATTCCCTCTCAGGGACTCTTTATCCTCTATATCAACTCATTGGGTTAGGGGTGTTCATCCTTCACCTCCTGTCATGCATGGCAACATGCCACATGTAACTTCCTCTTGGGCATCCAAAGTAATACCAAAACTTACCATCTTAGTAGTACCATGGTGTATGGTGACTTAAAATCATGATCTCCTATATTTCATGATTCCTCAAGGTTGGTTCCTCAGAAACCTTATAAACACTCTAGTCGGGGTTTCATCACCTTCTTTTCCAGAGAAGTGCATCTGATGTTCTACAACCATCTTTCTATCACCACAAGCCCTAGGTTGGCTAATCAAGAAACCACTAACTTGACCACCAGATCTCATTACATCTAAGTGTTAGCCAAACATATATCCTTTTCCAAACTTAGGGTTAACCTAACAACCTCTTCTAGCCAACAACTAAACTAGGTAGCTGCATCTCAACCAAAGCATCCATTACTACCTTTCATGTTTAGGTTATAGATAACAATGAAGACATACACCTCCCTGTATTCCACTTATCATCTCATCTCAGACTCTAAGCCTATCTTCATCAAGGGAACTCATAGCTCATTCTCTTGGTTATCAAACTCTACCTTGTATAGTTCATAAGTTCCACATATCTCATGATAAAAACATCCTCATAAGATGACTACCTTAGTTCTCTTAGTGTTTGTAAACCATCCACACATCGTACACTCCAAAAAGGTACACTATCATCTCTATCATATCTCATAGAAATGTTTCCACTCACATCATCTTTATCCTTAGTGCATGGCATGCGTATTGTCCTATCTCTCACTCCCATAACAAGAGGAAATAAGAATTTGGCAGTCGTATAAACACAAAGTTCTTCTTGTTCTAAAAGTAGAGATAGTGCATCCCACATACTAGTACACCTTCAAATCTAATATGAAACATGCATCACATGCCTCTATATCATGAACATCTTGATGTCAAGGTTACTTCCATGGAAAACTGGTCTCAAACCCACTTGGGTCATCACACCATCCTTGGTCATATTCTCTAGGACTATAGGGTGCTGACACTTTTGGGGTCATCCCTCTTCCCTGATGCATCAGAGAGTGCCCTCCTCATTTTCCCCTTGGGTCCCATGAGTTCATGAAGGTGATCAATCTCCCAACCCATGGCCCTCAGACAATGATAGTTGTTACCTCCTGACCCTATGGTCATGTGCAACTAGGGAATTAGGTAACTCCTACTTGCATCGGTCTTATCCCTACCTGACCCTCGAATAGACTTAGGATTCTAACATAGTACATGTCCAAATTGAAACCTTACCCAAGTCTCCATCATCACTCATGGCATTTGTGGTTTGATTTACATCCTTTCATAGGGATCATGGTGACCTACCTACCTCTGTGAGCCCCCACTCTGGTTACCTCCATGGTAACACATCCACATGGACTTAGTGATGGATATATATGGGTCTACAGGTTCATTCTCATACTATGTAGTCTCCACTTAGCTTATCAAGATCCTACGTGACCTCTTTGAGTGACCTCACCCAACAAAAGCTGGTATATACTCTACAGAAAGGTCCCTCTCTCAGGATGGGAGGAAACTATCCCTTGATAGCAACAAGGTCATGAACGTCCTTATGTCCAGGGTTTACATCCACATGAGCATGTTTGGCCCTAGCAAGCTACTAAGGGACGTATCTATCAAACAGACCACCTACTAAACCATGCTAGGTCTCCATGATAGGTCCTACTTGTTCCTATTTCTTTATATAGGACCATCATATGCCACCAACCTATATGTGAGAGGTTCATCAAACATATACCTTAATATAATGGGTTTCCCATTTCTCTAAACATGAGGAGTTCCATGCTCAAATCTATAGAAACTCAAATCTCATCATGATCATCATGTGTACTAGGTACTACTACTTCCCCTCTTAGGTCTAGGGATCCTAGGTTCACTTTTTTGATTTCCAACTGCATGCTTAACCTTCTAACCATGAATTGAACATGTACGAGGTATAGCGTGCGCATCCTAATATCATTTTACTTGAATAACACCTCAAAGTGGAGTCCCCCTCAAGGATAACCAACTATGTATAAGGCCTCACAACTTGGTGCTAAGCCTCATCATGGTCCAAGGAACTCTTCTTCCTATCCCTAGAAGGTAAATACCTATACCATAGCCACATAGGTACCAGCAGCCTCATCCTCTCTCTAGGGTTTGGTTCCTCTAAAGGAAACCAAGATACCATAAGCCTCCATGGATCATGCACGAGACAACCACAACCATCCACTTAGGTCACGTCATCCTCCACTTCTTGGGGTTCCTCCTAACCCTGAGTTTAAACTTCCAACCTTCTAGATTGGGTCCTACTTTCTCTCTCTCTAGAGCTTAACCCTACAAACCACCATATTACTATAGGTCCTCTCTCGAAGGTGGATCAAGCTTACCAGCATACACCTACATGGGTGAAACCTATGTTTGCTCTAGATTATCTATATATCTTTATGCTCATCTCATAAGCTATCCATCATACTCTTTTGTCTAGGGTTTTAGTCTACTGTCAGCACTACTGACATACTCTGGGTGCATACTATGCCATGCTCATATAAGCCCGTAGGGTTTCTATATGGTCATCACTAACCTCATCAATGAAGGAGCTATCCTTCACTCTACCATGCATGACCCTTCCCAAGGTTGGGTCACCAAAGGTACTAGGTCATCCAACATCACATGGCTCATATTGTCATGGGTATCCAAACTAAAAGCATGTTCACCCATGGTCTACCATGACATCTAACTCATTGTTTCACCCCTCTCTAACCACCACTTAGGGTTAGGGTTAACATCATCCTTAGAGGATGTGCTAGGTCTCTACCTTTAATGGAGATCTCTGCCTCTAAGACCAACTCTCTACTCGTCCTCCTGACCAGAGGGTCTAACCTCAGGTCTATCCTGAGGGCATGACAACACATGTCATACAACCTAAGAATGCATTTATTCTTTAGTTTAAACTTAAACTATTAATCTTATGTCCATGCCATCTTATTTACATGCTTTTTATTAATTTTGGTGGAGGATTCCTTAACCTTATCTTGCATACTCTCTCCTCAAGAGGTTGAGGAAAAGAGAGAAAAACCCTAAACCTCAAAATCTTAACAGAATTAGGTTTGAGAAGGGACAAAAATAGATGAGAGAGTCCTAAAGTTATCTTATTTCGAGTTAGTTCCTAAGACATTGGCCAAGTAGTCACACTAATCTGGGAGTCCTTATATTCAAACTAGCAGTGCGGAGGAAAATCTTACCAACCTCAGTCTTTGGAAAATCCTCTAATAACTCCCTTGGGCTCTACAGAGTTTGTAAAATTTAATAATTACTAAAGATTAGATGAGGAACTAGTTCTCTGATACCAAATGTAATGAACCTGCCTCCTGGAAACCCCAAATTAAGGGAGACCAAGAGTTTAGAGTCGTTATCCCAATTTCTCAGATCAAAGGTTCGACAAATAATCAGTAATAATTGTCAAATTCTACCATGACTATACTGAACAACTGGAATAAAATAAAACTTTTCATACCTTTTAAAAACTTTGGATATCTAACTTCTATCCACAACTTCAATCTATTCTAACTAATCCTCCTTGCACTTTAAATCTTAATTTCACAATATGCCACTTTATTGTTTGTCCTTTTCAATTTGTACCTAAAATGCCAACAAACAAAAAGTCGGTCAACATAAATGAATATGCTGGTATGTGGGGACAACCAAAATATCACACATAGGGCTAACAACCTAATTATCATAATCAAGTTAATTAATAATTCAATTTACACTTTCAATGTGTTAAACTCCACTGCTTTTTCCCTAACCCTGGAATACCCTCCTTAGGATTTCTCTCTTGCCATTGACTTAAGGCCACCTTTTCCATCATGAGCTTGGTGCCTGGGGTCACCTCTCATGGTACCCATTAGTCATGCAATAAAGACCACCTTCTCTATCCTGAGCTTGGTGTCTAGGGTGACCACTCATGGTGCCCATGGGTCTTCCCTCTTAGGCTTGACCTCATTGCATCATCCATCAGGGTGGCATATAGGTGTGAGAATACACACTTATATCATAATTGTGATAATAATAGTGAATTTATGATTTGCAAGTATGAACATCCAAACTGATAGGTTGCATTCAATGCGATTAATCATCCGAAAAACCTTTGGGAAACTAATGCAATTAACCACATGCCTGTCAAGCTTATTTGAGTACAGAAATAATCCAATCAATGCAAAAAATCTAATAGGCAAGCACACAACGAGATCCTAAAACATGCATATAATTTCCTATCATTACTCATGCCATCAAGATCTATTAAACCCAGCTCACTTCCTAGGGTTTCTAGCCCTTTTTAGGGTTTCAATTGCAATTAGGGTTTTCTTGTACTTTTACCACTACAGACACTAGTTAAAAAAAATATTTCTCAAACCCTAATGGTTCTAACCTATATCATTCAACAGGCTTGGGATCAACTTATTATCACATATATCGATGTAAAAGTGGTCTTTTCTCCTTTATCCCTAGATTAGGGTTTCTAAGTGCTTAATCCTTCATATATGGTGTAAAAACTTAAACCATTTAATTAATCATCTAAATCAGGTTAATATTCAAAAGTATCATATAACAGGTAAAGAATACTCGACTTAACCTATTACTACTCATAAAATTATCCATTACCATCAATTTGGGTTTCTAACCTAATCCATAAGCACTTTTCATTAGATTAGCACACTTTTGCAAATAGGAACGAAATCAGGTTCTCAAACTAATTTTATTGTGTTCCTCATATTTTTCAAAGCAACTTTCATCTATAAACTTTATTCATCAGAGCTCCCTAGAAATAGTTATGATTTTTGTAAAGAAAATCACTTTTCCAAATTATCTATTATTTTTAGAAAATCGTAGGCTGCTTGATCTGTGGTCCACTGGACCACACGGGATCCAACGACCCACGATCAAGTGCCCTAACTAGTGCTTAAAGGTTCAACAGACTGATTTTCCCTTACCTGAACTGAAGGCGCGGGAGGGCCTTTTGGTAATTTACCCAGAGGTCTTCTTCTTCCTCGCGCGAGCAACATGCAGCCTCCTCGCAGTCAACTTTGTCGTTGACCTCACGATTGCGTCCACCTGCGAGCACGCCAAAGGTCTGGCAAGCTTCATCGCCTCCAACCGAACTCACCCAGGCACTCAATTTCTCACCATGACCCCACTATGATCTCTTCCTAGTCGTCGGACTCCGGTGAGGTCCATTGGGATGATGAAGGTGAAGGTCGGGCTGAAAGATGGAATCAAGGGCACAGAATTGTTCCTCTCAGTCTGCCACAGAGTTTGAGGTGGAAAAAGAAGATGTGGGTACCCTCTCTCATCCTCCCCTATATATAGGGTCAAGGACAGTGTTTGGGTTAATTGGGAACTTTCCCAATCATCGACCAAACCCCTACAAAGTAGTGATGGTCCTCTCCAGACTTCTCTTCTAAGTTCAACGGTACAATTCTCACGATCTAACTCCCTTTCACATTTGAATTCCTTCTACCATTAGAAACCTTATGGATATGAAAATCCACTCATGATGACTCAATCATACATCTTTCCACTTATTTCCCATATTTTATCATTATCTCCAATTTCTTTCTTAATAAAGAAATATTTTATTGATCTTTTCTCTTTCTTGTTGCATTATCTTTACAACTTGGACTCCTTAAAAAAAATCCAGGGCTCTATCTTATTCATCCCACACCCCTCTTGTGGGCTAAAACGTCAAAACAATTACAGCTTTCTCTCTTATAACTCGGGTATTGTCCCCAACCCCAAACAAACAAAAAACAACAAGAAAATAGAAACATCATGCACCACTACATCAGAAAACAACACTGCAAACTTGGATTCCTTGAAACCCAAGGAACTCAAGAGGCATGAAATACACCCTTGGAGAATATTCATTTGCCTTCTAGAGGTTTCTACCTCTTTTCTTTCACCATTTCTTAATTATTCATTTACTAATTGTTTTTCCTTTTTCCTTTCTTTTTCTTTTTCTTTCAATTGGGCTGAATGGACAACTAAGCCCATTAACACATAATCAAGGCCATTGTAAATGAAATCCATCCAATTCAAACAAAATCACACCATTATTTATTCATATATCTTTATTAATAGAAATTGCATTTCTCACCAAATGAACCAAAAATTGGGGTTGTAACAGAAGAGGTGTAAAAGAGACACCTAGAGAGAACCAAAGATACTAAGTCTTAGAACTTAAAAGAAATGTTTAAGATAAGAAACATGATATAAAACAAAGTGCATACTACCTAATCTCAATGCTTAAATACCTTGTCCAGGTATTCAATTACTAAAGAAAAAGGGAAGTATGGAACTCTTAAATTGTTATCTTTATGATTACTCTGATCAAGCAGTCATTTTGAGGAAATCTAATGAGCATAATGAAATAGGAAATGCAGCACAGAAATTCCTACCACATTCTAAATTATGATAAAGTGGAACATGAGTTAATATTAGACCAACCTATGAGTATAAGAAAGTATTAAATGTAATCCTCATGATATGTGAAACGGAACAAGGAAGATGATTCCTTCTCAATAAAGAATATGTAAAGAATAATTATTCTTTCCATGATGTAAAGATGAAAAATGTGGAAAAACAAGAAAATATACATGAACATGAAGAGAAAAAAAATCAAAGGAGGAGTAGTGACATGTAATCATCTTTACAATTCCTATGTCAATGGCAATTGAACAAAGATGAAACCAAATTGAATGATACATGAGCAATCATAACTCGTATAATAACCAAAGAAATTTGTTAATCTCCTTCTCCCTATTAGCAATCCCTGGATGGTGTTGTGGTGATAAGAGAAAGCATGTTTCCTTTATGCAATTCCTTTCCAGGGATGTGATGTTCAAGTGAGTCTCATATCACTTATATGCATAGTTTTGAGGTAACCTTGAGATGGTGACCTTTGGTTCCAAGATGTAACAACTTAGGTTGAGTGTTCTGTTATGTGTCTTGTAGAAATAGAGTCTTGTGTGTCATCCCTGTACTCTCAGGTCATTTTGGTGTTAGTGCGTAAACAATTTTATAATCTATTAGATATTTTGGCTTGGATGCCTCAATGTATTATGTTGGCTTTGTATATGTTTTGGTAAAGCAATTGATATGTCATATCATGCGATGTGATGGAATGATGTATGTATGAAGTGATCCATGATGTATAATTGCTTTGGTTCTTTTTGTAAAGAGTTTCCTGGTAGTGGATCTCTTGGGAAAAAGGTTTTTATTGTAAAGACTAGATCTTTATAGTCAAATATTTACAAAATAATATGAAAAACATAAACAATCTTTACTACAATCATGCTTGTAACAAAGAGTCACAAAAGCTTACAAATATGATTACAAGTTTAAGAAATATAATTCATCTATGTAGTCTTCAATGAAGGACTACCCATGCACGTCTCTCTAAGCTCTTCCATCTACCACCTACCCATGAGTTCCTAGAGGGAATGAAACCACACGTGGACCCCATTGAAGGGAAAAAATTAAGGTTAGAAAAATATGGTACTAAATTCAAATATTGAGCTATTTGAAAATTATAGGTACTAAATGAAATCTAAGGTACTTTTTCAATATTTTCCATTAGAGTTTCCATTCCCATATAGGGTTATTAAAATTCCATGGTTCTTTGATTCTCTTTCTTTCTAGGGTATCTATTTGATTTGTATATATAATGAATTTTA
Organism: Alisma plantago-aquatica; assembly: GCA_963693085.1. Classification (NCBI taxonomy): domain Eukaryota; kingdom Viridiplantae; phylum Streptophyta; class Magnoliopsida; order Alismatales; family Alismataceae; genus Alisma; species Alisma plantago-aquatica. The sequence continues at coordinate 626,576,238 of OY856414.1, read as the reverse complement.
CATGCCTTACCATTTTATCACCTTCCATATTAAAGCCTAAAATGTTATTCTCTAGTTTTTGTAATGTTTTTAATATAATTATTAGGTTCAATTGCATTTATTTAGCACATTTTCTTTATAGGAAAATCTAACGTTAAGATTTAATATGCCTTACTATATATTTGTCATGTAGTTAGATTTTTTTTCTTTCTATTATGCTCCCAATTACATGTAGGATTTCAATAAAATAAAATAGAGCAATTTAGTGCATAATAGGTCATCTTAACAAAGTGTCTATTACTAAAATACATCCATGTATCTATCTACAAGAGTAACCTCTCTATATGTATATATATACTTATTATTTCCCACATATAACCCTTATATCAAGATTGATCCATGTTCCTTCTCTATGAATTTTCATTGTAATCAATGTAGGAATAAGTACATGTATAACAATGTATAAGTTACTCACTTTACTTAATATGATACATTCTCAACTTAGGTTTTCTAAACCCATATACACTTGAACTTTCATACATGTTATGGTTTAGGTATCTTACATGCCTAAATATAGATACACCATATGGATGATGTTAAACAAGAAATTGATTCAATATGTCATATATAAGTATTCATATGTTATTCGTAAGTATTAAAAGAAATCTCCTTTTGATTTTCATCTTAGTTGAGAAAGATGAATTAGATGATATGCTCCTATATGCATTTGTGTTACAAAACAACGTTAGTGATACATATATCTATATGTAAAATGGTTATTTATGTGGTTAAGAATTCATTTACCCTTTATCCTTATATAATCCTCATTAGATATCTTAATAGATCTATCATATATGAACATGATATGCTTACCTAATGACTTGCTAATGACGACATTGAATATGTAACATGTTGGACTGATTTGATTCATGTTTGTTTCTAGCAGTATGATCTCCTTGAACATCTAAGATCCTGGTACTGCGAAGGTTGGTGAGGAGCATAATGGCATATCATTGATACATGGATAGGTCTCTCTTCTTCAAGTAGTCAGAGTCTAAAGATCGTTGTTGGGATCAAGTTCAACATGGAAGTAGGATTCTAGATGAAGGAACTAACCTGCTCAGATTAATGCCTCTTGATCGTTGATGATCAGTGGATCACCAACAGATACTGAGGTGTTTTCATATAGGGTCGTCCTCACTCTATTGTCATGTCTAGAGATGAACCAGACACTAGTCTGGACGAAGGTGGTGGCGAAATTAGATGTGCAGCTGTGTAGGTGTGTGTTAAGTGCAGGCTGGTCGGAGGCGAATCTGTAGGTGAGGATGCAACTCAGAAGATTTAAAGATTGCGTCGGGGATAGAACATGAGGCGCCAACATAGGACGGTGGTTCCTGTAGGGTTTTCGTGGTGTTGGAGGTAGCGGAAAATGTGAACATCATTGGATGAGGAGGGTGAAAGGGAAGAAGGAGGAGGTGAGGGATCTAGGGTAGATGATGGTGTGGTGGAGCCATATAGGTAGCATTAATGTTGTTTCTTACGAGGAGATGCAAGTGATCTATAGATGATCAAGGATTTCATGGTTAGGAGACACAGTTGCAGGTGTCAACATGTGTTACAAATTCGTCGACATTGTCCCGCAGCCAGGCTGAAGGGTGTGAGGAGAGAGAAGAGTGAGCAAAGGTGATAATGTGTATTTATCCCTTTTATTTACATATTTTGATATTTGTTGAGGATATATTTGTTATTTTTTTCTCTTAATTTAATAATTAATTGTGTTATTTTATATTTTTTTATATTTAATTGGAGTTTTAATTAAATTATATTTTCTTGGGCTTTGTAGGAAAATTACACAATTTGCAGCAGTTCTAAAATTCATATATACCTGTCACCAAAAGTGACATAACTTTTGTGTTCAAACTCCAAATTGAGTGTATAAGTATTCACTGGAAAGAGAATTTAATTTTATAAAATCAAATTCTATTACTGGGACTGATTTTGTGCTTTGTATGGGAGATAAATACATTCGCAATCGTTGCTGTGAGAATCTAAATTAAAGAGAGTTACATGGTCAAGATAATTAAAGACAATCAACTTTCTATTTGATCATATGTAGAAAATTCAAAAAGCGGTCTCCCTCTCTTTTTCCCTTTCTTTTGAGGGAATCATATCCCCTCACCCTCCTATAAAAGGAGGGACTCTCCACTTGTAAACATATTCCATTCTTCATTCTGTTTCATCCAATTTTATGTTGTAGACCACATTTGGTACAATGTTGGATATCATTTTAGTTTGCATTTCTTCTACTTTTGTTATGTATGAGTAAATCTCTCAGGGCATGGGAGTAGCCCCTTAGCCTGATACTATTCAATATAATCAGTTATATTTCTCCATCGAGAAAATGTATTCTCTCTATTTATGTGTGGTTATTTGGATGATCTCATATACTCTTATAGAGTGATATGACTATGGATCTCTGTAAGAACGAAATAATATTCCCTTAATTGTGATTAAAATATTTTCATCTTTTTAATCTTATTCTCGTTATGATCCTTGGTGACACGATTACCTGAGCCTTGGGTTTGAACACTAGTTTGAATTCACATGCTTCTTGATTTGACCGTGGATAGTGGCATGTTGGATAGTTGGGCAATGATCCGTGAACCAAGAGACCAACGAGTTCATGGGAAGTATGACCCTTGTGAGTTTTTCTATAATAATATGCAACCACAAGGTCCTGATTTGATCCTTAGATATTATCATTTGATTAGTGGAAGGAACGTGGTTTTGGTGGTGATCTTTCAGACTCCTGAATCTTTATTTCTTGATTAATTGAACTTTATTTCAACACTTTTGTTTTTGTTCTTAGTATTAACAACTCTCTCAAATTGAAATTTAATTCTTGTTCTTGTGATCAAATTCAGATCTCGACTTTTCTTTTTTGCTGTCCCTTGGATCAATACCTATCTATACTAAGTTGACTTGTTGTTCGCAACAAGTTGACAACCGGGTTAGAAGGTTAAAATCTAGGACTTTTCCTAGTGATTTTTGCATGTACAACGATGTGCATCATTTGGCGCCATTGCCGAGACTCTCCACTTTTAAAAGCATTCCATTATTCATTCCATTTCATCCAATTTTTAGTTGTAGACCACATCTTGTACAATGTTGGATCTCATTTCAGTTTGCATTTCTTCTATTCTCGTTATGTCTGAGTAAATCTCTTTGGGGAATGGGATTAGCTCCTTATCCCGGTTCAATTCAATATAATCATTTATATTACTCCGTGGAAAAAATATCTTCTCTCTATTTATGTGTGGTTATTTGGATGACCTGATATACTCTTATGGAGTGAAATGAACATGGATCTCTATAAGAATGAAACAATAGTCCCTTAATTGTGATTATCATCTTTTCATCTTTTTAATCTTATTCTCATTATAATCCTTATTGACACGACCACCTGAGCCTTGGATTTGAATGCTAGTTTGAATTCACATGCGTCTTGATATGACTGTGGATAGTGGCATGTTGGACGGTTGGTCAATGATCCGTGAACGCGGGGACCAACATGTTCATGGGAAGTCTGACCCTTTTGAGCTTGTCTGTAAGGACATGTAACCACAAGGTCCTGATTTGATCCTTGGAGTTTAACATTTGATAAGTTGAATAGGAACATAGTTTTGGTGGTGATCTTCCAGAACCACCTAATCTTTATTTCTTGATTAATTGAAATTTATTTCAACACTTTAATTTTTTTTCTTTGTTTTAAAAATCCTTCTCATTAGAACTTATTTTCCCATTTTAGCAATCAGATTTGGACCTCGACTTTTCTTTTCTGCCATCCCTTGGATCGATACCTATTTATACTAAGTTGACTTATTACTCGCAATAAGTTGACAACCGGGTTAGAAGGTTAAACTATATGACTTTTTATAGTGATTGTTGCGTGTACAACGATCCACATCAATTTGGTGCCGTTGTCGGGATGCTCCACTTGTAAAAGCATTCCCTTCTTCATTCCATTTCATCTAGTTTTTTGTTGTAGAGCACATCTTGTACAATGTTGGATCTCATTTTAGTTTGCTTTTCTTCTAGTCTCGTTATGTCTGAGTAAATCTCTCTAGGGCATGGGAGTAGCTCCTTAGACTAATTCTATTTAATATAATCAGTTATATTGCTCCATGGAAAAAATGTCTTCTCTCTGTTTATGTGTGGTTATTTGGATGATCAGATATACTCTTATGGAGTGATATGACCATGGATCTTTGTAAGAATGAAACAATAGTCCCTTAATGTGATTATCATCTTTTTAATCTTATCCTTCTTATAATCCTTGTTGACGCAACCACCTAAGCCTTGGATTTTAATGCCAGTTTGAATTCACATACTTCTTGATATGGCCGTCGATAGTGGCATGGTGGACAATTAGTCAATGATCTGTGAATGCCTGGACCAACAGGTTCATGGGAAGTCTGACCCTTGTGAGTTTGTCTGTAAGGACATGTAACCAAAAGGTTTGTATTTGATCCTTGGAGTTTAACATTTGATAAGTTGAATAGGAACGTGGTTTTGGTGGTGATCTTCCGGACCCCCAAATCTTTATTTTTTGATTAATTGAAGTTTATTTCAGCACTTATATTTTTTTTCTTAGTTTTGAAAAACCTTCTCATCAGAACTGATTTTCCCATTTTAGCAATCAAATTTGGACCTCGACTTTTCTTTCATGTTTTCCCTTGGATCGATACCTATCTATACTAAATTGACTTGTTGTCCGCAACAAGTTAACAACCGGGTTAGAAGGTTAAACTCTAGGATAATTTTCCTAGTGATTGGTGTGCTAAACGGTGTGCATCAATTTGGCACCATTGTCGGGGATGACAATGTTGTTTTTCAAATCTGTTTTCTTGTATGTCTTGTATAATTTTGTTCATATTTCTCTAACTTATATAACAATCTTGTTCTATATCTTCTAGTTCATAATTTGTTTTTTTTTAGATTCTTGTAATTTTTTTACCTACCGAGTAACATTCTGGTAGTATATCTTCTCCTTCTACAGAGTTTCCATTCCAGTAGTACAACTTTCTCGTTTATTCATTTTATATTTTCAGTCTTGTTCCATAATTTATTTTTGTTTCATAACTTTTTTAGTCTTTAGAATAATTTTTCGCCTTGTTCTATAATTTCCATCTTAGATTTTTTGTAATTTCTTTTTTCCTTCCGAGAAAAATTCCAAAAGTGTATATCCTCTTTCTATTGAGTTTCCATTCCAGTAGTACTACATTCTAGTTGTTAGTTTTTGTAGTTTTAGTTTATTCCAAAAAATTTTAGCTTTATAAAGTTTAGTTCTCTTTGTAATTTAGGCTAAACCATTATATTGTAATCTCCCTTCTCTTATGCATTGATTGAGATATCTTTTAGGAACTTTCCTAATGGAATGAGAATCCCAATATTCCCCACAGTGTTATTATTGTGGTCTTTACCATCATGCATCTCTTTCCTGTCTGACTTTATCCCATAGCACCCCTCTTTACAAGTCCTTTCAACCTGGTGCGTACAATGTGAATCTATATTTTCTGAGAACCATTATGGGGAACCTTGCTATCCATATTCTGGGAGTGGGTATGATCAACATAATTTTGGATGGCAACCAATAGAATTTTGAGGGAAATGGACCTATTTATGATACCCAATATAATCCTCAGTAAGAAGAGAAACTTAGGTCCCTAGAGAAGATGGTAGAAAAACTAATAACTAGCCAAATCTTGTTAGCCACTTTGTTGAAAGCCCAGTCCCAAAACCCAAATGGTCCAAGTATGTTCCCCCATGATTTGGTGACACCTTATAGTATTGAATCTTCCCACAAAGAAGGATGCAATGAAAATTACAATCCACCATCTTCTAAAGATTATTATGAGGAGAAATGCCACAATTAGTATGAGGAGCATAAGGACGAAGATTACCATAAGGGGTATAGTGAGGAAGGCCCAAATTTTGGGGTGTATAAATCCTATGGTGAAACACAATTTAATCTTGAACTGGAAGAGAGACTTAAGGCCCTAGAAAAGATGGAAGTAGAAGGACAAGCAAAACTTGAATCCAGTCAAGCTATGTTAGTTACTTTACTAGAGGATCAATCACAAACTCCACCTATAGATCTTGAGCAACCCAAGTTGGTTCTTCCCGACGATGACGATCCTATTTTTGTGTCATATATGTCTGATTCTAAAGAAATAGCACAAACTATGGAGCCATATTTTTCCTGTGATGAGTACATTGGTATCCCTACCTTTCCTTTTGAGACTCTATTACTTTAATATGAAATGTCAAAGCAAAAGAGTCATTATGAAGATCCAAAAACTCCTCCCATCCTTAACATAAACCCAATTGATATGAGAGAACAAATTCTTTTTTTAGATTCTATTTTGGATAATGAGCATCCAACCCCCTTTGTCAAAAAAAATCCTCCCATTTTGACACAACCAATTCTCATTAAACATAAGGCTGACTTAGAAGGGGATACACCCTTAGAAGAAGCCCATACATACCCTTCTATTATTTACAAGGAAGATGTCCTCATCCCCTCTGAATCCTTGGGGACCCCTTAAAAAAGAATTAGAGCCATATGTTATATCAACAATAAAACTTACCAAACACAACGTTGATGACATTATTTTTTAGGAGAAGCAAAATACTTTTGTAAACAATTTGAAATCTTTTGTATCAGCATAAATTCTCCCATATGATGGTAGAAAACATGATCCATATCCTCCACCTAACTCTATACATCCTTCTCTAGCAACATTACTGGTCGGGTACCCACCAACCTCCCCCAATCCACATCCATCTTCAACACTTCCCTTTCTATTGAAGGAAGATTTGTGGATCTTATTAGAGGGAATGCAAGGTGAAAGAAAATATGAATGCCCCACTGAGCTTCCACGACTGTCCTATCATCAAGTACACTATGAAGCTCCTCTAATAAAGGTCCCAACCCTCATACACATCCCCTTTAGCTGGACATTTTTTGAGCTACCAGGACCTCTCGGTGAACCTAACAAATTTGTTCCCTCCATCTCATGTTTGGTTTTTGCTCGGGATGAGCAAAAATCTAAGTCCAAGGTGGAGGTGGGTGGTATATTTATGTTTCACCCCCTTATCTTTTTTATTCTTGCATTATTTCAACATTTTTAAATGTTTTGCATATAGTTGCTTTGTTCATGGCCATTATCTAATCGGTCATGTTTTTAATTCTTTTGTTGCAAAATGGCCTTTATTGATTTGGTTAATATGAATAGATGTTTATCATTGTACCCCTATGAATTTAGTAAATATTTTTCAAAAAATTTTACCAGTTGTCATGTTTGAAACCACCATGTCACCTAGGACCCCAAAATAGCATCACTCCTTGGAAAAGTTGGCAAGCCGTATGGAATCAATCAAAATCAAACACAAATCTTCTCTATTGTTAAAATGTAGATTAACTTGATATAAATCTTGTATAATGTGATTGACATGAATGTTCTTTCTGATGTAATGACACTTTCAGAAAAAAGAAGAGAAAATAAATGTGTGAAGTTATAACACAAGGATACATTTTGTTTCCCCCTTATTTTCGTTCTAAAAAAAGAGAAGCAAAGAATCACCGCTGGACAAAAATGATGTCCGGGGTGGCATGCTTCCCATATAAAAAATTACATACCCCATAAAGGGGTGTACCATCAAAACATGCCAAATGTTCACATGAAAAATTGTGACCAATATAGCCACAACTTCACAAATTTAAATCCCGATTCGAATAGAAGAGGGATCAAAAAAATTCATCACTTCCTTATTTGTTTTCATACCCTCCAATTTCATCATGTTCTTGTGCAACAACTCACATAAAAAAATACAATAATAAAAATGAGAGTGTCAAAGAAAAAGTAAGGTGAAACATGTTTTTTGTACAAAATCTTGATTTAGAAACAAGATATGATATTTGTTTTTAATAGGGAATATATAATTTTGTGTTTTGTGGTTTTAGGAGATTGGGTTTCTTGGTGAAATTTGGAGGTAAGTAATTAATTGATTTTATAAGGGTGAGGATAGACATGTTGTTAGTATAAATTGGAATAATTTGAAATTTTGTTTGTTTGAGGACAAACAAGGATTCAAGTTCAGGGTATTTTGATAAATGTGTATTTATCCCTTTTGTTTACATATTTTTTATTTTTTTAGGATTTTTTGTTATTTATTCTCTTAGTTTAATAATTAATTGTGTTATTTTATATTTTTATCTTTAATTGGAGTTTTAATTATATTTTCTTGGGTTTTGTAGGAAGATTACACAATTTGCAGCAGCCCTGAAATTCATGTATACTCGTCACCAAAAGTGACATAACGTTTGCATTCAAACTCCAAATTGAGTGTATAAGTATTCATTAGAAAGAAAATTTAATTTCCTAACATAAAATTATATTATTTGAACTTATTTTGTTTTTTTATGACAGATAAATACGTTTGAAATCATTGCTGCAAGAATATGCATTAAAGAGAGTTACATGGTCAAGATAATTAATGAGAATCAACTTTCTATTTGACCAGATCCAAAAAATTAAAAAAGAGGTATCCCTCTCTTTTTCCCCCATCTTTTGAGGGCAGCCTACCCCCTTGCCCTCCTATAAAAGGAGGGAATCTCTAGTTGTAAAAGAATTCCATTCTTCTTTCCATTTAATCTAGTGTTTAGTTGTAGACCACGTCTTGTACAATGTTAGATATCATTTTAGTTTGCATTTCTTCTAGTATCGTTATGTCTGAGTAAATCTTTTTGGGGCATGAGAGTAGCTCCTTAGCCTATTTCTATTCAATTTAATCAATTATATTGCTCCATGGAAAAAATGACTTCTCTCTGTTTATGTGTAGTTATTTGGATGATCTGATATACTCTTATGGAGTGATATGACTGTGGATCTATGTAATAATGAAACAATAGTCCCTTAATTTTGATTATCATCTTCTCCTCTTTTTAATCTTATTCTCGTTATAATCCTTGGTGATGCGACCACCTGAGTCTTGGATTTGAATGCCAGTTTGAATTCACATGCTTCTTGATATGACCGTGGATAGTGGCATGTTGGACGGTTGGTCAATTGTTACGACCCCATCTGAGCTTAATTGGTAAACTAGGGTTTACCTAGACAATTGCAAAGATTAATTGGAATAATCATTCTTGAAATTTAATTAATGACTATAACACAATTAGTATGTTTTAACTATGATAAGAAGTCTAAATGTTCTTTTGTCTTGAGAATTAGGGTTTGAGAAACATAAACCCTAATCGGCCCAAAATAGGGTTTTGATGATACATGAATACATAATTTGATAAGTAGAATGTCTCACTAAATGATTTTTAGTATTTTATGTGTAACTATGATTTATCTCAAACTTGGATATGATTTGGATATATAAAATATGAACAACATTGGAAAATATCAGAATTTTTGAAAAATGTTCTGACCTGTTTATCGGCCGAGTTTCAAACTCGACCGATCACATTTCCAGATTTATACAGCAGTGTGGAAATTGGATTTTATCTTTTTATTGGTATATCAAATTGATCTCAAATTTTAACTGTGCTTGAGAAAAACATTTTTAGACACTCTTTTAAATTGGCGTAATTTTTGGATGACTTTTGATCTCTACAGTGAGTGTGTCGGTCGAGTTTACAACTCGGCCGAATCTGCTGCAGACTGCAATATAGCAGTGCACTGTTCTATTTTTAATTAATTATTGGTAACTCGAAATGATCTAAAATTTTAATTGAAGCTTTATAGATCAATTATAAACAAGTTTATAAATTCCCATAATTGTTGGAGAAGGTTTGATCTCTTAAATAAACGAATGACAGTAACTTTGTATAACTGAATATTCAGCCAATATAATTAAAGTTGAGTGTTGGGTCAATATGCAATTGACCCAAGCAGCTCAAATTGACTTATATGATCGACCACACACACACACAGCTCTCATTCTTCGTCATCCATCCCAGAGAAATGAAAATCTAGAGAGAGAGGGAGAGTTAGGGCTTGAGTGGAGAAAGAGGAGGAATTGCTGACCTAGGGTTTTGCGGTCCGAGGAATGGTGAAATCAAGTAAGTTTGGATCCTTTGGATAGACTTTTATGGTGAATCTTCTCTCTCATGTCAAGATTCCGTCCATGCTCTGATTTGATCCTAGATGATGTCGAAATTCCCTCTTTTCTCACCCTTTCTTCATAATCCCTCATTTTCAAGGTTTCCTAGTTGAATGGAAGAAGAATTGGGAGATTTGCTAGGGATTTGATATGAGTTCGAGATCCCCTGAGTTGACCTGCAGTTTTGAGGTGTTTTCACACCTTAGGGTGAGTGGGTTCTTCCTTTAAACAGTATAATGCACGAAATTTGATTATAGCATCCAAATCCCTAATTGCTTAGTATGTGATTCTAAACCCTGAAATGTCCGTTTGATTTAAGTTGTTGCAAATTGATATGATATGGATTCCTTCTCTATTTAAATGACCCCTTAATGGTAGATTCATATCAGAAACGTATACAACACTTCCTAGTGAGAATGCTTTTCAGATTTATATCAAATGATGTAATTAGGGTTTAACCTAATCGAGATATCACTAGAATTTCAACCTTATTGAAAAGGACTAGTAATCCTATAAGTGGTTAGGATGTACCTCATGGGTTATCTTAAATGAATTTTATTCTTGATACATGATATCTCAGCGAATGGTATGGAAAACCTAAATTTAGTTCAATTTCCATGGTTTCATACATATATTGACTGTATATGATTGTTGAAAGCAGTCTTTTATTTGTGAATGTCTATATCGTGTGAAATCCTTATGAGTGCCATGTGATGAATGAATAAGGTAAATGAAACCCTAAGGATAGGGTGTTCAATGAATCATGTTACGGTGGTATGAAAGGTCTCGATATGAGATGTGGCGATGCTTAACTGTTGAATTGTATGTTTCTAGTGCATTTAACTTTATATGCTTGTTCTCTTGAGTTGATATCTACATACTGCAGGGCTTCTTATTTTCAATACATATCTCATAAATTGCAGGTGATGAGATATGACATGTCCTAGAATGGGATGTTACTGAGACAAGATATATGTGAATACATGAGTTATGGTGTTTCTTATGATATGATATGGCAGACCGTGTGAGCCTTGTGAGAAATGTTAAATGAGTTATGATTTCTGTTTAAAGTGTACCTATAATGTTAATGTTAGACTTAGGTGCCCTGAACACCGTAGAACCCCTTTGACAGGTCTGCTTCTTAGGGGTGAAACTCGTGTTGCAACATTATCCGTGCTTGTGTCATGGAGACACGAGGATAGAGAGGCAGTGTCCAACAACAACACGTGCTTGTGTCACAGTGGCACTGGAGAAAAATGGGGGTTATTGCAACATTATCCTTGCTTGTGTCATGGAGGTAACCCCGTGAGACTCTCCGCCTGTGTACTCAGGTTAGAGGAGGAGTCTAGAGAACTCGATGTAGTGCAGTGAGGCCGATGAGCCTGTGGGGTCCTGTGGCAGAGCAGGGCTGGCGTCAGACTTAGCATTTCCCGGGTGTGTCTCTAAGTCTTGTACGGTGTGGTCGTAGTGCACTGCGAGTCTCTATGCAGAGTACACTGCATAGATCAGGGCATAAGCTAAAATATGATCATATACGTTCACAGAGTTCCTTATAAATGAAAGAGTTAAGGAAGACTAGAGCATAGTCTTCTAGTAGTTATTCTTTGGATGCAATATTTACATTCTTTGTTATTTCAATTATATTGTTTAGAACTGCTCAGTGTAGTATTTATTGTTGTTAAATTTCATAACGTTTATTCAAAGTTATATCTGTAATCACATTAGTGCCTTAGACTGTTTCCTTGAAGTACTCATTCACTGAGCGAGTAGGCTCACCCCTCTACTCAAACATTTTAGGGTTAACCGCGTGGACTTGAAGATGGTCAGAGCATCAGTGTAGATCTGCTACAAGAGTTAAGTACAAGATTAGTTGAGTCAGTTGGTCCTTGTCACTCTAGGTCCTCAGTAAGAGATAAGAGAGAGAGTTGTAATTACGATGTGTAATATTGTTCCTCTTTTGATATGTATGCTAATTAGCAAGTTTTATGTGCATAAGGTGTGAGAGACATCATGAATTTTTATACATGTATATTTACGATTAAAGTCTGATTTGTAAAAGAAATGTTCAGATTCCCTTGTTAAGACGTTTTATGTGGTTCAATGCGAAGAAACAAGAGTTTTAAAGAAAAGTAAAAGTTAAGGGTGTTCTTGGTGTTACATATAAGTCCTATCTTATGCCCTAATCTCATGATTTGAGGAAATTGTGAGATCGGGGTGTAACATCAATGATCAATGAATGTCGAGACCAATGGGTTCATGGGAAGTCTGACCCTTGTGAGTTTTTTTGTAAGTACATGTAACCACAATGTCCGAATTTGATCCTTGGAGTTTAACAATTGATAAGTTGAATATGAATGGCATTTTGGTGGTGATCTTCCAGACCCCTGCATCTTTATTTCTTGATTAATTGAACTTCATTTCAGCACCTTTATTTTTGTTCTTAGTTTTAAAAAACTTCTTATCAAAACTTATTTTCCCATATTAGAAATTCGATTTGGACCTCGAATTTTCTTTTCCGCCATCCCTTCGATCGATACCTATCAATACTAAGTTCATTTGTTGTTCACAACAAGTTGACAACTGGGTTAGAATGTTAAACTCTAGGACTTTTCCTAGTGATTGTTGTGTGTATAACGACGTGCGTGAAAAGGGTAATTGTCTAGGGTAGGTAGAGTCTAGGGAGTCGCAAAGCCACTATGTGCACCTAGGGATCCTCTAAGCTCTATCTTCCGATTCTACAATTTAGGGACTTCTTAAAGTCATTGTAAGTCGGTTGGTACTGCTTTAATTCTAGCACCATCAAGAAGGTGAGGAAGAAAGGAGGAGGAGCTCGTGAGGGGTGTCACACTGGTATCCGATTACTGGAAGAGAATTAGGAGGTCGTGCATGTTGGTGGTGTGGTGATGGTGTTGGAGATCTAGGGGCAAAAATCATGGAGGTTGACTGTTGTAGGTCATGGTTTAGATCATTACCGACGAGGAGGTTCAATGGATGAAGAGAAGATTTGACAACCTATAGGAGTGGCAGCATGATACTGCTAATCAGAGGAGTTCAATGTGTTGATTGAGGTTGCGGAGATTGGTGTCTAGGCATCGTGCCCATGGTCATATGCCTATATCGACTAGGGCAGGGTGCTAGGGTTTCATAAGATACTTGGCCGAGGGGAGTCAAAGGGTAGGAAATTGCATTCTATAGAAACTTTCCACGATGGTTTTAGGTTGAGGGAAGATGCAAGGGTTCACGTGAAAGAGAGAGGTGTAGCGAGTCGTTACCTCATTTACTAGGAGTAAAACTGTTAACTATAATCAATATCTTATTTACTACCCCATTTCAAATTATGTAACTTTTAAATGGAAAATCAAGATGCCATGAGATTTTTGACCATGGGGTGTAGTTCTATTCGATTCAGTTTTAAGATGCTATTATGATTATTTATGAATATAAAATATCTAACTTATTTACTCACATAATTAATTCTAGTATCAACTCCCTTTATTGTTGTATACATTTTCCATTGATTCCAAATCAATAGTAGCAAATTGAGAGGCTAGATGGGATTGAGGTCCAATCAAGGTATTTAGGCACATAAACATCAATTAGACTAGATGACTTTAACTAAGAAAATGATACTGCAATTAGGGACTAAATTGAAAACATTTCTCAAGTGTAGATAATTGATACATTACATAAGAGAATTATGTCAAAGACTACTCCATATCCAAAACCAGGATAATTTATTAAATATAAGTAAGTTTCAATTTAAAATTAAGGGCAATATTGTAAATAAATTCAACTTAGGAAAAAATAGCTCAAGATAGATATAGTAGTCAAAATTGAGTATGTTGCAACATTACCACCCTTCAAAAAGATTTTTTCCTAGAAATTGAATATTTCTTAATAGTGATGTTCCTACTATAGTTTGATCCACAAAATTTTCCTACACAATACTTTTTCTTGCTGAAGTGTCAACTTAAACCAAATGCAATCCCTAGTTCTCCTTCCATCAGATTAAGTCCTATTTATGATGATCTAACAATCCTCTTACTTTCTTATACGGTCACTAAATCGGTTTAGATTCAATTTCTTCATTGAAAATATACCCATCAATTTTCCAACATCTTATTCCAATATGAGAGTTGAAATATTCAATTTTTTAGTCTTGGCCAACATTATTAAATGTTTGAGTTAAAATCCAAACATATTGGTAAATATATGGTTATCGATACTACATCAATTTTAATCGCACATATTTGTCACTAATGATACAGTGATGTTTATGCTGTGTATAATTTTTTATTTTGTTTCATTGACATATTATTCCCAAAAATCCTATGTATAGTTGAGGGTCTAATAATGTTTTGGTCCAAATAATTTGTTTTTCAAGAATTACTAATCACTACTTAACCTCAACTGGGTTCAAATATGACCTTCTATTATTTTTACCTTCTAGTACTTATGTGTATGTATATAATATTGTATTTGTGACCTTTTATCTCTAATTAACAAAATTTCCAAGGTCATGACCATAATTTGATTTAAGAAAACATTTTCTTTTCATTAGTCATTTTTATTTATATTTTTTGTCACATATATTTGTTTGATGATCTATGGGGTCAAGAAGTTTGACCTACTTCTATTTTTCAATTTCAAGGTGGGGTTTTATTTCTCTATGATGTCTAGGTTGTATTAATTATTTATTATATGTACATAGATATTACAAGTTCAGAAAAATAATGAGTTCATAATATTTATCCTACTTCCACATTATATTAACTATGTCTTATTTAATAGCAATTTTTTCCTCAATTTTCTACTTATGTGGATCTAGTGTTGCATTCATTCCCAGTGTCATAGATTCCTAAGACATTTTTCATAGAAGGTGTAACTACACAATTATAAGGGGATTATACTATCAATCTCTTTGTTTTCTAGATTGTCACCATTTTTCATACTTAAAATGGGATTTTATCATATGTGAAAATATTAACATAAATTCAAATAATTTTAGGACTTATTTGATTTATTCATTATATTTTATATATTTATAATTATTTGTGGATGTCACAAACTAAGGAGATAATATATGGTACTCTACCACATTTGTATACCTAGGGGCCAAAGTGATGATCTACTAGACCTCATTGCAAAAGTAGACACATATACCTCAATTTTCCTTCATCCCTAACTCAAAATAAGTACATGCCTAGATAGAGAGTTAAAAATATGAGATTAAATTCTAAGTACTTCTAAGACAAGGTACACATATCGACACTTATGCTTTTATTTCTATCCTTGGTAGTTAGGGCTAGTAAAATTAGAATTTGTTATCAACTATTTAGCTAGGTCCTCACTATGCAATTTATGTTCCTAACTAACCTAACTTCCATGAGACATGCTTGAGTGCCGAACGGCTATGGCTCCGATACCATGTTGTAAAGACTAGATCTTTATAGTCGAATATTTACAAAATAATATCAAAAACATAAACAATCTTTATTACAATCATGCTTGTACCACAGAGTTGCGGAAGATTACAAATATGATTACAAGTTTAACAAATAGAATTCATCTATTTGGTCTTCAATGGAGGACTACCCATGCACATCTCTTTAAGCTCTTCCATCTACCACCTTCCTATGAGTTCCCAGAAGGAATGAAACCACACATGGACCCCATTGAAGGAAAAAAATAAAGGTCAGCAAAAGCTACTATTAAATTCATATATTAAGCTATTTGAAAATTATAGGTACTAAATGCAATCCAAGGTAATATCAAAGTTAGATAGAGACTATTTGGTGGACTAAATTTTCCAATGTAAGGATAATAATATTTCAATGTTTGTAATTCAATATCGAATTTCTACAAGGCTATTCAAAATAGTTCAAGATATCAAATTAGCAAAATTCTTGCAATGATCAACTTTTAAATATTAAGGTTGATCACTATTATATCATCTCCTTCAAGGGAAATAATACCTTATGTTCAATCATCTATGAAAGAACAACATTCAACCTAATTACTATGTTAACCAGTCAAATGGGGGTTGACTAAACCATTACAACCTATGCACAAGGCTGCAGGACGTACCCTACCTCAAGTGAGATAAAGCTCTAAGGGGCCAAAGTCTAGGGAGTCAAAACTCCAAATAGATCAAGTCAAGTGCTATTGTAATATTCAATGCAATCAAACAATAATCAATCTAAGGTAGTGAACTTTCAAAGAGGTAGGAAAGGCTTATAAAAGTATATTGTTCACCGCTAAACAATGGAACGTTACAATCTTCCCCACTTAGACTCTTGAAGTCCTCGTCAAGGCTCAACTATATGGCCTCATAATATTTTCCCAATTTAGTGTAGACCCAAAATGGATCATGGATACCCAACTATAGATCATAGAATACCATTGCAAGGGTGCCTACATCACCATGGATATCCCTTTCCAACGTGCAAGGACCACACTGATCAAGACTGACATGCCACAAGCCCATGTGGGCCCACCTACTGGAGGGGTTATGGATTTGATACCATTTGTAACACTTGGGACCATTGCCCAAGTCTCTAGTAGAGTTCTAAGAATACTGACTGGCCTTACAGATCACCACTAGCCTTAGTCGTGTGCTTTTCTATCACTCACGTGCAAGTCAGGATAAACTTACCAACTGGTCACCCATACTAGTACTACTCTAGACTGAGCATGCTTAACCATATAGATTTTTAGTGATGGGATCCCTAAAAAAGAGGTGTGCCTTGGTGATACAAGTATTCTAATCATTCCTTTTAAGATAATTTTATCCAAGTACTCAAATCCTAGGATGTTACAGGTTGAAAAGACACTAAGAGCTTGGAAAGAGCATCATGTTCTCTAAGTGATGTTGTAAGTTGATTTATTCACAAAAATTGAAACCATTACATGTGTTAAGAAAACAAGAGTGTGAAATTGGAATTTTTAGGCTCTAAATAATAAAATCAAAATTAAACACATGTTGGTGGATGTGAAGTTTCAATAAAATAAAAATAGAGTAATTTAGTGCATAATGGGTCATCTCAACAAAGTTTGTGTTACTAAAATCCATCCATGTATCTGTCTACAAGAGTAAACTCCCTCTATGTATATATATACTTATTATTTCCCACATATAACAATTGTATCAAGATTAATACATGTTCCTTCTCTATGAATTTTCATTGTTATCAATGTAGGTAAAAGTACATGTATAACTATGTATAAGTTACTCATTATACTTAATAGGATACTTTCTCAACTTAGGTTTTCTAATCCCATATACACTTGAAAATTCATACATGTTATGGTTTAGATCTCTTACATGTCTGAATATAGATACACCATATGGATAATTGTAAATAAGAAACTTCTTCAATATGCCATATAGAAGTATTCATATGTTATTCATAAGTATTAAAAGAAACCTCATTTTATTTTTCATCTTATTTGAGAAAGATCAATTAGATGATATTCTCCTATATGCATTTGTGTTAAAAAATAATGTTAGTTATAAATACATATGTCTATATGTAAAATGGTAATTGATGATGTTAAGAATTCATTTACCCTTTATCCCCATATAATCCTTATTATCTATCTTAATAGATCTACCATATATGAACATGAGATGCTTAAATAATGACTTGCAGATGAAGACATCAAATGTCTAACATGTTTGACTGAATTGATTGATGTTTGTATCTAGCACTATGATCTCCTTTAACGTCCTAGATCATGGTACTGGGACGGTTGGGGATGAGCATAATGGCATACCACTGATACATGTAGAGGTCTCTCTTCTTCAAGTAGTCCGGGTCTGAAGATTGATGTTAGGATCAAGTTCCACATGGTAGTAGGATTCCAGATGAAGGAACTCACATTCTCAGATTGATGACTCTTGATCATTGATGATCAGTGGAACACCAATAGAGACTGATGTGTCTTCATAATGGGCCATCCTCCCTCTATTGTCATGGCTGGAGATGAACTAGACAGTAGTCTGGCCGAACATGCTGGCGAGATTGGATGTGCAGTCGTGGAAGTGTGTGTTAAGTGCAGGTTGGTCGAAGGAGAATTTGTAGGTGAATATGCAACTCGATAGATTTGAAGATTACGTCGGGGAGAAAACGTGAGGCGGCAACATTATATGGTGGTTCATGTAGGGTTCTCATGGTGTTGGAGGTAGCAAACAATGTGAGCAATGTTGGACAATGAGGGTGAAAGTGGAGAAGGATGAGGCAAGGGATTTAGGGTAGATGATGGTGCGGAGGAGCCCATTAGGTCGTGTTAATGTTCTTGCTTGCAAGGAGATACAAGTGATCTGTAGACAATCAAGGATTCCATTACAAGGAGATGTAGTTGCAGGTGATGACCTGTGTTAGAAATATGTCAAGGCAAAAGGGCAGGAGGAGAGTGAAGAGTGACAAGAGGGGAATCATCTAGGGTAGGTAGAATATAGGGATTCATAGAGCCACTATGTGCGCATGGGACTCCTCTAAGCTCTGTCTGTCGATTTTTAGTTTGGGGACTTCTAAAAATCATTATAAGTCAGTTGGCATTACTGCTATTCTAGCACCATCGAGAAGGTGAGGAAGAGAGGAGGAGGAGCTCGTGAGGGGCATGATGGTGGTCTCTGATTACATGAAGAGCATGAGAAGGTCGTGTGGATTGGTGGTGTGGTGATGGGGTTGGAGATCTATGCGCAGCGATCATGCTGGTTGAGTGGAGTTGTAGGTCCTGGTTTAGATCATTACCAACAAGGAGGTTCAATGGATGAAGAGAAGACTTCGAAAACCTATAGGAGTGGTGGCATGATACTGCTAATCGAAGGAGTTCACAGTGTTGTCAAGGTTGCGAGAATTGGTGTCTTGGCATCGTGCCCATGGTCGTATGCCTATATAGACTAGGGAATGGTGCTAGGGTTTCATCAGATACTTGGCTGAGGGGAGTCGAAGGGCAAGAAATTGCATTCTGTAGAAACTATCCATGACGGCATTATGTTGAGGGAAGATGCAAGGGTTCTCATGAAAGAGAGAGGTGTAATGAGGAGTTACCTCATTTACCAGGATTTAAGCTGTTAACTATAGTCAATATCTTATTTACTACCCCCTTTCAAATTATGTAACTTTTAAACAAAAAATCAAGATGCTATGAGATTTTTGACCATGGGGTGTAGTACTATTCGACTAGGTTATAAGATACTATTATGATTATTTATGAATATACCATATCTAACTTATTTACTCTCATAATTAATTCTAGTATCAATTCTCTTTAATGTTGCTTACATTTTCCATTGATTCCAAATCAATAGTAGAAAATTGAGAGGACTAGTTAGGTACATAAACATCAATTAGACTGATGACTTTAACTCAGAAAATGATACTCAAATCAGGGACTAAATCATAAATATTTCTCAAGCGAGGATAATTGATACATTGAGACACAAGTTAATTCAATCAAAGACTACTCCATATCAAAAGTCAAGATACTTTATTCAAAATAAGTGTAAATTTCAAATGAAGGGTAATATTGTAAATAAATTCAACTTAGGGGAAATAGCTTAACATATTTATAGTAGTCAAAATTGAGTATGTTCCAACACTAGCACCCTTCAAAATGATTTTTCCCCGAAATTGAATATTTCTTAATGATGATATTCCTACTATAGTTTAATCCAGTAGAATATTCTCGCACAATAGTTTTGCTTGCTGAAGTGTCAACTTAAACCAAATGCAAGCCCTATTTGTCCTTCCATAATATTAGTCCCTATTTATGATGATCCAAAAATTCTATTAATATCTTATAGGGTCACTAAATTGGTTTAGGTTCAATTTCTACATTGAAAATATACCCATCAGTCTTCCAACATCATATTCCAATATGAGAGTTGAAATATTCAATTTGTGAGTCTTGGCCAACATTATTAAATGTTTGAGTTAAAACCCAAGCTTATTGGTCAATATATGGTTAGCGATACTACATCAATTTTAATTTCACATATTTTCCACTAATGTTACAATGATGTTTATGTTGTGTACATTTTTTTTTTGTTTCAATGCCATTTTATTCCCAAAAATCATATGCATAGTTGAGGGTCTAATATAGTTTCGGTCCTAATAATTTTTTTTGCAACAATTACTAATTACTACTTAACCACTAACTCAGTTCAAATTATGACCTTCTATTTATTATCTGTATGCATATAATATTGTATATGTGACCTTTAATCTCTAATTAACAAAATTTCCAAGGTCATGACCATAAGTTGATTAAAGAATTTTTTTATCATTAGTCATTTTTATTTATATTTTTTGTCACATATATTTGTGTGATGATCTATGGGGTCAAGAATTTTGACATACTTCTTTTTTTCAATTTGAAGGTAGGGTTTTATTTCTCTATGATGTCTAGGTTTTATTAATTATCTATTATATGTACATAGATATTACAAGCTCATAAAATAACAAGTTCATCATTTTTATCCTACTTCACATTACATTAACTATGTCTTATCCAATTGCAATTTTTTCCTCAATTTGATACTTATGTGGATCTAGTGTTGCCTTAAAACATTTTTTAGAAAAGGTGTAACTACACAATTATAAGGGGATTATACTATCAATTTCTTTGTTTTCCAGATTGTCACCATTTTTTATCCTCAAAATGGGATTTTATCATATGTGACAATATTGACATAAATTCAAATGATTTTAAGACTTATTTGATTTATTCATTCCATTTTATATATTTATAATTATTTGTAGATGTCACAAACTAAGGAGATAATTTAGGGTACTCTACCACATTTGAATACCTAGGGGTCAAAGTGATGATCTACTAGACCTCATTGTAAAAGTAGACACATATACCTCAATTTTGTTCTTCTCAAAACAAGTCCATGCACAGATAAAGAGTTAAGAATCTACTAGATGATGAGATTATATTCTAAGTACTTCTAAGACAAGGTACACATATGGACACTTATGGTTTTATTTCTATCCATGGTAGCTCAGGCTAGTAAAATTAGAATTTGTTATCAACTAGTTATATAGGTCCTCACTAATCGATTTATGTTCCTAACTAACCTAACTTCTACGAGACATTCATGAGTGCCGACTAGTTTTAGCTCTGATACCATGTTGTAAAGACTCGATCTTTACAATCAAATATTTACAAAATAATATAAAAACCATAAACAATCTTTTTTTACAATCATGCTTGTACCACAGAGTCACAGAAGATTACAAATATTATTATAAGTTTAAGAAATAGAATTCATATATCTAGTCTTCAACGGAGAACTACCCATGTGCGTCTCTTTAAGCTCATCCTTCTACCACCTACCCATGAGTTTCCAGAGGGAATGAAACCACACATGAACCCCATTGAAGGGAAAAAATAAAGGTAACAAAAGCTTGTACTAAATTCAAATATTGAGCTATTTGCAAATTATAGGTACTAAATACAATCCAAGGTAATATCAAAGTTAGGCAGGGACTATTTATTGGACTAAATTTGTCAAAGTAAGGATAACAATATTTCAATGTTTGTAAGTCAAGATAAAATTTCCACAAGGCTATTCAAAACAGTTCAAGATATCAAATTATCAAAATACTTGCAATGATCAACTTGCAAATATTAAGTTTGAGCACTATCATATCATCTCCTTCAAGGGAAATAATGCCTTATGTTCAATTATCTATGAATGAACAACATTGAGCCTAATTACTATGTTAACCATATGATTGGGGGTTTTCACTAAACCATTACAACTTGTGTACAGAGTGGCAGGACGTACCCTACGTCAAGTGAGACAAATCTTTAAGGGGATAAAGCCCAAAGGGACCAAACTCTAGGGAGTCAAAACTCCAAATAGATCAAGTCAAATGCTATTTTAATATTCAATGCAATCAAACAATAATCAATCTATGGTGGTGAACTTTCAAAGATGCAGGAAAGGCTTATAAAAGTATAGGTTTTACCACTAAACAATGTACATGCAATTTAAGAGGTAAATTAATAATTCAATATAAAAATAGAGAATCTAGTACCTCATTTTATCCAAGTCTCCATAGGTTGCACGATCACCAAGAATGGATCCAAGAGCGAAAAATATATAAGGTATGGTAATGGTGTCATCACTTGGTTTGGAATCAACTACTTGTTGAATATTTTTCATTAGAGTTTCCATTTCCATATAGGGTTATTATATTTCTATGGTTCTTTCATTCTCTTTCTTTCTAGGGTATCTAGTTGATTTGTATAAATAATCAATTTTACATGCCTAACTATTTTGTCACCTTCCATATTAAATCATAAATTGTCATTCTCTATTTTCTATATTGTTGTTCTATATAATTATTAGGCTCAATTGCATTTATTCACCACATTTCCATTCTAGGGAAATCTAAGGTAAACCTTCAATATGCCTTACTATATATTTGTCATGTAGTTAGCTTTTTTTTATTATTCTCCCAATTAAAAGTAGGATTTTGATAAAGTAAAATAGAGAAATTTAGTGCATAATGGGTCATCTTAACAAAGTTTGTGTTACGAAAATCCATTCATGTATCTATCTACAAGAGTAACCTCCCTCTATGTATATATATACTTATTCTTTCCCACATATAACCCTTGTATCAAGATTGATCCATGTTCCTTCTCTATGAATTTTCATTGTTATCAATGTAGGTATAAGTACATGTATAACTATGTATAAGTTACTCATTATACTTAATATGATACATTGTTAACTTAGGTTTTCTAATCCCATATACATTTGAACATTCATACCTGTTATGGTTTAGGTCTCATACATGTCTGAATATAGATACACCATATGGATAATTGTAAACAAGAAACTACTTCAATATGTCACATAGAAGTATTCATATGTTATTCATAAGTATTAAAAGAAATTTCCTTTTGTTTTTCATCTTATTTGAAAAAAATCAATTAGATGATATGCTCCTATATGCATTTGTGTTACAAAACAAAGTTAGTTATATATACATATATCTATATGTAAAATGGTTATTGATGTGGTTAAGAATTCATTTACTCTTTATCCTTGTATAATACTCATTAGCTATCTTAATATATATATCATATATGAACATGAGATGCTTACCTAATGACTTGCAGATGACGACAGGGAATGTGTAACATGTTGGACTGATTTGATTCATGTTCATATCTAGTAGTATGATATCCTTGAACATCCTAGATCCCAGTATTATGACAGTTGGGGAGGATCATAATGGCATACTACTGATACATGGAGAGGTATCTCTTCTTCAAATAGTCAGGGTATGAGGATCGTTGTTGGGATCAAGTTCCACATGGTAGTAGGATTCCAGATGAAGGAACTAACCTGCTTAGATGATGCCTCTTGATCATTGATGTTCAGTGGAACTCCAATAGTGACTGAGATGTCTTTATACCGTATCATCCTCCCTCTGTTGTCATGGACGAAGATGAATCAGATAGTAGTCTGGCCGAATGTGGTGGCTAGATTGGATGTGTAGGTGTGTTAAGTGCAGGTTGGTCAGAGGAGAATTTGCAGGTGAGGATGCAACTTGATAGATTTGAAGATTGTGTCGGGGATAGTATGTGAGGTGGAAACATTGGACGGTGGTTCATGTAGGGTTGTCATGGTGTTGTAGGTTGCAGATAATGTGAACAACGTTGGACGAGGAGGGTGAAAGGGAAGAAGGAGGAGGTGAGGGATCTAGGGTAGGATATGGTGAGGAGGAGTCCAATAGGTAGTGTTAATGTTGTTGCTTGCATGGAGATCCAAGTGATCTATAGACGATCAATGATTCCATGGTGAGGAATTGCGGTTACATGTGGCAAATTGTGTTAAAAATCTATGAACATTATGTCGTGGCTAGGTTGAAGGGTGCGAGGAGAGAGAAGAGGAGAAGAGTGGAAGCATCTAGGGTAGGTAGAGTCTAGGTAGTTACAGAGCCACCATGTGCTCTTGGGACTCCTCTGAGCTCTGTCTGCTGATTCTACAATTTGGGCACTTCTGAAATTCACTATAAGTCAGTTGGTACTATTGATATTCTAGCACCATAGAGAAGGTGAGGGAGAGAGGAGGAGGAGCTCGTGAGGGGTGTGATGGTGGTCTCTTATTATTGGAAGAGTGTGAGGAGGTCATGCAGTTTGGTGGTTTGGTGATGGGGTTGGAGATCTAGCGGCGGCGATCATTGTGGTTGAGTGGAGTTGCAGGTCCTGGTTTAGATCATTGTCAGCGAGCAGGTTCAATGGATGAAGAGAAGATTTTGATAGCTTATAGGAGTGGTGACATGATACTTCTAATCAGAGGAGGTCATAGTGTTTATCGAGGTTGTGAGGAGTGGTGTCTTGTCATTGTGCCCATGTTCATATTCCTATATAGACTAGGGCAGGGTGCTAGGGTTTCATCTGATACTTTGACGAGGGGAGTTGAAGGGCAGAAAATTGCATTCTATAGAAACTGTCCATGATGGTGTTAGGTTGAGGGAAGATGTGAGGGTTCACGTGAAATAGAGAGGTGTAATGAGGCATTACCTCATTTACTAGGAGTTAAGTTGTTAACTATAGACAATATCTTATTTACTACCCCCTTTCAAATTATGTAACTTTTTATTGGAAAATCAAGATGCTATGAGATTTTTGACCATGGGGTGGAGTCCTATTCGACTAGGTTTTAAGATACCATTAGGGTTACTTATGAATATAACATATCTAACTTATTTACTATAATAATTAATTATAGTATGATTTCCCTTTAATGTTGCTTACATTTTCGATTGATTCCAAATCAATAGTAGCAAATTGAGAGGACTAGATGGGTTTGAGGTCAAATCAAGATAGATAGGCACATAAACATAAATTAGTCTAGATGACTTTAACTAAGAGAATGATACTCAAATCATGGACTAAATCATTAATATTTTTCAAGTGAGGATAATTGATACATTGAGACATAAGGGAATTCAATCAAAGACTACTCCATATCAAAATTCGGGATAATTTTCAAAATAAGTAAGTGTGAATTTCAAATGAAGGGCAGTATTGTATATTAATTCAACTTAGGGGAAAATAGCTCAATATAGATATAGTAGTCAAAGTTGAGTGTGTTACAAAACTACCACCCTTCAAAAAGATTTCATCCCCAAAATTGAATATTTATTAATGGTGATATTCCTACTATAGTTTGATCCACAAAATATTCCCGCACAATACTTTTGCTTGTTGAAGTGTCAACTAAAACCAAATGCAATCCCTATTTCTTCTTCCATCACATTATGTCCTATTTACGATGACCCGAGAATCCTCTTACTATCTTATAGGGTCACTAAATTGATTTAGGTTCAATTTCTACTTTGAAAATATACCCATCAGCCTTCCAGCATCTTATTCTAATATGAGAGTTGAAATATTCAATTTGTTAGTCTTGGCCAACATTATTAAATGTTTGAGTTAAAACCCAAGCTTATTGGTCAATATATGCTTATCGATACTACATCAATTTTAATCTCACATATTTGTCACTAATACTACAATGATGTTTATGTGGTGTATTATTTATGTGGTGTATTATTTTTATTTTGTTTCATTGACATATTATTCCAAGACATCCTATCTATAGTTGAGGATCTAATAATGTTTCACTCCTAATATTTTTTTTTCAACAATTAGAAATTACTACTTAACCTCAACTGGGTCCAAATTATGACCATCGTTTTTTACCTTCTATTTCTTATGTGTATGTATATAATATTGTATTTGAGACATTTTATCTCTAATTAACAAAATTTCCAAGGTCATGACCATAAGTTGATTAAATATTTTTTTTTATCATTAGTCATTTTTATTTATATTTTTTGCATATATTTGTGTGAGGATCTATGGGGTCAAGAATTTTGACATAATACTATTTTTCAATTTCAAGGTAGGGTTTTATTTCTATATGATGTTTAGGTTGTATTAATTATCTATTATATGTACATATATATTTCAAGTTAAAAAAAATAATGACTTCATATTTTTGATCCTACTTCTACATTATATTAACTATGTCTTATTTAATTGCATTTTCCCCCTCAATTTGCTACTTACGTTGATCTTGTGTTACATTCATTTGAAGTGTCATAGACTCTTAAGACATTTTTCACAAAAGGTGTAACTACACAATTATAAGGGGATTATAGTATCAATTTCTTTGTTTTCCATATTATCACCATTTTTTATACTCAAAATGGGATTTTATCATATGTGATAATATTGACATAAATTCAAATGATTTTAGGACTTTTTTGATTTATTCATTATATTTTATATACTCATAATTACTTGTGGATGTACCAAACTAAGGAGATAATCTAGGGTACTCTATGACGTTTGTATACCTAGGGGTTAAAGTGATGATCTACTAGACCTTATTGTAAAAGTAGACACATATACCTCAATTTTTCTTCATCCCTAACTCAAAATAAGCCCATGCCTAGATAGAGAGTTAAAAATATACTAGATAATGAGATTACATTCTAAGTACTTATAAGACAAGGTACACATATGGACACTTATACTTTTATTTTTATCCTTAGTAGTTAGGGCTAGTAAAATTGGAATTTGTTATCAACTATTTATCTAGGTCATCACTACTCAATTTATGTTCCTAACTAATCTAACTTCCACAAGACATTCATGAGTGCCGACTGATTATGGCTCTAATTCCATGTTGTAAAGACTTGACCTTTACAGTCTAATATTTACAAATAATATAAAAAACATAAACAATATTTATTACAATCATGCTTGGACCACAATTTTGTCGAAGATTATAGATATGATTACAAGTTTAAGAAATATAATTCATCTATCTTGTCTTCAATGGAGGACTTCCCATGCACATATTTTTAAGCTCTTCCATCTACCCCCTACCCATGCGTTCCTAGAGGGAATGGAACCACACATGGAACCCATTGAAGGGAAAAAATAAAGGTCAGAAAAAGTTGGTACTAAATTCAAATATTGAGCTATTTGCAAATTATAGGTACAAAATGGAATCCAAGGTGCTATCAAAGTTAGGCAGGGATTATTTGGTGGACTAAATTTGTCAAAGTAAGAATAACAATATTTCAATGTTTGTAATTCAAGATCAAATTTCTGCAAGTCTATTCAAAATAGTTTACAATATCAAATTATCAAAATACTTGCAATGATCAACTGTTGAATATTAAGGTTGAGCACTATCATATCATCTCCTTCAAGTCAAATAATTCCTTATGTTCAATCATCTATGAAAGAACAACATTGAGCCTAATTACTATGTTAACTAGTTGATTGGGGGTTGACTAAACCATTACAACCTATGCATAGGGCGGCATGACGTACCCTACCTCAAGTGAGCCAAAGCTCTAAGGGGCCAAAGCCCAAAGGGACCAAATACATGGATATCCCTTATCAACATTGAGCATCCGGTGTTCTAAGTGATGTTGAAGTTGATTTATTCACAAAAATTGAAATCATTACATGTGTTAAGAAAGCAAGGATGTGAAATATGAATTTTCAGGCTCTAAATTGTAAACCCAATATTATACACATGTTGGTGTCTATGAAGTTTCATTTGATTAATGCATGCCTTTTACAATTTCTATAAATGGTATTTCTCAACAATGTGCAGAGAAATAATAACAAAAAAGGATTCAATCCACTTACATAAGATAAGTCTCATATCATACTAGATTTTCAAAAAGAAAAATAGAAACTAAAATACAAACTAAGAAAAAGATAATAAAAAGGAAACTACGACTACAATACTGGGAAGTTTCTCCCCCCCAAGCTTGAAATATACAGTGTCCTCACTATGTCATTTAAACCCAATTTGGTAGCAACCAAGGACCTTCCATGGAGAAATTAAGATGAGGGGGCATCACCCTCATGACCACCTAGAAAATTCTATTTGAGAATATCATCATCAGTGTGGATGTCTGTAGGAGTAGGCTCTAGTTGAGTTGGAGGTAGTGGTGTAGGAATGGCATAGTGACCATGGGAAATGTGCCATATATCCATCCCCTGTACCAAGCCATGCATAACAGAATGATGCTGACTCATAAGATCTAAGTGGCTATCATACTGGTCAAACCTCAGATGGACATAGTCATATAGATGCTAGACATCAGGCATGATCAATTTGTACTCTATCTGTGTGCTGGCGGAGGGAAGTGGTGGTGGGGAAGTAGCTGTATTAGGTGCATCCTTGTGCTCATTAGAATAAAAAATATCCCACTTCTAGTTGTCCTTAATTGTCAGAGTTACTGATTCCAAATCAGGTAGGTCAATATATTAGTCATGATCAAAATATTGTCTGAATTTGGTGTCATCATTGGCAACCTAAACAAGTAAACTAGGAGAAATGAGAAACTGAATGTCAACCAAATTATTTCCCGACACAATCTCTAGACTTGTAAGATCAGTGTCAACCTTGCGGGCAATGTGGGTAATCAAACCTCCAATCATTATATCGCATGAACACTTCTTCTTGATATTAAAGAATCTAATGATAGCATTTACTTTGTAATCATTCACCATTTACCAAAGAAAGAAGAGGTCTAACTCTACACATACTCCCTAGGTTTCCTTTTTGGAAAAAACTCAGGTGCTAAGAAGACAAAGGACGTAATATAAAATGGGATTATGGATGTTGGCTGCTTTAGCCTTCTTAGCTTCATGGACTGTCTCATATGTAATTTCACTCTAGAAAGTATCACTGTTAAACTACAAAGGATAACTAAACCACCACCACAATGACATTTAAATGCCTCACATAATTGCTTGAATGTAACTTGTAGCTTTGATCCAAAAGACGGAAATGGATGACAACAAAAGGCTCAAGGGTCCTTTTGGGGTTGGTTTTGGCCTTAAATGTAGTAAAAAATTCATAGGTCAGTCTAGGGTAGGTATTTAACACCTTGCAACAGGTGTACTTAAGTCCCAGCTCCTCTAGCAGACCTAAGACTTCAACTTTGAATCCCAACGCCTCCATGGTTTGTTCACATGCAAACAGTGTAGGGAGAACCCTATGGGTGATCAGAGTTTGGCAGGTGGCATCCTTTGCATCTGTCACTCTAAACTGAGTGGTGGAAACATAGTTAGGATCTGAGGAAGAGATATCCCCCCATTGGTGATTGGATGATTTCTTTATTGGTGCCATCAGTAGGCTGGTTGGTGCTATTGGAATAGGGCACATGGTGTGTTGGAGCAAGGACATGGCATGACTTCTGTGGTCGATGCTAGCTGGCTTTGAATAGTCTGACATGGTATGTTCATGAAAGAATACGACTTGTGTTCTAAGAAGAAGGTTGTTTCTTGGGTCACAACGTGTTAGATACTCAAACAATGATGATGTTGCTTGATTTATGACACTAGATGTGTGCTTCGAGCTTGATGGTTGCACATGCATGATCTTGGTGGACGACGAAGTCGAACAACGTCAGATTTGGATGCTCTAAGGTTTCTGCTTGTGTGAGGAGAGCGATCAATAGGGCATCAGTGTGATTTTATGTGGCAAATATGGATTGTGTGGATGTTGGAGAAGAGTCATGCTTTTGTGGAGGTGGCAACAAGAACTGGAGGTGGGTGTTGAGGATGAAGGAGCCGAGGTGACGACAGCTATGGCTACATGGAGACAGACACAAGTGGAAGTTGTCTCACACCTAGTGTGAGTAAATGAGGAAATGAGGGTGGAGACTGAAGATTAGGGCTAAAAAATCCCTTATTATGTTATTCACACAAGACATGTGATGTAAAGTACACAACATGTTCATGTGTACATTTCTACTACTATTTTTATTTTTGCCTGAGAGGTACACGTCGTGTCTTAATTAAGATGTGTGATGTTTGTTTCTAGCAAAATCTTCTTATGCAATGCACACCATGTGAAAATTTACATATGGTGTGTGACTTTCCAACAAACCTTCTGAAGCTCCCAAACTGATAACGACACACCATGTTTGAATCAAGACACAGTGTGTAAGTTTCCAAAAGATATTAGCATGCGAATGAACTAGACGACATGATATGTTTGAATTAAGACACGTTGTGAAAGATTCCAATGAACATCATGACTTCTTTCAGCTGACGGAGAGAGGCGTGTTCAAATGAAAACACATTGTGTGACTTTATAGAAATTTGCTTCTGAATGAGGACACACCATGTCTAAAAACAGACACAATGTGTTTTCTATAGACTTTCTTGAATTTCTGTAGAACATGTGAGTGGGGGCACGCCATGTGTTGTGCCACACATGCCATGTCTCATTAAATTTCTGTATAACTTGGTTTTCCTTTCTCTCAACACCTGCAAAGTTGGTGATATATTTTTATGAGGGTCTAAATTATTACATACTCCATGGAAAATTTATTTTGGAAATGAAAAAAGTTCTTAAGCAAATGTAAATAGTGAAATCTATCCTAAATGTGGGGTCAAATACCTAAAGGTCCTCCATTTTGAGTCTAGAGTGAGACTTCATGTCTTGTTTTTCAATTTCTCTAGAGGAGCTGGATGCGACAAATTTTCCTTTGTTTTTTGGGTTCAGTTCAGGCTCGCTTGGAAGATATCATGGAAGAGTTTGTTGATTGGAAAGGGCCTGTTGAAAAACTTGTTTCTCCAACATCTTTGTGTGCGTATCTATGCCATCCACTTTGTCAGAAATCTATTGGATGATGTCTTTCATCAGCTGTCCTTGTTGACATAATTCTTCATCTTGCTTGATCTGACATAAGACGAAGTTCTCTAGGAGTGACTCAAGACTAAGTTTTGAGCATGGCTAGAGTTGATTGGGATTTTGTGTGTTGTTGTTGAACGCTAGAGATTTGTTGCTTGATGGTCTATCCCAACATGTTGTGGTTCATTATTTTGGGGTTTTTGGGAATTTTAAGTGTTTTTGTTATGTAGAAAAAAATGGGATGATACATTCAACTAGGTTGAAGGAATTGGAATAGGGGTTGTAGAGTTGTTTGTTCCCATAGTTTCCTACCATATTTCACTACTCTATAGTCTCCTCGAAAGGGAATAAAGAAGGGTATCTAGGAGAAGCTAGCTTCCCCAAAGCCTGGTTTGCATCACAAATAAGATTTGTAAGTTGGGTTGGTTTAGTAGTCAAGCTTTCAAACTTTTGAGTGAGGGCATATAACTTTGTAGAAATTAGATCAACAACTTTAATAGCGTGGACACCTTCTTGCTTCCCAAATTAAGCATAAGATGAGAGTAGATGATTGCTCCTTTCGATACTCCACTGGATATGTTTGATTTCCATGTCTTATATATATATATATATATTGGGGGGAAACAGAGAGTCAATTATTTATCATGCTCTCTGATGGAGGTTAAGATTGAGTTCATAGGTACATCAGTGTCGAAATTGAGCCAATATGGCTTATTGCTAGAAAAGGAAAAGGGTGAATAAGATTTAGCAGCATGCTTAGCCAAGGCATCTGCAACATTAATAAGGTTTCTAGGGATGAAGCTCACTTGTAGCCTCAGTCCATTGCTCAGGAGCCTTTTCAGCCTGGCAATGTGTGGTTTCAATTTGATAGGTGGTGTTGTTCCTACCTCTAGCAGCTATACATCTTGTTGTGAGTCTGAGAGAAAGTGACAGCTGCTCGAGTTCTCTCTTCTAGCTAAGGACACCGCGGTGAAGATGGCCTGCAACTCAACTTCTATCGCACTTGATGCAGCAGATTGCTACCCTATGCCGCTGTAACATATCCCACTGGAGTCGACGATATGGATGCCTACTCCAGAGGGTGTGGTAGGGTTTATGAAAGAAGTATCTGTGAAGATGAAGCGATCCCAATGATATGAGGCAAATGTCTGGCTACAAACTTGGGTCACGCTTCCATTATTGTTTTCCCTAGAGAGATTAGCAATGGTGGATGCTCGTCCTCTGATAAAGGATACAATGACCCAGGTGTCTTTTTATTTTCCTTGATGTATGCTTTCATTTCGACAGATCCAAATATTCCAGAAGGCTACATACCAAGTTAAAGAATCAACAGAGATTTTGGCTGCCCCAGAGATGATAAAGGAGATCTAGGTGTCTTCCATCATTTGAAGGTGATGAGAAGTCATGTCGAGGGCTGTCCATACTTTCTTGCCTGATGGAAAATCTCTGAGAGCATGGAGTATCGTATCACTGTCATTTTTACATAAGGGGAAGAACTCTTCAATGTTGATATGACGACGGCGTTTCTCTACATTTGTGAGGAGGGTGTGGTGTAGGAGAAGCCACAAAAAAGTTTTGATCCGGGATGGAAGATAGGATTTCCAAATCTGAGACCAGGCGCCATCATTGTGGTACTCAGTGTTGGTATGTATGCCCTGAGAGCCAGTCATGGGATGATTGATGGGATACATTAAGATTGATTTGATAAACATCAAAGGCAAGCTTCCAATTCTTTATGGTTCAGTCATATGAGATATTGACAGAACAGATTGAATTTCTAGAGAATGACAGTACTCAATGACGTATGCTTTCAGGTTGAGGACCTGAACGATGAGATCATACAGATGCTAAGAGTTTGTACATTCTTGTTGTGTCCCTAGTCGGATGTCATTGTGGAAGGTAGATAGACATCAATGACACACAAGACTAGATTGTGGTGTTGGTTGATGACAAAATCTCATTAGTCATGATATAGAGATATCAAACCAAACACATAGGTACTTGTTAGAGAACAAGGTACCGGACAGACCCACCGTGAGTTTGACACATGGAACCATGAGATGGTAGTCACAGCCAGTACTCACAGTGATGGTGATGAGTGTGATTCTTAGACCTGAAATCACTGCACTCAACACATGTCATTGGGCACACTTTGACATCATCAAACGCAGTCCTGAAACATGGGTTGTTATAAAGGTGATGATTGGGTGGCTTTGACACATGGGGCTTTTGAGGGGTGAGTGATAGATATGGGATTTGTCCCTCCTGAGGGAGTTTGATATCCATGGCCACTTGATGAGTAGGATTGAGAAAGGCGTACACGCATGTGTGAATCAGTATATGATACTGATGTCATACATATCTCTTCCAGTCTACTCTGAGATCAAGGAAGTGAATGAACGTTGACAGGATGACTGTTCCATGCCTCGAGCTCATTCGGGATATTAGTGACAAAGGAATTATACATTCGCTATAACACCATTCACGAATTGTAGGATGAAAGTTGTTCTCCAACTTTCTACTTTCACTTGGGTAGCACTGATGTGTGACTAGGCACCGCTCTTTGCTTGTGAAGTCATAAGTGTTATGGACTTTCACTGTCAACGTGAAATGGACCTCCAGGGTCACACACATAGGATTTAACCTGGAAGAGGAGTTTTGTCCACAAAGCAATGTTTAGATTGATTACTAAAGGAGTTTAGTAGTTCAATTAAACACTCAATCAGTCGATAGCTCAATATCGTATGGTTCAAGGTGTTGGACGCATTGATTGGAGTATCAGATTGATTGAAATCGCAATTGACTGATTTTGCCCAACCTGTGCTCCCAACCGATCGGTTCATGTGATGAACCGGTCGGCTGAGGTTGCTGAATCGGTCGGCTGGAGTGTCCAGGCCGATCGGTTCATGCCCAAGTTGAAACGACCGGTTCAAGGGTTGAACCAATCGGATCAACTGGTGCAACCGACCAGTTGGAAAAAGTCATGTCGGCAAGAATTTTCCTTTGGTTACAAATTCCCAATTTGATTGAGAATAATATTGGTATTCGATACCAATTGGGAAAGAAACAAGGATAGTCTTTTTGAGCCGGATTAGGACCATGAACCGATCGGTTCAGGGCACCAACCGATCGGTTGGAGTGCCCCAAACGGTCGGCTCAGGTCCAACCGATCGGCTCAATGGCCGAACCGATCGGTTCAGTTGTGAACTGATCATTTCAAGTTGCGAACCGGTTGCTTTTTGTGGAAAATTCTCGAACCCTTCTACTCCTGCTTTAGTCCCGCATTGCCCGGGATGTTGAACCCTGTCCCATGACTCTCCTATATATAGGGGTATTGGGGGCTTCTCAAAGTACAGCTCAATGCAACCAGTTGCTCTGCAAGTTTTCGTTCTCTCTGGTTTTGGTAACCGTGAGAGAGCTCGAGCAAGTGCTTCCCGCAAAAGGGAGGTGCAGCAAGGGAAGGACAACTGCAGTTGCAACAGGAGGCAGGAGAGCGTGTTGGCGACTAGTACGTCAACAGGAGGGTGTGACTCCTTCCACTTCCTTGTGGGACAAGGAGTGTGGAGTTCCAGGTGGTCCGTGTGGACTACTATAGAGGCGGGAGGACACTGTCGCTTAGGAGGACAACTGTCATCCGACAGTCCGGTTCGAGTAGGAGTTGTCAGTCCCGGTGCGACCAGGAGCTGCACAGACACTGTCAAAGTCCGGAGTTGAAGACCGCGCATTGCGCGAGGTATTGTCGCCGAGCAAGCCTCGGGACAAGGTATGATTCTGCAAACCATCCTTTCCTATTATATAGACGTTGACGCGTTTCCTCGGTATGGGTTTGGGGAGAAAATTTTTGTTTCCGCTACCTTCTCTGTCTCCCCTAAAACCCTACAGTGGTATCAGAGCCACGTCAACTGCTCTATATTTTAGGAATATCGATATGATCGATTTTGGTTTGTCGCCTTTATTTATTGCATACGATGCGAATAATATCGGCTTTATGCATGTCCAATCCTAAATCCACAAATCCCTAATTACATATATGATATGTATTATTAATGCACTCGATACGCGTTGCCCTTAAATGAGTTTTGTGGTGGATGTGTGTAGCATGATTATGGCCTATAAACCCCTATCGGTGTGTGGTTGTTTGTGGTTGCTTGCATCTCGGTCTGCGCACCGATCTTCCCTCTCTTATTCCTGATGTAACTCGAAATAATTCAAGATTCTTTCCTACCTTTGCTCCCCCCGAATGTAACTCGGGGTTTCCTTCTTAAAGCAATGTAATAAATAGGATATATTTTATTTCCTGTTATGTCAAAGACCGGCAGACATCAAGACGACTGCTCAGACGATCGGTTCAAGGAGTGAACCGATCGGTTGATGACCGGTTCGAGGAGTGAGACGAGCGGGTGGCGAGATGCACGACGACCAGGCGAACCGATCGGTTGGAGGAGCCAACCGATCGGCTGGTGGCACCCAGACGACCGGCTGGAGAGTACAGATCATTCATGTGATGAGTTGATCAACTCGGATGGCAAGGCACAGATGTTCATCTTGTACAGGTTGCATGTGATGTAGACCTAGATGACCGTGATTCCTCTTGGCTCGAGGAATCACATTAGGATGGCCATAATCATCAATTTTATCGTTTTGTGCATGTTTTCTGTGGGATATAGCATGTATATGATACGTACTATGTATTGTGGTGATTGGATATGTATATGTATATAAAACCAAATCCCTCATTAAAATATTAAGTCTTACATGCCTTCCATTAGAGGCACACATGAAAAGCTCGATCGACCAAGCGTAGGTTACGCCAAAGCGTGGTGCGCCATCTATCTTGTGGAAGTGTGAAGGGTAGACATGTAGGTTCTGCCAAAGCAGGGTGCATGTTTACCGTGTCGGCTTTTGGGTTAGACTTAACTGGTGATTCTTAGAGCGTCTAGGCCCAGAGGCAAGGAATGTTCATGGCAAGGTGTTGTGCATGTTCATTCAATAAGAGTTGCATATGATGCAATTGGCAAGAGTTTCCTACCTGAGAGATCTAAGTTGTGGGCGATCAGCCAAAGCTGACTCATGACTTAGAGGATTTCAGGATCTTGCCCACTAGAAGGTTGTACGCTGCAATCTTCCGAATTGATGGTGAGGGCTATCAATTTGAAGTAAAATAGTGGGAGCGATAATTAATTAAAGGCCTAATTATATCGTCAAATTCTCAAATCAATCAAATAAGTCAAAAATGAGTTTTGGACTAAAATTGCATATTTTCCTTTTGTAGTTCAAATGGCAACAAACAACAACAACTTTTCTTTGTGATCGGTCCTTGACAAGGACAAGCTAAATGGGACAAACTTCCACGACTGGTATCGGACATTGAGAATTGTTCTCACTCAAGAGCGCAAGCTCTATGTCCTGGATACTCCAATTCCAGAGGAACCCGCTCCTAATGCACCAAAGACAGAAAGGGATGCTTACAAGAAGCATTCTGATGATGCCATTGATGCAAAGTGCTTGATGCTATGTTCAATGAACCATGAGTTGCAGAGGCAACACGAGAACATGGGTGTCATAAAGATGATTCTGCATCTCAGGAACATGTATGAAGATCAGGCACGGCAAGAGAGGTACAATGTTTCTAGGGCGCTGTTCAAGTGCGTCATGATAGAAGGAGATCCAGTTGGTCCTCACACACTCAAGATGATTGGGTATGTGGAGAACCTGCAGAGATTGGGATTTCCACTGAGCCAAGAGTTGGCTACTGACGTGATACTGCAATCGTTGCCAGAATCTTACAGTCAGTTTGTGATGAACTACAACATGAACAACTTTGATAGGCTACTGTCAGAGTTGTTGGGCATGTTGAGGACAGCCGAGTTACAGATGAAGAAGGACAAGCCTAAGTCCATGATGGTGATCACGAGAAAGAAAGGCAAGTCCAAGCGCAAGGGCAAGGGCAAAGCTAAGAAAGGTTCTGAAGCTAGCCAGGAGTCCAAGCCATCTTCAGCTCTCAAGGCCAAGGGAGGCGTGACCAAGAAAGGAAAATTGCCACCATTGTCAAAAGCCAGGACATTGGAAAAGGAATTGTCCTCTCTACCTGGAAGAACAAAAGAAGAAGAAGGCGACTGAAACCTCTACTTAAAGGTGTCATGTAAATAAACTTGTAACACTTTTGAGATATATGATATCAAGATGTAAAGTGTAAAGCATTCTTACTTGTGGCAAGTGTTGCCTTTATATATAGGAATACTTTAGTTTATTTTCAGCCAATAAGGCATGTAATACAGTTATGAACTGCTATTTCATACTTGCCAATAGATAGAAACGCTTTATTTTTGCATATTGTATGACAATGATAGCAATTAATAAAGAGATGTTTCAATTTATAAAGATGTGATCTTTGTGGCAATGCCTTATTTATCTTGTGATATTTGATATGCATAAGATAAGATGATACCTAAAAGTTATAGATAACTCAAACAATTTAATTAGCATTAATCATGAGAAATTCATTTCTAGTTTCCATATGATGGATAAAACTAGACTCTTTTGGTTAGAGAACCAGTAAGGGACATGAATATCTTGGACATGATTAATCAATCTTCACTAATTAGTGGGAGAGTGATTATCCTATTAGGTATAATACATGTGATGTATTTACATACCTATTGGAATAAATGCTAACACTTCAAATGGTGTTTAGAGAAATACCAATATGAATGTCTTAAAATGTTCAAGATTATCATAAATGAAGTACAAATTTGGTAAAGTATTAATTCTTGATGAGATCAATGAATGAAATACTTGGACCAAATGTTTGAGATCCTTATGAGTGATTATGATATTGTATCATAGTGAACTCATGATTAAGGCATGGTGATGTCTGAATCAAGAAGGAATCATACTCTAAGGAGTTAGAGAATGATTATCAAATAACTGAATTCTTCTTAATAAAAGAATACCCCACACTAATAAAAGAAATTAAGAATCACAAGGGTTGTGAGTTCTTATATCTTTAATAGATACACCTCAATTATCTATGTGATGAGTTGTTCATGTGATGAGTCAACTATCAAGATGAATATGAAGAACCGAATCTTGAGTTATGGTTTAAAACCATTACATCCTAAATGACTTCCATGTGAACCATAAGGTATGACCTTGATGGTAGCACTCATTGGATCATATCCATAAGTGCAAATAAGTCTTAAGTGTTAAGACACATGGATAACATTTTGAGAAGGATGATGCTTGTTGATTGCAACTTAATGACTAAGACATTTGGCATATGGACACCAAAACCACATTCCTATGAGGAATAAAACCAGGATGTGTACGTGACACATCCTATAAGGTTTATGAATCCACTAATGCAAATGAAGTCTATAAGTTACAATGGACTAATCAATGTGATTGATTGAGTACAAGCAACTAAAAATTGGATCTTTATTTTGATGATATAGTCAAAGGGTTTGACTGATATGTCAAAGATAAAGAAGGGATCTGTGATTTAGTGGGAGCGTATTCACATTCCACATGTTGATGTGAAATGGAAATGTTCTAGATTGGAAATTCGAATGTGGAAATTATCTTTAAGGAAGATAGAGATGATTCCTATGTGATAGGAATAGGGATCTATAGAGATAGTTCTCAAAAATCTCTTGACCTGGAAAGAGAGAGCATACATTGGCAATCTGTACTGAAGTGTTCAGTATGCACAGATTCAGTGGGAGAAAACTTGTCCATGTTACATGGAGTTAGTATCCCAAGGCCAAGTGTCCAATTCTTATGAAGAATGGGAACACTAAGAATAGATATGGATCTATCATGTATGTAATCATCCCATTATCTTGCATGTATGACATGGCAAGAATAAAATGCATTCATCATCTTGTATGTAGGACATGGCAATATGATGTGCTCATCCTGATAACTCGCATGTGTGACATGATGAGTGGATGGCTGTCTATTTCCAGTAAGGGTTACTGGAATACCATGAGAACTTGATAAGTGCTTGTGAAGTACTAGTTCTATGGAGATAAGGAAGAGTTCGATGTAAAGAGTTACATTGATGCGAACTTCCGAAAGTACAGAAAATTAATCGCAATATATATATATATAAGATGTATAAAAGTGAAAGTTTGTTGATAAAGCCATTTAAAAGGGAAATGCCGAGTATCTAGGTGTTAGTGAACAGCAGTGGATACTATATGGATCTGAAAGTTCATGAGATGAACTTATATTCCACTCATTGATGATAAGTCTGGAATCCTTGATCATGCAATGTGGCTAAAGGTTAGCAATGGAATGCTAGATCGCATATTACGGCAACTCCATCTCATACGTGTGACGTACAGCGAAGAGATGCGAGACATGCATTTTGTACAGACTTTGGCAAGGTATTGTCATTACTCACTATGATGGCACTAGAGCACATTAACATGTGGGACATGTCTGAAGATCACTATGAATATGATTCATGGGTGATTGGCTCGCAGTGCAAGTGGGAGTCTGTTGGTATGTATGCCCTGAGAGCCAGTCATGGGATGATTGGTGGGATACATTAAGATTGATTTGATAAATATCAAAGGCAAGCTTCCAATTCTTTCTGGTTTAGTCATATGAGATAGTGACAGAACAGATTGAATGTCTAGAGAATGACAGTACTCAATGATGTATGCTTTCAGGTTGAGGACCTGAACGATGAGATCATACGGATGCTAAGAGTTTGTACATTCTTGTTGTGTCCCTAGTCGGATGTCATTGTGGAAGGTAGATAGACAACAATGACACACAAGACTAGATTGTGGTGTTGGTTGATGACAGAATCTCATTAGTCATGATATAGAGATATCAAACCAAACACATAGGTACTTGTTAGAGAACAAGGTACCGGACAGACCCACCGTGAGTTTGACACATGGAACCATGAGATGGTAGTCACAGTCAGTACTCACAGTGATGGTGGTGAGTGTGATTCTTAGACCTAAAATCACTGCACTCAACACATGTCGTTGGGCACACTTTGACATCATCAAACGCA
Source organism: Alisma plantago-aquatica (assembly GCA_963693085.1). Taxonomy (NCBI): domain Eukaryota; kingdom Viridiplantae; phylum Streptophyta; class Magnoliopsida; order Alismatales; family Alismataceae; genus Alisma; species Alisma plantago-aquatica. Next base: position 626,536,330 of record OY856414.1, on the reverse strand, counting down.
GTCCTGAAACATGGGTTGTTATAAAGGTGATGATTGGGTGGCTTTGACACATGGGGCTTTTGAGGGGTGAGTGATAGATATGGGATTTGTCCCTCCTGAGGGAGTTTGATATCCATGGCCACTTGATGAGTAGGATTGAGAAAGGCGTGCACGCATGTGTGAATCAGTATATGATACTGATGTCATACATATCTCTTCCAGTCTACTCTGAGATCAAGGAAGTGAATGAACGTTGACAGGATGATTGTTCCATGCCTCGAGCTCATTCGGGATATCAATGACAAAGGAATTATACATTCGCTGTAACACCATTCACGGATTGTAGGATCAAAGTTGTTCTCCAACTTTCTACTTTCACTTGGGTAGAACTGATGTGTGACTAGGCACCGCTCTTTGCTTGTGAAGTCATAAGTGTTATGGACTTTCACTGCCAACGTAAAATGGACCTCCAGGGTCACACACATAGGATTTAACCTGGAAGAGGAGTTTTGTGCACAAAGCAATGTTTAGTTTGATTACTAAAGGAGTTTAGTAGTTCAATTAAACACTCAATCAGTCGATAGCTCAATATCGTATGGTTCAAGGTGTTGGACGCATTGATTGGAGTATCGGATTGATTGAAATCGCAATTGACTGATTTTGCCCAACCTGTGCTCCCAACCGATCGGTTCATGTGATGAACCGGTCAGCTGAGGTTGCTGAACCGGTCGGATGGAGTGTCCAGGCCGATCGGTTCATGCCCAGGTTGAAACGACCGGTTCAAGGGTTGAACCGATCGGCTCAACTGGTGCAACCGACCAGTTGGAAAAAGTCATGTCGGCAAGAATTTTCCTTTGGTTTCAAATTCCCAATTCGATTGAGAATAATATTGGTATTCGATACCAATTGGGAAAGAAACAAGGAAAGTCTTTTTGAGCCGGATTAGGACCATGAACCGATCGGTTCAGGGCACCAACCGATCGGTTGGAGTGCCCCAAACGGTCAGCTCAGGTCCAATCGATCGGCTCAATGGCCGAACCGATAGGTTCAGTTGTGAACCGATCATTTCAAGTTGCGAACCGGTTGCTTTTTGTGGAAAATTCTCGAACCCTTCTACTCCTGCTTTAGTCCCGCATTGCCCGGGATGGAGAACCCTGTCCCATGACTCTCCTATATATAGGGGTATTGGGGGCTCCTTAAAGTACAGCTCAGTGCAACCAGTTGCTCTGCAAGTTGTCATTCTCTCTGGTTTTGGTAACCGTGAGAGAGCCCGAGCAAGTGCTTCCCGCAAAAGGGAGGTGCAACAAGGGAAGGACAACTGCAGTTGCAACAGGAGGCAGGAGAGCGTGTTGGCGACTAGTACGTCAACAGGAGGGTGCGACTCCTTCCACTTCCTTGTGGGACAAGGAGTGTGGAGTTCCAGGTGGTCCGTGTGGACTACTACAGAGGCGGGAGGACACTGTCGCTTAGGAGGACAACTGTCATCCGACAGTCCGGTTCGAGTAGGAGTTGTCAGTCCCGGTGCGACCAGGAGCTGCACAGACACCGTCGAAGTCCGGAGTTGAAGACTGCGCATTGCGCGAGGTATTGTCTCCGAGCAAGCCTCGGGACAAGGTATGATTCCGCAAACCATCCTTTCCTATTATATAGACGTTGACGCGTTTCCTCGGTATGGGTTTGGGGAGAAAATTTTTGTTTCCGCTGCCTTCTCTGTCTCCCCTAAAACCCTACATTCAGTGCTATTATGTATCCAATTGTAGATAGATTTCGATGTAAAGTCACCGGATGCATCTAACGGATAGCTCCATTGATCAGGACCGGATTCACTATCAGGCGGCAGACATGCTTTGATTGCAGACCAAGTCTGTGCTGGGAGGAAGTGATGGATAAAGCCCTAGTCCCATGTATATGGGGCGGAGAGCATAGAGCTAACCTTAAGGGTTTGGAGGCCTTCGGGGATATGGAAGGACGGGCCAAGGTCATGTACAGAATTTCCAAGGATCCATTTGTCGGTCCATACATTAGTCGAATTGCCATTGTTGATTACGCAGTGACCCATTTGTTTGAGAACCAGGATTTGCTTTTTGATGAAGCTCGAAGCAGACAAGCACGGTTTCCTGGAGATGGTATCCCCTCGAACATACTTCACATACATAATCTTAACCCACAAGATGTTGGGGTTATTAATGAATTTCCATGCATTCTTCAACATCAGAGCATGATTCTGATCTCAGGCATCCTTTATGCCAAGGCCTCCTGAGGACTTGCTAGTAGTGACTTTATTCCAAGAAACAAGGGATAGTTTCCTATGTTCCTAGTTCCATGACCAGATAAAGCGACATATATGTCTATTAAGGTCATCACACAGGGAAGAAGAGAGGTGAACTGATGCATTGTGTATGCAGGCAGAGTTTGTAGGGTTGATTGAGTGAGGGTGATATGTCCAGCAAGGGACAGATGTCTCATAGTCCAGTTGTTCATTCGATCCTTAATATTATTCACAATACTTGCACGAGTATCCTTATTAACTCGATGATGCAAGATCGACACACCAAGATATTTTCCCAAATCTGTGGTCCAGGGGATTCCAGGCTTCCTACTGATGGCTCGGATTACCTGTCTTTGAGTATTGATAATGAAATAACATCTAGATTTTTCTTTAGAGATAATTTTCCCTGATGCAATGGTGAACCTTTTGAGCACCTTCTTCATGACTTGAGCCTGGGAAAGAGTAGCTTCCCCCATCAGTAGGATATCATCTGCGAAAAAGACATGGCTGAGAGGAGTCCCGCCTCTAGAAAGGATAATAGGTTTCCATGAACCATTATTCACTTCATTAGTGATTTCTTGAGTGAGACGTTCCATGCAGAGCATAAAGACATACGGGCTGATGGGGTCCCCTTGTCTGACACCTTGTGTGGCCTTGAACAGCTTAAGTGGAGTACCTTCCCAAAGGATCGAAGTAGAACCTTGTGTGATGATCTGCATTATAATGTTACAAATCTTGGACGACATACCTATTCTCCTTAAGGTATCACTGATGAAACTCCAGCTCATTCGATCGAAGACTTTGTACATATCCAATTTGATACAGAAGCATTACTTTCTAGATGATTTCATGCGCATAGAATGGATGACTTCCTGTACTAAGAGGATGTTGTCACAGATTTGCCTTCCCAGAATGAAACTTGATTCTGTCGGGGAGATCCACTCATTGAGGATTGGCTTGATGCGTTCTGCTAAGACCTTAGAAATCAACTTGAGACAGTTGTTTGTCAAGGAAATCGGCCGGAGGTCACCACAGTTCTGGGGCATCTTCACTTTTGGTATAACCACCTTATGTGTGTTAGCAAGCTTGGAAGGGATATGTTCAGACCTGAAAACCTCTCTGACTATTTTCATAACTGACATATTCACAGTGAACCATTTTGATTGAAGAAATTCAATGTATACCCCATCTGGACCAGGGGCCTTGGAGGGGGCTATCATGAAGAGAGTCCTGCGTACTTCTTCAATGGAGGGCATGCTTTGTAGAAGCTGATAATAGTCATGCGACAGAGGAGAAAAAGAGCCTACAAAATTGTTGATGGACACTTGACATCTAGTAGTAGGAGTGGTTAGCAAGTTTGCAAAGAATTGATGGACTAAGTTCATGATCTCAGACGGAGTGCTCAGCCAGACGCCAGAAGAATTTTTTAGCTTGGTGATTTTGTTGAAGAAACGCCTGGCTTTCACATAAGATTGGAAGAATCGGGTGTTGTTATCCCCATATTTTAGCCAATCTATATGAGCCTTTTGTTGCCAGCCGGCTTCCTACCATTCGAGAATAGCCACGTACTTATCCTGGAGGACAGAAGAAGGGTCAGTATAAACATTGCCATGTGGATTAGTGGTTGATATCTGACGATGCTCGATGCGCTTGAGGATATTTCTTTTCTCTTTATTCTACTGTTGCATATGTTTGTTGTCCCATTTCAGTGTGTGTGAGCTGAAGGCTGAGATGGCAATAAGGAAATCGTCGTTTTTATTCCAGCTTGGAAGGAGCGGTATGGAAGGCATCGTCTTCTAGCTGGCTTTGGTTCTGAACTGGCGTTGAGACTTCTTCTTCTTGCAATCAATATTAAGGAGGATCGGATGATGGTCAGAGTTTATCCAGGGAAGGGTGATGATGGTGGCTTCAGGATGATTATCTAACCAATCTTCATTTGCCACCATTCGATCAAGCTTCTCTTGTAAGTTACCACGGCAGAAGGTAAAGGGGTGGCCCTTGCTTTGCATATCCAGCAGACCACATTGCATAAGACAACTGTTGAAGCGATGAATTATGTCTTTGTCGAAGTAGTTGCTCCCAGCCTGCTCGGTTACGCTCAACAAAGTGTTGAAATCGCCAATGACAACCCAGGCTATGGAAATGGTTGTAGAGAGGTTTGTTAGTTGGCTCCAGGGAAGATGTCGCTTCACAGGATTCAGGCTAGCATAAACCACCGTCAAGAACCATGAATCATTCACCTTGCAATGGATGAATTTACGATGGTTTGTGATGATGTCAATATGACATTTATGATAGTCCCACATGATCCAAATCCCTCCAGAGAAGCCAATAGCTTCTACTCTGTGAGAGTAGTTAAAGCCAATCCTGCAGATAACTTTGTCTACAACTTTCCCACTGCATCGCGGCTCCACGATGGCAAGAAGTTGAAGGTTATGTGTTGATTTGAGGTCTCTGATAAGGTTGATCTTGTCTTTGGAGTCGGCTCCATTAATATTCCAACATCACAACTACATTAAGAAAAAGATTATGGGGTTGGAAAGGGTTTAGTTGAAAGCGGCTTGCAGTCCAACCGACTGCTCATCGCCTTCTTCTTCATTTACTGTCATATTAGCGTCGCTCAGGTCAGGCGAAGCTTCCTCCTGAAATGATAAAGATTGTGCGACATTGCTGGGATCTGGGGGGATATCCTCGCCATCAAGTTGGATCCCAGTATGTCCTTTCTTTCTTACCCTCTCTGGTCTTTGAACAACAGTTTGATACACTATCTTCCTGTTGCGTAACATCACATATCCACTGCTATTTGGGCCACCATGGCCATGGTGTCACAAGGGAGGTTGAGTGTGATCTGAATTATTGGTATTGTTTGCTTTAAATTGGAAGTTGACTTCAGAAGGGTGCTGCTGGATCCTCCGATCGCTAACTTGGTCATCACGTAGTAGAACTGCAGTGTTGGTGGATGGGGTCTGGGTTGGTTTCTTATTGTTGTTCTATTTTCCTTTTCCAGCGTTGGCTTTCTTATTCTTTGCTAAACGTTTCTTTTTATTGCTAACCATAGTTTCCCATTCGTCTGCATCTTCCTCAGTTGTAGGAGTTGCGTCATCCGAGATGGTTATTGTATCATCTTCTTTTGTATTCTTTGTCGTACCTCTGGATTTGGTTGCAGGGGGGTTGTCTTTCTTAATTGGTTTGCGCCGCTCTTTCTCTTGGGCGTGTATCGCCATAGTGTAGGGAACACTAGGGGAAGGAATTGTGTTGGAAGAGGATGCCACATCCGGTTGAGGGGGGTTGACAAACTTGCATTCGAAATCGTTCTGACCTAGCCGTCCGCACTTCATGCAAATGGTCGGAAGATTTTTGTATTGGAGATGATACAGTTCTTCGTTGATGAGAACTACTGGGAGAAGTGGTTTTTGTGTTTCAACTTCCCCCGCTACCCTAGAAAACTTGCCTCTGTAACCCTGAGAGGTGTGAGTATCGATCCTGATCGTCCTCCCTACCAGGTTCCCGATACTGGCAAGGAGCAGGTTTTGATAAAGAAAGATCGGGAGTTCTGGGATGTGTAGCCATACCACCTGTTTCTGGGGAATTGGATCTGAAAGTCTGAAGGATGGAGACCAAGATTGAATAGATAAATAGTTGCCAAAAACCATCCATGGCTCTCCTGTCATTGCCGTAAGATAGTCCTCCTTGGAGAAAAGATGAATGATATAGTATCCCCTGTCCAGATCAATGACTCTAAATTGTTCCTTAGGTTGCCATAATGTCTGTATCTTTTGAATGAGAACTTGAAAGCCCAAGTTTATTCCGATAGCCTTGATGATGACAGTGTGTTTCCATGGTTCTAAGAGAGGCCATATCACATCATTCTTGACGGTGATGGAGGGCATGGCGCTCTCTGAGTCAACTGAAATATTAGAACTTTGGAGAAGATGAGGAGAGATCTGGTTCAGATACATAAGACTGCCGCAGAGCTTGTTCCTGTATGAAACTTTAGGGTTTTCCACCTTATCCCCTTTGTCCTCTTCCATAGCGGTGGTACTTTCTTTGGATTGTTGCTTGACGTCATGGACTTGATCATGACCAGCAATGTTTTCAAGGTCCGGTGGTCTCTCTTGATGTGGGGTTCCCCTCCCTCCACGACCACCCCCACGGTCGCCACCACGGCCGCCAAACCCTACCGAGGCCATGTCTTATATTATAGCATAGGTCTCCCTATAAGATTTGTTCATTAGATATGCATTGGATGCAACATCTATAGACATACTAGTTTTATAATAAAGCCCATTATAGAATGTTTGGAGAAGCAACCAGTTGTTAAGACTATGGTGAAGACAAAGATGTTAAAGGTCTTTGAACCTTTCCCATGAATCATAAAAAATCTCTTCATCTTGCTGAGTGAAGTTAGTCATTTGTCTTCTCATCTGAACCATCATTCTTGGTGGGAATTACTTGTCTAAGAAGACTTTAAGTAGTACATCCCAACTATTAATGGAATTTCTTTGTAAAGAAGAGAGCCATGCCTTAGCTCTGTCCCTCACAGAAAAAGGAAATAATAGTATGTGTATACCATCAGGAGAAACACCATTAATCCTTAACATATTCAGATATTGCATGAATTAATCTACATGTAGATTGGGGTCTTCCATAAGAGTCCCCCAAGTAGTTTTGTTGAATCATTTGGATGATTGTTGGGCTGATGGAGAAGTTGTTTTCTTCTAAATGTGGGCTATTGATGTCCCAATTGATGTATTGTAGATGGAATGGTGAAGTCCTTGAGAGGATGGTCATCTTTCATGATTGGTCCTTGGCTTTTCAGTGAAGATGGTGGTGAAAATGCAGTGAAGATGGTGGTGAACATTGGTGGTCAACATTTCCTTCAATTCCTGGAATCAAAATTCACACAAGTCTAACAACACAATCTTCTCGTCCTTATGGGTAATCTTGGTGAGTTGAAAAACAGTCTTTGAGAAATCCTTTATGAAGCACCAATAAAATCTGGCCAATCCCAGGAGGCTGCAAACCTTGGAAGGATTCTTCAATGCTGGCCAATCACACAAGGTCGACACTTTAACAGGATCCACTGAGATGGTCCCTTCAGATATGATGTGTCCAAGGAACATGACACGATATATCCAAAACTTGCACTTTGAGAATTTCCCATAGAACTTCTTGTTTCTTAGAATATCAATGACTCTACCCAGGTGGTCACGATGTTTCTCTGAGTCATCAGAGTAAACAAAGATGTCATCTATGAATAGGGTTGAGCATTCAGTTCATTCGGTCGGTTACGGTTAATTTGGTTCGGTTAAACGGTTAATTTGTGGTTTGAGATTTAACCATTAACCTAACCAAATTGAGTCGGTTAATTCGGTTATTGTCCAATCAGTTAGTGGTTAATTCGGTCGGTTAATTTGGTTAACCAAATAACACTCATGTAATAATATTATTTGAAATAGTCATAGAATTTGGGACAATATTGTTATATTATAGTAGTATTGTTGTAAATTTAATTTTGTATGGCTCATAAAAACTTGATTACTATATATATGGGGAAGTATTTTGAAATAAAAGTACAACTATATATGTATGTATGCATGTGTAGGATATTATTTATTAATAAATTCAGACTATTTGGTGAATTCGGTTAACCAAACCAAAAATATCTTTAACTGTCTAATTAACCATTTAACTGATTAACCGAAATAAATTAACCAAATTAACCAAATTAACCAAATTGACCCAATAAAATTAACCATTCGGAATTAACCATTTGGTTAATCAATTATTAACCAAATTCTGCTCACCCCAATCTACGAACACTGATAAAAGAATCTAGGAAAGGTTGGAACACATTGTTCATGAGATTCATAAATAAACTAAGGGCATTGTACAACCCAAATGGAATAACCAAAAACTCATAGTGTTTGTAACAAGTTCAGAAAATGGCTTTTGGGATGTCCTCACTGTTGACTCTCAACTATTGAAACCCAGATGGTAGGTCAATCTTTGATAAGACTTGGGTCAACTTGAGTTGGTCAAACATGTCATCTATATGGGGTAAAGGATTCTTGTTCTTAATGGTATCCGAACTGATCATTCTATAGTATATGCACATTTGGAGCAATCATCCTTCTTCTTTACAAATAGGATTGGTGCTTCCCATGGTGATGTGCTAGGTCGATAAAGCCTTTGTCTAGAAATTTTTGCAGTTGCTTTTTTAGCTCAAGCAACTCAGCGGGGGCCATCATGTAAGGTGCTCTAGAAATATGGTTTGTCCTAAGAGCTAACTATATCAAAAAGTCTACCTCTCTCTCAGGAGGAATACTAGGAAAATCATCCAGGATCACATCTGGCATAGTCCCTCAGCACCTCTATTTCCTCTAAAGGTTGCACCTTAGGCTCTAACTCTATAACTAATTCTAGAAATGTCTGACAACCCTTGGCTATTATCAATTCTACCTTCAAGGGTGACACATATAGGCTAGTGATAGCATCCTTCCTACCTCTAATGATGACTGGTGGATGACCTGGTCTCTCTATTCTTATTTTCTTCTCCCTACAATTGATCTTTTCCCTATAAGTATAGATCCAATCCATACAAATGATCACATCAAAGTCATTCATGTCAAGGAGGATAAAAAATGTAGGGGATCTCATTATCTAGATACTTAACAAGTACAACTGGGGTTTTCAAGAGAATAGTAAAGAACTCACAACTCAGAATTGTGACATCCAAAGCATATCCTAAATCCTTAATGTTCAAACAACATAGTTGCATGATTTCTTGAAATAAAAGTAATAGTAGATCCAGAGTCAAACAAAACATATACATTGTGTCCCATGATCTCAAGCATCCCTACATTGTTATTCATAACATGTCAGACTACTACATGCTTAGATAAAATAGGAAATAAAACTCTAAGGGTTATTACCATCTATCAAATATTTAGCATTGGCTTGAGCCTCTCCATTGTCGATGGTGAAAACTTGAGCTTACCTTCACTCTCCTAAAGGTGGGGCTGCAGCTAGTGTGACTGATGCCACTAGTGGTTCTGCTAACACAGGCTGGGCTGCTACTGGGCCAGGACCTCTCGTGTCAAAAGGAGGACAATTGGCCTGAAAGTTTCCTTGCTAGCAATGAAAGCACACCTTGTTATTAATGTGATACTTGCTCGAGTGCGATCTTCCATAGTTGCAGCACCTCAGGTGGCGGTTCTCATTGTACGGTTTCCCTTTTCCTCCATGTCTTCCTTTGGCATTGTTTCATCCTTATCCTTTCTTGTGGTCGTTCTTTAGGCTAGAGGTACCTTCAGTGAAACCCAGGTACACCTTCGGTGGGTTTGGTGAAGGCATCACCGTCTTATCCATGTGTAGGGCAGTGTTCTAAGTGTTAGTGTAGTTTTTCAATTTTCTCAACATTACATTAGGCTTGATGGCATGATGCATACTCTCTACAAAGTGTTCCACCCTTGTTTCCGCAGTTAACATGTAACCAAACTACTCCAAAAGGTATAACTTGTGGGCATTTTCTGCCCCAACTAGATTTTCCTGAACTAGGTAGGTGAACTCCCTCTCTTTCTCTGTCTTGGCTAAGAGGGGCATGAATCTGGCAAAGAAGATGGTCCTAAAATCAGTCCAGGCCATCGGGTCTTCATTCAGGTCTTGACCCATGATGCGATTCTCCTACCAGATCTTGGATACTCCTTCTAGGAGGTGAGTGACAAAAGGGACCTTCTTGTTTTGTTATACTTCCATCATATGGAACCCATTCTCTACCACTAGAAGCCAAGCGTCAGCTTTGTTGACCCCTTCTGTCTTGTCTTCACCCCAAAACTTCTTGATGTTCAACTTCACGAAGACTAGAATGGTGGCTCCAAGGTGTGGATGGATGGGTAGTGGCTCACCATTTTCATCTCTGGCTATGTCCTTGAGGTCTAAGGCACTAATGCCTCAGTCGACTTCTTCTGTTGTACCATCGAGAAGGTATTGGGAGTGTGGACTACTACTTGCCCAACTACAGGTCTTGGGCCATCAACCAGGTTCTCCTTGGGCTTGACCTCATCTTATGACATTTGTTCACCTTTCTAGCCTTTATCTAGGTTTAGGTTGTCAAAGGAAATAGGTTTAGGGTATGAACCTTCCTTAAAGTCTCCCTCAGCTCTCTTCCTCTTCCTAGAGGACTCTTCCTCCATAGCCTTCCTCCATTTCTCTAAAGACCTCCTCTTCCTGTGAGAAAGCCTACTCTCAGCATGATCATGGGGACTGTTGTAGGGTATGATGACGGTCTTGGTACGAGCCATGTTGAGTACACATAGGCATGTAATTAAACATAGTCTATGTTTCTAGAGCATTACAACATAAAAACTTATGTACATGACATCTTTCTTACATGCTTTTTATTATTTGGTGGAGGTTGGCTTTACCCCTAATTATCATAACCCTAGTATTCAAAAAGAGATATAGAGAGCAGCTATAGGCACTTAAGGTTTTGTGAGTGGAGGGGATAAATAAAAGATGAAGATAGAGAAAAAATCCTATAGGTATGTTATTTTGAGTAAAGTTCTCGGACTTTGGCTAGGCAGGAAGCAGGGATCTGGGAGTCCCCGTAAGTCGACTAGCGATGTGGAGGAAAATATTTACAACCCCCGCTCGTGGTCCTTTCTAGACACCATTGCCTTTGTAAAACACTAGAATAATTCCCTTTGAGTTCTACAAACTTTGTAAAATTTAATAATAATTAGAGATTAAAGAGTAAACCCGACTCTGATACTAAGTGTAATGACCCCCTCCCCTATTATCCCCTATTTAGGCAAATTGAGAGGGCAAGGGACATTATCACTAATACAAGAACACAATTTTGGTAATGAACTCGAAATAAGTAATAAAATTTACTAACAAAAATGAATTGGTACAAAATAGGTGGAATACCTAAAGTTACAACATAAATAAAATCTAACTAACTATAACCTCCATGTTTATGTTATGTTTCTTCATCTTTTTCCTTCTTTTTGGATATACTATTTCATCATAATTGGAGGATGACAAATTATCCTAAAATGGAGACAAACAAAACACTGGTCAGTATAATGAGTTATACTGGTATGTGGGGGAACCAAAATGTTCGCATATACTTGTAACAACATAACAGCAACAATTATTTGTTACATAACAAAATTTACTTTTTCTTCATAAATTCTCAACCTCTTTTACTAAACCTTTGGTATACCCTCTCTTAGGGTTTTGTCCCTGCAGTGGACTTTTAGGCTACCTCTCAATCTAAAGATAGTTAGCTCATTGGCCACCTCTCAATTTGGAGATAGGTGCCATTAGGTCTTCCTAATCTGAGGCATGACCACTTATGACCTTCCCAATATGGGCCCTGCTCTAACCTTCCCAACCTGGGGCTTGGTCTTTTCATCGTCACCATGACTTTACTTTACTTTTCATTCATAATTTCTAGAGTTGGTATGTTGGTTTGAGCAAGTTATAAGCTTACTATTGTGATAGACATAGTTACTGTATAGATTACATGAATTAAAATTCATCCATGCCTTTAATTTTAAGTAATTTGTAAAACCTCGGAATTAGCTGGGAAAATAGAGTGATTATTCATAGGCATAACAACATACCTTGATCAGGAGTGTAGATGTCAAAGCAATAGCAAGCAATCAACTAACTAAGCAAAGTTAATGCAATACTACATTATATTATCCACATCATCATTAAGATAGACTTGGGTCTCAAGTTAGGATTTCTAGATCAAATTTTTGGTTTCATTAGGGTTTTGGCTTCCCAAACCCTAGTTTCCACTTTTTATACCCATTGGGTTTACAAACCCTAACTCATCATTAATTATACATTTTATTTCAAGGAAACCCTAATTTATCAAATTATGGGTTGCTAATTTAAAATAACTTACAACTTTCTTTTTTTATTCATAAAATATCAGTCTTTGATCATCAATAACAATTGGACATATTAAGACAATCAAATCTCAAAAATTAGGGTTCTAGTTCATTTAACATATTAAAGATTCTAGCTTTAGGCACTTTTTGAACTAGAAGTAGATTCATAACCTGATTATATTTTTGTTGCATTCTATGGATTTTTCTGAGAAAAAACCATATATTACCTGTTATTATCCGATCATCCTATTATTTTCTAATAATTTTACAAATTTGATCATTCTCAGCCAATAACAGGTTGCCACATTGCCATTTGGCCAACTAAGCAAAAGTGTCGCGGGTCCAGGGATGAGCCAATGGGCTCTTGCCATCACGGTGCCCCATGACCGCCTAGAAGAGCTCAAACAAATGGATAAAATACTAAAAGACTTGCATACCTTTCATGAGAAGGCAAGGGCAAGGAGGTAAAATCATGGAGGATCGTCTCCCTCCTTCGGCTCTAGACCTGCAAGTAGAGGCAACCCAACCATGTCAACCCCAAGCTACAATCTCATTGTCAGGGCCTCGAAGCTGCGTGTAAGGGTAGGGTGACCTTCATGAAGCCCAACCGAACCTGATCGTCACCTTTGATCGCTTGATGGAGGCATCCTAGCACATGTCAAAGCAAGAGGTTCCTTGCCAGAGAAGGTACTATACTCAGGGTTGCAGGAGGAGACAAGCGACAAAATTGGAGGTAGGGCGAGGGTACAAGGGTCCAACAGTGCCTCGAGAGCATGCCAATGATCTCATAAAGAGGTCTAAGTCCCCTATTTATACCCCCGATTAGGGGGTTTGTTCTTACTATTCAAGAAATTTGGGCGTACTCTCTAGAGTCCTCCTCTAGGGGTACAACTGGAGAAAGTTGGGTGTGATTCTTGCTCCCAAATTTATTGGCCTTATTTCCTTGCCTGATCATTCATTCAATCGCAAGAAAAATGCCTTGAAAAGTTTCTCAAAATGACCAATATTTCCTTCTCGGCCAAAGGTACATGATTAGCGCTCCACCATTGGGTCTCAAATCCAATGGTCCACAATCCGTGTGCCAAGATAAAAGGATGAACTTAGGATTTCTAATATAAATAGAAATTGTGACATTTAATGATATTTCATTGACTTAAGGATTTTTTTAAAAAATCCATATCTCTCAAACCATGCATCCTTTTAATCCCAAATTTTGAGGGTAAGTCTTTAATGACTTAATCTACACGTATGAAAAAATTTGAACCAAAAATCAAAAACAAGATGCACTTTGTTTCAAACGTACCTTTCCCTCTATTTTAAGCATTTAAAGCATCAAAATTAATCCTTTTGTTTTTCTTTCTTTTCTATTTTTTATTTTGATTTCTTTTCTTATTAGAAACCATGTACACATGATAACTAATTCTTAGTGGCCATACATGCCACTTTCTAGAGAATTCTACACAATTCTCATATACACACAATTATCATCCATTTCTTTTCTTTATATTTAATATGGGATTTTCTTTTATCATTTCCCCTATTATCCATCATTGGATTATTAAAATAGTATAAACCATGAAATCATGCATACAAGGGAATTTTACCAAGAAACCCATACTTTAAATCAAAGCATTCAAATTTCCATTGAAGTCTCCTTTATTTGCATAACTGCATTTCAATTATTTAAGATACAAGCAAAATTGAGGCTATAACATACCCTATAGGTCCCATATCATGTTGGACGTGAATTTTCATAACTAACTTATGACATCACAAGCATAAAGTGATGCCTATATGAACATCAATGCTACCCAAGTGAATGGAAAGTTGGAGAACAACTCAAGCTACAATATGTGTAAGGTGTTGCAGTGAATGTATAATTCCTTTGTTTCTGATATCTGGAATGAACTCAAGGCATGGAATCATCATCCTATCTACATTCAATCCATGTTCCTTGAACCTAGAGAAGATTGTCTGAGATATATTTAACCTCAATATCATATATAGATTCAGATGTGCATGCACATGCATTTCTCTGTCTCGCTTATCAAGTGGCCAGGATATCAAACTCTAGTAGGAGGGACGAATGTCATCTACCTCACTCATAGTTAGTCCCCATTGTGAAAACTATCCAATCATCACCTTTATTGCAACCCTTATTTTAGGATTACATTTGATGATGTCACAGTATGCCAAACGACATTCGATGAGTGTAGTGAATTTAGGTCTGAGAATCACAATCACCACCTTCACTATGAGAGATGACTATGACACCAATGATGGTTTCCATGTCTCACTCTCCAGGTGGATCTCTCCAATGCACTGTTCCATAACATGTATTTGTGTGCTTGGTTTGATATGACATATCATGACTAATGAGATGATGTCATCAAACAACCCACACTCCAGTCTTATGTGTTACTAGTGTCTATCTGCCTTCCACAGTAACAACTAAATAAGAACATAATAAGAATGTATGTACTATTAGCATTTATATGATCTCATTGTTCAAGTCTTGTACTTAAAGACATACATCATTCAGTATTGTAATTCTTTAGACATTCATAATGTTTCTGCATTATGTCATAACTTAGTGAACCATAATGAAATGAAAGCTTCCCTTTATGATTATTAATAAAATCCTTTATGTTATATGCAATGTCAATCATCATATGATTGGCTCTGTGGGCATACCTTTCCAACAGACTCCCACTTTCACTTAGAGCCAATCACCCATGAATCTCATTCTGAGTGATCTAAACATGCCCACCATGTTTCTACTATGCAAGTGTTAATACAATGGGTTAGCAACATATTGCTATTAGTAGGTATATTGCATGTTTCTTACCTCTTCTCTATGAGATGAAACTGTCGTAATATGGTATATGATATTCCTTAACAAGTAGTTGTTGGTATGTATGCCCACAGATCCAATCGTGTAATGATTGTAATGGCATAACTTGCATTTGATTTTCGTAATAAATAAAGGCAAGCTTCTAGTTTATTCCATTTTGATTCAATTATGAGATAATGATGTAACATTATAAATATCTAGAGAATAATATTACTCAATGATGTATGTATTCAAGTATGTGACTTGAGAAAATGAAATCATAGGATGTTAAGAGTACATATATATTCTCATTATGTCCTTAATCAGTTGTTATTATGGAAGATTGATAGACACCAATGACACATAAGATCAGAGTGTGAGTTGGTTGATGATAGAATCTCATTAGTCATGATATGGCTATATCAAACCAAGCACATGATACTTGTTTAAGAATAGTGTATTAGACAGACCCACCATGAGATTGACACATGGAAACCATTACAATGGTATCCATAGTCAACTGTCATAGTGATTGTGGTGTTTGTAGTTCTTAGACCTGAAATCACTACACTCATCACATGTTGTTTGGTATGCTTTGATATCATCAAACAAAATCTTGAAACATGGGTTATTATAAAGGTGATGATTGGGTGATTGTGACACATGAGGACTGACTATAAGTGATAGAGATGGGATTTGTCCCTCCTAAGGGAATGTGATTTATGAAGCCTCTTTTTTAGAGAGACTAAGAAATGCATGGCCATGCACATGTGAGATAACATGTGATATTGATCTTACATATATCTCAGATAGTCTGCTCCGGTTCAAGAAACAAGATTGAATGTTGAAGAAGGTGACTACTCCATGCCTCAAGTTCAATTTTGACATCAGAGACAAAGTATACAAACACTATGACACCAAGAACAAATTGTAGGTTAAAGTTGTTCCCCAACATTCCATTTACTTGGGTAGCAATGATGTGTGATTAGGTGCTGCTCATTGCTTGTGATGTCATAAGTTGCTATGGACATTCACTGCCAACGTAATATGGGAACTATATGATCACACACATAGGTCTTGAACTAGAAGAGGAGTCCAATCTTGAATAATGATTGAATTGATTACTAATGCATTTAGGCATTCAAATCATCCAACAAATCAGTTGGGTACTCTACCAGACTATCTTCTCACTAAGTGAGATGGCCGTATGGAGTGCCAGACGATCAGATCAAGTGTTGAGATGACCTTTTAGAGTATTGGGTTGATTGAAAATAAATTTGCTAAGTTCTGATCAAACTAAGGTGTGAACTAACATGTTTATTCTATTCAACTGACTAGTGATAACACCCAGTTTACGACTGCTAGAACTTATATTTTACTATCAAAATAGTCTCTAAACTTAACTTCCTCTTCATTTTAGTCTATTTATTATGAAGAATCATGCCCACTATGCCCCTGACAATATTTCCCACCTTTTGCAGGGCTTTTTCTATTTTTCCACAAGAAAAGAAGAACCAATGGGCCCATTAGGCCCATCATCAATGAAGCCCATGTTCCAACCCAGTAGCTCACCAACATTTGAGGCTGACACACCCTTTTACCCGGCATGGTCGCTACCTTCTACGATTGCAACCTGACGCAGGCGTGTCGCGCAAGGAGTCTATGCCCATTGCAGCCCCTACCAGATATCGTGCCTAACCCATCACGGTTTCACAAACCAATGGGGTCATTACCCGACATGGCCACCCCTCGACACTGCAACCTGACAAGGCCCCAACCCACCATGGTTGTACTCAATACCCTCGCTGCCCATCACTCTCCCAGACTAATACGCATGATGGGCGACAACTATATCAGTCCTTCTGAAGTCTCAAGCACGAAGTCAGATGAAAGACATGTGGACCAACAAAAACCTACAACTCCCATCAACTCACTGTCTATAAATAGAAGCTATAATCCTACGATGGGATGAGATGGATCCTACAAGAGCTAGTTCCTAGAGTAAAGGAGCTAGTGTGTCGAGTCCCAAGGAACCTGCCGGGAGATAACTAAGTGAGCACACCCCCATCCTGAAAGGAATGGGAGGATTTCACTTAGAGACTATTCTGGTAGTAGTAAGCAGCATGATATGATCCTCAAGGGCACTTCAAGCATGTCAGGTTCCTATCTGGGCTTCAACTCGAGACAGTTTGCCCACCTGTACCTGACATGAAGAACCTGAGAGCCTTAAGATAATGTTAACTCGATATGTATTCTAACACGATACAGTACCCAACCCGATACAGTCTATACCCATCATGGTCACAGCCCAACTCGACCAACAACCCAACATGACTGTATCGGGCAGAGGTCTTGTTACATGTCACCATCCATGACCCGACACGATCAGTGACCCAACACAGTCTTATCGTAATATGGTCTCTACTCGGTACGCGGTTAGCATCATCTTAGGCATCAGTTGATGTGTACTTCAATCTCCTAAATCAAGGAGACCGATACTTATCTTCCCTTTATGTATTTAATAAAACCTATAAGAAATTCGTGATGGACCCTCCGCTAGGGTTCGCCCGTGGGGGCGGCGGTGGCGGTCGAGGGAGAGGAGGATGCTCCATAAGTCATGGTGGTTGCGGCAGCCGCACATGGAGGACAGTCACCCTACTGCCACTGGTCTCACCACCGCTATTACCAATAGTGTCCCATATGAAGCAACCGAGCAACGACA
This sequence comes from Alisma plantago-aquatica, assembly GCA_963693085.1. Lineage (NCBI taxonomy): Eukaryota > Viridiplantae > Streptophyta > Magnoliopsida > Alismatales > Alismataceae > Alisma > Alisma plantago-aquatica. Next base: position 626,518,619 of record OY856414.1, on the reverse strand, counting down.
ACCAATAGAACATTCTTACCGTGATGCCATGACTGGATGCAAAGTATCTAATCAGATTAAGACTATGTCTCCGGATACCCTGACACTAAATGATATCATAATCGACAAAAGTGGAGCCCTACCAGCCATCTCGATCAATCCCAACTCCCTACCACAACTGCTCAAACCCTACAAGTATGCAGTCATCATCAAGATGCTAGGAAGCAACATAGGGTTTCAAGAACTCGTGAATAGGCTCTCTATTATCCGGTCTACGACAGATTCCTTCAGAGCTATAGACTTCGAAAAGGGCTATTACATCATCCAACCAGGCAACAATGAATATTTCATTAGAGCTATGACCATAGGATCATGGTTAATCTATGGCAAATATCTTTCTGTGCAAGAGTGGAGCCCAAGCTTCCGGCCATTTGATAACCTCCCATGCAAGTTAGTAGTTTGGTTATGAGTGGTCAGTCTCCCTGTCTACCTGTACCAAAACCTACTCTTAGCATGTATTGGGAATCTTGTGGGAAAGATCATCAAGATCGATGCCACAACATCAACCAGAGACCATGGGAAATTTTCTCATGTGGCAGTGGAAGTAGATACTACACAACCACTCCTGCCAGCAATCTTCCTCAATGGTGAACACTACCACCTAGAAAATGAGAATCTACTGGTGGTGTACATGAAATGTGGTAGATTGGGACACGCTGATTCTGAGTGTAACTTTGTCGAAACCTTCATTCCTATCGAGCTGTCTGCATCCAACGCCGAACACCCATGCGCACCATTAACCTACTCACAGTCAATTCACACTGCCAAACCTATGAAGTGTACGATGCACAATAAATACAATTATCAGCCCGGTAAGCAGCTTGTTCCTACTGAGTCATGTAAGCTTGTATCTGAGACAACTGCCAAGCAAAAGGAGGTCATCCCCCCAGGTGACAAAGATACTGAAGAGGAAGATGACGATTAGGAAACATTTGTCGACAGGAAGAATAAAAAGAAGAATCAGAACACTCAGGCGAAGCACTAGCTAAACAAAAGTCAAGGCAAAAACTCTACAGTAACACTGATCGATGATCAGGTCTTGGAGGGACACCGTACCACCCCCAATGATGGTGAGGCTTTTTTGTTCAAGGGTGCCTCTCACCCAGACCCTAACAAACCCACAGACAGATTCCAATGGGGGGATGCTGGAGAAAGCCATGGAGTTCTACTAAGGACCCGTAAAGTGATATACCAGAATGTTATGGTTAGCCCAGGAAGAGAGCGGAAGAAAGGGAAACTTGCTCAGTTATTCAATAACACCGGCAACAACCATCCCAAGAAGAGTCTCAATTTTGACGATGTCAACCAGGAGATGGAGGACATCCCTACTGATGAACTAGTGTAGGTGACACAATAAGATGACACCAGCTAGGCTGTGGGTCTGTGACTGACAATCAACTGAAGATACCTCATATCAAACCCACTCTGTATAGTATACCTAACATCATGTGTTGGAATGTCCAAGGATCTTGCTCCAAGGACAAAATTTGCCTTCTTCACGAATATAAACTGAGCCATAAACTCAAAGTCTGGGTTATCCTCAAAACACGTTGCAGTGGTAAATCTGTAAACACAGACATTGCAAAGCTTGGTTACTCCTCCTCCCATAGGATCGAGGCTCTTGGGTTCTCCGGTGACATATGTATACTATGGGATTATGCTCACTACACTGTCGATATTATCTATAACCACCGCCAACTCATTCA